>OW052043.1:17722500-18463711 GCA_932526495.1 Bombylius major
TCCTCTAGACATGCATTTGCTAAACACGTGGCCCTTTTTGAGACAGTTTAGACACAAGTTAAGTTCTTTGGCCTTATCTTGTCTTTCTTTGGTAGTCATTTTTAAAAATGTATCGCAATAATATATCGCGTGATTTTTATTGCAAATACTACACTGTAGTTTCGAATTTTTATTATTCAGTAATACGTAATACCGAGTGCTTGTTTGCTTTTTGCGATGTTTGTTTCGGTCCCAAAGCTTCAAGCGCTTGAAAACGTGTTTCTAAAAATTTCAATAATTTTTCAATTGATCGTAAATCTCTTGGGGAAGTTAATGATTGCTCAAAAAGTGCATGCGTATGCTTGTCTAGCTTTTTCATTATCATATGTATTAAAATCGGATCCCAATGTTGTTTAACGTCAAGTCCTAAGTTTTGGAGACTTAATAAGCATTCTTTTGTATTATCATGAAGAGCCTTGAGGGCTGCTGAAGATTCATTAGTAATGTTTGGCTGTGCCATTAATTTATCTAGTAATGCTGATACAATCAATCTTTTGTTTTCGTATCTTTCTTTCAAAATGTTCCAAGCAAATGTATAATTGTCGTCTGTTAAAGGCAGATGCCTTATCAATTTCTCTGCTTCACCCGATAAATTCATTTTCAAATACCAGAATTTTTGAGAGTTACCCATTTTCTGGTTATGTACCATTTGTGTGAACAGATCAAAGAACTGCTGCCACTTTACTGCTTGAATATTGATTTCCTTTTATACAATTTTTCCCAATACCTAAATACTAGTATATTACATATTTTTCCATATAAATAAGCATATTACATTTTTTCCATATAAATAAGCATATTGCATATTTTTCATATAAATAAATAACATATTACAAGGTTCAAGGTAATTAATTACTTAGTACATTGACTTCTTGTTTTCTTCAATTTTATAATTGTCATATAAACGTTTGTAGGCATAAACTGCTTACTCTGCAAAGAATTTCCAATCTTTATTTTCGTAGTCGATGTACTTAGCATATTACACAATTAATAAAATATTTTATAAAAATGCAAAAATGTAACATCAGCAAAATTATGCTTGAACAATTAAAATAAATGAATTTTTTAATTAATGATAATTAACATAGAATTAATGAATTATTTTATTATAACTTTTATCTATCTTAAACAACTATTACTATTGATGTATATCCTATCGTAAATTGATCCACATCATGTGGTTGTATGCCTTTTAAGTCATGTTGATGTCTTTTGAGATCAGCTATTTCTTTATCTATATGATCGTACTTGGTGGTAATGTTATAATAGTTTAGTGTCGAAAGTAAATGTTTCATGTTTATATTGGTGTCATTCTGATTTACTGGTGCTATATTTGGTTGAAATGATTTGCTGGATAACTCACTTTGCACATCTGTTGCTGCGTTAAGTATGAGTTCATCAGTTTTAAGAGTACATCCACTTGTCAATGATAGTATGCCAGTTCCTTGCAATTTCATTTGAGTTTGGTCATTTTTATAAACGACTGTTATATACTCCTGCTTGTGTAGAGAGAAAAGCCAGTGGTTTGCTGAATTTAATTGAATCCACTTGCTGGTGGGTGTTGATGTATGCATAGTACATGACGGTGGAATTTTTCTTTGCAGAAATATCTGTATTTCACATGCAAATAATTCGTTAGTTCTGCTGTAAATTGGTTTATTTTGCTCACATATTTGGAGTTTGTTAGTGATTTTCATGCATTGTAAATACTCAGCATCAGTTAATAGGTAAAACTGATCCCTGTATACATTTGTCATCAAGTAATTTACTGACGTTGATATTGATACAAATAAATCATTGGCCAATATTGGGAATGGAAATATTCTATATGTTTCAAAATCAGAATGACTTATTAATGGAATTTTAATGTCAAATACTACTAAGTTTTCTAGTATGCGACACTGTATTTTCATTAATTTATATAAGAGTGCTATATCAAATTCTCCATTTATTAAAGGTAATTTTAGCTCTTGAGTAAGAAAATCCTTTATCATTGATAACTGAGATTTTAATTGTTTGGGTGATATGATAAGTGGATTTGCTCTGCCATGATGTGTGTCTGTGATAATATCTATAAGTGAATTTTGTATTAATACACATTCGTTGAATAATGATGTAACTAAAATCGATAAGGTGTTAAAAGTTTGTATTGCGCGTTGTTGTTTACTTTCATTATTAAGATTTCTCATTTTCTCGTATACTATTTCGAAATTTTGTTCAATTTGTTTAGTTTTATTTATCATGTTGTATTCTGACTGTTTCATGATGTTAACTGTTGTTTCAAGGGTTGATGTTTGATTTTTTATCAAAGTTAATAGATAATCTTCATTCCCTTTTACATTTTCGATAGTTTCAGCCATTTTTGTTGCATATTCTTCATCGAGGATGCCAAATAATTTATTTGATAAGGTGCCGATGATGTTGAATGGTGATCGCCTTTTCCTTATCCCTTTATGATGATCTTGTAATAATTCATTTGTCTCTTTTATCATCTGCAATTGATGTTCATATTGTTGTATTATTTCCTGGTAATGGTCATGATGGTTTATGATTTTGTTTATTCTTGACAATTGTGTCACAATCTGTTGTATTGAACTAATCATGGCGTAATAACCTTTTAAATCATGGTATACTAATAAATTCCATTTACTTGTTACGAGATTTGAACTGCCGATTTCTTCAAAATATATTCCTGTTCCGTTGTGAAGTTCTAGAACTGATGCTGGCTTTGGTGGGAGAATTAGGCTATGTGCTAAAGTCGGTAAGGTTAATGCTGTTAGTAATACAATTTTAGCAGCACTGGCACTTGTTTTTGAGCCTTTTCGTTTTCTGTGAATTTCTCTATTTTCTTGTTTTTCATGAGTCTTTGATGTTTCCTTATTGGACATTTCGGTTGGTTCTTCGTTATCAATGTTGATAGGTAATGGAGCTAGAGATTGGATTGACCTCCTGTACGTTCCTGATGATGTTCTTACGTCTGCTACACGTACTTTCCCATTAGGACCTGGTATTGTTTCCAAAACTCTTTCTAATGGCCATTTTAGGGGTGTTATGTTGTCCTCTTTCAAAATAACAATTGTTCCTTCTTTTAAGTTGGGAAATTCTTGTTTCCATTTCGCCGTTTTTGAAGCTCAGATAAATATTAATGATACCATCGTTGCCAAAATTCCTCCTTTAAATGGTGTACTAGCTGCCATCGAGTTAACAACGACATTTTATTTTCAGATGTATGTGTAGTTACAGATGCTGTCATTGGTTCTCCTATTAGAAAATGAGCTGGTATAAGTGCGATGGGACATTTGGGTCACTTGATAACGGTGTTAGTGGACGAGAGTTTAGTATTGCCTCTATTTCCGCTGTAATGGTACACAATTCTTCATAAGTCACTGCTGCACTCGTGATTGTCCTGTACAGTAAATGTTTTGTTGATTTTACGGCTGCTTCCCAGAGCCCTCCAAAGTGTGGTGATCTGGGTGGCATAAGATGAAATTGAATTCTATTTTGTGTACACAGATTTGTAATCCTGTTTCTGGCATACTCATTTTGCAGCATCTCGTTAATCTCTGATAATCTGTTTTTCGCACCAACAAAGTTTCTACCATTATCGCAATATATATTCTCGCACCTTCCCCGCCTTGAGATAAATCTTTTGAGGGCACCCAAAAAACCATCCGTGCTCAAATCTGATACGACTTCTAAGTGAATGGCTTTCGTAACAAAACAACAGAATACCGCAATATATGTTTTTTGTGGTTGCTTGCCTCTTATTTTAAAATGAGTATATATAGGACCACAAAAATCTACACCGCTGTTTAAAAAGGGTCTGGCCTTTTGAACTCTTGTTGGCGGTAGACTCCCCATTTGTTGATTACACAATTTTGGTCGAGCTCGAGCACAAGTAACACAATTGTTCACGATTGATCTTACTAGCAATCTGCCTTGAAGAATCCAATAATTTTGTCTTGATATACCTAGCAATGCTTGAGGACCTGCATGTAGATTTGTAGTATGTAAATACGTTAGTAGTATTTTCGTAAAGATGTTATCAGCAGGCAATAACACAGGGTGTTTCGTAGAATAATCAACATCTGAAGCTTCAAGACGTCCCCTACTCTTAATAAGCCTTTTTCGTCGATAAATGGTGCTAATGTATTCAATTTACTTGACTTGGGTATTTGGCACTGATTTTTTAGACATTTTATTTTTTCTTTGAACGAATTTTTTTGTATTTCTTTGAGAATATTTTCATTTGCTGAGTTGATTTCTTGAACAGATAAAAATTGTGGATGTATCTTTTCTCCTTTAAATGCCTTTACGGCTCGTAGTATATATGCCATCACACGCTGAAGTCGACCAAATGAATTTTGATGATCAATACTATACAAAGGATGATTATTGTTAGCGACATTTGAAGTGCTCATTAATGAATACTTTATACTCCTCTCCTCTTCAGGAAGGCTTATGTGCTCTGGATTTTCTTTTGGCCATGTAGAGGCTGGCATACTTAAAAATTCGGGTCCATGAAACCATATTTTTGAATTTTTCAACTGTTCAGGATACATGCCTCATGAAATAATGTCTGCAGGATTATGCTTCGTGTTTATGTATCTCCATTTTATATTTTTTGATAGTTCCTGTATAGCTGCTACTCGGTTTGCAACGAATGTTTTTAACGATGATGGTTCGCCGTTTAACCACGATATCACTATTTGTGAATCTGTCCATAAAAATATTTCACTAAATTTGAAGTGAATGTGTTCAGTGACATACTCTACAAGCTGTGCAGTTAGAAGTGCTGCACACAGTTCTAACCTAGGTAACGTGGTTGGTTTTACAGGCGCTATCTTGGATTTTGAGCATAGCAGGTGTGATGTTATGTATCCACTTTTATCTACAGTTCTTATGTAAATTGCAGCTCCATAAGCTTTCTCACTAGCATCAGAGAATGCATGCAACTGTATGGTTTTTGATGGATCTTCACTGAACACGAATCTTGGTATGACAATATTATTCAATTTGTATGATTCATTTCTAAATTGTATCCAAGTAGAGTATATATATATAGCGACTCTAGACCAGGGAGGTTTTTGTGCACAGCTTTTTTGTGCACAGCTTTTTTTGGATGACGTCATTAGCGTTTGTGCTTTTTTGTAGTAGGTAGGATTGGGGAGTTCTGGCACCACCACCGAGTGTGTAAAAGAATGTGTTGTTGTTTTGTTGTTGTTTGAGATGAAGAAAAAATGAAAAAAATGTGATGTCGGTGGGATGGATGCGAACCTGAGACCTGTGGCATGATAGTCCGTAGCACATATCATTGAGCCACAGGGAATCTTAATATATGGTGATTATGTTGTGTCTATATATGTATGACGAATTTTAGTTCGTATGTTATTAGAAGAAAAAAAAAAAAAGGATTGTGAAATAGTTGTGATTAGATTCGAACTCGCAAATAAAAATGGGAAAATTTGTATGTATAATATTTTTATTCATTTGTGTGATAAGAAAAAAAAAAGATTGTGAAATGGTTGTGATGAGATTCGAACTCGCAAATAAAAATGGAAAAATTTGTATGTATAATATTTTTATTCATTTGTGTGATAAGAAAAAAAAAAGATTGTGAAATAGTTGTGATGTTGATGAGATTTGAACCCGGGCCCTGACGTGATAATTCAAGAAAAAAAAAAGTTTAAATTTTGCAACTTTTATAAAAAGAAATTCTGGTTCAGTCTTTCTAATTGATTTTTTTTGCACATATGATACATATAAGCAATTTTTTTATTTCGGATTTCATCAAGTTGTGAAATTATTTTTATATGTATGTTTGTGTGTGTGTGTGGGTATAAATTTTGTCGGCACTTGTAAGCAGTAGAAAAAGAGTGGGGATACGATTTTTGTCTATAAATGGAAACAATTTCTTGAAACGGTATCAGTCCATAGTGAAATTTCAAAGTGTTTAATAAATTAAATAAGTTAAATTCATAATAAAAAATGAAGTTTACATGTGAATTATGTAATAAATATTTTTCAACAAAATCAGTTTTAAAAAGACATGTTAATAGCATTCATGGTGACCGCATAGTTTGTGATATTTGTGGAAAACATTTCAGTAGGCAAAACAAATTATTAGAACATAAAAAGAAGATCCATTCTGACAAACTTTCCTGTGTAGTATGTGAAAAGGAATTCTCAAGGAGTGATCATTTATTATCTCATTTAAGAAAGAATCATACGGTTGAAGTGAAAAATCCAGTTGAGCCAATAGCGACAGCAAAATTTTGTGATGCATGTCAAAAAGATGTTTTAAAAAAGAATTGGTCATATCATGTAAGAACAAATTTTCACAAAAAAAATGCAGCTGAACCTTTAAATGAAAATTTGAAGGTAATCAAAAGTGCTTTTGAAGAAAGAGTTGAATCATATATGCTTGAAAACAAAGATGACGGTGTATTAGATGTTTTAAAATTCTTTAATACATCAAAAGATCATATTTTAAATGCTTTAAGAAATCTGCTCGATAAACATTCATCATTCAAGTTTAATATGGAATTATTTTGTGAATATATGAAAATAACAAAAGGAAATGACGGCGAAGATGATATTACACTTTCAGTTAAATCATTTCAATCTTGTATGACAATTATACAGAAAATCAAAGATTTAAGTCAAGTTTATGAAGAGATGGTTGGCAAAATTCATAAAAAAATGCAAGAATTTCAAGAAAGAGATAGCGGTTGGACTTTAATAAAAATTATTCATGTTGAAATTAATATTAATCAATGGAAGCCCTTACGAGGATCTCAGTACCTATCACTTCCAAAATCTATACAAAATAAAAAAGCTTGTATAAATGTAAGGAATGAGGATGAGTACTGTTTTAAATGGGCTATAATATCTGCATTGAATCCAGTTGACATACATTCTGACAGACCATCATCATATCAGATTGAAAATATCAAGTCTGAAAAAATAATTTTAAAAAATGGCGTTAATCTTGATTTTTCTACACTAGAGTTCCCACTAAAAACATCTGATATTCATAAATTTGAAATGCTGAATCCAAAAATCAGTATTAATGTATTTGGATTAGAAGATAATAAAATTATTGGACCATATTATTCAACTTCTAAAGAAAAAGAAATTCATATAAATTTATTATTTATACAAGAAGAAGAAAAGGCTCATTACGTTTGGATAAAAAACATGTCTAGGTAATAGTGTTAGTGTAAATTATGAAATTTTAATTATTAACAAAAAAAATTTTTCTTCAAAATTTCAGATTAATGAGGCAGCAGTTAACAAATTATCAGCATAAAATCTATATGTGTAATTCATGTTTATTATACTTTTCTTGCGAAAACGACTTGAATACTCACAGAATAGAATGTAATAAAATAGTGACAAGAATGCCAATAAAAGAAAAAAGTATTTTGAAATTTGAACATTATGAACGAGAATTAGATGTTCCTTTTGTAATATATGCTGATTTTGAATGTATTTTAAAGGATATTAGTACATGCATGCCAGATGCATCATCACCATCTACAACAAATGTACAGGAACATGTGCCTTGTGCTTTTGCATACTATATTAAGTGCAGCTTTGATGATAATTTAAATATATTCAGAACTTACAAGGGAAAAGATTGCGTAAAAATATTTGTATCTTCAATTATTCAAGATGTAAAATATTTATATCACAATTATATCGAAAACTCAAAATCAATGAATCGTTTAACACTAAATGAAATGAAAATTCAAAGTGAGAGCACAGAATGTCATATTTGCAAACAGTTTTTAGATAAGGATAGAGTTCGAGATCACTGTCATCTAACTGGAAAATATAGAGAACCAGCTCATGAAAAATGTAATTTGCTATATCGCGTACCTAAATTTTTCCCAATATTTTTTCATAATTTTTCTGGATACGATTGTCATTTGTTTATAAAGGAGTTATCATTTTTTGATGGAGATATAAATGTTATTCCTCTGAATAAGGAGCTATATGTGTCATTATCGAAGAGAATTTTCGTTGATGAAAAGAATACAATAGAATTGAGATTTCTAGATTCGAATAGATTCATGCAGTCTAGTTTAGATTCATTAGCGAAAAATTTGACAAATGATATGTTAAAAATAGTTCGATCAGAGTTCAGCGATGATGATAAATTTAAATTGATGACAAGAAAAGGAATATTCCCATATGAATATATCAATTCATGGGAACGATTAGATAAAACAAGTTTACCAGCACAAGAAGATTTCAGCAGTAAATTGACAAATAGTGAATGTAATAACGAAGATTATAATCATGCGCGAAAGGTTTGGCGTAAATTTGAATGTAAAAATCTTTGGGATTATTTATTATTATATTTGAAGACAGATGTACTACTTTTAGCTGATGTATTTGAAAATTTTAGAAAAGTTTGCAAAAGTATTTACTCACTCGATCCTTGTCAATATTATACTGCTCCAGGTTTATCATGGGATGCAATGTTGAAGGAAACAAAAATTGAACTGGAATTATTAACAGATATTAATATGCATAGTTTCATTAAAAAAAGCATTAGAGGTGGTATTTCTCAGTGTTGCCATAGACATTCTGTAGCAAATAATAAATATATGGATAATTATGACGAAAAAAAATTATCGCAATATCTAATGTATGTAGATGCAAACAATTTGTATGGTTGGGCAATGTCACAAGCTCTTCCTTATGGTGATTTTAAATGGATTGAAAATAAAAATAACGATATTAAAAATATTCCTGAAGATTCAGATACTGGTTACATATTAGAAGTTGATTTAGAATATCCTGAAGTATTACATGATATTCATAATGACTTACCATTTTGTTCAGAAAACAAAATTACTTCAAATTCAAAACATGTCAAATTAATCACAGATTTAACAAACAAGAAGCGATATGTTATTCATTATAGAAATCTACAACATTGTATTAAACATGGTCTTAAAGTTACACATATTCATAGAGTTTTGCAGTTCAAACAATCAAAATGGATGAAACGATTCATTGATTTAAATAATCATCATCGTACGCTTGCAAAAAATGTGTTTGATAAAAATTTTTTCAAGTTAATGAATAATGCTTCATTCGGAAAAACTATGGAAAATGTTGATAAAAGAAAAGATGTTAAAATTGTAACAGAATGGGATAGTTATTATAGAAAATTAGGAGCTAGAGCTTTGATAGCAAGACCTAATTTTCATAGTGCTACACAATTCACTGATAACATGATTGCTATACAAATGAAGCGAATGCATACTTATTATGATAAGCCAATTTATTTAGGATTTTGTGTTTTAGAATTATCAAAATTAAATATGTATAAATTTCATTATGATTATATGAAACCGAAATATGGTGAAAACATTTTAATAAATTATATGGATACAGACTCTTTTATATATTCTATTCAAACTGAAGATTTTTATAGTGATATTAAAAATGATATTGATAAATACTTTGATACTTCTGAATATGCATTCAATAATCCTTATGATATTCCATTAAAAAATAAAAAAGTATTAGGTATGATGAAAGATGAAAATAATGGAAATATAATGACTGAATTTATTGGTTTAAGATCGAAAATGTATTCATTAAGTGTTAAAGATTCAAAAGATATAAAAAAAAGTCAAAGGTGTAAAAAAGACAGTTGTTAATAATTTAAGTTTAAATAATTATAGAGATTGCTTGTATAAAAAGAAATTATTTTATAGTAATAATATGTATGTGTTTAGATCTAAAATTCATAATATTTATACACAAATAATTAATAAAGTAGCTTTAAGTTTTTCTGATGATAAAAGATTTATAAGAGAAAATGGGGTAAGCACATATGCTTGGGGGCATTTTAGGATTAATATGGATATAAATTAAAATAAATGTTTTTTAAAAAATTATATTAAATAAATTTATTATTACTAAAAAATAATAATACATGTTTTGTTTTTTTTTCTTTCTTTACAATTCAAGTACAAGGTTTTCTTTTGTGAACTCTTCATCAACAAAATTTCTTAGAAGACATACATTTTCTAAAGCACAGTATCCTTTATGGATATTACAACGCAGAACATGCGGATAGTTTTGAAGCAATGTTGCAAATTTCGGACATTCTTCTTCTTCTTCTAAATCGTATACTTCAATCTTATTCTCAAGTATATTACAAATCCACTTTCGTTTTTCATGACCTTTCACACATACTTTAGAATTTCTCAGATTTGATCGAAGAAATTTTTTAACACTTTGAAAAGATATTGATCCTTCATTCCAAGTTAAACCATGATGATTTTTATGTAACCAATTCACTTGTTTCTTCTCTTTTGTTGTTAAACGTGAAAAATCAAACGGTGGCTTTATAATAAACACTTGAAATTCACGCGCATTGAAAGAAATAGCAAGTTCTTTAACAATAAACTTATTATTATAGTCTTTGAAACCTTGAACATCGATAATAATTTTATTAAACATTTTATGATATGTATATGTGTTTTTTCTCACAAGTTCTTTGAAATACTAAATAAATTTCTATATTATAATCTCATTTATATCAGTTTTCTAACTTCTCCATTCAGTGGATTGTACTCAATTATTCGATCATGTAGTAATAAACAAAATCCTGAAGTATTGTTAGGAATATTGACGTTGCTTGCTAACTCAAACTCTATTCTAATATCAACAGGTCCTGTTTTTATTGTTTCATTTCGATGAGCGCAATCAATAACAACAATTGGTGCTATACTTTTGAAACTATCCCATTTTAATAACGGCTGACAATTCCTTCCATAATAAGTTTCTTGAAATTTTGTATACATATCATATAACAACGCATATCGATTACGTTCAAAAAGTATATTTAAATTATCATATGGATACGTCTCAGAGTTTAAATGAGCTTTAACGTTAGCTAGTTTACAGTGATCAAATTTACTAGCATCAGCTTCCTTTTGGTTTTGTCGATTGGTTTGTAATGCAAATATCAAAAAACGAGGTTTTTCTAGTTGTGTAGATGTTTTGATAGTCCATATGATGTGATTTGTATTTGGAATATTCGGATATTCATATAAATCCCAACTCCGAAAGCAAATACGAATTGGTTTCGCATTTCGAGTGATTTGAAGTAGTTTTAGTCTTTCTTTATCGTCTACATTTATATGAGGTACTTTCCATAAGACTTTTGTGAGTGTAATTTTATAGTCAGTAGCTGCAGCTGATACTTGAACCGCATTTGCATCATTTCTTGCTCTAATTAAAATCAGATCATGTCTTACATTAACAACTATTTTTTTATAGTCTTCAGCAAATCCTAATAGCATTTTTAGAGGTATACAAAAATTGAAATGTCCTGATGTAGGTAATAAGTACTATTTCCTGTCCATCCTGCATTATACAGCATTGTACTTTCACTTTCGCTTAATGAAATGTAATTTTTTAAAACACTGCTGATTCCTGCATTCCGACAACGATCAATTTCTACACCATTCAATTCATATCGTATTTCATCAAATAAGAAGGCCCCAGAATTATTATTTAGTTTATAATCAGGTATTACAGTTCCATCGTTTTTAGTTAATGTTCCTTCAATATATATAAAACTTTCACTTGGTAGTAAGTATAAATCTTGGTTTTGAATAGAAATTCGTATTTCATCGCTATTGTTATACGATTCTACAAATGGTGAATATGTATGATATTCTTTTTTAGTAATACTTTCATCGAAGTGAGGTTCTTCTAAAATATCCAGTATATCATTCATGTTTGCTTTTCAAAACAAACCCCAATGACTTTAAAAATTGTTTATTTTCAATTGTTAATGATGGTCTCGTTGAAGTGAAGTCTCTTTGTGTTGTTGTTTGTTCAGTAGGTAATGGTGTACTAATGATATTATCACTTTTGAATGAGTTTTTATTATTATTATTATGTTTGTTGAATATCAGCATATCTAGTTCTTATCCACTTGACACTTACATAAGAAATAATAGCTTTAGTTATCAGACTACTTGTTTTATACTTTACGTCTTATTCTATTATTGTGGTTTCAAGTGTAATCTAACTGTAATTATTTCGCCTCTGAAATTAATCAAATCTCCATCTTAATCTACAATTTTTATTTCAACAGAACTAATTCGTTTCACATTTACGGGTAAATATATAACATTCTTAGGAACTTCTGTTATTTTATACCCTGGTCCTACATCAGGAGAAAATTCATGAAGAGTGTGAACTGGAATATTATTAATATATGATCCAACTATTAGATTACATTCAATTCGTATAGCGTTAACTTTAGTTATATTCACAGGTAAATCAGACACATGCGTCGTATTTGACCCCAATTCTTTTTTACTGAAACCTAACAGTTGACCAATAGTTCTTTCTCTGTTAAAGTAGACGTTGTGTGAACTTTTAATTTCTGTTTTGAGTGTGTTGTTGTTCGCTTGTATTTTGATTGTAGGCTTAGTTTTCGTTTTCTCGAGCTCTTTTTGAATGAAATTCGCGATGTCATCAACTTCATAAGACCCCACAGGTATTTGAATAGTTTCATTACCTATATGAAATAAGTTATTGCTACTATCCACATTAGGTATTGAATTATAGGTATGAAAATCAACAAGACCACAAAGATAGTCAGATGATAAATCAATGGGTGGAAAGTATTCAGTTGTTAATATAGATGTATTCCCACTTAAAGTTAATGTTACTGACATGTTGAAGGTTTAAAATGAAATGAATAATAGTTCCATGTTTACACATTTATTTATACTAATTCACATCAATAAAATTATACAGAAACTTTAAACATAAATGTCCACATTTAAATGAGTTGAAATTTTGATATCTATTATAATTATATTCTATATTATTTCCTAAATATTTTACAATTTCTAGAGGTGGTTGCAGATTACCATAACTATCAAAGTATTCAACACGATTTCCTTTTTTCTGATATGCTACCCAATATGTACCAGGTCCACTTGAATTATCTAAATTTACTATACCACACTCATTTTTATAAGGTTTTGGTGGAAGTTTATCTTTCATGAATACAGCTCTAAAGTGCGGTATACTTTTACCATATCTCATTAAATCGATTTCACTGAGAGGTTTATCGGGTAGCTTACTTAAAAGTTTTTTGGATTTGGATTTAAAAAAAGACCAAGACCTTTCCTGTATGGTTTAAGTTGCAATCCTTTCCCCATTGCTACTGCCTCCATAGTTTTATTATGTCGTTGGTTTTCAGCTAGTTGTTCTCTAGCTTGTTTTGCATCATTGATTGCCTTTGCTATTGTCGCTGCACCACCAGATAATGCTCCTGCTGCTGAGAGTCCCGCAAAAAGTGGAACTAAAAATTGTAAAATACCACCTGTTTTTGGAACAGGTATGATTCGAGGTAGTTCAATTGATGACTTTTTTCCCTTTATGGTGTTCTTGGCTGCAGTTAATGCTATTCTAATAGCATTATTCATTTCTTCTGGTTTTTGTGCTTTTAATATTTCACGAGCACTTTGAATAGCTTTTCGGAACATTTTACGCGTTTTTGCTTTATTCTTCTTCTTATTTGTTGATTTCTTCATCTTCTTGATTCCCATACCTAATTTCACTTTAGATTTCATTGCGTTTGTAACAAACCAAGAGTTTATACGTTCACTTATACTTGAATCTTTTGCCTTTACTCTTTCCCAAGCTTTTTCTCCTAATATTCTGTCAGCTGTATGACGTTGATTTTTGTCTTTATGTTTAGAATAAAATATATCGTGTTGTTTGCAAGCTTGATCCAAATGATTGATTCCTTGATCACCTCTAGCAAGACGTTGTTGTAGTTTTGTACCAGGTCCACAATATTGATAACCAGGAAGATGAAGCTCTACTGGTAACTTATTAATTAATGTATTCACTAATCCTTTACCTTTGCGAGTTTGAGTTCGACTAAATGTTTTTCGATTATATTTAATCATTTTATATGTTTTCTCATACAAAAAGATAAATAGAATGATGTTGAAAACCTATATATTGGATATTTATAGTTTTTTTCTTTAGTTCTTATCAATATGCGTTTCATTAAACAACGTGATACATTAAATGTGAAAAATATAGATTTTGTAACAAATACTTCAAATAAAATTAAACATAGTAAGCTATTACCTAACAATGTACGTGCCATTATTGTGGGTCCATCGAGTTGTGGAAAAACAAATGTAATGATGAGTTTACTTGAACATCCGAATGGTCTTAAATTTGAAAATATTTACATATACTAAAAATCTTTGTATCAACCAAAATATGAGTATCTTAAGAAACTGATTTCACCAATAAAAGGATTAGGATACAACACATTTTCTGAGAATACTGAAATAATGTCACCAGAACAGACTAAACGAAACTCCATTTTCATATTTGATGATGTTGCCTGCGAAAAACAAAATAATATACGTTCATATTTTTGTATGGGACGTCATAAGGATATCGATAGCTTTTACTTATGTCAGACTTATACACATATTCCAAAACATTTGATACGTGATAACTCAAACTTTATTGTAATTTTTAAACAAGATGAAATGAATTTAAAGCATATTTTTAATGATCATATAAACACCGACATGTCATATGACAAATTTCGAGATATGTGTTCAAAATGTTGGAAAGATAATTACGGATTTTTAGTAATAAACAAAGATAGTTTATTAGATTGTGGACGATACAGAAAAGGATTCGATACTTTTATATTATTATAAATAGATACGTATGTAAGAGTTGTATATCATTATTATTTCATCTACCGAGCTGTTAAAAGACCTGTTCAAGCTGTTTAAAGACCTGTTCAAGATGTTTCAGAGCTGTTTAAAGACCTGTTCAAGCTGTTTAAAGACCTGTTCAAGCTGTTTCGGAGCTGTTTAAAGACCTGTTCAAGCTGTTTAAAGACCTGTTCAAGCTGTTTAAAGACCTGTTCAAGATGTTTCAGAGCTGTTTAAAGACCTGTTCAAGCTGTTTAAAGACCTGTTCAAGCTGTTTCGGAGCTGTTTAAAGACCTGTTCAAGCTTTTTAAAGACCTGTTCAAGCTGTTTAAAGACCTGTTCAAGCTGTTTAAAGACCTGTTCAAGCTGTTTAAAGACCTGTTCAAGCTGTTTAAAGACCTGTTCAAGCTGTTTGAAGACCTGTTCAAGCTGTTTCAGAGCTGTTTAAAGACCTGTTCAAGCTGTTTAAAGACCTGTTCAAGCTGTTTAAAGACCTGTTCAAGCTGTTTCAGAGCTGTTTAAAGACCTGTTCAAGCTGTTTTAGAGCTGTTTAAAGACCTGTTCAAGCTGTTTTTCAAAGCATTATCATGGAAAACGAGATAATTAAGAATATTATAAAAACAAGAAATGTTATTCGTAAAAAATATCAAGCTTTAAAAACTGGTAAAGCAGAAGAAGAAATACAATTGGAAAGTGTTTTTAAACCAATAACTCAACCTTTGAAGAAAATAGTAGATAAAACTAATTATCCGGATATTAAATCTGAAGGAAACGAAGAATGTGAGACTTCATTTAAGCCCAAACGTTTGAAAACTGAATTCTCAAGTACACCACATGAATATTCCAATAAGTTAGAGCAAAACTTTAAAACACCTCAAACAATTAAACAACCTGATTTTTCACAGGAATCATTTGGTGAAAGTTTTGATGAATCATAACAACTACAACAACCAGCATTTTCAAACTCGCTAAATCGATTTTTGAAAGAAATGAAATTAAAAGAAGATGATATTGATTATAAATACGGGCCACATTTAGATCATGATAGAAATATTTGGAAAATAGGAAACTCTTCTTTTGATATTAACGATAAAACTATTGTTATTGATGGAGATTTTTATTCTCTAACACCTGGTTTGATACAATTATTGTTTTTAAAACATCCTAATAAAACGGTATGCACTAACGATGACTTCAAAAATTATAAAAAAATCATAATACAAACAAGTGCAAATAAACGAGATTATGAGGACGGAGGACAAATATCTGGAAACAGAAGTACGAAGTATAGACTAATTAAGGGATTGTTCAAATCTCATTCTGGTTCTGGATTAATGCATTTACTAAAAGAAAAATCTAATTATGTATACTGGGATGATCCAAATGAATTAGTGAATAGATTGAAATTACTAAAAGCATCTACACATGCAGGTCATAATAATCACAACAATGAGATAGTTTCAATAATTGAGGAGCTCAGAGAAGCAGACATTATCGTATAAATTTACATTCTACAACGTGAAATTTATTATTTACATTATGAGCGTTGACAAGTTTGGACGTTTCTCTATTCGGAGACATCACCATGCTACAAAACTTTTTTTTAGATAAATAAAACCAATTTTTTTTTTAAATGAATGTTTTTTATTTTATTTTATATATGTATTTATTTTTCAGTTTTATTATTTTATAAATATGTATTTATTTTCAGTTTTCTTATTTAATATATGTATTTATTTTTCAGTTTTCTTATTTAATATACATATATATTTTTCAGTTTTCTTATTCTAAACTTATTCTAAAATGACCCCATGCGTATGTACTAACACCATCTTCTCTAACACATCTCTTATCATCATCATGCTACAATTTCATCTGAACGTGGGCCTCCTGGTCCTGTAGGTTTGCCAGGAATAGGTTTTATTTTAACAAATGAAGGAAACTTTAATATAAATTCAAAACGAATGGAAAATCTTGAAAATCCTTTAAATGATAATGATACAGTGACAAAAAAGTATGTTGATAATGAAATCAATGCTTTACACGAAAATCTTATAAAAATAGAAACATTTCGTCAGGATCTTGCAAAGAATCAGGACATGTTAAAAAGTCACAGTGAAAAACTATATAGTTTAAATTATAATATTGAAAATATTCAACAATTTTTATTTGATGAAATAAAGAAAAAACATAAACCTGAAGAATCGATTTTCCCATTAGAAAGTGTACCAGAATAAATATGCAAAAACAACAACTTGTAGAAGAACTTCATAAACCTGCTAGAAAAAATTTCAAACGGCGACATGTTATAGTAAAAGGAATTAATGATTTGTGGCAAGCTGATTTAGTTGAAATGGGAAATTACTCTTCATTTAACAAAAATTATAAATATTTATTAACTGTAATTGATACTTTCTCAAAACAAAAAATGCTAAAGATGTTACTGAAGCAATGAATAATATATTTAACATAACACAAACATCACCAAAAAATTTACAAACAGATTTGGGGAAAGAATTTTATAACACACAATTTAATCAACTTATGAAGAAACATAATGTTAATCATTATTCAACATATAGCACATTGAAAGCATCAATTGTTGAACGTTTCAACAGAACATTAAAAGAGATGATGTGGAAAGAATTCAGTATGAATGGATCATATAAATGGATTGATAACGTAAAAGCGTTAGTTACCAAATACAATAACACTATTCATCGAACAATAAAAATGCGTCCCAAAGATGTTAATAAAAACAATGAAAAATTTTTATTAAAGACAGTATACAATAACTTAAAAGTTTTTCATAAACCAAAATACAAAGTTGGAGACAAAGTACGAATAAGCAAATATAAACATATTTTTGAGAAGGGATATACACCCAACTGGACCACCGAAATTTTCACGATAAAAAAAGTTCAAAACACGAATCCAATAACATATCTTTTAGAAGACTACGAAGGACAACCAATTAAAGGAGGCTTTTACGAAAAAGAAATAATTAAAACCAATCACCCAGATCTTTATTTAGTGGAAAAAATTTTATGAAAAAAAGGAAGCAAAGTTTTTGTGAAATGGCTAGGATTTTCTAATCAGCATAATTCGTGGATAGAGGAGAAAGAGTTATTAAAAAAATTAAATAAAAAAAAACCTTTAACTGTTTTTGTTCTAATGATATTTTATTTTTATTTCATTAAATTTTATTATAAATTATTGAAAATAAATTGGTATTACATAAAAAACATTTCAAGTTGTGTTTTTCAATAAAATCTTTTATTACAAAATTACTATTTGCTTCAAAATTCCCTGAAACTAACATGGCATGTATTTATGGTTTTTACAATCAAAACAAAATTTAATATTTGTACTGTTTTCAAAAAATTTATTAAAATATTGAAAACTTATTTTATATGAGATGCCGTTGTAACCTTCTTCTTCATCTAAAAACTCCATGTTGAAATTGTTGATGTTGCTATTGAAATCTTCTTGTTCATCTAAAAACTCCATGTTGGAATTGTCGATGTTGCTGTTACAATCTTCTTGATCGTCCAGAAACTCCATGTTGTTATCTTCTTGTTCGTCTAGAAACTCCATGTTGTGAGTTTCAAAAATTTCTTTTAGAAATTCCAAAATTTCTCGTGTTTCACTTATATTTTCCATTTTAAAATAATAAAACCGACTAAGAAAGAATCACTTGCTTGACTAACAGGAGGTAAAAAGTCTTGAAATTAATGAAGCATAAAAGTGATTCACATGTATTTTATATACCTAATCTCGAATGTATTTTAAAAGCTTAATAATCGATAATTCTAATATTAGTCATATAATCCAAAAGCAAAAATACTTTGTTAGAAATTCTTTTCTTCTGAACTTAAAAACAATAACGCAGTTGGCAGCATAATCCGTCTGAAAAACAAAAGACTTCATTGTTTCATTTTTTTAAACAAGAACAAACATGTCTCAACATGAAAACTGATAAAGTAGCAACTATACAAAACGTATACATACTCAACATATATTATCATGCTATGAATATCATGAATTTGAAACAGATTGAATTCTAAGCAATGGTGAAATATAACTTGTACGATTGCAAGACTATAACTACAGAACCGATACGAAAATCGAAAATGTTAAACAAATAAATAATCATTAATAAAAGTCAATTCATTCTCAAAATAATTAACAGTTAACCAGCATTATTCAAAGTATAAAGATGGATTTTGAAGGCGAGTTTTACACAGATTATTTAACAGACGAAGATAGGAGAACTCTTGTATACTATCGAAAATATATACAACAATATGAAAACATGGAAAAAATCACATCAATTCATGGATATCATTACGTTGATTGTTGTTGGGCTAAAGATGATACAACTACAGGACCAGATACATGTATTTGTAGTTATAGACAAAATCAAGTTATCAAATTTAAAAATGAATTTGAAAAATTATTGAAATTTTACGAGAAATTGATTGGGTACTTAGAAGAAGGAAATCTGGATATAATAGATAATATTTCATTATTTTTAAATGAATTTGATACATTTTTTGGTACAGAATCATATGGAGAAGTTGTATTCAACAAAAAAGAAATTGAAAATATTCGAGAATATCTAAACAACAGCAAAAGTGAAGAATTTACATCTAACGGCCATTATCTTGCATGTTCTAATTCTGAAGACAATGAAAATATTTGTGAATGTGATTTAATAGAAGAAAAACAAAGAGAAAAAACAGATACAGCTAAAGAAGCTATTAGACTTATAAAGATATTTCTTGGAAGAACATATTATAATTATTTTGCTGATTATTAGTTAATAAATAAAAACACTTAATATCCATTTAAAAAAATTGTTTTTTATTGATTTTATATTATGTTATTATAAAAACCAGGTAAACTTAAATCAAATGGTTGTGAAAATTCATCATAATTTATATTAGCTTCCGTTTCTGTTGAATATTGTTGATCTGGTTCTGATTGTACAGGTTGCTGCTCATTCTCTGTTATTTTCGGTTGTTCTTGTTGTTGTTCTTGAAATTCATTGGATATCGGAAATTCGGTAAAGTCTATACTGTAAGCTTTGCCCACTTGTCCATAGTTGATTAAGTGATATTTCCCCTTGTTTAATGCTGTTAACACATTATCTGATAACTTGTTATATTTTTCTGGTAAATTCAATCGTTGACTTCCTTCTAATTCAAGCGAAACTCGATCACCAAATTTTGTGTTAACTTTTTCTGCACTGATGATTTTATATGGATGATTTTTCACCATATTTCCCAAGTTTAAGTATATATTGTATCGAAATGATTTTAACTCCTCCAGCTCAGAAGCAAATACTTTGTTTGGTATTTCATCTCTTACAAGATTATCTTCTTGTTTCCGTTTAACTACTTTTGATGCCTTCTTTGAACCAACTTTTTCAGGTTTCTGTATTTCACTCATTTTTTACAAACTTTAAGATAAAATTAAATTAACACTTTGAAATTTCACTATGGACTGATACCGTTTCAAGAAATTGTCTCCATTTATAGGCAAAAATCGTATCCCCACTCTTTTTTTCAACTGCTTACAAGTGCTAACAAAATTTAAACACTCTCTTTTTCTACTGCTTACAAGTGCCGACAAAATTTATACCCACACACACACACAAACATACATATAAAAATAATTTCACAACTTGATGAAATCCGAAATAAAAAAATTGCTTATATGTATCATATGTGCAAAAAAAAAATCAATTAGAAAGACCGAACCAGAATTTCTTTTTATAAAAGTTGCAAAATTTAAACTTTTTTTTTTCTTGAATTATCACGTCAGGGCCCGGGTTCAAATCTCATCAACATCACAACTATTTCACAATCTTTTTTTTTTCTTATCACACAAATGAATAAAAATATTATACATACAAATTTTTCCATTTTTATTTGCGAGTTCGAATCTCATCACAACCATTTCACAATCTTTTTTTTTTCTTATCACACAAATGAATAAAAATATTATACATACAAATTTTCCCATTTTTATTTGCGAGTTCGAATCTAATCACAACTATTTCACAATCTTTTTTTTTTTTTCTTCTAATAACATACGAACTAAAATTCGTCATACCTATATAGACACAACATAATCACCATATATTAAGATTCCCTGTGGCTCAATGATATATGCTACGGACTATCATGCCACAGGTCTCAGGTTCGCATCCATCCCACCGACATCACATTTTTTTCATTTTTTCTTCATCTCAAACAACAAAACAACAACACATTCTTTTACACACTCGGTGGTGGTGCCAGAACTCCCCAATCCTACCTACTACAAAAAAGTACAAACGCTAATGACGTCATCCAAAAAAAGCTGTGCACAAAAAAGCTGTGCACAAAAACCTCCCTGGTCTAGAGTCGCTATATGTATATACTCTACTTATCCATGATGAGTGTAAATCTAGTGGTAATTTTTGATCCCAATCTAACTTGTTTTTCCAAAGTTGCTGTAAGAATATTTTACTTGTGACTGTTATGGGGTTTACAAGACCTAAAGGATCAAAGATGCGCGCCATGTTTGCTAAGACTGACTCTTTTGTAATCATTTTATGATCTTTCAATGCTACTGATGTTATTTGAAATGAATCTGTAATTGGATGCCATACCAGGCCAAGAGTTTTTATAGATTCGTCTCCATCAATTTCATTGAAATTTAAATTGATCTCAAGATCTTCATTACGGATGTTTTCGACCAAATCAGGGTGATTAGCACACCATTTTCTGAGTTGAAATCCTCCACTTTTCATCATAGCATCTAGTTGTTGTTGAATATTTTTTGCTTCTTTGAGGTCATTACTTCCTGATAATACATCATCTACATAAAAATCAGTTATCGCCTTTGCTGCTAATGAATATTTTTCCTTTTCTTCTTCAGCAAGCTTTTGTAGACATGTTTTTGCTAAATATGGTGCAGCCTTGGTCCCATGTACAAAGTTAATAGAATTTTACAGGATCTGTTGGTTCTCTTTGCCACATAATTAATTGCGTATTTTGATCTTCTTCAGATACAAGGATCTGTCTATACATTTTATTAATATCTGCGGTGAATACGTATTTTTTTGTACGAAAGCGTAGCATAATTGCTATTATGTCTTCTTGAATTTTCGGTCCTTTTAACATAATATCGTTCAGTGATAAATTGGTGGAGGCTGATCCATCGAAAACAACACGTAATTTAGTTGTGCTGCTGGAAGGTTTCAAGACGAAATGATGAGGTAAGAAATAGTAAGGTTGTTTCAAATTTTTTGTGCTAACTTCTCGCATATGTCCAAGTCTTAAATATTCGTCGAGAAAGTCTGTGTACTGTTTTTTCAATTCGGAATTTTGACTTAGGCGTCGTTCAATACTCGTGAGTCTTTTAAAGGCCATTTGTTTAGAATCTCCTAGAACACTTAGATCCCCCAAAACAGGCAAATTAACAAGAAAGCGTCCTTCGTTGTTTCTGATCGTTGTAATTTAAAATATTCTTCGCATTTTTTATCACTTACTGACAATAGTTGGTTTTTAGGGCTTTCTTCCAAGCTCCAAAACTTTTGAAGTTGATCTTCAAGCTCTATATTACTAATCCCGCAAAATGGTTTATTATAGGTTAAATTTGAAACCTTTCCAAATACTATCCGACTCAGGATAGTGTTTTGTAGTATAGGTAAACCTTCTCTAAGTTTTATTTGACCATTTCGAATTATTTCACCATAAAGTTCAGCTCCAAGTAAAATGTCTACCTTTTGTGGATGATTGAATTCTGGATCGGCTTATTTTATATCGTTTGGAATATCCCACTTGTCAATATTGACATATTGTTGTGGCTGATATTTTGTAATTTCCTTGATCGAATATGCATCAAATTCAGTTAGATTTGAATTTAATTTATTTTTCAATGTTATTGTTATTCGATCGTTCACCTTTAATCTTGCGTCACCAATGCCTGAGATATTCATATTTACATGCGTGTTGTATAATCTTAATTTCCTTCTAAGTTTGTCAGTAATGAAGTTCAGTTGTGATCCAGAATCAAGTAATATTCTGCAGCTAACAGGATTTCCATCAATATCGTCAACTTCGGCTAAAGCTGTTCCTAAAAATACATATCCATTATCTTCCTGTGACTGAGCGGCTAAATTCGTAGCTTCCTGAGTTGTTTTTTCTTTCTTATCTGACGTTGATGTTGTCATATGGATTAAAGTATTGTGTTTTCTTCCACATTTTGTGCATCCTTTTAACGTGCATTTCTGTGCAATGTGACCTTTTCGCAAACAATTAAGGCATAATTTCAACTCCTTTGTCTTTGCGTTGCGTTCATGTGAATTCATTTTTTTAAATTTTTCACAATAATAAATCACATGTGCTTCACTGCACACAGGACATTGAAGCTTATTGTTTTTGTTCGTCATAAGAGCCGAAGAACTTGTAGATTTTGATGCTTGTTTTGGGTTCTTTTGAACCATGGTTTCTAAAGCTTGAAAACGAGTTTCAATGAATTTCAACAATTTTTCAACTGACTGCAGTTCTCTTGGTGATGAAAGCGTTTGTTCATGCAGTCCATGTGTATTATTATCAATTTTCTTTAGTAATTAATGCATAATCATGGGATCCCATTGATCCTTTACTGTTAATCCTATGTTAGATAAACTAAGAAGGCATTCCTTGGTAGTGTCGTGTAGATTTTTTAATGCTGATGCTGATTCAGTAATTATTTTTGGTTGTGCCATTAACTTGTCAAGTAATGTGGTAACAATTATTCGTTTATTTTCATAGCGATCCTTTAAAATGTTCCAGGCAATATTGTAATTTTCATTAGTTACCGTTAAATGTCTGATCAATTTTTCGGCCTCTCCAGTTAAATTTAATTTTAAATACCACATTTTTTGGGAATTTGCTATATTTTGGTTATGCACCATTTGACAAAAAAGATCATGAAATTGGTTCCATTTTAGATACTTGCCGTCAAATTTAGGCAGTTCTATTTTTGGTAGTTTTAAAAGATTTGAGGTTTTGGTTAAATCTTGAGGTCCTCTTTTGTCAATGAGTTGCTTTAATTTTATCGTTATGTCTTGTACTTGATTTTCTAAATCAAAGTATTCATTCATAGGTGAATTCTCATTTGTTTCTAGCAATATTAAATTTGCAGCTTCAATTTGCTGCCAATAGGTTTTTATGGTTTCTAATTTGACCTCAAAATATTGTTTAGGTAGATCCTCGTTAAATTGTATTTGTAACAATGTATTTTTCAATGCTCTGATAAGAAAGCTTTGTTTTTTATCAGTACTAGTGGATATAGGTTTGATATTTGGTTTATCATTGATGACGTAGATGCTGAAGTAGTATTTGGCACTACAGTAATTGGTGCACTTCCTTCGGTGAAACTGCTTGATTTTACATGCTCAATAATTGATAAAATCTCCTTTTGTATGTTTTGGTATCCTACATTTACTTTATTAAAATATCCTGAGGTAAAGTAGGTGTGATTCTTTTCATCGGAATACTGTTGTAAAATTAGTTCATTGTTATGATTGAATGTTTCAAACAAATTCTCAATTACTTTCAATGTACTTTCAAGATAAGTTAATGACTTCTTTTCTGGTGATTGTAATTGATAATTGTTCAGTATTTTTTCCAGTTCTTTCCCAATAGTTAATTGAGATGTGGTCAAAGAATCCATTTTAGTATAAGTATTTAAATTAATTTTGATACTAACAACAGTAAATTCTCAGATAGGTTAATTGCGACTCACTTGGGCGTAGATTCTCAGATAGCTAATTGTTACTCACTTAGGCGTGAATCACGTCGTGGTCACCAAAAAATGTATACACAAAGTATAACTCAGAAACTAGAAATTCACTAGCTCTGTACTTTAAAAGTCACAATACTGGAATATCATTAGTTTATGACTGCTTGTAATATTATTATAACTAGAAAACACTAGCTCTAATAATAATGGTAAATAATAGGAAGTTGGTTTAACTAATTAGAAACACACTAATTAGACAAGAAATACAAATCACCAAGTTTGGATTGGTAATAATTGATTTTATTGAATTCGTCTCTGTTTATATACAAAAATTGACTCAATAAAAGAACAATAATTTAATATAATTATTCTATAACAAATAATAAAAAATAATACAAAATAATAAAAATTACACAATCATTCAAATAATAATACTAATATTCAAATATGCAACTAAGCAAATATGCAGGTGAATGAATTATGAGTTATACATAATTTATCACACTGACCTTAGTTAATTCTTACAAAACTAAAAAAAATGCTAAATTGACATATTTAATTTTAAATGATTTTTTAGGTAATTATGAAATTGAATTTTATTATAAATAAATAAAATAAACTATGGTTTGTTAATTACATGTCTTAATATACATACATTTTATGAAACAAACTGGGTAATGTTAAATTTTTGAACTCGTGGTGTTTGTCTTGCATATTGTTGATTATTTAAGAAGTAAAAATGTTAAGGAAGCAAAAGGTTTTTCTATAAAAAAAATAAATTCGAATGAAAATAAATTCATTAATTTACTTTATTTGAATTGATACAGTAATTTAAAAACAAAATAAAAAAAACAAGATAAAAAATTCACAAAAAAATTAATAAAACAACAAAAATCTTAACAAAAAAAAGGAACGTTATCAAAATCAGTCATGTAACTTTTAATAGTATAGAAAAGGATGGGAAAAGCAATGAAATTTATGTGATGTGATTAATATCGATTCAATACTTGAAAATCTTCAACACTCGAAATGTTGTCAAGTTGTTATATTTTCAAAAAAACTTTGATAATTGAAAATTTGAACATATATTTTAGCCGCGGCCAAATGTCATTTGGAATTTTGTATGTATTAGTTAGAAGTGTTATGTTTTGTTTTGACATTTTAGTTTCTTATGGTTTCTTGATAAGAGTGGTGGAAAATTAGTGTAAAGAAATAGCAGTAATGACGTCACAAAGGTTGCTCATGATGAGTGTATCACATTTGTAATTTGACTGTTGAAAATTCGACACTAAGTTCTAAAATAGATATTTTCAAAGTGAGTGGTGGAATATTTTTGTTTAAAAGATGGATGCTAATAACGAAGGTATAGTTAGAGCGCGGCTTGTATAATAGATGGTTTTGGTACAAGTGGGAGAAATTTTAAAAATTTTAAAAATATCCTTTCATTTCCCTTTTTTTGAAGAAAACTGCAAAAGAAAATAAAGATTAAATCTTCCAATCAGTAAGTATAATTACTAGCGAGTAGCGATCATCTATCGCACACACAAGGCATATCCTCTCTGTTTAATTATAAAATAAATGTACACCTGCTTAATTTTACTATAAGTAAATTAGTTATTAAGAAATGCTAATATAGCACATTTTTTTGTATTATGTATTATTTTTTGTATTATGACAAGAATATTACACCTGTTAACCAGAAATGTAATAAAGTTATTGCAGGTCAAGAAATACTGCTTAATAAGCAGCTAAATTATGTTAAGCAATATTTTGTTTATAATGAATAATTGTTTACATTTAAAAATATGTTTTACACAATTAGAATAAGATTTTTACGGAAATAAAATTATAATAGTATTAAGTGGGAATTAAATTTATAATTGTATAAATAGAGAACGATAATTAATAAAAATTCAGTAGCAATTGTCTCAAAATAACTCAAGCCTTTTTTTCTTATCTTGGTGAGGCTGCCAAGATCCCATTTATAATTGTTACTCTCGACTGGGTGTTCAGATTAAGTATTTGAACATTCTAATCAATCGACTGGGTATTCAGGTGCTGTACTTGAATATTCTAATTATCATTTCTTTTATCTTTTATTATCACGAAATATTCAAATCCTGTGTTTGAATATAATATTATCCCTTGTTTGTTTGACAACAGATTGTTCAAGTAGAGAACTTGAATAATCGCGACAATTAAAAGCCTTTGTCGTAACATTTGGTGACCCCGACATGATCTCAATTCTGACAAGGATGACGGATCAATTGTTTCTAATACAACAGGAGCTAGGAGAAGAATTGGACACCAATTTCAAAAAGGATTCGATTAACAGGAAAACTAAGGAGTATGTAGTTACACGGCTACAACGCCTTGAAGTATTGTGGAAAGAACTGTATGCTAACAATCAGACACTTCTGACGTTGACAGTTAGTCACTCGACTCACAATTATTTCAAAAATAAATACTTTGAGCAGGCAAAAAGATTATATGAAGATTTTAAGGAAAAAGTAACAGGTTTGTTAGGAACGAATTCTGATCACGCTGCCGATGACATAGAAGTTGAAACAGCAACTACTGTAACGGGTCAATCGGGAGCCATATCAGAGGACGTATTGACAAACAATCAATCAGGCGACGAGGTAGACGACCAATTAGCACGATTAGTGCGAAAAAAAAGGCACTAATGAAAACTACTTATAGTGCACATAATTCAAGAAATTGAATCGAAATTAAATACTCAGTGTTCCAAGGCATATTTTAGTACAAAAATACAGGCCTTGCAAACGTTTGAATCTGAAATGACGAACAACCATCACTTGATTTCAGAACTAAGTGATGATTCTCCATCGGAATATGATACAAAACATTATTTAGAAATGCAATCTTGGATACAAAACACAATGATTTCGTTAGAGGACAAATTGAATCACGATAATTCAGGTGGAGGTAACAGCTCCGTTCAGATGAAGTTACCGAAGATTACGTTGCCCAAATTTGAAGGTCACTACCTTCAGTGGGTCCAATTTCGTGACCTGTATACGCAACTGATTCATAATCGATGTATTAACGAAACTGAAAAAATGTTTTATCTCACAAGCAACTTAGCAGGTGAAGCACGAAAATTGATTCAGCATTTACCTATAACACGAGAAAATTACTCAGCCGCGTGGGAAATTCTCTGTAACAGGTATGATAATAAACGACTGTTGGTAAACGCGTTGCTACAGAAGTTATTGGCTCAACCGATTATCCAAGTAGAATCTAGTAGTGCGATTAAGTCACTACATGATGTCACAAAAGAGTGTATTATGGGTCTTAAAAGCTTAGGGATCTCAACTGAGTCTTGGGATCCATTATTAGTATATTTACTTACAAAACGATTTGATAGATCTACGCTCGTTCTATACGAGCAATCTATGACATGTCCAAGAGACTTGCCGTCTCTACAAAAGGTTTTGGCATTTTTAGAAACCAGATTTCAGTCTTTAGAAGCCCTCGGTGCAAAGCAAAAACCACAGGGGCTCCCAAAAATAATTAATTCACTAGGAACTACTAGTAAACGTTGTGTTGCTTGTAAGCAGCAACATCCGTTGTATGTTTGTAAAGTGTTTAGCTTGTGTTTTAACTGCATGAGACCTGGTCGTGAGGCTACAGAGTGTCAATCGCGCTCGTGTGCCAAATGTGAAAAAAGGCATCACACATTACTACATCTTCAAGAGCAGGGCAGTTATCAACCTATGAAGTCATCAGATGTTGCAAAGCAAAGCAGTCAAGTGAAAGGTCAAAGTATCAAAGAGGACCACACGAAGCCTACGCATGCTCCTCGAGAGACTATCAATCTTGCTGCCCAGAATAGTGACGTAAGAGGTGGATATGTGTTGTTAAGCACTGTCACAGTAAAGGTACAAGCTCATGATGGACGAGAAATAGAATACAGAGCTATACTTGACTCAGGTTCTCAAATGAACTTCATCACGGAAAGATTGGCAGGGAAGTTGTTCCTTCCAGAAGAACAGGATCATTTGAGTATTCATGGATTAGGTGATGGTAGACAACACACACATCGCAAAGTTTCAATTTGTATAAAATCTAACACGACATCTTATTCCACTCGCATGTATACACACATCATACCTCAAATTACAAAATTACACTCTACCTCAACGTTCGACATCAGCCGATGGAAGATTCCTAAAAACATACAATTGGCCGATTCAACACTTTATCAACCGGGTCGGATTGATTTACTCATCGGTGCTGAACAGTTCTACCAATTGTTATCAATAGGACAAATTTCATTGGGTAATAACTTACCAACATTACAAAATACGGTGTTTGGATGGGTCATTTCAGGAAAAATACAGTATTCTCTTGATACAGATGCATTTTGTGGTGTATGCAACCACGCTGAAGATAAGCTTGAAGCACAAATTGAGAAATTTTGGTTATTAGAAGAACCAGAGAGGATGATACATAAATTGAGCAGTACTGATCAAGAATGTGAAAACATTTTCAACACAACTACACAGCGAACAAAAGATGGAAGATTTGTTGTTCATCTTCCTTTTGCACATAGCGCAACAGCATTAGGAAACTCACAGGAGATGGCAGTGTCACGTTTTTACGCTATAGAGAGAAAACTAAGAAAACATCCTGAGCTAAAACAACAATATACTGATTTTATTAAAGAATATGTTAAATTAAAGCATATGGAACCTATCAGTTATAATGAAATTCCAAAATCGTGTTATTTTTTGCCTCATCATTGTGTGCTGAAACCTGATAGCACCACGACAAAGCTTCGAGTAGTCTTCGACGCATCGGCGAAGACGTCCACAGGTGTGTCACTTAACGACATTCTCCATACCGGTCCGAAAATACAAGCCGATTTATTTTCAATTTTACTTAGATTTCGACTTCCTAGATATGTTTTTACAGCTGACATCGAGAAAATGTATCGCCAAATTCTAGTACACCCGGAGGATCGAAATTATCAACTCATAGTATGGAGGGACCACGAAGACCAGTACCTCAAATATTTTCGGTTACGTACAGTTACGTATGGTGTAACTTCGGCACCGTACTTAGCTATAAAAAGTTTACAAAATTTAGCACAGCAAAACTTTGACCAATATCCATTAGGGGCATCTTGCATAATGGAAAATTTGTATGTCGATGATGCAATGGCAGGAAGTGATAATTTGACTGAAGCTCTTGACAAACGAAACCAACTTGATGAATTATTAAAATCAGCAGGTTTTAATCTACGTAAATGGTGTACAAATCATCCTACGTTGTGGCAGGACATTGCACCTGAAAATCGAGCATCACAATTGGATGTCCATAAGGATGACCAATACCATGTGAAGACTTTAGGCATGAGTTGGTTTCCAAAGGCTCATGAGTTTAGAATTTCAGTACATAACCAAGAATCTACTTCAGCCGTTACAAAAAGGAAAATTTTAGCAGAGATAGCACATTTATTCGATCCACTTGGGATCTTGAATCCAATAATAGTAACAGCCAAGCTGATTTTACAAAGATTATGGGAACTAAAGCTTGATTGGGATGCAGCTGTGCCTACCGAAATATGTATATACAAGATGGAACAAGTTTAGAGATGAATTACAATTTATGAAGGACATTCGAGTTCCAAGACACATCTTTAACCATCAATTATGATTGATGTATGTATGCTGCTCATTACAAATGCACGTATTTTGTGATGCATCTGAACAAGCATACGGAGCTGCGATCTACATTCGTGCAACAAGATCTAAATTGGAACAACCAGAGTTACTATTGGTCAGATTCAAAAATCGTACTATACTAGCATGGATAAATAATTCTCCCTCAATTTATCATACATTCGTCGCAAACCGAATTGCAGCCATCCAGGAGCTTACTATGTCTGATCAATGGAATCATGTTGCGTCTGAAGATATTCCAGCTGATTTAGTATCTCGTGGAATTTCACCTCAAAAGTTGAAGGATTGTCATTTGTGGTCCAACGGACAGTAGTATGAATATGGGGTTTCTGGGCCATGGAGCAGAAGCAAAAATGACGTCATCACGTTTTCAGTGCGGGTCACGTGGTTTAAGGTTGTGTGTTATCAGTGAGGGGTGCGGGGAGGTCAAGGTTGCGTGTTATCAGTGAGGGGTAACAGGGGTCAAGGCTAGTGAGGGGTCACGTGGGTCAAGATTTTTTTTTCTGTTCAGTGATGGATCATGCGGGGTTAAGATTTTTTTATCAGTGAGGGTTAAAATTATGGGCGTTATCATTGAAAAAGCAATGGAAAATTTTTGGTACAGTTCTGATTCACGTGTACTTAATCAGTGCTAAGCATGTTGAGACATGTTTGTTCACGTTTCATATTGTTTATGTTGTGTTATTGTTTTTTACTTTTTTCCGAATAATTATATTGAGAGTTGAGACATGTTTGTTCAAGTTTAAAGTTTTTCGAATGTGCGTTATTAGTTTAAAAAAAGTTTGGGGATAAGATATTCATACTATAAATGAAGACAATTTCTTCAAGCGGCATCAGTTCATCGTGAAATTTCAAAGTGATTATTTGATTTTATTTTAAAGTTTAAAGTCTTAAAAAAGGATATTACAATTTATTCAGTTTCAAAGTGTTTAATTAATTTTCTTTTAAATTTGAAGTTGTGTTTAAGGATCTTAAAAAAGGATATTAAAATTTATTCAGTTTCAAAGTGTTTAATTAATTTTCTTTTAAATTTGAAGTTGTGTTTAAGGATCTTAAAAAAGGATATTAAAACTTATTCAGTTTCAAATTGTTTATTAAAATAAAAACAATAATTTACATAGACTACAAAATGAAGAGTTTTATATGTGAAATTTGTGGAAATGGATTTGCATTTAAAAATTCGTTGAAAAGACATGTCCAATCAGCTCATGGTAACCACGAAATTTTTAGAAATGAAACTGAGTTATCGTCTGCATACGAAGTTATGATTGATAAAATTCATACAAAAATACAAGAATTCCAAGAACGAGATAGTGGTTGGACTCTTATAAGAATAATCCATCTTGAAATCAACATTAATCAGTACAGGCCAATAAGAGGTTCTCAGTATTTACCATTACCAACAACAATTGCACGTAAACATGCTTGTATTAATGTGAAAAATACGGACGAATACTGCTTTAAATGGGCAATAATTTCAGCTATAGATCCTGCTGAAGTTCATTCTGATAGAGTTTCATCATATAATATTGAAAATATTGTTGCAAGTACAATTTTTCTGCAAAACAATATGATATTAGAATTTGATGATCTTGAATTTCCACTGAAGGTGACGGACATAACAAAGTTTGAAGACCTAAATCCTGAAATTAGTATAAACGTATACGGTTGTGAAGAAATGCAATTTAATACATGTAAAATAGTAGGACCGTATTACTGTACAAAAAATGAGAAGAAACTACATATTAATTTATTGTTGATTCAAGGTGGAGAAAAGAGTCATTATGTGTGGATCAAGAACATATCAAGATTAATAAAATCTCAAATAACAAACAACGAACCTAAAATCTTTCTATGCAATGGATGTTTACAACATTTTTATACCGAAGAGGCGTACAATATACATAAAAATGAATGCAGTAAGATTGTTACACTTATGCCATCACCAGAAAAAAATGAATTGAAATTTGAGAAATACGAACGTCAATTAGAGGTCCCATTTGTTATATACGCAGACTTTGAATGCATTTTACAAGGATTAAATACGTGTATTCCAAATCCAGATATTTCATCAACAACAAATATACAACAACACGTTCCTTGTGCATTCTCTTATTATATCAAATGTTCTTATGATGATAGCTTAAGTAAATTAAAAGTGTATAAAGGAAAGGACTCACCAGCAAAATTTGTACAATCCCTGGTTGAAGATGTATTAGATATTCATAATAATGTTATTATGAATCCAAAGGCGATGGAACCACTCACAGCTTTTGAAGAAAGGAGACAATGTAGTAGTAAGATTTGTCATATATGTAAGAAATATTTAGGTAATATAAGAGTAGCAGACCATTGTCATTTAACAGGAAAGTACAGGGGTCCAGCGCATAATGAATGTAATTTGCGGTATCAAGTCCCAAAGTTTTTCCCAATTTTCTTTCATAATTTTTCTAGTTATGACTGTCACTTATTTGTTAAAGAATTAGCAAATATTGATGGTGATATAAATTTGATACCATTAAATAAAGAATTGTATGTGTCACTTTCAAAACGAATTTTCGTTAATGAAACTGATACAATTGAACTTAGATTTTTAGATTCCGTAAGATTTATGCAGTCTAGTCTAGATTCATTAGTAGGAAATTTATCCCCGGAAGATTTGAAAACAGTTAAATCTTTATATCCAGAAGAAGAAAATTTCAAATTACTAACACGTAAAGGAGTATTTCCATACGAATACATTAATTCTTTTGAACGTCTAGATGAAACGTGTTTACCTTCACAAAAACATTTCGATAGCAAATTAACAAATAGTAAATGTTCTGATAAAGATTACATTCATGCTAAGAAAGTTTGGGAAAAATTTGATTGTAAAAACATTTGGGATTATTTAGAGTTATATTTAAAAACAGATGTATTGCTTTTAACAGATGTATTCGAAAATTTTAGAAAAGTTTGTAGAAATATTTATACGCTGGATCCCTGTCAGTATTATACAACTCCGGGGTTATTATGGGACGCGATGTTAAAATATACTGAAATAAATCTTGAACTATTCACCGACATAAATATGTATAATTTTATTAAAAAAGGTATCCGTGGTGGAATTACTCAATGTTCGCATAGACATTCTACAGCGAATAACAAGTATATGAGTAATTTCGATGAAAATAAACCATCTTCATATTTAATGTATGTTGATGCAAATAATTTATACGGTTGGGCTATGTCACAACCTTTACCATATTCTGATTTTCAATGGGTAGAAAACGTTGAAGATATAAATATTCTTAATATTACAGATAACTCAGATACGGGTTATATTTTAGAAGTAGATTTAGAGTATCCTGAATCTCTTCATGATTTACATAATGATTTACCGTTTTGTGCACAAAATAAAAAAAGTCCGGGGTCAAAATTCAACAAATTAATTACAGATTTGACAGTAAAAAGAAATTATATAATTCACTATAGAAATCTTCAGCAATGTTTAAAACACGGGTTGAAATTAGTGAAAATTCACAGAGCGCTACAGTTTAAACAATCATGTTGGTTGAAAAAATATATTGATTTAAATACATATTATCGTACTATTGCAAAAAATACTTTTGAAAAGAACTTTTTCAAGTTGTTGAATAATGCTGTGTACGGTAAAACGATGGAAAATGTTGACAAACGAAAAGATGTCAAAATCGTTACTGACTGGGAAAGTAGTGGTAAACATTTAGGTGCTAGGGCTTTAATAGCTAAACCGAATTTCCTCAGCTTAGCTCAGTTTACAGAAAATATGACAGCTATACAACTTGAGAGAGTTCGAACATACTATAACAAACCAATTTATCTTGGTTTCGTTGTATTAGAGCTATCAAAGTGGAAGATGTACGACTTTCACTATGATTATATAAAACCCAAGTATGATGAAAAAGTACTTCTTGCTTACATGGATACAGATTCGTTTATATATTCAATAGAAACTGAAGATTTCTATAGTGACATTATAAATGATATTGACGCTAAATTTGATACTTCCGAATACTTACCTGATAACCCTTATAATACTCCGCTTAAAAATAACAAAGTATTAGGTTTAATGAAAGATGAGAACAATGGTCGGATAATGAAAGAGTTTATAGGTTTAAAATCAAAAATGTATTCAATAGATGTAGAAGATTGTAAATTAATAAAAAAAGCTAAAGGTGTTAAAAAAACAGCTGTAGATAATTTAAGTTTAGATAATTATAGAGATTGTTTATATAAGAAACAATTATTTTATGGTAATATGTTAGTATTTAGGTCATACATTCATAAGATATATACTCAAAATGTAAATAAAGTAGCTTTAAGTTATATAGATGATAAGAGATGTGTTAGAGAAGATGGTGTTAGTACATACGCATGGGGTCATTTTAGAATAAGTTTAGAATAAGAAAACTGAAAAATATATATGTATATTAAATAAGAAAACTGAAAAATAAATACATATATTAAATAAGAAAACTGAAAATAAATACATATTTATAAAATAATAAAACTGAAAAATAAATACATATATAAAATAAAATAAAAAACATTCATTTAAAAAAAAAATTGGTTTTATTTATCTAAAAAAAAGTTTTGTAGCATGGTGATGTCTCCGAATAGAGAAACGTCTAAACTTGTCAACGCTCATAATGTAAATAATAAATTTCACGTTGTAGAATATAAATTTATACGATAATGTCTGCTTCTCTGAGCTCCTCAATTATTGAAACTATCTCATTGTTGTGATTATTATGACCTGCATGTGTAGATGCCAATAGTAATTTCAATCTATTCACTAATTCATTTGGATCATCCCAGTATACATAATTAGATTTTTCTTTTAGTAAATGCATTAATCCAGAACCAGAATGAGATTTGAACAATCCCTTAATTAGTCTATACTTCGTACTTCTGTTTCCAGATATTTGTCCTCCGTCCTCATAATCTCGTTTATTTGCACTTGTTTGTATTATGATTTTTTTATAATTTTTGAAGTCAGCGTTAGTGCATACCGTTTTATTAGGATGTTTTAAAAACAATAATTGTATCAAACCAGGTGTTAGAGAATAAAAGTTTCCATCAATAACAATCCTTATATCGTTAATATCAAAAGAAGAGTTTCCTATTTTCCAAATATTTCTATCATGATCTAAATGTGGTCCGTATTTATAATCAATATCATCTTCTTTTAATTTCATTTCTTTCAAAAATCGATTTATCGAGTTTGAAAATGCTGGTTGTTGTAGTTGTTGTGATTCATCAAAACTTTCACCAAATGATTCCATTGAAAAATCAGGTTGTTTAATTGTTTGAGGTGTTTCAAAGTTTTCCTCTAACTTATTGGAATATTCATGTGGTGTACTTGAGAATTCAGTTTTCAAACGTTTGGGCTTAAATGAAGTCTCACATTCTTCGTTTCCTTCAGATTTAATATCCGGATAATTAGTTTTATCTACTATTTTCTTCAAAGGTTGAGTTATTGGTTTAAAAACACTTTCCAATTGTATTTCTTCTTCTGCTTTACCAGTTTTTAAAGCTTGATATTTTTTACGAATAACATTTCTTGTTTTTATAATATTCTTAATTATCTCGTTTTCCATGATAATGCTTTGAAAAACAGCTTGAACAGGTCTTTAAACAGCTCCGAAACAGCTTGAACAGGTCTTTAAATAGCTCTGAAACAGCTTAAACAGGTCTTTAAACAGCTTGTAACAAATACTTCAAATTTTATTTTTTTACATAGTAAGCTATTACCTAACAGTGTACGTGCCATTATTGTGGGTCCACCGAGTTGTGGAAAAACAAATGTAATGATGAGTTTACTTGAACATCCGAATGGTCTTAAATTTGAAAATATTTACATATACTAAAAATCTTTGTATCAACCAAAATATGAGTATCTTAAAAACTAATTTCACCAATTAAAGGGTTAGGATACAACACATTTTCTGAGAATACTGAAATAATGTCACCAGAACAGGTTAAACGGAACTCTATTTTCATATTTGATGATGTTGCCTGCGAAAAACAAAATAATATACTTCCATATTTTTGTATGGGACGTCATAAGGATATCGATAGCTTTTACTTATGTCAGACTTATACACATATTCCAAAACACTTGATACGTGATAACTCAAACTTTATTGTAATTTTTAAACAAGATGAAATGAATTTAAAGCATATTTTTAATGATCATGTAAACACCGACATGTCATATATGATAAATTTCGAGATATGTGTTCAAAATGTTGGAAAAATAATTACGGATTTTTAGTAATAAACAAAGCTGGTTTATTAGATTGTGGACGATACAGAAAAGGATTCGATACTTTTATATTATTATAAAAAGATACGCATGTAAGAGTTGTATATCATTATTATTTCATCTACCGAGCTGTTAAAAGACCTGTTCAAGCTGTTTAAAGACCTGTTCAAGATGTTTCAGAGCTGTTTAAAGACCTGTTCAAGCTGTTTAAAGACCTGTTCAAGCTGTTTCGGAGCTGTTTAAAGACCTGTTCAAGCTGTTTAAAGACCTGTTCAAGCTGTTTAAAGACCTGTTCAAGCTGTTTAAAGACCTTTTCAAGCTGTTTAAAGACCTGTTCAAGCTGTTTAAAGACCTGTTCAAGCTGTTTCGGAGCTGTTTAAAGACCTGTTCAAGCTGTTTTTCAAAGCATTATCATGGAAAACGAGATAATTAAGAATATTATAAAAACAAGAAATGTTATTCGTAAAAAATATCAAGCTTTAAAAACTGGTAAAGCAGAAGAAGAAATACAATTGGAAAGTGTTTTTAAACCAATAACTCAACCTTTGAAGAAAATAGTAGATAAAACTAATTATCCGGATATTAAATCTGAAGGAAACGAAGAATGTGAGACTTCATTTAAGCCCAAACGTTTGAAAACTGAATTCTCAAGTACACCACATGAATATTCCAATAAGTTAGAGGAAAACTTTGAAACACCTCAAACAATTAAACAACCTGATTTTTCAATGGAATCATTTGGTGAAAGTTTTGATGAATCACAACAACTACAACAACCAGCATTTTCAAACTCGCTAAATCGATTTTTGAAAGAAATGAAATTAAAAGAAGATGATATTGATTATAAATACGGACCACATTTAGATCATGATAGAAATATTTGGAAAATAGGAAACTCTTCTTTTGATATTAACGATATAAGGATTGTTATTGATGGAAACTTTTATTCTCTAACACCTGGTTTGATACAATTATTGTTTTTAAAACATCCTAATAAAACGGTATGCACTAACGCTGACTTCAAAAATTATAAAAAAATCATAATACAAACAAGTGCAAATAAACGAGATTATGAGGACGGAGGACAAATATCTGGAAACAAAAGTACGAAGTATAGACTAATTAAGGGATTGTTCAAATCTCATTCTGGTTCTGGATTAATGCATTTACTAAAAGAAAAATCTAATTATGTATACTGGGATGATCCAAATGAATTAGTGAATAGATTGAAATTACTATTAGCATCTACACATGCAGGTCATAATAATCACAACAATGAGATAGTTTCAATAATTGAGGAGCTCAGAGAAGCAGACATTATCGTATAAATTTATATTCTACAACGTGAAATTTATTATTTACATTATGAGCGTTGACAAGTTTAGACGTTTCTCTATTCGGAGACATCACCATGCTACAAAACTTTTTTTTAGATAAATAAAACCAATTTTTTTTTTAAATGAATGTTTTTTATTTTATTTTATATATGTATTTATTTTTCAGTTTTATTATTTTATAAATATGTATTTATTTTCAGTTTTCTTATTTAATATATGTATTTATTTTTCAGTTTTCTTATTTAATATACATATATATTTTTCAGTTTTCTTATTCTAAACTTATTCTAAAATGACCCCATGCGTATGTACTAACACCATCTTCTCTAACACATCTCTTATCATCTATATAACTTAAAGCTACTTTATTTACATTTTGAGTGTATATCTTATGAATGTATGACCTAAATACTAACATATTACCATAAAATAATTGTTTCTTATATAAACAATCTCTATAATTATCTAAACTTAAATTATCTACAGCTGTTTTTTTAACACCTTTAGCTTTTTTTATTAATTTACAATCTTCTACATCTATTGAATACATTTTTGATTTTAAACCTATAAACTCTTTCATTATCCGACCATTGTTCTCATCTTTCATTAAACCTAATACTTTGTTATTTTTAAGCGGAGTATTATAAGGGTTATCAGGTAAGTATTCGGAAGTATCAAATTTAGCGTCAATATCATTTATAATGTCACTATAGAAATCTTCAGTTTCTATTGAATATATAAACGAATCTGTATCCATGTAAGCAAGAAGTACTTTTTCATCATACTTGGGTTTTATATAATCATAGTGAAAGTCGTACATCTTCCACTTTGATAGCTCTAATACAACGAAACCAAGATAAATTGGTTTGTTATAGTATGTTCGAACTCTCTCAAGTTGTATAGCTGTCATATTTTCTGTAAACTGAGCTAAGCTGAGGAAATTCGGTTTAGCTATTAAAGCCCTAGCACCTAAATGTTTACCACTACTTTCCCAGTCAGTAACGATTTTGACATCTTTTCGTTTGTCAACATTTTCCATCGTTTTACCGTACACAGCATTATTCAACAACTTGAAAAAGTTCTTTTCAAAAGTATTTTTTGCAATAGTACGATAATATGTATTTAAATCAATATATTTTTTCAACCAACATGATTGTTTAAACTGTAGCGCTCTGTGAATTTTCACTAATTTCAACCCGTGTTTTAAACATTGCTGAAGATTTCTATAGTGAATTATATAATTTCTTTTTACTGTCAAATCTGTAATTAATTTGTTGAATTTTGACCCCGGACTTTTTTTATTTTGTGCACAAAACGGTAAATCATTATGTAAATCATGAAGAGATTCAGGATACTCTAAATCTACTTCTAAAATATAACCCGTATCTGAGTTATCTGTAATATTAAGAATATTTATATCTTCAACGTTTTCTACCCATTGAAAATCAGAATATGGTAAAGGTTGTGACATAGCCCAACCGTATAAATTATTTGCATCAACATACATTAAATATGAAGATGGTTTATTTTCATCGAAATTACTCATATACTTGTTATTCGCTGTAGAATGTCTATGCGAACATTGAGTAATTCCACCACGGATACCTTTTTTAATAAAATTATACATATTTATGTCGGTGAATAGTTCAAGATTTATTTCAGTATATTTTAACATCGCGTCCCATAATAACCCCGGAGTTGTATAATACTGACAGGGATCCAGCGTATAAATATTTCTACAAACTTTTCTAAAATTTTCGAATACATCTGTTAAAAGCAATACATCTGTTTTTAAATATAACTCTAAATAATCCCAAATGTTTTTACAATCAAATTTTTCCCAAACTTTCTTAGCATGAATGTAATCTTTATCAGAACATTTACTATTTGTTAATTTGCTATCGAAATGTTTTTGTGAAGGTAAACACGTTTCATCTAGACGTTCAAAAGAATTAATGTATTCGTATGGAAATACTCCTTTACGTGTTAGTAATTTGAAATTTTCTTCTTCTGGATATAAAGATTTAACTGTTTTCAAATCTTCCGGGGATAAATTTCCTACTAATGAATCTAGACTAGACTGCATAAATCTTACGGAATCTAAAAATCTAAGTTCAATTGTATCAGTTTCATTAACGAAAATTCGTTTTGAAAGTGACACATACAATTCTTTATTTAATGGTATCAAATTTATATCACCATCAATATTTGCTAATTCTTTAACAAATAAGTGACAGTCATAACTAGAAAAATTATGAAAGAAAATTGGGAAAAACTTTGGGACTTGATACCGCAAATTACATTCATTATGCGCTGGACCCCTGTACTTTCCTGTTAAATGACAATGGTCTGCTACTCTTATATTACCTAAATATTTCTTACATATATGACAAATCTTACTACTACATTGTCTCCTTTCTTCAAAAGCTGTGAGTGGTTCCATCGCCTTTGGATTCATAATAACATTATTATGAATATCTAATACATCTTCAACCAGGGATTGTACAAATTTTGCTGGTGAGTCCTTTCCTTTATACACTTTTAATTTACTTAAGCTATCATCATAAGAACATTTGATATAATAAGAGAATGCACAAGGAACGTGTTGTTGTATATTTGTTGTTGATGAAATATCTGGATTTGGAATACACGTATTTAATCCTTGTAAAATGCATTCAAAGTCTGCGTATATAACAAATGGGACCTCTAATTGACGTTCGTATTTCTCAAATTTCAATTCATTTTTTTCTGGTGATGGCATAAGTGTAACAATCTTACTGCATTCATTTTTATGTATATTGTACGCCTCTTCGGTATAAAAATGTTGTAAACATCCATTGCATAGAAAGATTTTATGTTCGTTGTTTGTTATTTGAGATTTTATTAATCTTGATATGTTCTTGATCCACACATAATGACTCTTTTCTCCATCTTGAATCAACAATAAATTAATATGTAGTTTCTTCTCATTTTTTGTACAGTAATACGGTCCTACTATTTTACATGTATTAAATTGCATTTCTTCACAACCGTATACGTTGATACTAATTTCAGGATTTAGGTCTTCAAACTTTGTTATGTCCGTCACCTTCAGTGGAAATTCAAGATCATCAAATTCTAATATCATATTGTTTTGCAGAAGAATTGTATTTATTTATTTTATTTATTTCATAATTAATATAACAATCACAAGTAAGATTTACAATCTTATTATATGTGAGTATGTAAAAAAAAAACAATAATAATAAAAAAAAAGAAAAAAAAAAAAAATAAGAATAAAGAAAAAGAATAAGCTTAATTAAGATGTGAGTTGAATAAGTGCATGATTTGTACAAAATTTTTAAGTATACAAACAATAAATTTATATTTAGAGAAATAAAAGTATAAGTATAGTATTCATACACATATGTATAAAATATGAGCACAGAATAGATAAACATAATTTCATGAATGCTTGAGATGATCAAAAAGCTTGTATTTGAATCCACTAGAGGCCCACTGTCTACGTAAACCCAGCGGAAGTTCATTCCACTTAATGACTGTAGAGATAAGAATTGTCTATTCGAAAGAGCTGATTTGGAACGATAAGTTTTTAAAGCACAAGAGCGTTCGGAGAGTAAGAAGTTTAATTTACTATATAGGTACGGTGGCTGTTTAGTAACCATAAGGTTACGCAGAAAGATAAGACACCTGAAGTCTAAATATGTAGATATATATATAAATATATAATATATAATATATAATATAAAGATATATCTGATACAGGAGTTGAAGGCCACATCAAGCTTACGTCTGCATACGGAGTCCATTTCAGTAAAAATTTCACACCCATATATTATTAAAGGGATAATTAAAGTTCTTACAAGTAGACGTCTTGTGGGAACTGGGGTGAAGTATGCACATGTGGATAACTTTCGAAGTATACCGTATACTTTACCTATCAGAGAGTTAATGTGGTTAGTCCAAGTCAGTGATCTATCAAAAATGATTCCTAGATTACAAACTGTGTCCCTGTACGGGGGAACAGAACCATCCATGACTAGGTTTGGTAGATTTTCGTACGGGATTAAATTTCGGTCGAATGCAATGCAGAGAGATTTATCACAGTTTAGACGTAGTTGATTCGCAGTGGCCCAGTTACTTATAGAAATTAAGTCAGAATTGATGGAATTAACTGTTTCTACTATGCGATCTTTTGGTCCAGAGGTGTAAACCTGCAAGTCGTCTGCATACATGTGATATGAAGTATTTTTAATTACTAGAGGGAGGTCATTTATAAAAAGTGAGAACAAGAGGGGACCTAATATCGAACCTTGTGGCACACCAATAGGATTTTTTATGCGAGAGGATAGCTTGCTGCAACACACAACAATTTGAGAGCGTTCCACCAAATAAGATTTAATCAGTTTGGTAGCAGCATTGCAAAACCTGAAATTAGATTTTAGTTTCGACAAGAGTAAGCGGTGATTAACACAGTCGAACGCTTTCGAAAAATCTAATAGAGCAGCAACAGCAGTTTTATCCTCATCAAGATCTTGACGTAAATCGTCAGTTATTTTTAAAAGAGCTGTGACGCAGCTTCTGTGCTTCCTAAAACCGGATTGAAATTCAACCAGAAATTTGTTGGTTTCAAGATAATCTCTCATTTGAGATGTGATGAGTTTTTCAAAAACTTTAGATATGAATGGAAGGATGGCTATAGGGCGAAACTCTTGCAATTTAGATTTAGACTTTTTGGGAACAGGGACAATCTTTACAGTTTTCCAGCGGGCGGGAAAATTAGAACTGGTTATAATATTATTGAAAATATGCACTAAGACAGGTGTGATAACTGGAGCCAGTAATTTAATGAAATTGGGATTAAGGTTATCCAAACCGGTGGCACATGATTTAATAGAAAAAATGGACTTAAAAACATCCACGAAAGTAACTGCGGTAAATGAAAAGCCCTCAAAGCTATCTTCATTTTGCTCAAGAACTATTTCTTCATCAGGGTCAGACATTCCGAGATGTGAGGTAAAGACTGCATTCAACTCATCCGGGTCGAGGTCAGCAACAATGTTCACGCTTTTACTAACAACACCAATATGTTTGAGGTTAGACCACAATTTGTTGGTAGGCTGGGACGTATCAAATTTGGATTTAAAATAATTAATTTTGGAAAGTTTCACTGCCGAGTTAACCTTGTTCCTGAGCTGTTTATATAAATTCCATAACATAGGCAGACGATGCCGCTTCCATTTTAGATAGGAAAGATCCCTTTTTTTCATTAAAGAAAATATATTAGGTGTTAACCAGGGACAAGAGGGCGAGTGGTTTTTCCGCAATCTAATTGGAACATGTTTATTGAATAAAAAGGTAATATGGTTTTCAAATAAATTTAATTGGTCATCAATTGAGTGCAAGCTAAGTAAGTTAAGCCAGTTTAAGGAAGCCGCTTCATACAATAGATTATCAAGATTTATGGACTTAAAATCATAATAATGAAATGAAATGGGTGATATATTATTTATACTATGCCACTCAACATCCAGGAAAATTAGGTCGTGCTTTGAGAATGCAGGAACAGAAGTTTGGTCAAATTTAAGTACTTTATCTGAATTGGAAATTAGAAAGATGTCTAGTAAAGTAGCATTGGAACTAGAAAAATGAGTTGGAAACGTTGTGTTCACAGGGGAAAGTGCACATAAATCTAAGAGATCTAAAAATTTACTAACAGCAGGTTTGGGTTGAAGCAAATTAAAATTTAAGTCACCACCAATGATTAGGAGACTGTAAAGTGAAGAATTTTCCAGGATGAAATTGAGGAAGGAAGTATTATCAATATCGTGTATGTGAGGAGGTTTATAAGCACAACCGACCAGACATTTATCAACACCATTAATAAGCTCAACGAATATAAACTCAACAGAATCATGAGGCTCTGACAGCGAAATGAGACGAAATATTACTGACTCACGTATGTACATGGCTACTCCACCACCATGGGTTAACCGATCACATCGAATAAGTTTGAAGCCTGGAAATGATATTAATTGATCTGAAATATGTGGTTTGAGCCACGTTTCGGATATCATAATTATGTCCACAGAGACGCATTGAAAGGTAGCTTTTAGTTCGTCCATTTTTGGAAAGAGACTCTGCGCATTGATATGACAGATTTTTAAGCCATTACTGTTTTTGCACAATATTTTTAAGACCGTATTAGGAAGATGCAGACAGTCATTAAGTGAACTAAATGTCGAACGTGTTACCAAACTGGTAAACTGCACGGAAGGACAGCGCTGCATACTAATGGATTATAATACAAGCTAAATCTATATACACATGTGTATCTACAATTAAAAATATGAATATCAACAAAGTATAAAAAATTTAACAATTCTACTAACAAACAGCTGTTCATAATTAAAGAAGTAAAAATAAAAATAAAAATAAAAATTGAAATAAAGATAAAAATAATAATAAGAATAAAAATAAATGTAAAAATACTTAACATGCTTTGAATTAGAATTACAATGCCTATAAGAATTAATGAACAATGTGTTAACAAGTAGATGATATTAATTATTATAAGCCAAACTAAAATTAAAATGTTAGTTATGTACACAAAAATATAATTGTTGAATATGACTACTAGAATGCAAAACTAGGAAACGCTAATTCTGATTGCTAGTAGTGTTTTTAATATTAGAACTAGGAACCACTAATTCTTTGATTAAAACGCACTGATTGAGTTATTAACAAACAGTAATCTTTAATCAATAAATTCCAGTATTTATACTATAAAAATGCTGATTAATTAACATAATAACAATTATTACAATAAAGGTGTATAACAATTACATTATTATACTAAAGGTAAATGACCTAAGCTATTAACTTAACAATGTCTGACAATGCATTTACTAAGTACATAACTACATTTGTTCTATATATAATATAAATTATGCTGATGCTGCATTTGATACAAAAATATTGTTTATGTATGAGTAAAAGGTAATTATATTTTATAACGTTAATTAACTAAATATTAAATTGAATTCGAATCTAATAATTTTATTAATTCTTGTGATTTAATTATTTGTTGTTAAATGTGTGTTTCAACATCCTGGGGCACCTTGAAGTCCCTGACTTCAATCCTAAAATCGTCGTCCGTTAACTTATCCTTGTATATATGTTTAAGAATAGGAGTTGGATTCTGTATTGATTGACGTAATCTGTGAACAATGATGGTCATACATATTCCTATGATTATTGAAACAGTTAGTGCAGAATACCCGATTGTGTACTGATGTATGTCATGAGGCTGAAGTTGTGTGATAGAACCTTGATTTTGACGAATGGCTATTAATTTTTCGTGCAGTTGTTTCAGTTCTTCAGTGTGGTTCTGGACGGGAAAGGTTATCTTCACGTTGCTTCCTGAGACCAATTCATTTGGAATAGATATCTCATCGCTTATGTTAAACGCAGGATAAAAGGTTGTACCAAATTCTTCATTAATGGTGGTGTGTGAATTTATAAGGATGTGGTCATCCTTCATCAAACATCCTTTATTTATTTTGATTATTCCATTGCCCTTTAGGTTATGTTGAAAAATTGTATTACCACAAATAAACGTGTATACATATTCCTTATCAAGCGCGAATAACCACTGATTCGGATTTCTTAACTGAACCCATATCTTGGATGGTATGCTGGTCGTAACAATGCATGTTTTAGCTAACTTATGTTGGTTGAACATTTGAGCATGACATTGGACAACTGCAGAATTTTTATTATATATTGGCTGTGTTTGATGACATAAGAATTTTTCAGTTTCGATGACTATACAGTTTTTAAAGTTGTCGGTAGAGAGAGGATAGAACAATTCTCGTTGTATATCTACTAAAATCATATCCGTGGCTGGTTTGACGTAGATGTATGAATTATTGACCATGCTAGGTAACGGTACTACTTTGTATGCTTCAAATTCTGTAGATGTAGATAATGGTAGTCGCACAATGAATATAGCATGCTCATAATTAATGCTGCACTTAACTGTCATTAACTTGTACAATTTTGTGACATCTCGGCTTGGTAATTTCAATGATGAGGGTAGATGTTCCTTCATTAGGGTTAATTGTTTCTCAAGATCTTCGACGGACATGATATGATAATTCATCTTGCCTTGATATACATCGATCATCGTATCTAGCAATGTATTTTGAGTTTTTTGATATTCTGTTATTAAAATCGATATGAGTGTTGCTAGAGCAATGAATGATTCAATTGCCCTTTGTTCTTTCATTTGTGATGTCATGTTCTTCAATCTGTCTAAATTATCTTGAAATGTAGCTTCAATTGATTTCATTTGTTGCATTCTCTCTTGCTTAGTTTGTCTGATGAGTGATTCTGTTGCTTCTAAAACTGATGTCTGATTTTGCAGTAAGAGCTGTAAATGTTCCTCATTTCCTTGTACCTTGGTTATGGTTTCTGACATTTCCTTTGCGTAATTATCATCCAAGAGTCCAAAAAGTTGATGAGCTACGTTTCCTACAACATTAATAAGACCTCGTTTGAAGCGGAGTTGTTGTTTTATTCCATGTTGTGTTAAGAGTATTTGATTTGTATGCTCAAATTGTTGTGCTGTATGTTTATACTGACGTATGATCTCACTAAAATATTCGCCCTTTGTGATTATCGTTCTTAAAATCTCTAATTTGTTGATGCCTTTCTGTATGTTTTGTAATATGTCCCAGTAACTCTTCATGTCATAATATACAATCCATTTCCATTCCTGAGAAGTGATGAACGCATCTCCTAATTTTTCATAATAGATACCTGGCTGATTATCAAATGTTTTTATTTCAATGTTTTTGTTGACAGGTAACTTGGCAGCTGTACAACAACATGGAAATAGCAGTACTGCGATCAAGAGTAAACCTAGCGTGTTTGTTAATGTTATTGATTTTCTTCTTTTTGGTGTTGAACTACCTTCGTCTGTTCGTCTCTTATTCCTTGATTTTGGTTCTTCAGGTTCTGTTTCTGTATCTTGAGCTGGTTCTACTGGGAGTGGACATAAGTTGTGTATTGCTCGTTTAACTGTACCTGATGCTGTTTTCACTTCTGCTACTCGAACTAAACCATCAGCACCTGGTGCTATACCGATGACTCTTCCCATTGGCCATTTTAATGGTGGTAAATTGTTATCTTTTATAATAACTAAAGTACCTAACGGAATGTTTGTGAGTTGTCTTGTCCATTTTAGGCGTTGCTGAAGCTCAGTGAGATATTCTGTGGTCCATCTTCGCCAGAATTCCTTTTGTATGTAACTTACGAGTTTCCACCGAGATAATGCGGACATTTTGGTTGGCTCTGTCTCAGGATCAGGTAATGCACTTGTAGGTTCGCCAATGAGGAAGTGACCTGGTGTTAATGCCGTATAATCATTTGGATTGCTGGACATTGGTGTTAACGGTCGAGAATTTAATATTGCTTCTATTTCGGCAACCACTGTGCTCAATTCTTCAAATGTTAATGATGCGGAAGTCAATGCTTTGAGCAATAGTTTCTTTGCTGATTTGACTGACGATTCCCATAATCCGCCAAAATGTGGAGAACGTGGTGGTATGAAGTGAAATTGTATTTGTTTCTCTGCACATATGTTTGTTATTCTTTCCATTGACTTCTCGTTCGTCAACATTTCTTGTACTTCCTTTAACTTGTTACTCGCACCTACAAAGTTCGTGGCGTTGTCGCAGTATAAATCCTTACAATTTCCTCTTCTTGCTACAAATCTTTTGAGCGCGCCCAAAAATGCCTCAGTTGTTAAGTCCGAGACAACTTCAAGATGCACAGCTTTTGTAACGAAGCAACAAAAGACTGCTATGTATGATTTTTCTGGTCTTTTTCCTCGCAATCTAAAATGAGTCCATATTGGTCCACAAAAGTCAACTCCTGATGTTAAAAATGGTCGTCCTGGCAGTACTCGTCCCTTAGGCAAATTTCCCATCAGCTGATTCATTAGTTGTGGCCTTGCACGAGCACATAATACGCAATTGGTCACGACAGATCTTGCTAAATTTCGACCTTGTGTTATCCAGAATTTACGTCGTGATAAATATAATAGTGCTTGTGGACCTGCATGCAAATGTAATATGTGTAGATGACTCATTAATAGCTTTGTGAAGCTATGTTCGCCAGATAATAGTAGCTGATGCTTCGCTTCATGTGGTAAGCTTGATGCATCCAAGCGTCCTCCTACTCTAAGTAGTTTGTCCTCATCTAAAAATGGTGTTAATGATGCAAGTCGGCTTGTGGATTTCACTTGTCCTTCCTTCCTTAAGCACTCAATGTCAGCTGCGAAGCTTGACTGTTGAATTTCCTTCACAATAACCTTCATAGCTTCATTGAGTTCATTGACAAGCACGAATCTTGGTATTTCTTCCTTTTTTAAGTTTCTCTTGAACAGTTTTATGGCACGCAGCACTAATGCAGTTATTCTTTGTAATTTTTTAAATGAGTTGCAATGATTGATCCGCTGAAGAAAGTGGTCTTCGGCATTTTTATCACTGGTGTTTTTTACGTGTAACACTATTTTCATTTCCCTTTCTTCAGCAGGTGTCCTTACCCTTTGGAAGGCTGAGCTTGGCCATTCGTTTTCTGGTTGCTGTAAGAACGATGGACCGTGAAACCATAATTTTGATTGTATAAGGGTTTCTGCTGTTACACCTCTTGACACTAAGTCTGCAGGATTATGTTTTGTGTTGACATATTTCCATTGTGATGGTGATGATATCTCTAGTATTGTCTGAACTCTATTAGCAACGAATGTCCTTAATGATGACGGTTGCTCATTTATCCAGGAGAGCGTGATTTGTGAATCTGTCCAGTACGTAATGTTGTTAAATTTTATTTTGCTTGATTTAACTATTCGTTGTACCAGTTGTGTTGCTAATTTGGCCGCACAAAGTTCTAATCTTGGCAGTGTCACAACCTTTACAGGAGCAACTCGTGACTTTGCGCATAATAATTTGTTTATTATTTCGCCAGAGCTAGTTATCGAGCGTATATATATTGCAGTTCCGTACGCCTTTTCACTGGCATCAGCGAATGCATGTAGTTCAACTTTTTTCCTAAACGGGTCATTCAATATGTATCTTCCCACCTTTAAGTTATTCAACAACATCAAACCTTGTCTGAAATTCACCCATTTGCTACTTAAATCATATGGCAAATCGTCATCCCAGTCAAGTTTCAAACTCCAAAGTTGCTGCATGAATATTTTGCCTAGTACTATTACAGGATTAACTAATCCTAACGGATCGAAGAGGTGTGCCATATCAGCTAATACCGTTCGTTTGGAAATTTTTATTTGTTCTGGCCATGTTGTAGTGAAAATAAAACAATCTCGTTTTGGCTCCCATCCAAGTCCAAGTGTCTTTATATGACCTTCGTTGTTATCTGAAAAACAAAGCTGGACCTCTAAATCTTCCTTTGCAATGCCCTTCAAAATGCTCTGGTGATTTGCACACCATTTTCGTAATTTAAAGCCTCCGGACGCCATCATTTCTGTGAGTTCCTTGCGTAAATTTATTACCCCTGTTAGACTGTCGCAACCAGAAATGATGTCGTCAACGTAAAAATCATCTATGTTTTGTGATGCCAATGGGAACCTTATGATTTCATCTTCCGCTAATTGTTTTAAACATCTGGTGGCTAAATATGGAGCAGATCGTGTACCATATGTCACCGTAGATAGTTGGTAATATTTTATTTCTTCATTAGGATTTTTTCTCCACATAATCAGCTGCATATTTCTATCCTCTTCATTGACCAGAATCTGCCTATACATTTGTGCAATGTCAGCCGTAAATACGTATTTATATGTTCTGAATCGTATAATTATATCGAATAGATCATCTTGAACTTTAGGCCCTGTTAGCATGAGGTCGTTCAATGATAAGTTGGTTGAAGTTTTTGCTGATGCATCAAAGACTACTCTCAACTTTGTTGTGCTGCTTGTAGGTTTTAAAACAAAGTGATGAGGTAGAAAGTAGTGTGTGTCAGGTATGTCCTTGTAATTTACCTCCTTCATATGCCCTAACCGAAGATATTCATCTAGAAATTCATTGTATTGGCAATGGAGTTCGGGATTCATCAATAATCTTTTTTCTATATTTTTGAGTCTTTTGAACGCCATGTTCCATGAGTTTCCCAATAATGTAGTGTCTGCTAATATTGGTAGATTTACTACATATCTTCCATTTTCATTTCGGCATGTGGTCGACTTAAAAAATTCTTCACACCTTTGGTCTGATGCACTCATGATTTTTGGTGTATTGCATTCTTCGATTTCCCAAAATTTTTGTAATTGGTTATCCAATTCTATGTTTGTTATGCCACAGAATGGCATTGAAGCATTTGTGTGCGTTGCTTTTCCCATCACTACCCATCCTAATGTGGTGTTTTGTAATAATGGTAGATTTTTATCTGGTTTTAATTGTCCGCTTAGCATGATATCTGCATATAATTCAGCACCTATGAGCATGTCGATTTTATCTGGCATGTTGAATTCTGGATCAGCTAATTCAATATTTTTAGGTAAATCCCATCCTGTAGTATCTATAAATTGTTGTGGTTGATATGATGTAATTTCTTTCATCACGTAAGCTTCAATGTTGGTATCATATGAACTTATTCTAGATGCAATTTTGATATTTATTTTATTATTTGTTTTTGTTTTGGCATCACCTACTCCATTTATATTTATCTCATCCTGAATTATTGGTACTTTTAATCTTCTTCTTAGTTTTTCTGTGATGAAGTTGACCTGAGATCCTGAATCTAATAACAAGCGACATTTTACCGCGTTACCTTGAGTATCTTTAACAAACGCTACAGCTGTTCCCAAAAATACATATGATATTTTATCTGTATGTGCAGCTAGGTTTGTTGTAGATCCAAGATGTGCTGATGATGAAGATGTTTGCGTTGTTTGAATTGATTGGATATTGGGTTCCTTTGTAATACTTGGTGTGAAATGCAGAAGACTGTTGTGTCTTTGCTGGCATTTCGAACATCCTTTTAGTGGACATTTATTGGGTATGTGCCCAGTTCTTAAGCAATTAATACATAATTTTAATTTTTTTGCTTGTTTTAATCTTTCTAGTGGCGTCATTTTCAAAAATTTTTCGCAATAGTAAATTAAGTGATCGTTATTACATATGTTACACTTTGATGATGTCCTTGTTGACATATGCGCTACCAATTTGGTTTTGAATTTTTCTCCCTTTTTATTGCCTAAAGCTTCGAGCGACTGAAAACGGGTTTCTAGAAATTCGAGAAAACCTTTCAATGTTTGCAATTCCTTTGGAGCTTTCAACGATTGTTCATATAAATTGTGTGTTTCACGATCTAACTTTTTTGTTAACATATACAGAATAATAGGATCCCAGTGGTCATGAATTGACAATCCCAAATTTTCCAGACCCATTATACATTCTTGTGTTATATCATGCATATTTTTAATTTGTTGGCTTGAATCATTTGTTATTGGTGTTTGCATGACTAATTTTTCAATTAGTGATGTCACCAATAATCTCCTATTCTTAAACATATATACAAGGATAAGTTAAGTCAATCAATACAGAATCCAACTCCTATTCTTAAACATATATACAAGGATAAGTTAACGGACGACGATTTTAGGATTGAAGTCAGGGACTTCAAGGTGCCCCAGGATGTTGAAACACACATTTAACAACAAATAATTAAATCACAAGAATTAATAAAATTATTAGATTCGAATTCAATTTAATATTTAGTTAATTAACGTTATAAAATATAATTACCTTTTACTCATACATAAACAATATTTTTGTATCAAATGCAGCATCAGCATAATTTATATTATATATAGAACAAATGTAGTTATGTACTTAGTAAATGCATTGTCAGACATTGTTAAGTTAATAGCTTAGGTCATTTACCTTTAGTATAATAATGTAATTGTTATACACCTTTATTGTAATAATTGTTATTATGTTAATTAATCAGCATTTTTATAGTATAAATACTGGAATTTATTGATTAAAGATTACTGTTTGTTAATAACTCAATCAGTGCGTTTTAATCAAAGAATTAGTGGTTCCTAGTTCTAATATTAAAAACACTACTAGCAATCAGAATTAGCGTTTCCTAGTTTTGCATTCTAGTAGTCATATTCAATTGTAATTGATAAAAGCTAATGTATCATGCATAATGAAGAAGAAATTAATATTAATGCTAAATAGTATGACCATGATAACAATACGAAGTTATAATCATATTACAAGATCGCAAGATCATTTAGAGCCGAAATTTTCCTAGGTTGTTCACCCTTCTTGCAAACCAGAAACACTACTCCATTTGATGTGAACACTGAGAAGTATTTTTTATTTTTTTTTTCAGTTTAATGCATTCCCGGTAAATTTTATAATTTCTTCTTGTGAGCCTTTCATGAATATAGATTGTGCTTGCGGAACTATAAATAATATCAATCAACTGAAGGTTGCGTTTATGTGCCTTAATGAATTTTTTTACTGAAGATGTAAAAAACTTTATAACTATAGAACCATCATTAACTGCAGAGGTGCTTTTCATACGATAAATGTTGTAGCCTGGCGGTATATGACAGTTAATCTTACTACAGATGCTATTGAAAACTGATATGTAGTCATTAGAGTCAGTAAGCGGAATTTTATCAATAATGACATCATTTGCAAATAGCTGCTTTTCAATGCTATCGATGTGTCGTTCCATGTGTTCAAGTTTGGTGTTAACCGCAGATTGAAATTCACAATGATTACTTATCAGCTGACTGATAGAAGAATTTACATCGGCAAGTTGTTTTTGTACTTCCAACATCATTCTATCAACTTTTTCGTTCAACTGTTTTAAAAGCACAGTATTATCAATTAACTTATCGGTGTTAGATAGTGACGAGTATATTGTGCTTATATTGCTATTAGAAATAGAAGCACAAGATGTTGTAGTACTGATTTTGGAGGCAACATTGATTGTATTAGCTGCTATTGTGGTGGTAGGTGCAAATGATGTTGATGTAATTGTTGTTACAATTGATGGTGTTGTACTAGTACAGTAGGAAGTACATGTTGCTGCACATGTGGTAGTGGAATTTGATGATGTTGATGTTGTTGTAGGTTTTATACCTACTCCACGTTTGCCACTACGGATACTAATAGTTGTTCCAAATAGTTGTACTTGCAACAATATTTTCTACATTATATGATGAAACTCTATCAGAATTCTTCTCTACAGGATCTAGAGCTGAAATTATTGCCCATTTAAAGCAGTATTCGTCCGTATTTTTTACATTAATACAAGCATGTTTACGTGCAATTGTTGTTGGTAATGGTAAATACTGGGAACCTCTTATTGACCTGTACTGATTTATGTTGATTTCAAGATGGATTATTCTTATAAGAGTCCAACCACTATCTCGTTCTTGGAATTCTTGCATTTTTGTATGAATTTTATCAATCATAACTTCGTATGCAGACGATAACTCTGTTTCATTCCTAACGATTATCATTTTTGATTGAAATGATTTAACTGAAGTTGTTATTTCATCGTTATCATCATTTTCTTTTGTTACTTTCATATATTCTGCAAAAAGTTCTATGTTGAATTTTAAAGATGAGTGTTTTATCAGTTGTTCATTTAATGTGTTTATAATAAGATCTTTTTCTGTCTTTAGAAAGTTGAGAGGATCCAGATTTCCTTCATCCTTATTTTCATAAATCAGTGTTTCAATTCGTTCCTCAAAGCTACTTTTCACTACTTTCAATTTATCATTAATTGGTTCGGCTGCTTTTATTTTATGTACATTTGTTCTTAGATGATAACTCCAGTCCTTGATTGAAATTTCTTTATTACATGTTTGACATAAAATTTTGTTTTGTGACGATGATGATGTAGAAGGCTGATTACATGTATCATTAGAAATTGAAGACACCTTATGGTGAGTTCTCATATGCGTTAGTAGATTTTCTTTGCGTGTAAAGCTCTTCTTGCAAATGCTACAAATTTCGTGGTCACCATGAGCTGATTGGACATGTCTTTTCAACGAATTTTTAAATGCAAATCCATTTCCACAAATTTCACATATAAAACTCTTCATTTTGTAGTCTATGTAAATTATTGTTTTTATTTTAATAAACAATTTGAAATTGAATAAGTTTTAATATCCTTTTTTAAGATCCTTAAACACAACTTCAAATTTAAAAGAAAATTAATTAAACACTTTGAAACTGAATAAATTTTAATATCCTTTTTTAAGATTTTCAAACACAACTTCAAATTAAATTATTGTTTTTATTTTAATAAACAATTTGAAACTGAATAAGTTTTAATATCCTTTTTTAAGATCCTTAAACACAACTTCAAATTTAAAAGAAAATTAATTAAACACTTTGAAACTGAATAAATTTTAATATCCTTTTTTAAGATTTTCAAACACACCTTCAAATTTAACAGAAAATTAATTAAGCACTTTGAAACTGAATAAATTGTAATATCCTTTTTAAAGACTTTAAACTTTAAAATAAAATCAAATAATCACTTTGAAATTTCACGATGAACTGATGCCGCTTGAAGAAATTGTCTTCATTTATAGTATGAATTTCTTATCCCCAAACTTTTTTTAAACTAATAACGCACATTCGAAAAACTTTAAACTTGAACAAACATGTCTCAATATAATTATTCGGAAAAAAGAAAAAAACAATAACACAGCATAAACAATATGAAACGTGAACAAACATGTCTCAACATGCTCAGCACATATGAATAATCCTAAAAAGTTAACTCAAAAAACAATGACATCATAAACAATTTAAAACTTAAGACAAACATGTCTCAACATGCTTAGCACTGATTAAGCACACGTGAATCAGAACTGTACCAACAATTTTCCATTGTTTTTTCAATGATAACGCCCATAATTTTAACCCCCGCATGATCCATCACTGAACTGAAAAAATCATGACCCAAGTGACCCCTCACTAGCCTTTCCCAAAGCACACCAAATGGCATAACCAAAAAGATAAAAATATCCTAAAGCACACCACATGCCACAACCAAAAAGATCAAAATATCTCAAAGCACACCACACGTCACAACCATAAAGCCCAAAATATCCCAAAGCACACCACATGCCACAACCAAAAAGATCAAAATATCCCAAAGCACACCACATGTCACAACCAAAAAGCTCAAAATATCCCAAAGCACACCACATGTCACAACCAAAAAGCCCAAATGCTCATGACGTCACTGAGCCAGAGCCATGAGCCAGAAACGGCATATCCCTACTACTACGGACCTTTGTTCCTTTTTGGCTCTGAGGAACGGTGGAACAAGGAGCTCGAAGTCGAAGAAACTGAGTTGGAGAAAAAACCATCAAAAATAGTATTACTTAATTGTGTGTCACCAGCAATTCAATTAGACAAGATAAATCATAAAAATTCATTTTCACGACTTCAACTAATACTAGCGTATGTTTATCGGTTTGTTAGTATCAAGATACTGAAAAAATATTGTTCTGGGCCTTTATCGGCCGAGGAATTAGAAAAGCCACGTACATTATTGTAAAAACGATTCAAATTCAACAGTTTCACGAAGATTACAGTCATTTGAAAAAATATGGCAATGTTAGTGCACATAGTTCTTTTTCAAGTTTGTGTCCATTTTTAGATAAAGCTGACATTATTAGAGTAGGTGGAAGATTAAGTGAGGCTAACATTCCATATGATGCTAAACATCCAATGCTGATCCCATATGTTCATCCAGTCACAAAAATGTTATTCACTCATAAACATAATACTCAGTTGCATGCAGGACCTCAAGCGTTACTTGCAGCAGTTCGTCAACGATTCTGACCAATCAGGGGTAAAACACTTGCTAGGTCAGTGGTGCAACATTGCGTTCGATGTTGTCGATCTAGGCCTTAACTTTTAGGTTAATTGATGGGTCAATTACCAGCTTCCAGAATTCATCCAGCAAGACCGTTTGTTAATTCAGGAGTAGATTTCTGTGGACCTTTCTTTGTACACAACAAGGGTAGAGGTAGTCGAACAATAAAAGCATACGTAGCGATATTTTGATGTTTTAGTACAAAGGCAGTGCACATAGAAGTAGTGGGTGATCTTACCACAGAAACTTTTATACATAGGTGCTTTAAAAAGATTTATCGGTCGACGTGGGCATTGTAGAAATTTATACTGTGATAATGCCACTTACTTTGTAGGGGCCAATAATCAACTGCAAAAACTTCAAACAACGATATGCAGTGATGAGGCATACCATAAAATTGCAGAATTTTGTGGAACAAAACACATTGATTTCCACACTTTGGTGGGTTGTGGGAGGCTGCTGTAAAATCGGCAAAGCAGTTATTTTTACGAAGTGTATCAGCATAACCTCTTACATATGAAGAATTAACCACGATAATGGTCGAAATTGAGGCTATCTTAAATTCAAGGCCTATCACACCTTTGTCTAGCGATCCAAATGACATTCATGCAATAACTCCAGGACATTTTCTCGTAGAAGAACCACTTACAACTATTGTTGACCCACATGCTAGTCCAGTAAAAGGCAATTTATTATATCGGTGGAAGCTGGTGGCAAGTTTAAAACGTGAATTTTGGGAGAGATGGTCCAAAGAGTATCTCAGTGAACTCCAGCATCGCTACAAGTGGAAACAAAAACAAATTAATGTACAGCCTGGTATGATGGTGATTTTAAAAGAGGATAATTTACCTGTTCTTTTGTGGCCTTTGGGTCTAGTCGTCGAAACTACAACTGGTCCTGACGGTGTTGTAAGGGTTGTCACGGTGAAAACATCATCTGGTATACTGAAGAGACCTATTCACAGGTTAGCCCCATTATCAATACAACAGGACAAAACAGAAGATTCAGATCCAGTTGGAGTAGCTAAAAAACGGTTCGCAGAAGATAATATTGAGGATAAAGGTCAAAATTCAATTCTTCCCGATAATGATGATGTATCTCAACAAAATTTGAAGAATAAATGTAAACGTCGTCGGTCTAATAGTGGTTTATTTTTACTAAGTTGTCTTATGATGCCACAACTAGCATTAGCTGATGTATCAATTAAACCTTTTAAATCACACCCTGGGCTTTATTTTGAAGGTATGGGATCTGCACAACTCATAACTAACGAATGGAAGATTATAGTTTTTTTCAACATGACATCATATTGGTCAGAGTTGATGAGTATTACCAGCGGTATTGAGCAATTACATGACATTTGTACTAATCTGACACAACATCACGCTTGCAGCCTTACTGTATCACAATTTGAGCAAATATTATTGGAAATAAATAACAATAATAATTTATTATCTCCTCAGAAACAACCTAGACGTAGCCGATCTCCTTTCAATTTCGTTGGTAACATCGCACATTCACTTTTTGGAGTGCTAGATTCAAGTTATGAAGACACAATGTCCAACATTATAAATGGAGTTGAAAATAATCAGCAACATTTATTGAATTTACTAAAAAACCCGACTTTAATTGTGGATTCAACAGTTAACATTATGAAGAAATCACAAGAAGATACACACAGACAACTACAAGAATTCAATCGATATTTGAATCAAACATCTATTTTAATTACCAGCATATAAAATGTATTTCATGATTACGAATTATCAAATATTTGATGCGCTAGCTTTACGCCTGATACTCATCATTACTAATTATCAACGAATGCAAGCTGCTTTAATTGACGTTATGATTGATACTCATCATGGAAAACTAAATCCATTACTTTTAACACCAGCTCAATTACAGGCACAGTTGACAATAATCACTGAAAATTTACCATCAAATATACAATTACCTGCAATAAAACAAAATTTATTAGAACCTTATTAAGTGCCTTGATACTTTTATTAATGCGATCATCTGCGTAAGTAAAGTGGGATTTTATAGTCCTCTCTATGCTTTTTTCATCAGCCGAAGGAAACCTATTGTAAGCAGCATCTATGTATTGTAGTTTAGAATGAAAAGATTAAAGTTTTTGTTTTCAATATATACATACATTATATATACTTACTTTTCAAAATTGTTGTAATAAACATTACTTTGAAGGATTGTTTTTGCTGAGTCCCTGCCCAGCAAAACTCTTCTGCTACTTCATCCTTCATCAGCTTTTTCAAATTTTCTTTAATAAAAGAAAATAGAGAATCCCCTCCATCTCTGATGAAAAATTGAGTCTGTAATTATAAAAGCAATTGAATTTTTAAAAACTAACACAGTAAATGAAAATGAGAAAATAAGGAAAGCATACTTCAAAGTTGATCTCTCAAATCCTCTTGTTTTGCCAGTTGATCATCAAGCTGCATTAACGAGATTTTACTTGCTAGAGGTAAACTGGGTAAAAGATCAAATGATATTTTGTTGGAAATTGATTTTACAACACTGTCACTTGAATTTTTACCGAGTTTACATCAGCTTTGATATTTGTTAAAGCCTTTTCATTTTTCTCGTTAAATGATAATAATAATTGCTTCAATTCTTTCAACTGGTTTGAAAGATTAATGCAATTTTTACACGAAATCTCTTCACTCGAGATACAATTTTATGAATTGTTGTGAACACCTTGTGCTTCAATATTTTCCTTATTTTTATCACATTTATACGATGTTGGACGGCGAAAAATAGATTGAGAATGACGATGACGATTTTGTTCTTTTTGTACCTCAACATTATGTGATTGTCCTTTATTATTAATTTGCGTTGATGTTATAGGCATTTTCCTTTAATGTTAAAAATTTATAAATAAAATTGATTATTAATAGAAAAAAGGATTTTACCTCCTGGTATTTTGAGAAATTCTTTGTATGTAAAATCTTCTGTATCTGGTTCTGAAAATATATCTGAAAATAATAAAATAAAAAATATAATAACAATAATCAGATAAAGATAACAAAAGTACTAAATTCTCAATAATTATTTGATTTAAAATTCAACTTACCGTCCATTGGGGCTGAGCGTAGTTCTGTATATATTTTTTGAATTCCTTCTTGGTCCTCAGGATCCATTGTCAGCTAGGAATGGTTCTTTTCATTTAAATGAATATAGGGAATAAAGAAATTGAAATTATTATTTTTCAAACAAAGCATTTTGCATGTAATATCATCCAGATTAAAATTAATGTTTTGTGTAGAATCTAATGTTTGTGTTGATCCTACATTAAATTTTGTTGACACTATAGGATTTTTGAAACAAGGTTGAACGTTCTCAATAACACTTCCTTCAAAATTTATACTTTCCTTTATTTGATTAATTTTGGAAATCATAATAATTTTATTGTTAAATAAACAAAAATTATTTGGATAAGAAGATGAAAGCATATAATTTTTATTAAACACTGCACTTTTTGTTTTATCTAACTTTTCATGTTCAAAGCTATCTTTTTTCGAAATAGGGTGTAAACTTCGTTCCACAAAGCGATTATAAATTTGAGATGCAATGAAATTCTCTTTTTTAATCATCTTTTTAATTTTCTGCAGGTAGTTTTCAAAACGGAATGCGCTTATTGTTTCCAACGAACCATAATTATTAACTTCTGAGGCAAGGTGTAACAAACAGTTGTAACGAAGTTCCATGCTATGAAAAAAAAAATGTTAGGTACAAATAAAAACCACCGAAAACCGGATTTACCCTGTTTATTACATACCGTAGATTACTTACATATACCCGGATTAAGAAAAACAATAACAAAGTTTAAGTCACGTGTACCCCGCAAAATAGTATAAAAGCAGAATCGAATTTGCTAGTCAGTCAGTTAGCTTGGTGAACTCAGACGGAGAACAACAAAGAGGAATACTGGTAAGTGGTAAAATACTTAAGACTTTTCTTTCCTTACACCCACCGTTCTTAGTATTTAGTACGCGGCTGAGCTACGACAGATATCCTTGGTACGTAGTCAGTCCTCGACATTATCAGGAAACCCACCGTTCTTAGTATTTAGTACGCGGCTGAGCTACGACAGACATACTTGGTACGTAGTCAGTCCACGACATTACTAAGAAATCCTACCGTACCGCTCCTGATATTTAGTACGCTGGCTGAGCTACGACAGACATACTTGGTACGTAGTCAGACCACGACACTATCAGGATACCCACCGTTCTTAGTATTTAGTACGCTGGCTGAATCCATAATCAGTCCACGACATTATCAAGATACCTACCGTTCGTAAATAGACCCATAAGTTACCAAGACCATACCGATACCCCACTCACTACCCACGTGCTGTTCCTCCAGATCCTAACCCTCCGTCGAAGATCTTGGTTCGCCGGCTAACTCACCTTAACAACCTGATAGGACACGTATCGCGTTGGAGTTCGCGTTAGGGTTAACACAAGTTACGGCAGTCCCATATCAATTACTTGATAGGACACGTACCGTGTTAAGGTCCATAATTATAAAAGGATCACGTAAAACCGTGGACCATCCGAATAGTCTCACGCGACATTTGTGACACACCGATATACATATAACCCCAATTACATCCCTCTTCCGAATATTGAGACTTATCAAAAATACTAGTATAAAATATAATATAAGCATAGCGTAGGGCATAATACTGTACAGAATAGGAGTCTGACTTGAATAAATAGTTTGTTTATTGTAATAAGAAATATAAGTTCTTTTATTTAGAATTTACATACAGAATCACAGGACAACGAAAAACCCGAACCCTGGAGCGGCGAGCTTTCCTGTGCCTTAGAACTACGTTGCTCCTAAATCCATAACGAACTTTGCAAGAAACCTTGTAAGAGGAAAAACCAGATATAGAATATAAATTTGACTCATACGCAAGGACCAAATTTTCTCCAGCAAAGAACGTTATAAATTTGGCGCCCGAGCAGGGACTTATATTTTTCTTACACGCAATATCAACAACAAGTTTAGACTCAGAAGATGTCAGATTCTGAAGAATTACCCAGTAACCACGATTGGATCAATGGACTAAATAAGAAAGAACTCACGGAGGAATGCAGAAAACGAAAATTGAAGACTACAGGTCAAATGACAACAATAAGGGCTAGATTGGAAGAATACCTGAAGAAACAGAGAAGGAATGTTCTGGCATACCTGAATGAATCGATACTAGAAAGAAGCTACAATCACGAAGGAAATCATGCAACCGCAACGTCATCCAGACATCAAAGCTTAGCCGCACATGCTTCTCCCGAAGTGCAATTTTTAAACGAATTGATCATGCAAAGAAATTACAACACCAGTTATGGACTTAGCTACGCAACCACGACCATGCATCAACCGAATGCCGTTACCACCTCCGTATATACCAGATCCGTGTTTTCACCCGCCGAAAACAACTTACCTATCTTTGGTATAAATACCCGAAATGCATGCATGGCCGTAAAGCAAGATATGACAGCAGTTAATAGAAGCTACAACACCAGTTATGGACTTAACTACGCAACCACGACCATGCATCAACCGAATACCGTTACCACCGCCGTATATACCAGACCCGCGTTTTCATCCGCCGAAAACAACTTACCGATCTCTGGTATATACATATACCCGAAATGAATGCATGACCGGAAATCAAAAGGTGACAGCATTTAGTAATCAAACAACCGTGCAGTACCCATTCCAGTAAACCGCTACAAACCCACCTGGTGTTCAATTTCAAGCTCGACCAATGTTCAACAATCCGCAAATACCACAAGCAACTCACCAGCAAGTTCCAACATCAAGTGTCAACCTAAATACACAGTGGAATGAAACGATCCCCGGTTTTAGTATACAACACCAATATCCATCGAATAACCAGTATGTGATGACACAGGAGCAGAACGAAAGAAAAAGACCAGAAGTATCAAGCCTGACTGATGCAGAAATCATCGATAAAGTACGTAAATGGAACGTGAGGTTTGATCAAGGACAAGACCCCTTAAGTTTTATAGAACGAATTGAAGAACTAGCCGAATGTTACCAGATACCGTTGGACAAATTGTTGAAATGTTTACCCGAGGTCCTAACTAGAACTGCGTTAGCATGGTACCGTAATAACAAAGACCAGTGGTCATCATGGAATGACTTCGTGACCGATTATAAGATGTTTTTCCTACCTCCACGATTCAAAATTAAGTTAGCAGATGATATACGAGCAAGAATCCAGAAACATGGAGAAAGAGCTAAAGATTATATAACCGCCATTCAATCCATGCAAAGGTGGCAAGATGGGGTTAGTAAAGCAGAAAAGTTAGAAAGAATATATGAAAATTTATTACCTGAATACCAGCTATATATCAAACATAGAGATTTCAGTAACCTGTCCGAGTTACTACGAGCAGCTGAGGAATTCGAACATGTAAAAGCTAATTGCAAGAACTACCGCCCGAATGAAACCGATAGGAAAAGGGAACCCATAAGGACCAAATCCTACTACGTTATAACCAACTACAACAAAGAAGAGTGTTGTTGGCGCTGTGAAGAACGCGGCCACCAATGATTATAGATTAACACAATAGATATTTCGCGTAGTACATTTGTATTTTCACTCTATTTCATTAAAGGCTCCTAAACGAAACCTTCTTGTCTGTCCTATCTGGCGAGAAAAAATAGAACTAACGTTTTGAAATTCAAACTTAAAAAAAAAATGATCGAGTCCAGTGATTCTTTTTATTCGCTCATGCTGTTATTTTTTTTTTTGTGTATAACCAAATCAAACCAGTTTCCAGTATAACTTTGTGTATTCCTATATTTATATAATTTATACATATAACAATTATGTATGTATATACATAATATATATATGTACATATTTTTGCATGTACACAAATGCGTGTTTACCGTCTGTGCACATTTCATTTAATATTTGTTTTTTTTTCTTCTTTTTTAAAAATTTGTTTCATCGGTTAGTATAATATTTTTTATTTTTTCATCCATAGAGCCAGAATACATTGGTAGCAATGCGCTAGTTGTAACAATTTTTTTCCTACTTGGTATAATAAGAATAGTCTAAAATAATTTTAGCTGACGGTTGTAATACACTCACGCTCATTACAACTTGGTCGTGCCATCATCAGGTGTATTTTCAGGAGTTGTTAAAACCGGTTATAAACTCGTTTGCGACAGTGGCAGCAGTCCAAGTCTACGTTCACTGATAGAATATCAATATGTATGGTACATACATTATGTATGTAAATATATTGTATTGTATAGGAATATGAATTAGAATTTTTTTTCTGATTATTGAATGCATGATAATATGAAAAATTTATCCAATTATTTTTATTTTTTTTATAGTTTTGGAAGCTATGAGAAATTTTACTAAAATCCAGAATCCAGATCCCGCTTTTTTTGTTTTTATTTCATGTAACTATGTATATATTTTTTTTTCAAATGAAAAAGGGAATTAAGATATTTTGTTTTCAATTCAAGTACCTAAGTAACAACATTACAATACACATTTAAATACATTTTATTTACCCATATTTACATATATTTCAAAATGTTACATAATGTGAGGTAGTTAGATATGTTGGACTATACAAATTTTGATCAATTAGGTGTACCTATAAAATTTTATTAAAACCTTGCAGCCGGGAGATGATCACAGTCATTATTAGAAAATTAGAAAATCGCTAATGCTTGCAAAGTGTTAACATTATAATGTACGTGCATTATAATATACAGTAGCGATCATGAAAGTCGCCTAACTAATAATTTCTAAAAACTTTTCTCACTATCTTTAAATTTTGGTGGGGATGGATGATGGTTTGTTTTTTAACTAAGTATGTGTGTTTTTTAAAGGTATTTTCTATAAGAAAAGAAAAACCATACATGGTTCTGTAATACAGCTTAATAAATAAATTATTTTTAGAAAAATTAAAATTATTTGAGTCATGCGTTTTTTCCGCTACTGTATAAACTACAATCTGCATATACAAAAATACATACTTGTATATGTGTCTATCAGTTGCAAAAGGGATCTTTTCCATATTTTGAAAAAAATGAGTTATATACGTCATTTGAAAGGTCTTTTAAAAATCTACTTATTTACTTTACTTTTAAAAGAAAAAAGAATACCTTTTCCTCTGCATTTTGATCGTCAAAATATGAGCTCAGTTGCAAAACAGTACATTTTGTCAAATTTCAGAAACAATTTTGCTTAATAACTCAAAATGAATTAACATGACAAAGACCCCTTTTGCAACTGATAGACACATATGCTAAATAGGAAAAATACAAAATTGAGAAAAAAACAGTGACTTAAAGTTTACAATAAATTTTGTATTTAGGTACGAAGCAACAACAAAATTCAAATACGGTATTATAAAAAAATTGTAAATTTGGTTGGGTACTTGAAAAATGAAAAATAAAAACAACAATTATTTTTTTATATGTGTGTTGTTTTTGTTTATATTAATTATAAATTTTCATATAGTACATCAACAAAAAAATTTTATGATGATGTCATGCACATTTACTCCGTTCTCATTTTCCATATAAAATTGTCTAATTACAGTTTTGAGGATTTTTGTGTGTGTGTTAAATGTTTTTTTTTGCAAAAACGGTCATAACGTATTTTTAAATCTAATGTTCTAAGCGATTCCTTCTTGTCTGTCCGCTCTATGAACAGATTTAGAACTAAAAATTTATTTTTTAACAGCTTTTCTGTTCTGGAATATCTACTTCTTATTAATTATCTTTGGCGGCCACAGAAGGATAAAATGTAAGAATAAGAGAAAAATATTCTGTTCAAGGTGTGGCACACTAGATATATTCTCGAAAGATTGCAAATGCCGAAACAACGCACCAAGGAATCCGGGAAAAGAATAAGGAGCAATGGAGAACAGAGGCAACCATTCGCTCCAAAGCACCACACCGCCTCTCCGCAACGACCACCAACTGACCCCCGCTTCATAATCACCATTCAAATATTCGGAAAATCCTTTAAAGCATTAATTGATACTGGATCCGTATTTTCCTTTATAAACTACAAAATTAGACAACATGTTAAAAATTTCAATCCTCCGGTAGAAAAGATACAATTACAAACACAAATGGCAAATGGATCAGAAAGTACTTGCAACGAAAGATACCAAATAACAGTAACGTACAAGAAACACATGGTCCAACATACATTTTTCTACATGCCAGGTCTACCCGAACCGCTGATTTTAGGAATGGATTTCCTGAATAAAAGTAAAACAAACATTAGTATCTTTAAACAAAGACTAAGTCCACCCGACCGAGAAATACAAACATCCTCATTATTCACCGTTAATATGTCAACCGAATTAAAAGAAAAACAGACAACATGTTTCCAGGAACTGATAAATAAATACATACCGAAATTTAACGAAATAAACCAGCCAACGACCGTAGGTAAACATGTGATCCGAATAAAGACCGAACAACCGTTTAAACAACGTTATTATCCGCGCAATCCGGCAATGCAGAAAATTATAGACGAAGAAATTGATGAACTATTACGAGCGAAAAAGATCGAACCATCGTCAAGTCCTTACAGCTCTCCCATAGTTCTCGTGAAGAAAAAGCAAGGAGGATGGAGACTTTGTATTGACTACCGTATCCTGAATGAGAAATCCATAAAAGACGCGTATCCTCTACCCCAAATAGGTCAAATACTAGGCAAACTAAAAGGAGCATATTTCATCTCAACCATAGACCTTAAGAATGGATACTGGCAGATACCACTGGATAAAGATACCCGACAATATACAGCATTCACTGTAACAGGAAGAGGTTTATACCAGTGGAAAGTGATGCCGTTTGGCCTACATTCAGCACCATCAACATTTCAGCGTATTTTAGACCAGATAATAGGACCAGAATTTGAACCATACAGCTTTGCGTATTTGGATGATATAATCGTCGTCAGCAAGAGTTTCGAAGAACACATGAAACATCTCCAAGAAGTACTCAACCGCCTAATATCTGCAAACCTGAAAATAAACCTGGATAAATGTGAATTTTTCAGAACAGAGATAAAATACCTAGGACATGTTGTATGCAGAGATGGTATCCGCACCGATCCAGATAAAATCCGAGCCATCCAAGAACTCAAAATACCAACGAATGTACGAGAATTACGACGATTCATTGGCATAGTATCTTGGTATAGACAGTTCGTACCAGCATTCTCAAATATCACGTCATCGTTAACAAAACTTTTGAAGAAAGCTCGACAATGGAAATAGGACAACGAACAGCAAAAGGCTTTCGAAGAAATTAAAACCAAACTCACCGAATCTCCAGTTCTTGCATGCTCAGACTTCACAAAACCTTTTCTTCTACAAACCGATGCCAGTGACGAAGGCCTTGGAGTAGTCCTCAGCCAGGAAATAGAAGGAAACGAAAAAGTGATAGCGTATGCCAGCAGAACCTTGACCGACGCCGAAAAGAAATATTCAGTAACCGAGAAAGAATGCCTAGCTGTTATATGGGGAATAAGGAAGATGCGACCATACCTAGAAGGATACCACTTCACAGTAATTACCGACCACCAGGCTCTCCGATGGCTAAACTCGATAGAAAACCCTTCAGGAAGACTTGCGAGATGGGCCTTAGAATTACAACAATTTGATTTTGAGATCATATACCGGAAAGGCAAACTAAACGTAATGGCAGATGCTTTACCAAGACAACCGCTACCGAATACCGAAGACACCGATATCTTTTACATTACCGCAACCTCACCGAAATGTTCTTGGTACGAGCAAAAGTCCGCCAAAGTAAAAGAAACCCCCGAATTAGAACCAGATTATAAACTCGAAAATGAACAACTTTACCGCCGCTTCCATATACTAGAAACCGATGAAGTAGGACCTAGCTGGAAACTTTGTATACCGAAAACACTGAGGTCAAAGGTACTTCTTGAAAATCATGACGATGTAACAGCAGGACACCTAGGAATCCGTAAAACCAGTACCCGAATCGCGAAATACTATTACTGGCCAGGAATGTTTAGAGATATAGCGAAATACGTAAAAAATTGTAAGTCTTGTGCACAGTACAAAGTGGTACAACAACAACAACCTGAGAAAATGTATAGCACGATACCGTCGAAACCTTGGGAAACTGTCTGCTCGGACTTTGTCGGTCCACTACCTCGCTCCAAAAAAGGAAATACGATGATACTTGTATTCCACGATAAATTCACGAAATGGACAGAGTTTACTGCTATACGAAGTGCAACTACCTCCATCCTGATCAAGCAATTTAAAGAAAGGGTCATTTCCAGATACGGATACCCCAAGATCTTTATAAGCGATAATGGTAGTCAATATTCCAGTAAACAGTTTAAGAACCTATTAGGAAGTTATGGAATACGTCATCAATTAACACCACCGTACACTCCCCAAGCAAACTCCACTGAAAGAATGAATAGGACCATCAAAATAATGATTGCTCAATACATCGAACAAGACCAGAAAACTTGGAACGAAAATTTGGCCGAATTAATGCTAGCCCTCAACACCAGCAAAAATGAATCAACAGGTTATAGCGCCGCATATCTGAATTATGGTAGAGAAATATCCTTACCGGAAACACTGTACAATCAAGTCACGATAAGCACTCCCTGTACCACCGAAAAGCCTGAATCAGTAAACAAAAGGCTTAAGGAAATTTACGATGTCGTGAAAATCAACATGGCTAAAGCATTTAGCAAACAAAGTCATCACTATAACCTTAGGAAACGAAATTGGAAACCGAAAATTGGAGAGCTTGTATGGAGGAAAGAACATCACCTGTCAGCAAAAGAGAAAAATTTCAACGCCAAGTTAGCACCAAAATACGATGGACCCTACAAGATCCTGGAATACACATCACCGGTAATTGTCAGAATTAGCAAGGAAGGTTCCACGACAAAAATAGCCCATTTGAAGGATTTGAAACCAGCCGAACCAGATGAAAATCCTACCGAGAAACCTGAACAAGAAGCCTACCCTTCAAGCCGAAACGTGGGATTCACAAAAGTAATAAAATGGCACAAGATAAATGAACGTACATCAGAAAACTCAGAAAATCCAACAATCATAAGAAAACCAAAAAAACACAACCCTTTAAGCCTAAATGCGGAGAAACCAAAATGTAAAAATAATGCGGGTACAATATGGGAAATATATAAAATTAATGCGGGTAGAATGATATTAGAAAATTTTAAAGGGAAGACAATTTACAAAACAGACGGAGAACATCGAAGAGGAATACTGGTAAGTGTTAAAATACTTAAGACTTTTCTTTCCTTATACCTACCGTTCTTAGTATTTAGTACGCTGGCTGAGCTACGACAGACATACTTGGTACGTAGTCAGACCACGACACTATCAGGATACCCACCGTTCTTAGTATTTAGTACGCTGGCTGAATCCATAATCAGTCCACGACATTATCAAGATACCTACCGTTCGTAAATAGACCCATAAGTTACCAAGACCATACCGATACCCCACTCACTACCCACGTGCTGTTCCTCCAGATCCTAACCCTCCGTCGAAGATCTTGGTTCGCCGGCTAACTCACCTTAACAACCTGATAGGACACGTATCGCGTTGGAGTTCGCGTTAGGGTTAACACAAGTTACGGCAGTCCCATATCAATTACTTGATAGGACACGTACCGTGTTAAGGTCCATAATTATAAAAGGATCACGTAAAACCGTGGACCATCCGAATAGTCTCACGCGACATTTGTGACACACCGATATACATATAACCCCAATTACATCCCTCTTCCGAATATTGAGACTTATCAAAAATACTAGTATAAAATATAATATAAGCATAGCGTAGGGCATAATACTGTACAGAATAGGAGTCTGACTTGAATAAATAGTTTGTTTATTGTAATAAGAAATATAAGTTCTTTTATTTAGAATTTACATACAGAATCACAGGACAACGAAAAACCCGAACCCTGGAGCGGCGAGCTTTCCTGTGCCTTAGAACTACGTTGCTCCTAAATCCATAACGAACTTTGCAAGAAACCTTGTAAGAGGAAAAACCAGATATAGAATATAAATTTGACTCATACGCAAGGACCAAATTTTCTCCAGCAAAGAACGTTATACAGTGACAGTTATATGTTAAAAATGTCTTATCATATAATAAGGGTACTGATTTGATAAAACTTATAAGCAATTTGTTAGCACACTCGTTATTAATTGTACAATCTTTTTCATGCAACAAAATTCTTATTGCAAGACTCAATTTCAAAAAGTGATTGTATCGCGATTCATCCAGTATGTTTTTTAACACAAATGGACCGGTGTACAATAGGAATTGTCGCAGTTCTGTAGCTTTCCATCGGCTAATTTCTGTCAAATCTCGAGGTTTTCGAGCGAACTCTCTAGGTATACATTTTTTGAGCGTTGTAAGTCTTCTAGAAAGCCAATGTATCTTATTGTTGGTAAGTGAATATGCTTCACCTCTATCGTTGATCCACCTTGAAATAAGAGTTTTCACGAATCCTAAGCATACAACATGCATATAATCGAGGATAAACTGCTTGGGAATGTCTATTTTAAGTTTTTCAATTTCTGTTTCTGGAATTTCGATATGATGTGCTTCTTGCAGTCTCATACGAAAAGATTCATTTGTTCTCAAAGAATTTTCACACAATGGAAAAATTAAACGCTTTCTATGGTATTCACCTTTCTGTGTGCATTTCAAGCAACTGTAATATCCTGTATGCGATTTTACTTTTAAAACGAACGCACGTGCAGGAGCATCAGAAATAAAAGCTCTAATGCGTATTGTGAAATGCTTTTCTTGAAAGTGAAGCCCATTTTCTAGAATTTCTTGCATTTCTTCTACAAAAGTATTTAAATATTCATCTACATTTCCCGGTTTTGATTGCCCTTCATGAACTCCAACTAAAAATACATAATTTGTTTCAGCTATACTGCCTAAAATTGGCCATACTTGTGTTTTCGAGCTTTTTGATATTGGAAGGCCATCAATATTGAAGTCAAGAACAATTTCACTCTTGTTATACTCTTCATTTGAAAGAAAATCTGTTAAACTGTCTTTAACACCGTAATGAACATAAACTCCAGAAGTCATTTTAATAGATGGAGCAAATTGTGGGGTGTTTTTTAATTTGCGCACATCAGTAGGTAAATCAGGTTTATGTTTGTGCAAAATTCCTAACAGTTCATTTATTGCACTAACAGAAATTAAGTGCTTCGTTGACCATTCAGCAAGTGCACTTTTTAAGTCCTTAATAAACAATTTATTTTTTTCTGTAAAAGGCTCATCATTTTTTTCTTCCTCAAATTGCTCATTATTTGATATAGATTCTAAATTTGATTCTAAAACCTCATTTTCAACTAATTTTTCTTGTTCTTCATACTCTAATTCTTTTGAATAAATATATTGCATGGTTTTTTTTGCATTTTTATGCGACGATTTATGAATTGCTTGTCGCGAAATCATTTTTCTTTATCAAAAAAAGGTTTATCAATAGAATATTTAAAAATAATAAAGTTTGTACTTACCTTTAGTTTTACGTTTCACCCTTAAAAGTTTAATTTAAAAAAAAACACAAATTTTCTTTTAACTCTCAATTTTAATAATTATCACTTGAAAATACACATCTATACTAGACAACACCAATTTTCAAATGAAATAAATCCGCTATTTAAACTAAAACCTAGAACAATTTTCTTTGTTAAAAACAAATTTAAGTTCTATTGCCGTTTGTTAGACAATTCTTATAACATGCAATAAGTTTTTAATGTATTGCCATTTTATCGCGCATTCGCATATTATGCAATAGAGAACAATTTTTCTAGCTTATTGCCTAATTATTGCCTATTCGTATAAGCTTGCTTTTTTATTGCTTCTTCGTGTGCTATTGCCGTTTGCTAGACAATTCTTATAACACGCAATAAGTTTTTAATGTATTGCCATTTTATCACGCATTCGGATATCATGCAATAGAGAACAATTTTTTTAGCTTATTGCCTAATTATTGCCTATTCGTATAAGCTTGCTTTTTTATTGCTTCTTCGTGTGCTATTGCCGTTTGCTAGACAATTCTTATAACACGCAATAAGTTTTTAATGTATTGCCATTTTATCACGCATTCGGATATCATGCAATAGAGAACAATTTTTTTAGCTTATTGCCTAATTATTGCCAGCTCGTACAAGCTTGCTTTTTTATTGCTTCTTCGTGTGCTATTGCCATATCCTTTGCTGGAATATCACCAAGGCAGTACACAAGGCGCATGTGAAATCAGTATACTAACACAAACTGTATTACCTTCAACTTGTCGGATTACTAATTCACTAGAGGTTCCAACATGGACACAATTAAAATCACAAAACCAATGGCTGTATACTACAGGGGAACAAATCACCATTCAAATCTGCTGTGGACATCACATATCACAAGAAACATTATCTGGCTCAGGAATAATAAAGGTTCAAAACGGATGTCTGATAAGAGATAGATCAACTACACTTCAAGCTCATAATATTTACACATCCGCTATTAACTCATCTATTGTCATGCCAGTTAATTTCACTGATTTTCTTCAACCATCAACAATAGTAGATCTTCAATATACACCGATTTCAACACACTCGTTAATCACCAACTTAACTCAACTACATCAACAATTAAACTATCTTCAAAGTCAAGAACATTTAATTACACTAAAATCAAAATATGATTTTCATCATTTTTCACTAGGTTATGTTACATTAGCATTAATTTTATTATTAATATGTTACATCATTTTTAAAAATTACCATGTACAAAAACCAATTAATATAAAAACAAATTCATTATCAGAAGTTCAAAAACCTGATGACAATGCATTTCAATTCAAAACGATTATAAGTTGAACTGCTAGTTCAACGGCGGGGAGAATGTTTAATTATAAAATAAATGTAGGTACACCTGCTTAATTTTACTATAAGTAAATTAGTTATTAAGAAATGCTAATATAGCACATTTTTTTGTATTATGTATTATTTTTTGTATTATGACAAGAATATTACACCTGTTAACCAGAAATGTAATAAAGTTATTGCAGGTCAAGAAATACTGCTTAATAAGCAGCTAAATTATGTTAAGCAATATTTTGTTTATAATGAATAATTGTTTACATTTTAAAATATGTTTTACACAATTAGAATAAGATTTTCACGGAAATAAAATTATAATAGCATAAAATGGGAATTAAATTTATAATTGTATAAATAGAGAACGATAATTAATAAAAATTCAGTAGCAATTGTCTCAAAATAACTCAAGCCTTTTTTTCTTATCTTGGTGAGGCTGCCAAGATCCCATTTATAATTGTTACTCTCGACTGGGTGTTCAGATTAAGTATTTGAACATTCTAATCAATCGACTGGGTATTCAGGTGCTGTACTTGAATATTCTAATTATCATTTCTTTTATCTTTTATTATCACGAAATATTCAAATCCTGTGTTTGAATATAATATTATCCCTTGTTTGTTTGACAACAGATTGTTCAAGTAGAGAACTTGAATAATCGCGACATTTAAAAGCCTTGTCGTAACACTCTCTTTAGCCGAAAAAAATAACAACATCCTACCGTCCGATGTTGTTTTTATGACGAACGCCATGCCATACTACTGAAAAAAACAATTTTAAGGAAAGTGAAGAAAATACAGAATAACAAAAACAATATGAGTGATCAGTGATGATAAGTATCCTTTTAAAATAGGAAATTTTTATGAATAAAAAAATGAAAATATATGTAAGATCGTGTAAATAATAAATTCCTAACTAAGGAACAAAATGCGAATTCCCAAAAGGATTTTTGTAAAATGTGATGCTTACATCACAGTGAAATTTCAGTGGAAAGGATACGCAGATTCTACTGCGCATGGTTTCCCTTCGCCAATCTTATTGGGCTGTACTGTATATATGATAGATAGCATTGGCGCATTGGTTTAAAGTTAAATTCGAATTAAGTGAGGTACACATTATCATTTAAACTGACAGTTTTTTGCATAACTGTCAGTTAAAAGGATAATGTGTACGTGTAACTGAAGCTTTTTGGTAAACTGATGCTACGACTACGACCACTCACAAAATGATTTAGTGGTTGTTCAGTTTTTTTTTCGAAAAATGACAGTCAAAAATGATAGTGTGTATTAGTGATGGGCGATATTATCAAATGATACGATAATATCGATATTTTTTTTTTCTTCCGATATATCATATCGATAATTTGAACTACAGATTTTCTTCATATCGATATATAATGCGCGATATTGATATCGATATAATGATACATCGATATAAAATAAAATAATAATAATGGTAATAATTATTATTTTCTTCACATTTGTTTAACACATATGTTAGTCAGTTTTTCCACTTTTTGTTAGTTTTTAATTACGAAATTGGAATCTTAATAATTTTTATTTCAATAACTATTAAATTCTAAAAAATTCCGAAAATTTCAAAAGCCTGTAGTCGGTACTTTGTATCTGTACTTTTGTAGGCGTGCCTTGAAAAAAATGAAGATAGCAAATCGATGTAGAATTAATTGAGCCTTCATTTTCTGCAATAAAAAATGAGCGTTAATTTAAGCCTTTTTTGAGTAAAGCAGGGTTAAAGTCCAAAAATCTGTGAAAAATGACAAAATTATGGGTTTGAGGCCTTATAAGTTCTGAATGGTCAGATACACAGCAGCAGGTAAGATGTTGATGGAAAGGCACAGGAGTTCTTTACAATTATGTAAAAGAGTTGGTGAGCCTAGCGTGCCCTTGTAAAAAGTTATAGGGTAAAATATGAAAAAAGTACCAAAAATCTTTAACCCCCTCTAACTCCGAAACCATTGAGATTGCCCCCCCCGCCACCCATACGATTTTTTGTTCCCCTCGCCGAGACCTATCCGTAGTTTCCCTGTCGGACACCGTAACGGAATCACCCTGTATATAAAAAGTGTAAAAACAATGCAACCATTGCAGATGTGAAAAAAAAACACATTAAGAAGCAGCTTCAGAAAAAACCTGAAGTCGAAAATTAGTTTGTCGAAAAAATATGGCGCTGGGACTGATGAACTTTATATTTATGTAAAATGCCACAAAAAATGGCATTTTTCTTAACGTTTTCGTTCAAGAGATGTATAAAAGCAATACAAAATATTTTTTATCTTAAAATTAAAAAAAAAAAAATCTTTTTAATTCAGTTCAAAATGAAGGGCTCTTTACCAGCGTTGCCACTTTGGTAGATTTCTACCAAATGTGGTAGATTTTTTTAGATTTTTCTTAAATTGGTAGATTGGTAGAAATATTTTTAATTTGGTAGAATTTGAGTAATCTTTTTCAAGTTTCATGAATATAATGTATTTTATTCAAATATGTTGAGAAAAATCTTCATTGTTAAAGTACGTGGTAAAATTACCACTCACACTCACGTCTAAATATTGACACATCCCATATTATTATGCAATAATTTTATGAACGCATCCCATTTCAATACACTTGAATTGTTATGTGAAAGTCAAATGTAAAGCTTATATATTTTATTTATTTTTGTAAAATGGACAGGTAAGTTCATTTATTATACAAGCAAAACTTACAATAAATATTAAAATACAAATTTTATTTAGATTTATTCTAAGAAAACATGGTGATAAAAAAACACTAACAGTTATATACTTTTATTTTATTTTAATTACATTTTTTTTTGTTATGACAAGAATATATTATAATATGATGTATAATATAGAAATTGGAAATAAATAGAAAAATTACAAATATAATAATTTTTTTAACAAAAAGTTAGATTGGTAGATTTTTTTCGGGTTTGGTAGATTTTTTGTTCAAAAATGGTAAAAAAAATTTATTTCGAGTGGCAACCCTGCTCGTTACTGTCTCTTTTCAGGGGCTCATTGCTGATCTTCACGAATTTTGAGTTATTTTCTTAATTTTAATAATTTTATTGAAATAAAAACATTTTTTTGCGTTAAATTAAAAATTTATTTTACTCTTTATTATTTAATAAATACTTTAATCGTGGTAGAGTTTGTTAAAAATTAAAAGCGAATTGTATAATTGCGCAGAGAGATAATGGTATAATTTTTAGAGAATTTTTACACTAGTAGTGGTTTTTTTCTTCTACCCAGTTAACCATCAAGGATATATATTCCACCTATCTAATCTTAGATATATCACTTCGTTACCTTCTCGGGTCTCACGATCAAATTTTTTATGTATAAAAATCTATTAGATATATTTTAGACATATCATTTATGTATCCCAGTGGATATATATATTATCTGTCTATTTTTTGTACAGTGTACTTCGTAATTTACAAGAAAATTTAGTACAGGAATTTAATAAATCTAGTGACATTAGCCTGGAACTTCAATCCACAGCTACAAATATAATTAGTCAAAACTCAGCAAACTTTAATGAAATGGCAAAAAATTACGACACTTTAAACACTTCCGTGACTGCACTTATGGGTCAATGCAATAAAAATTTTGCAGTAATCTTCAAGCAGAATTTTGTGAACTTGAAAGAAGAGTTAGTCTCATCCATTAATTGTGCCTTTGCTGATATGCTAACTGACAGTCCCTTACAAAAAGGAGGCAATTGCAGTATCAATACCGTAGCTCCAGAGCTGGCAAATCTAACAAAGGTCTCCCTTGAAAATCTTGACAATACATATCTCTGTCAAATTGGATAATTTAATATCTACGTCCACCGACATTCTTGATGATACTCAGATCTCAAAAACTCAACTTCAAGATCTGCAATGCAACATTAAGTACAACAATAACAGGACCCTTAATGAAAGCATCTGTGAGGCATTTGAAAAGCTCAGCGAGCTCTCTACAAAAAATGCACACGAGAAGTCACCTGACGACGCTCTCAGAGCGGATGTAAATACAGAAAATACAGAAAATACAGATAACGCTTTATCCTCAGCTTCAATAAATGTTCAACCAATGTCAAAATCAACTGCTCCTACTATTAACGAAAAAAGTCTCACAATTCTAACATCTCCTACATCTAAGCAATCAGTTATGAACACCTCCCATAATAACATTAACACGCAATCAACTTATAAAATAAGTATATTTAACTTATCCCCTAAAACAACTGAATCAGGTCTTGAAAATTACATAAAACGTAAATTTAATTGTAATAAAGTTAGTTGCAAGCTAATAACGCCTTCCTATTTAAAATATAAACCTAAATATTTATCATTTAAAGTTAGGGTACCAGACTCTATGATAAGCAAGGTTAAAAATATGCAAAAATGGAAAAAAGGCACAATAATTAAAGATTTTTCAGATAAATTTGAGTCTGCAGCCTCTTCTTCCTCGGTACGGAAAGTTGACAGCAACAAAAAAAAAATAATAAAGTAAAAAATGACAAGGTAATTTTAAACAAAAAATACCCAAATTTTATTTGCATCGAAACCATTAACTCCTCTCCTAGACATGAAACCACAGTATCCTACAATCAATCGACACCTCCTAGTCTTCTATCGCTTAATCTCTCTCCTCCTCATTCAACAACACCGGTAGTCCCTCAACAAGCAGCTACATACCTCTCAGCCTCCACATATGACCATCCCGTTTCCTCATTCGATCCCATGCTCCCACCAATTGTAGCCATGTCAAAAAAATTCGCAAATGTCGATGAAGGTCGTTACATTCTAGCACGCTTGAGAGATACCAAAATCTATGAGAACGTAAGGCTTTACCTTGCTTATCTCCACAATCAAAGCGACTCTGTTTGTATCGATGGTAAAACCAAAGCGAATCTAAAGGTACTAATCCGTCAAGAAGGACTCCCTACTGACCCATCAGCGTTACGAGACATATGTATATGTACGTTACCATCAGTGTTACGACGTTACCCCCCAAGAAGCCTTCGCAGATCTTCAAGCATATGCCTCTCATATCTCTTCTAAAAGAATTAACTACCTTCAAAGAACCAGAGATATTCATAATAAGTTTTTTCGTTAACAAGGACAACCTTATTTTAATCAGTAATTCGCACCCCTCTAAAACTCACCTATATCTGCCAAACAATCTTTCAATTTACTATCAAAATGTTAGGGGTCTTCGTACTAAAACTAAAGACGTTTATATAAACTCAGCGGTTTTAGACTTTGATGTTTACCTGCTCACAGAAACATGGCTAGCCAGCAACATTAATAACCTTGAACTTTTTGAGAAATCCTATTTAGTTTTCAGAAAAGACAGACATTCTTTTTGTCTCTCAACTATTACTCCAAAAGGAGGTGGAGTATTAATTGCTGTCAAAAATAATTATAATGTATCGGAAATCCATATTCCTGAATCAAGCTCCCTTGAAATATTGTGCGTCAAAATTCATGTAAAAGGGAAGGGTTACTACTTTGTTTGCTGTTACATTCCACCTAATTCAGACATCGAAATTTACAACAATATTGTCAAATCGGTTGACTCTGTTTCTTCTCAGCTGTCCATAACTGACGAACTATTTGTTTGTGGTGACTTCAACTTACCTCATATAAAGTGGTCTCAACATGATGAGGAACATTATCTTATTCCCCTTAACCTGACAAACGCATCAGATAGCGCTCTTATTGACGGTTTGAACATAAATTTCTTACAACAAACATCAAACATAAAAAACTTTCAAAGCAAACAACTTGACCTAATCTTTACTTCTGATTGGAATAATTTTACTATTATTAACTATAACATACCCCTGGTAAATATTGACAACTTTCATCCTCCGATAAGCTTCACTATTTGTACTAACCCTCTATCGAATCCTGACACTGCTAATATAAAAAGTTTTAACTTTAGCAAAGCTGACTTTGTAGGACTTAATCAATTTTTTTCCACTATCAACTTCACGACATTGTTACAAAATGTAGAACTTGATGATGCCGTGATTAAGTTCTACGACGTTATTCTCCAAGGCTTTCATCTGTTTGTGCCCCATTCTTCCAAAAAAACGACTAACAGTAGTCCTCCGTGGTTTAGCCCTGGAATTAGAAGCTTAAGAAATAAAAAAAATAAAGCTTGGAAGAAATACTTAAAATCAACAAATGAGGTGGATTATTTAAACTTCACTGAATTGTTAAAAGAGTTTAAGACCTGTGTGGAACAAAGTTATAAAAACTACGTTGTCGACATATCATCCAAAATTAAAAATAGTCCAAAGCTCTTTTGGAAATTTGTTAATTGTAAAAGAAAAGTAGATGAGTTTCCCACGTACATGAAATATGAAGGAAAAACAACCAGTGACCCCCTAATAATATCTGATTATTTTCGTCACTTCTTTTCTTGCTCATATAACAATTCAATCTTCACATTAAATGAAAATCTATTTGATCATTTGGATGAGTTCCCCAAAACGACTTTTGTAAGCCATTCTGTTGAAACTGCAGCAGTCGAAAAATATTTAAATAAACTCGGGACAGATATTAATCCGGGCCCGGATGGGGTGCCTGAAATAATCCTAAAAAATTGCGCCAAACATCTAGCTTTTCCGCTATCTGTTCTTTTCAATCTGTCTTTGACTTCGGGCCATTTTCCTGAACTTTGGAAGGAAGCCTATATACGTCCTATTCATAAAAAAGGCTCAAAATTTGAGGTCCAAAATTATCGCCCGATTGCCAAATTATCTTCCATACCTAAATTGTTGGAGCAGATAATATTTGACCAGATGTACAACCATTGTACACAATTTTTGGTTCATAACCAACATGGGTTCATGAGGAAAAAATCAACCGTCACAAACTTGGTTGAATCGTCTTCAATATTTATTAATGCGATGGAAACAGGACTTCAAACTGACGTAATTTACACTGATTTCAGTAAAGCCTTTGACCTCCTTCCTTATAGTGTAATTCTTTTCAAATTGAAAAGACTTGGTTTTCCTCCATTATTTATCAATTGGGTTAGTTCATACTTAACAAACAGAAAATATACAGTTAAGTTCAAATCCTCAATTTCCCAATGTTTTATAGCAACATCTGGAGTGCCGCAAGGTAGCCATCTCGGTCCTCTTTTTTTCATTATATCTGTCAATGATGTTGTGTCTGTTTTAAGCGATAGTGAATTGCGTATCTTCGCCGACGATATGAAGATATTTAAAACAATCACCTCGTCTCAGGACTGCTTAAAACTTCAAAATGACTTAGAAAAATTTTCCTCCTGGTGCCGCAACAACAACCTTTTGCTCAATGTGGATAAATGTGCACTAATGAACTTTTCACGGCGTACCAATCCTGTTGCTTTCGGCTACTCACTAAATAACCAAGTTTTGAATAAGGTAAATTCCATAAAAGATTTGGGAGTATATTTTGATGGAAAATTGACTTTCAAAAACCACTTCAATAATATGATTAATAAAGCCAATGCTATGCTCGGATTTATTAAGAGGTGGTCAAAAGAGTTTGATGATCCATATATTACAAAATCCTTATATACAGGTCTTGTTCGCCCGCATTTAGAATACGCTAGCCAAGTGTGGTCGCCTTACCACGAAACCCATTCAAACAGGATTGAAGCAGTTCAAAAAAACTTCATTAGGTATGCTCTTCGGAACCTTCCTTGGTCCAGCCCAATTAATCTCCCACCTTATGAAAGTAGTCTTAATTTAATCCACTTAGATTCATTGGAGAAAAGACGAGAAGCCGCAGACTCAATTTTTATTGTTCAAGTTGTGAATGGTGGCGTTATTTCAAAATTCATTCGGGACAGAGTTACTTCTAACTCTTCTACCCGATTACGAAAAACCAATCTTTTTAACATCGCTTATCATAGAACAACTTATGGAAAATTTGAGCCAATCAATAGAATGCTTATGTCTGCTAATAAACACCAAGACGTCATAAATTTTGAAGTCTCCAAAAAGCTCTTAAGAAATAAAATACTTTCAAAAAAATTAAACATAGCTTTATAATTAACTAATCTAAAAATTGTAAATTTTGTTTGTAATTTAAATTTTTTTTGTATTATCTAATTTGAAATTGTAAAAAAAAAAAAAAAAAAAAAAAAAATAAAATTGTAATTATTGTAATTTGTTTGAGTTAAACAAATAAATAAATAAATAAATAAATAAAAATAATTTATCATCAATATCATCACAATCAGTACAAAATCATAATAATAATAATATAAAAAAAGATGATAATTTAAATTATAATTCATTAATAAATTTTATTTACAAAAATAATGTGAAAAAAAAACTGAAAAACGACATTCAATTGATTGTGGTACAAGTATCAAGGAATATTTATTAAATCATAATAATAATCGTCAACAAATAATAACGTCATTTTTTCTAAAATTATTATTTTAGGAAATGAAAAAAGACTTAAATTTTATACAAGTTTAACCTTTTATAGAAAAGGTTGAAAATAACAAATTTCTTGTTACTTTTCTTGTAACTTGTAACAAATCTGGTGATGCTTTTTAAAGATAAATAATGAAAATTTTATTTTAAAGGAAGCTATTTCCATACCACCTTGATCTAGAATTAGAATTCGAAGTTATGTTTTTTATTTATACAAACTTGAGTTCTAGATTGAATTGAATTGAAATAAATATCTAATATCTATAATCTGAAAGTATACTTTAAAACTTTCTTCAACGTAAAAAAAACTCAAAATAAAATTAATAATATTTATTAGAAGTTTTATATAATAAAAATCTCTCCTTAATTTTTATTTATTAATAGAAAGTAGGTACATAATATGTATAATCATAATTTTTTATAAAAAAATTTTTCCGCCGTTTTTAAATTCGAATTTGAATTTATTAACAATGAAGTTGAATGATTGTATGAATTCAGCAGTTTAAAATTAATAATTTAGTGCTACCAAATGAATACATTTGTGGGTAGTACATTGAAAAATTCAAACATCCAAATTTGTAAGTTACGTTTTACATAGTTATGTACTACTATATAATGTGAATATTAAAACAAACGAAAAATATATACATATATGCACATATGTATATATATTTTTTTCAAAATAAATAATACCACGCATAAAGATATATTAAACAAATCATTATTAGGGATTTTTTTAAGTGATATATTATAAGAAATATACCTATATATTCATACATTTGTACATTTTTTAAAAAATACTATATATAGTATACATAGGTATAATATGTACATTTATTTCATATGCTCATATTTTATATATATGTACATAATATAATACATAATTTCATAAATTTTTTTTGAATACATACATAGAATTGCTTTTAAACCATATATGATATATACATATATGCATATGATTATATAATTATATAAAATATATAATTATATATTTATGAAAATATATACTAAATAATTATATAGGGTATGAAAATAACAACATCATCTAACGGACAAACATTTCAAAAAATTTCATTTCATAATTCTTGTGTATGGCTACTCTAAAAAAAAACCATATGTTATAAACATAATATGTTAAATTTGGTTAAATTATATTCAGCGACCTTTTGTTTATAAGCTATTTAACATGTACATTTAATTCAGCGACCTGAAAAATAAAACAAAAAATATTGTCGTTTGTGTATGTCAGTCTGTCTCATTTTAACTAATTGAAATTTCCGTTTAGAAAAATGTGAAATATTTACATTTCATTTCCACTAACTGAAATAAAAAAAATAAAAAAAATGGAGTTTTTTATTTCATGAGTGTATATATACCTCCTGCTTTATTTTAGTTGGATATTCATACTTTGTCTGCTATTATTCTATATGCTATGGCATTGTTTCGTCACGTAGTCGTGTTTCCCGATTAAATTTGTTTCCATCAAAACCCTCTACAATAAAAGCCTCCTATTGGTTTTGTGTATGTATTAGTAAGAAGTGCCATGTTTTGTTTTGACATTTTAGTTTCTTATGGTTTCTTAATAAGAGTGGTGGAATATTAGTGTAAAGAAATAGTGTTTTAGCTGAATATTTTTGGTTTTTTAAATAAAATATGGTTTATAAAAGTTTTGAAATATAATAAATTAACAGTGTTATAATTTTTAAAGTGCACAATAGTCAAAAAAATTAAATAAAAAGGTGGAAAATGTTGTGCGTTCTTACCTACTTGTAAGAGAAAAAATTAAAGTATGACTACATAGTACATACCTATCTATGGTGAGGTTATATTATTTATATGTAATAAAGTGAATAAATTGATTTGATTTAATAGAATTTAATTTATTAGTTATCACAAATTAAGTGTATATTTGCCTTCATTACACAATAAAGATTATGTACCAAATTATTTACTTTTTCATAGACTTTTTTTATATAAATTTTTGTGATTATGTTACGATGTGAGAAATTGATTTGATTCAATAATTTAACAATTAATACAAACTTATACATAAAATTTTATTAAATTAAATGAATTTGTTCTGTATTTCGTTCACTTTATTTATTTTTTTCATATATTTGTGTTTACATTTCGTTTCAATTTATTCACTTTTATAATATAACCTCACCATAGGTGATGTAGTCATTAGTCACATGTCAATATATAGGTATAGAAGAAAAAAGTTTATATTATTTATTATTCTATAAACTTTAATTATTCATATAAATACATATATGTATCAGAATTATTATAAATTAAATTTTATTAAATCAAATCAATTTATTCACTTTATTACATATAAATAATACATATAACCTCACCATACTTTAATTTTTTCTCTTAAAAGTAGGTAAGAAGGCACAATATTTTTCACCTTTTTATTTAACTTTTTGACTACTGTGCACTTTAAAAATTATAACACTGTTAATTTATTATATTTCAAAACTTTTATAAACCATATTTTATTTAAAAAGCCAAAAATATTTAACTAAAACACATTTTTTTTACATCACTATTTGTACAACCAGCATTGAATGTTTTGACGTTTCAACACTTTTATCGTGTTTGATTGTGTTAGTGCAGAAAGCCATAACTCGGCTTGTGATATAGAGGGTTTTGGTTTCCATACATCTTTTGGATGTATTCCTGATACATCATTCATATATCATAATCGATATATACATATTTCAGTTCGCTTCTCACTTTCCCACTTAACCAATAATATATCATTGATATATGAAAGACATATCTAACTGATATAAAGAATATATCCTTTAGATGCATCTTTGATATATGAATGATATATGTTTTTACAAGGGAGAGTATCGCTTTTTTCGGCAGAATTCAATAAAATTCGGCAAAGCACGATTGTATGTATCGAAAACGTATCATTATAATATATCAATAACATATACTTTTAGATATCTTTTAGACATACAAAAATTATATTCAAGTGGTAATATATGGTGGATTAGTTGGCCATTGGTTTTGATTAATTAATCAAAAATTCTTTTGAAAGTTATAAGTTTGTGAAATAAAATAGTGAAAGATATCTTTTCATATCAAGAATTAAGAAAATATTTAAATAAAATTAAAAGAATGTCGGAAAAAAAGGTAAGTGGTATTAGCGATGTACAGGATGTGCTTCTTTACAAAAGCAGTGTAATTTTTTTTTTAAATTTTTAATTGTTTTAAATGTTTATATCAAATATTATTTTCAGTTTCAGAGCTAAAAGATATGGTTATGAAGATTTTGAGGGAAAGCTGGAAGAAAAATTAATATTTCTGATGATTTCGTTAATTTCAATATTTGTACAGCTATAGTGATATGAAATAACTTTTTAATTGGGGCGGTCATAAAGGAAAAAAGGACATTAAAATTAATTAATTTTTTTAAAATACCTACCTAGTTTTAGATACAATTTTAAATGTAAATATTTTTATTTTATTTTTCCATATTTTTAATAATTCTTAATATTTTTATTATATGTATTATTATTTTTGTTAAACTGATTGTTTTTGTGTTACTTGTTACTTTGTTTGTTGAAAATTAAATAAAATTATAATTGAAATTTTATAAATAAATACAAAACAGGTAATACATTTGTTATTAGTTATGAATACTACTCAGCTAATTATAAATTTTCATTACATAGCTTTGAAAAATGTTACTCAACCATGCAATCACAATTTTTTAAAAGTTAGTGAGTATATTCATAAATAATAACAAATGTATTGACCATTTTCTGTTCCATTTCCATTTTTGCTCCTATTCCATATATATATCTAAAAGTATGTATAAATGATATCTAAAAGTATGTCTAAAAGATATCTAAAACTATATGTATGTATTGATATATCATAATGATACGTTTTCGATACATACAATCGTGCTTTGCCGAATTTTATTGAATTCTGCCGAAAAAAGCGATACTCTCCTTTGTAAAAACATATATCATTCATATATCAAAGATGCATCTAAAGGATATATTCTTTATATCAGTTAGATACGAGTATGTCTTTCATATATCAATGATATATTATTGGTTAAGTGGGTAGTAAAGAGAGAAAAACACTAATACACATATAAACATTTTGTGTATAGGTAGTATATATAGCATGCGCAGATCATTTCAGATCATTCGCTTTTAATTTTTAACAAACTCTATAAGGAGAAGGTTGAAAATTTTTAAAAAATTAATTAATTAATTGTCATATTCAATTTTGTAATTAATTTTTTAATAATGCAAATGAATTTTATTACAGAATTATGTGGTATTTTTGTTTAATATAGTGTTAAAAGTCTAAATTGGTTTTTGTCTTTTTCATTGAATGAATATATTGAAAATCATTGTTCCCAGTTTTATGACGAGTTATTCTGGTTGGGCTTCAAAATACATGGGATAAAAATTTTATTTGGCAACAAATAATATCTCTTTCTATTATATTTTACCTTGAAAATAGTTTACAAATTTTATGTATACCTATGTAAAATAATTTATATGAAAAATTTGTCATTTAAGTGAAGGGTTTCAAAAAAAAAACTTAATCAGAAATTACTGTAATATATTTTAATAGTATTTTTTTATTACACATACCTGAATATTACAGAGTTAAAACTATTAATAATTTAAAAAATGCTTGTATAAAAACTAATTTTTCTCAAAGTTGAAAATTTACACCTACATTCATTCTTTTCAAATAACAACACAATTTAGGGGAAAATTCATTAGATACAAAGTAAAATTTGTACCTCTAAAAATATTTTTAGTTAAGTTTCTTCTTCTTCTGGTTTAATTTGTTATTCAAATGTTTTGAAAATTATAGTACATATACATATTACATATTCATAGTACATATACATATTTCCAAAACAAATGAATTAATATTTTATTTACCTAGGTACCTAGATAGTCATTTTTCTCATTTTACAAAAAAGAAAAAAAAATGATGAAAGAAGCAAAATGTGCAAAATTAATATCAATATAAAAATAAAAGCAGAATATTTTAAAAAACAAGGAGATTAAAAATATTAATTTTTCTTTCATACAAAATTCACATACATACATATTCGATTACATTATACATATTTGTTTTCCGACATAAAATATATAAAAATTTTCTATGTATACGATCAGAATCAAAACAAAACTAAAAAATATCATATCATATGGTATACAACAACAAAATACCGCAATATAATATGAATATTAGAATTATGTGCGTGTTCTTCATTATTCTTTATTTCTTCAATTTCCTTTACATGTTTCTTCTTCTCACATTTCTTCTCTTGCACCCTTATATAGTCTAACATCTCATGAGCTTATTCGAAGCCAAATTGGCAAACATACAGACACGAAAATTCAAAAATTTGAATTTAACCAAAAATCATATAACTACAAAGATAAACAATTGCCATATATCCTCATGTCACCATTAATTTTTACTTCTACACCTGATATCAGGTGGCTACATGTTTACTGAATGTTATCAACATTTTATGCTTATGCAACAATTTTAAAATCCAGAGCAAACCAAAAATACGTTGATGTTGCTAAACATTATATGTACCCAATAATGTGTCTGTTTACCAAATATAAATAATGGTTGTTGCTCTTTTTTTTAATATGAAATATTATTTCTATTATACCTCTAAATACTACATATATACTCGTATATACATATACTATATACAAAATACATTTTATTTTTCAAATTTTAAAAATATATTTTAATATTTTTCATCTTCATTGAGAAATATGAAAATTTTATTCGTAATGAATCAGGAGATCAGAATCAATAGGCACGTTATTTCATTTTCTTTTACATTATAGAATATCTAATGCTAGTTTTAGAAATACTATAATGTTTATTCATTAAAATTTAATCTAAGCAAACTCTGATTTTCAAGTCAAAAATATTTTAGTATTAAAAATTCTTTTTTTTAAAGCAAATATATATTTTTATTCAAAATGAAAATAAATTCAAAAGTATAAATCGTAATTTATGTTGCCGTAGCAACAACCATTATTTATATTTGGTAAACAGACACATTATTGGGTACATATAATGTTTAGCAACGTCAACGTATTTTTGGTTTGCTCTGGATTTTAAAATTGTTGCATAAGCATAAAATGTTGATAACATTCAGTAAACATGTAGCCACCTGATATCAGGTGTAGAAGTAAAAATTAATGGTGACATGAGGATATATGGCAATTGTTTATCTTTGTAGTTATATGATTTTTGATTTAACGGATAAATTAAACCTCTAAGTTATATTCTCTTTGGTTATAGTCATCGATGAAAGCATCTATGTTGTCATCGATGCGGGTGCTGCTGGGATGGGATGTAAGAAGTTCTTCAAGAACAATACAATCGAAATCATAGTTGATAGTTGCTGCCTGCTACTACACTACCACGGCATACATACATACATACATACATACATACATACGGCATGTATGTATGCCATGATTCTAACCAAAAATGTTTTTGGTTGTGTAACTTAATTTTAAATATTATTTTACATAGATGATTTAGTTGATAATAACATTTTAAAGAACTATTTAAAAAGTCGAAAAGGACGTTTACACAGAAATATTAAACTTCTTTTGAATTCCATGAGTCTTGTACTCTTGTTCTATAAATAAGTACAAAAATAATAAGTTTGAATGTTAAAAAAAACTTTTAAAACAAATACTTTTATAACTAAAATGCACTGTAAAACTCTTCCCAAAAAGTTCACAATTATGTCACGAAGAACACTTTTACGAACAAAGATAGTTAGTTACCCAAGGAGGCATAGAATATAGAATACTTATACCACAAGACAATTAATAACAGATACACAATTTCATATAAGCAAATTGTTGTACATTTGCTTGGCTATTGAAAATCTGATAGCCAAGTAAAAGCTTTTGTGTTTTGTTACTTGCCAATGATTATAGATTAACACAATAGATATTCCGCATAGTACATTTGTATTTTCACTCTATTTCAATAAAGGCTCCTAAACGAAACCTTCTTGTCTGTCCTATCTGGCGAGCAAAAATAGAACTAACATTTTGAATTTCAAACTTAAAAAAAATAATCGAGTGATTTTTTTTATTATCCATTCGCTCATGCTTTTGTTATTTTTTTTTTGTGTATAACCAAATCAAACCAGTTTCCAGTATAACTTTGTGTATACCTATATTCATATAATATATATAACAATGTATATACATATATATATATGAACATATTTTTGCATGTACACAAACGCGTGTTTACCGTCTGTGCACATTTCATTTAATATTTGTTTTTTCTTCTTCTTTTTTTAAAATTTGTTTCATCGGCATCGGTTAGTATAATATTTTTTATTTTTTTATCCAAAGAATATCAATATGTATGTACATACATTATGTATGTAAATATATTGTATTGTATAGGAATATGAATTAGAATTTTTTTTCTGATTATTGAATGCATGATAATATGAAAAATTTATCCAATTATTTTTATTTTTTTTATAGTTTTTGAAGCTATGAGAAATTTTACTGAAATCCAGAATCCAGATCCCGCTTTTTTTTGTTTTTATTTTATGTAACTATATACATATTTTTTTTTTAAATGAAAAAGGGAATTAAGATATTTTGTTTTCAATTCAAGTACCTAATTAACAACATTACAATACACATTTAAATACATTTTATTTACCCATATTTATATTTCAAAATGTTACATAATGTGAGGTAGTTAGATATGTTGGACTCTATAAGTTTTGATCAATTAGGTGTATGTACCTATAAAATTTTATTAAAACCTTGCAGCCGGGAAATGATCACAGTCATTATTAGAAAATTAGAAAATCCCTAATGCTTGCAAAGTGTTAACATTATAATTATAATGTACGTGCATTATAATATACAGTAGCGGTCATGAAAGTCGCCTAACTAATAATTTCTAAAAACTTTTCTCGATACTATCTTTAAATTTTGGTGGGGATAGATGATAGTTTGTTTTTTAACTAAGTATGTGCGTTTTTTTAAGGTATTTTCTATAAAAAAAAAGAAAAACCATACATGATTCTTTAATACAGCTTAATAAATAAATTATTTTTAGAAAAATGAAAATTATTTGGGTCATGCGTTTTTTCCGCTACTGTATAAACTACAATCTGCATATACAAAACTACATATTTGTATATCCTAAATGGGAAAAATACAAAATTGAGAAAAAAACAGTGACTTTAAGTTTACAATAAATTTTGTATTTAGGTACGAAGCAACAACAAAATTCAAATACGGTATTATAAAAAAATTGTAAATTTGGTTGGGTACTTGAAAAATGAAAAATAAAAACAACAATTATTTTTTTATATGTGTGTTGTTTTTGTTTATATTATAATTATAAATTTTCATATAGTACAAAATCAACAAAAAAATTGTATGATGATGTCATGCACATTTACTCCGTCCTCATTTTCCATATAAAATTGTCTAATTACAGTTTTGAGGATTTTTGTGTATGTTAAATTTTGTTTTTATTGCAAAAACGGTCAACGTATTTTTAAATCTAATGTTCTAAGCGATTCCTTCTTGTCTGTCCGCTCTATGAACAGATTTAGAACTAAAAATGTATTTTTCAACAGCTTTTCTGTTCTGGAATATCTACTTCTTATTAATTATCTTTGTACTTGCCGTTCTTGTTCACCTAAAAGTTTGAAAATTCAAAATTTATATGATTTCACCACAGAACAAAGAATTACTTGGCTTATGATTCACCACTACTCGTGTTTCAGGCTGAAATTTTTTTCATGTACCACTTATGTATGTATGTATGCATGTTTATTTAATATTTAGTTTTTGTTGTTGGTCATTCATAAATAAGTTATTTAATTTTTTTTTGTGAAGCAACTATACCTAGACCTACGTAATGTTGAAAATATATCGTCGGCCTAGTGCTTATTTGTTCAATAGATAATGCATCAAGTTTTGAGAAAAACGAAATTTTAGTTTGAAACAGTAAAATTCCTTACAAAATAAAAAACAACAGAAATTATTTTTTGGGAAAAACAATAGGTTAGCTTCATCCTAGTTCGTTTTTTTAAATTTTAATTTCCGTTTTTCTAAAAGTTATTCATTAATATATAGAGAGATATACGTTTGGATATTGAACAAACTTCTATGAGCAACAAATACTTTTTTTAGTAGTGGGATATAGAACAAAATTGAATTGAATTAACACCATTCTTATAAAAAAAAGTCGCAATAAAAAAAAAGATAACAAAAACTAAAATAATAGATATTGAATAAATAAGCACTAGGCCAACGATATGTTCTTTTTTTCTACCTAATTAATGTTTGAATTTGTAAAATGTAAATCTATGATAATTCGAGGTTTTTTTACCGTGTTGCACTTTATCTCAAAAAGTATGAGAAATACAAGAATTACGGTTTTTGGTCCACGGATTGCTGAGATATCACTTTTTCAGAAATAAAAATTAAAAATTTTCATATGAAATGTATGGTATACATTTGTATAATGCATATATGTAGGTAGTCGATTCTCTGTAAAATGAAACCAAAATATTCGCATTCTTCAGAAAAGGTTTTGAAAGGAATAACTAAATATAAAAAATTTTGTTTTTTATAGGCAGCTGACCTGTTATCGGCTTTGATTTTTAGTATATTATTACAAGTACAATATACATTTTAATTTGTGATTTTAATTTCTTCATAATGTCTTCTGCGTTACCTGTGATTTTTCTTCCGCGTTACCTGGAATTTCCTCATAAATTTTGATTGTTTATTGTAAAAGATCAATTATATAGATTTTCTATTGAGTACTTTTTTAAAGGACATGAGTTACAATAAAACTATATAAGTGATAGTTCTTAAATACTTAACATTTCACAGAATTCTTAAAGGAAATATTAAACATGTATTATAAGGTTGTGTGTGATTTTTCTGCGTTACCACATTTTTTTTTGATAAATTTAAGACGTAAGGTCAAATAAATAGGAATATGCTATGTAGTTTTATCCAACAATTTTTCAATAAAATTTCTCATAAAAATGTCTTCTATGTTACTCGAGAATCAACCATATGCATAATGATGTAACTGTAAAATTTAAATACACACAAAACGACATGAAAAAAAATTTCAGCCTGAAACACGAGTAGTGGTGAATCATAAGCCAAGTAATTCTTTGTTCTGTGGTGAAATCATATAAATTTTGAATTTTCAAACTTTTAGGTGAACAAGAACGGCAAGTAACAAAACACAAAAGCTTTTACTTGGCTATCAGATTTTCAATAGCCAAGCAAATGTACAACAATTTGCTTATATGAAATTGTGTATCTGTTATTAATTGTCTTGTGCTATAAGTGTATAAAAATATCAACATTTGCATGTACTTTTTTAATCCCAATTTTACCGTTTCTACGCTACTCCCAATTTAATCCAAAATTCGGATTATTTTTGTGCCGTATAAACTGTTAAAATTTCTTTTCGTTTTGAATAAAAATACATAATATATATTTGTTTTAAAAAAAAAAAAATTTTTTTTGAATATGAAATATTGTTTTTTTCCGTTATTTTTATACTCTAAATACTATATACATACATAGTTTTTTTAATTTGGGAGAAAAATATTAGTTCAAAATAGCCGAATATATTTTTTTATTAAATTTTAATATGAATATGTTTATACATATATGTGTACATACATTATACACATTATATAAAAAAGCTGCTCTTGTATAGGTACATAAAAGAATCATAGCTGCTTTCGATTTGCCACTTTCAAGTACTTGCGAGTAGATTAGATAAGGTGGAAGTCTGTACTAAATCATCTACTCGTAGCTACTCATGTGAAATTTTTCATTATATGTCCAGGGACTGTATTCTCGAAACCACTCGTAACTTTAAGTATACGTAAACTCACCATTTACGAGTGGTTTTGATGTATGGTGTATTCTCGAGATCCGCATACGACATACGTAAATATTCGAATGAAAACCATTCGTAAAGATACGAGTGCCTATTTGCACTCGTAACTATACTTACGAGTACTAAGTTAAGCCCAATTTATTTGGGTTTAATCCCAATTTTTTTATATGTATGTGTGAGGTAAAATGCAATATTATTTAATCCCAATTTACCGTTTATAGCGTACTCCCAACTTAATCCAAGTTCGGATTATTTTTCCGTATAAACATTTTTAAATTAAACAGCAAGCCACACGAGGTGGTTAAACTAAACCTGTTATTTAACGCTGTGTTTTATACGAACTGATGAAGTGGTAGTTCTGATATTTCTCACATTCCTGTAATCGACAATAGAGTTCGCTAAGAAAAATTTTATTTCATCAGGTTATCAGTTCAGTTTATCAGCTGTTTTAGTGTCAAACACCAATTACACACCAAGTAGCATTGCCACCGTCGCAAACTAGTTTAAAACCGGTTTTTACAACTGCTCAAAATACACCTTATGGTAGCACGACCAAGTTGTAACGAGTATGGGTGAAAATACATTGGTTGTAATGCGCTAGTTGTAACAATTTTTTTCCTACTTGGTATAATAAGAATAGTCTAAAATAATTTTAGCTGACGGTTGTAATACACTCACGCTCGTTACAACTTGGTCGTGCCACCATCAAATGTATTTTCAGGAGTTGTTAAAACCGGTTATAAACTCGTTTGCGACGGTATCAGCAGTCCAAGTCTATTTTACTCCTATGAGTGTATTACAACCGTCAGCTAAAATTATTTTAGACTATTCTTATTGGAAAAAAATTGTTACAACTAGCGCATTACTACCTGGTGTAATTTAATTTTTTTTAGTCATTTAAAACAACCCTGTAAAAATTGGTAAAAAGAGAATGAGGGTGGTCAGAAATGAAGATCTTACTTGAAGACTTGCGCAGAACTTACTTATTGCTAATCTGTACTGCATGGGCAGATGTAGTTTTAGACGCACTGCAATTAAGAAATTAAGCAGTTCTTAATTTCTGAACATCCCCAATTTTATACGCTAATTTCGAAAATGGCACGTCTTTCAGTCAGCGTTGCCGTTGTGGCACGATCGTGTCATTATGGCACGTTTTTGTTTGAGTGACACCTGAGACACGCAAAAATTTAATGTGACACGTTATTTTTACATTGATTCCTATCACTTATTTTGGACAGAATTAAGTGGAATGAAAAATGTAATAAACGAACCATTGTTTATGAACATTTCTGAATTTATGTTAATACTTCTTAGTTTGCCACACGGAAGTGCATCTGCAGAAAGAGTTTTTTCTAGGTTAAATAATATTAAAACAGACAATAAAAATCGTTTGTCGTATAAAGTAATTGATGCTTTAATGTGCCTTAATGAATTAGTAAAAACTCAAACATGCCAAAATTTTGTTCCGCCTGCAGATTTACGAATTTAGGTTTTGTATGTATGTAAATGTAATGCAGTTCAATTTATTTATTTTTCATTATTTTATTATTTGAACTGTTCAGACGTAATTTGTAATGAATTTGGAAATTTCTTTTAATATTTCTTTTTATTGTTGTTTATTTGTTATTAGTAGGTAGGTACTATATAATATTATTTGTATGAAGTGTTCAATTAATTTTTAAATTGTTAGACTGGAAATAAATTTGTTTTAGTTTATTGTATGTTCTGTGGTTTAATTGTAAAAATATTGAAAAGAAAATGTGGCACGCTAATTGCGAAAATGACACGGTTTATTCTCGGTGATGGCACGAAAAATTTTTCTCATGCGGCAATGCTGCTTTCAGTCCATAGTGGTGGCACTTAAAATTTTTCTGTTGTGGCAGCGCTGATTATATTATCACTTAATCACTTATCACTTTATCAGTTTTCAAGTTCAAACTTCATGTTGTAGAATTTGGAGAAGGGTTTCTTTCCTTTTTTTTTAAATTATACATTTTAAATATAATTAATATGCCATTAGAATTAAAAGCTCAAATTGGACCATCAATTTTAAATTCAGATCTCTCGAAATTATATGATGAGTCCCAAAAACTTCTTGATAATGGAGCTGATTATTTGCATTTAGACGTTATGGATGGGCATTTTGTACCAAATTTAACATTTGGACATCCAGTTGTAAAGTGTTTACGTAATAAAATTAAGGTTCTTTTAATTTATGTATTTGACATTTTATAAATTCAATATTCTGAACAATAATGTTTAATTTTCTTAAAAATTCGGAAGTATTGGGTAATTGTACAGATTGTATTTTTTTAGAATGCATTTTTTGAGACTCACATGATGGTATCAAAGCCTCAAGATTGGATTGAAGGTATGTCAGATGCTGGTGTTGATCAGTATACATTCCACATTGAACCAGTTTTAGAAAATGTACCAGACGTGTGCAGAAAAATTCAAGAAGCAGGAATGAGAGTCGGACTTGCATTGAAGCCAGGAACAAAAGTAATTTGTAAAATAAAAGTCACATATCCATCTAATTTCCGTTTTTAATTAAACTTATTCAAGGTAGAAGAAGTAGCAAAATATATCGAATTGGCAGATATGATTTTGATTATGACTGTTGAACCAGGTTTTGGAGGTCAAAAATTCATGTATGAAATGATGCCAAAAATTGAATGGCTGAGAAAGAATTATCCAAATATGAATATTGAGGTTGATGGTGGCGTTGGACTTGAAACTATTGACGCGTGTTCAAAAGTATATTTATAAACTCATACATATACCATATATTTTTATATAATTTTAAATATATTTTCTAATAATTTCTTTTTTCCGTTTTAAAGGCTGGTTCAAATATGATTGTTGCTGGTACAGCAATTATTAAATCAGCAGATCAAAAAAAGGTTATAAATGAACTGAGGGAACGTACTAATGAAAATTTAAAAAAATTTAGGTAGATATTTGGTCTTATAAAGCAGTTTTATTTATTTTTGTACAATTTTTAATAAAATGTTATTTTAAATATTCCACAGCCTTTATTTCTCCTTAATTTCTATTTTTTCCTCCTGCATGTTTAATAAAACGAAACATTTGTAGTGAAAAGAAAAAAAATGGAAATAAAATGAGAGAGTGGTTATGAAAAAAGTATTAATCGGTTGTAATTGGTTTAATAAAATTTAAAAAACGTGACGAAAGTTTCATTTAGGCTAGTCGTACAGTGGATGCGTATTCGCACGAATTATCCAAACAAGTTAATTTCTGTTATATGTCGTAAATTGCATGCATGCAATTTGAGTTGGATCATTCGCAATTATCAATTACTAAAAGCCATTAATGAACTTCTAACTTACCGTAAAGTTATAGCTAAACCATCTTCTGGTGAAATATTCACGATGTTATTTAAAATATAATTGAAGGTATCTTCAGTCATTGCAAAATAATCGAAAAATTTGTCATTTTTCAAATCAGAATATAAATGGTGGGATTTTCCAAAAGTATTTCTTTTTTCAAAGATTTTGTTTACAAAAACTCTTCTACTATGATATAATAACTTTCTTTCAAGATAAGAACCCAAAAACCACTTATCACAAACGTTTGCTAAATGTAGTAAGTGGACGATCTCGTTCGTATAATATAAACTCGTACGAGTATGATTCGTCTTAATTGTGACGAACTTAATTCGTGCGAATACGCATGGACTGTCTGTACAACTAGCCTTAAGCGCACGGTGAAGCGTGGTCAAGTTCTCAAATTAAAACACGATTCGTTTTAAACCACTTTTGACCTCACAGCTCAATGTCTATTAATGCTAGCAGATAAAATTTTATCCACATAATAAAGGGCCTGGATTTTAACGATTGTAACGTTTATAATTACTTTTTTATCAACAAAAATCAAAGTCGTTTCAACTTTACGAATGTTCAATATAAAAGATCATTTTGTCTTCGAAAAATCATCTTTATTTTTTCTGTTTAGAACTTAAAATAACACGGAAATGGATTAAAATGAATACTTACAGGTAGGTAGGTATGTTACTTTCTTCTTTCAAGATACTTTATTTTTTTTTTTAAAAAAGAACCCGAAATTACAACAAAAAAAGACAAAACAAATCATTAAGAATTTCATTTTGTTTTTATTTTCACAATGTTATCTTCAATCGATAAGGAAGATATTTTTTTCAATTTCTTATTAAATGTTTTTTCAGTTTTATAAGAAATTTCTTCAGCATTAAAATGTACTTTATATTTATTCAGAACTTTTTCTTTGAGTTTTTCAATATTGATTCCATCTGTCTTCTTACCTACTATTTTAAAAATTACAGCCTTCCAATCAAATTGCTCAATATTAACTGATTTTTCAGTTACGTCTATGTTATTTCTTACTTTTCCATTAATTTTACTTTTTACATTATTTGTCATGTTTTCAGTACTTTCTAATATTTGATTTTCCTGAATATGTTTCTTTTTTTTCTTCGTAGACTCATTTTCATTTCCATTTTTTTCAGCAGATTGTCCATTCAGAACTGATTCATTATTTCCCTGATACTTTTCTGTCTTATTTTTCTTCGTAGACTCATTTTCATTTCCACTTTTTTCAGCAGATTGTCCATTCAGAACTGATTCATTACTTTCCTGATGCTTTTCCTTCTTTTTTTTCTTTTTGACTGGCTCGTCATTCAATATATCGTCTTCTAATGAAACTTCGTTGTTTTTATCATTATCATTTGCCTGTTTCTTTCTCTTCGATTTTAAATCTTTTTGTTCTGGAGAAGTAGATTTTATCTCAGATTTTTCAGAACAATTATCTTTTGTTTTACCATTCTGAGAAGCAGATTTTTGTTTTTCATACTCCTGCTTAAATACGGCCAATGCTTTTTCCAATAATTTCCATAAAGCTTCAGCTTGATCGTTTCTAATGTGAAAACTATTTTTTACAAAATTTTCGAATTTTGCTTTTTTACGTGGAACATTATCATAACCTTTAAGTCTTTGTAGACATCGCTTCAAATCAGGAGTAACCTTTCAGAAATCGAATAAAGATCATTTTAAATTTCACATGAACCACTTTTTTTGTTGTTGAAAAATACAAAAAATTACCTCATATACATTAGGATTTTGAAGAATCGACTGCACCACATCTACCCAAGTTTCTTGTTTTTTCGCTCCGGAATTGCTAGATTCTTTAGATACATAGTCTTTTCCAGAATATCTTTGTTCTTCTGAAATGCATGTAGTATGTCCCTGATAGGTCTGCTTATCAAAATCTTTGAGGCAATCCATACACGTTAACGCAACCTCATTTTTACATTTAAAGTTGTAATGTTTTTCAACTGCTGGCTTTTTCACTGAATCGCCACAATGAAAACATGTGAAAAATACCATCTTTTAACTGAAATTCTTGAAATATTACAATCTAGAGTGAATAAATAAAATCTCCAAAATCAAGCTCTAGAAAACAAATAAATTACTTCAACACACAACACACGTGCACTTACATACCTCTTTATTATCAAGAAACTTAAGAAACGTGACATTCGGTTCGGCAAGTGGCGTCGAACGAATTCGAAAAAAAAGCACATAAAAAGAATTTAATTTTGTTTGTTGGGTGTGTTGAGTTCGGTTGGGATTAGTGATGGCTGCTAATAGCAAATAGCAGCTAAAAATTAGCTGCTAATGGTATTTAGCAACTGCTAACTGCTATTCATTTTAAAAAATAGCTGCTACTGTTAATTTTGAATCAGAATGAAACAAATATATGTCACATGCTGCTAGCTGCTAACTTGCTTTGCTTGCTTGCAGAAACTGCTATTTCTAATACTATATAATATTTTTTTTTTTTTATTGATGGGAATTGGGTGATGCATCAACTCCTGTAAATTTGTACCTGCATAAGTAATATGTATAGGTATAGGTATAGTACAAAAATTTGGGTATGCTAATTGGTAAATGCTAATTTTTTTTTTTTGATAAGTAAATTTGTACCTACAAATCTGCAACGTTACATATTTTGAAATTGGAATGATATTAATTATTTAAAATTGAATGAAATTTGACTATATGACCTGTATGTTGTTTTTATGGGTGTTTAAAAACAAAAAGGATACTTGGATTGGAAAGCCCAGATTATCCTTTTTATTTGAATTAATTTTATGAATAAGACTTTTCAAATTCATAAAAATATTTTATACCTTATTTTTTTACTTTAGATAAGCATAAGAAAAATTTTATTTATTTATTAATATTTTAAAATTGTGAGTGAAAAAATAGCTGCGTTAAAATCACACATTATAAGAAAACATCCTTCAATTCAAATTGAACCCATTAAGAACAATAAAGTGCAAAATAATGCAACAGAATTGAATCATGGTGCGGAAAATTTAACTCAAAATGAATTATCACAAGCATCATCATCATCTTTTAACCAGCCTGAAACAAATTTGGTTTCATGTGTTTCAAGTGTAAAAGCAACGAAACAAGAAACAATTCAAAAAAAATATGCATTTAGCAGTTAGCAGCATGTTACATAATAAATATATATTTGTTATATTCTGATTCAAAATTAGCAGTTTTAGCTGCTAATTGAAATTATCTGTTTTCGACATCACTAGTTGGGATGGGACTTAGAGTGTGTGTGGAATCGAGTAAATTTTTACTACAGTAGTAAATTTTGACATTAGATTTTGTGGTAGAATAAAATTTACCGTGGTAAAAAAAATTTTCACATTTGCTGTGCGTAATGGAGTAAATTTTAAAAGCTACAAAATTTGTGTACTTGTTTCGATATTTTGACTTTACATTATTTTACTATCAAACTGTCAAAATTTATACTAGCCCCAGAGCCAGAGTAAATTTTGACAGTTAAATTCACCACGTTTTATGTCAAAATTTACTACTGTAGTAAAAATTTACTCGATTCCACACACACTCTTAATCATGGATGGATGCACTCATAGTCAGTGATGGTAACTTACTACTACTAAAAACACTAAAACTAGTGCTGTTTTGAAATAGAAACGCGAAGACCATTTCGATTTTTGAGAAGCGTCGTAAAGCTTTTTTTATAATTTTCGCCTTTTCAGTCATTATTTCCAATATAATGTGATAAAATAATTTAATTTGAGTTAAACCATGTAATGGTGGTTATTCTGGTAGCAGTTAGTACTTAGCAGTTTCTGCTAATTTGACATTTTGCTAACTTTCATATAAAAATTTGACCGCCAGAAACTGCTAACTGCTACCAGAATAACCACCAATGTTATTGATTTTTTCATTTTTAGTACATCTCATTTGATTGAGTAATCCCTGGTGAAACTAATCATAATTCAAAATTAATCATCATATCTTCTAAAAACTAAACACACATATATATACGTTTTTTGAGGTTTCTTTTTGATCATTTCCAAAATAATCATGAAAAATAAAAGTACAATTTAATTTTTGTTTTCCTTTCTTGTATATCATGGATAAAAAACTAGTAAGGAAAGAATAAACAAGTCTTCTTCTTGAATTTATGAATTACTCGCGTTTTGCTGTCATTTGACGTTACTGTTTGAACGATATTATTGTTTGTAAACAAATGAACAATATTAGGTAATATTAATTTTCATACTGTTTTATATTGTTGTGTCATTATTTTACAAAGAAAATATTATTTACAATGGTTTGGTGCAGTGTTAAAGAGTGTAAAAACCTTTCTTTAAAAAAAGACAATAAAGAACATGTTAAATCTCATACATTCCCAAAAGATAAGAATAGATATTTCAAAATAAATTGTGGATTAAGAGCCAAATTTAGTGAAATGGCCTGCAAAGTGACCACCTACAGCTTACAATTTTCAACCGATTTTCATGAAATTTTGAATGTAGATAGGTTGAAAGGAATTGCGGTCCTTAAGCGGAGCACATTTTTTAATTTTGATCCCTAAATTTTTTTATAATCGATTTTCGAAGGTACAGACAAAACAAAAATTCACTAAATTTAACTTTTCACACATTTTTCATGTATTAAAACGTTTAGATATTATGTTTTCTTTTTGTAGGATTTAAATATAACCTTTTCCAAAAAGTTTAAAATAAATTTCAAGGAAATTGGTTATGTAGTTTAATTATTATAAATAAAACAAATTGTTAAGTTTTCATAAAATTTTATTACTAATTTTTCTCATCACAGGGTTTTTTTTGTATACCTTTAGGATTGAATAAGAATTACACTCTATAAACGCGATGCAATAAAAATAGCGATTGTAGGGTAGTATGTGTGATCTTTTTTGCTTCTTAGATCAAAAAACTTAAATAATTAATTAAAATTACATATATCCCTTTCAGACCCCTGACGCACAATTGTGCGTGTTCGTTTAAACTAATTTATTCGTTTGAATTTTTGTTCTTATAAGATAAGGCCGAAATGGTACGTTTGTGCATACACTTGTCTTTCGATTTGTTCAAAGCGAAACAGTTAGATTTCCGGTACTTTTGTCATTATTAGTAAAATATTCAGTGTAGTGATAACGTTTTTCAACATGAGCTCCAGACGTAAGTATTTATATTTAATTTTTTTTGTAATATTTTAATTTTACAACCAAAAATGGTATTTACTGACACGAAAACTTATTATGCTTTGTATTAAAAGTGTTTTAAAATAATTTTTTGCTTCAGAATATGATGGTTGCGACCATTTAAAAATGGTAGCAACGATTGTGCGTACTAGTACTTTTTTCACAAATTTTAAAATAATTTTTCTTATGATTACGCTCCAAGGTTTCTTAACTGATGAGCAAATTTTGCAAGCTCTTGAAGATTCAGATCTAGATTTTAGTAGTGATGATGAAGATTTTGATAAAACTTGGGTACCTGATCTTCATTCAACAGAGATGGCCGAAGGTAGTGATGATTCGCAAGAAGATGAAAACGAAGACCAAGTTCCAATTGAAGCCCCCAGCATGGTAAAAAATTTCTTCCGGAAGCATGTATTCATATGTAATTTCTAAAGATTTTTTAATATTTAGACCGTGGACTGCCACAACATTCGCCGGGATGTTTGGAGAAAAAGACCTTTCAATCCTTCGCTTTCTCTATGTGACCCTAATGATATGAACGACGAGCTATGTACTTACTTGCTGTAAAATAATAACTTTTTAGATGTGTATCGATTTCCTTTTGTCTTGCAGGAGGAAACCTTGAAATCTCCTATTGTCTACTTCAGCAAGTACTTCACAGACGAGTTTATAGAGCACGTGGCCCAATATACAAACAGATATAGTTTGCTGAAAACTGGTCAGTGCATAGGAACGACAACAGGGGAAATTAAAAACTTTTTTGGCGTCCATATTGCGATGGGATGCATAGGATATCCACGAGTCAGGATGTACTGGCAAAATAAATTTAGGCTACCTGTCGTAGCACAAACAATGACAAGGGACAGATTTTTTAAGCTTCGGATGGCACTTCATGTTGTCGACCAAAACGAGGTTTCAGAAGATGCGAAAAAGGCCAACGTGTTTTGGAAGATACAACCGCTCATCGACACCATAAGACAAACGTGCAAAAGTCTCCCAAGGCCCAAAAATGCCAATTTTTCAGACGAACAAATGATTCCGTTTACTGGCCGTTGTCCTGTCAGGCAGAGTCTGCCTAACAAACCCAGGGGTGTTGGGTTGAAGAATGAACTGTTAACTACATCTGACGGGCTAGTTCTGGACTTTGAAATATATCAGGGAAAAACTACTCCTCTTTCAGACACATCAATGGGTATCGGTCCAGCATTTGTTCTTCGGCTGGTACAGACTTTGCCTCCAGGTTCTTTTGTTTATTTCGACCGATATTTTACAACAGTTCCTCTTCTAAAGGCTCTCTTAGACCGCAAAATCTATGGCACCGGGACTGTCATGAAAAACAGGCTGAAGGGTGTACATTTCACAGAAGAAAAAAAACTTAAAAGAGGGGACATGGAAGAGTTCTGCAGCTGTGATGACAAAATTGTAGTTGTACAATGGAAGGACTCCAAATCAGTTTTATTAGCTTCTTCAGCTTTTGGATGCCAGCCAGTTCAAAACGTGACACGTTGGCAAAAAGCTGCAAAAAAATTTGATCCAGTGCCTGCTCCATATATTGTTACGCAGTACAACAAGTCGATGGGTGGCGTAGATATTTGTGACCAGTTGATGGAAACACATAGGACATTTATTAAAACAAAGAAATGGACATTAAAAGTTTTCATTCACTTCTTAGACCTCGCATGCTGCAACGCTTGGCTTGAATATCGTGCTATTGCAAAAAAGCAACTTGTGCCAACTAAAGATGTTTTAGATCTTCTCGGTTTCAGAATGGCTGTGGCAGAGGCATTAGTAGCAGCATGCAAAAGAACAGTTCAAGAATGGGAGTCAGAGGAGTCGGAAGATGAAAACTTGGCACCTTTACCTAAAAGGTATCAACCTTCAATACCACCATGTAGTGAAAAAAGGCTCGACGGTTTCAACCACTGGCCTACTGAAGACGATCTTTCATCCGCACGCTGCTGTCGTCGACAAGGATGTAAATCACGCACTCGCACGAGATGTGAAAAATGCGATGCATATTTGTGCCTCACAAAAAAACAAAATTGTTTTAAAAAATATCATACAGAAAAATAAAATTTGAATTATTAAACATAAATAAAATGTTGCTTAATTTTTTCGTACATGTTGCTGCAGTAAAACTATTAATTTTTCTCTATAAATTTAATTCCAGATGCAACAATTGTGCGTATCCTAAAAATCAAGGATAATACAATGCTGCATACGAATCAAATTATTTTTTGGTTTTTAGAGTCCATTTCTAATAAGATATATTAATATAATTGATTTTCTTTGGAAAACGAGGTTCTGGGTCTGAAAGGGATATAAATTTGGCGCCCAACTCAGACTTGAAGGCGGGCGACTCCTAGTCTTGTGCCGGCCCTGTGTGTGATGATAAAAAGTAACGTAAGCAGCATGTAAAACTTATGTTGTTTATGTAAAATTCAAAAATTTTGAGTTATTTTATTTTTTTAAATTTTTACATGGAAGGATATGTGACTTTTTAACTTTGAACTATTTTATCTTAGGATGTATTGCATCGATTTGAGTCAAATAAAATGCACTAGGTCAGAAAATAGTTCAAGAATTAAAATGTTTACTTTTTTCAAGGATCAAGGTATGAACCAAGGAGGGCCCCATTGAGGTGAAAAAAAAGTTGTTTGTCGAAGGGAGTTTTGTAGAGGTGTTGTAGGTGTTTTTATTTCAAATGTTTGCTACCGGAAATTATAGATCCCCAAAATACAATCTGTTTCTTAATTTACCTTTACATCTAATTAAATTTCCGTTTATATTGGATGAGTATAATTTTTTATATGATATGATATATTCATACAGTCTGTTCAAAATAATTGTGTTGTCAGTTTTACAAAGTGCAAGTGCATTTATTTAAAAATTATTTAGCAAATTAGTCAAAAATTAGGCAACAGCAAAGATTTAATAAAAGAATGAAAACCTATTCAACATAGGTAAAATTCTACGTACTGTGTGGAAAATAATGATTGAGAAAAAACAATAACAACTTCAGCATAGCATAGCATAACAGCTGTATGCTAGCAGGGATGCCAGATTGGGCGACTTTTCGCAAATTGGGCGATTTTCTGTTTAAATTTGCGACAATAATTTTGATTTTGCGACTTGAGACTTATTGGGCGATTTAATTATTTTTTTTTGCGATTTTGGGCTACTTTCATGTTTATTGATTTTGTCGAATTCAATATGGAATAATAGGATAGTAATATGTATTTTATATTACATAATACAAAAATTTATATGGAATTAAATTTTATTTTGTTTAATGTTAATTTTATTTGATTATTTGAAGTGATCATTTTGTTTTTGTTTTTTATTTTTGCAATATTTTTTTTTTTGTGATTGAAATGTTAATGTTTTTTTAATTTTTTTTAATAAGAAAAAATGCGTTTCAAAATCACAAATACAGTACAGACGGTTAAGATTGGCGTAAAGTTGCGCTGGTGGGAGAAATTTTGAAAATATTAAAAATATCCTTTCATTTCTCCTTTTTTGAAGAAAACTGCAAAAGAAAATAAAGATTAAATCTTCCACTCAGTAAGCATAATGACTAGCGATCATCTATCGCACACACAAGTCATATCCTCTTTTTAGCTGAAAAAAATAACAACATCCTACCATCCGATGTTGTTTGTATGACGAACGCCATACCATAGCATATAGAATAATAGCAGACAAAGTATGAATATCCAACCAAAGTAAAGCAGGAGGTATATATACACTCATGAAATAAAAAACTGAATTTTTTTTATTTTTTTTAAATTCAATTAGTGGAAATTTCTATATTCTATGGCCATACTACTGAAGAAAAATTGAAATAAAGAATAAAGATAAGTAAAGAAAATACAGGATAACAAAAACAATATGAGTGATCAGTGATGATAAGTATCCTTTTAAAATAGGAAATTCTTATGAATAAGAAAACGAAAATATATGTAAGATCGTGTAAATAATAAATTCCTACCTAAGGAACAAAATGCGAATTTCTCTTTTCAAGAAGGATTTTTGTAAAATGTGATGCTTACATCACAGTGAAATTTTAGTAGAAAGGGTAGACAGATTCTACTGCGCATACTTCCCCTAAGCCAATCTTAACCGGCTGTACTGTACTATAATTTTTAGACAAGATTTTGTTCTCCATATAGTCCCTATCCCTAGAGTTAAAAATACATATTTTAAGTACTTTAAAATGTTTAAAAGAAAAAGCTGCGAATTTGGGCGACTACTTTCCTGATTTTGGGCGACCAACTAACATTAAAATCTGGCATCCCTGTATGCTAGCTGTAGCCTGTAGAACAAAAGAAAAAATGTACACATTTTACCATGCAATATGATCGCTGCCCAGTTAACCTAAAACATATTTAATATTTTTGATATAATATCAAGTTTGTATTCTTAGAGCACGAGAACATATTCTGTTGACATTAAGATTAGATAGATGGAATATATATTACCGATGGTGAACTTGGTTTAAATTTTTTCAAATCATGTACACCAACACTTAGAAGAAATTTATTTGCTTGTGTTGATGAAGACCAGCGTTGCGTTTTTAAAAATTGTAGTGTAGTAGAATCTACTACATTTTGCTTCAAGTGTGTAGTAGACGTACTTTTTCTTAGAATTTCTAAAAATATCAAGGAAAATCCATTAATTGAGTATAATTACATTAAAATTTTATAATCAAGAGAAAAAACTAAATAAATATCTCAAAACGAACTTAGGAGGGTTCAATTCTATAACGTTATTAACGTTTTTTTTTTTAAATCAAATACAAATTTTAACTATCAAAAAAGTTAAATTATACTTAACTGTGAGAATATTTCATAACAGTTCAGTTAAATTTTATATTCTATTACCAAATTTTTTGTCAAAACTTCTTTAGTTAGGCCCAGTTTCACAGTGGCAGCTTAAACTCCAGTTTTGTTGTATTTGTACTTTCTTTGTTTTTAGTTTTGTGTCTTATTAAGTATCTACAATATAAATATGTACTTGGTATCTGAAAAAAATTCCACTTTTGTAAAATAATCAAATTTTTCTTACCTTTCCATACTATTAATGTTTATTTTAAATTAAAATTCTTACATTAAATTAAAATTCTTAAAATAGTACAATAACAATAATACAATTTCACCATAATGATTCACTCACATTGCTATTATCACATTTTTACATATGGAAGACTGACAAACATGAAACAATTGACAACGAATATGATAAAGAGAGAAAGATAAATAAGTAAAAGTAAAGAAATTTTTGACAGCATCAGTATTGTCGAAATAGCTGAATTAGAACACTTGTAGTAGAATGTAGTGACGGAGAAAAAGATGTAGTAGAATTGTTCGAAGCATGATTTTACGTGTAGTAGTGTAGCAGAATTCCAAAAAACTGAAAAATGTAGTAAATCTACTACATATGTAGTAGAACGGCAACATTGATGAAGACACAAATTTATTTCAGACGATGTTGTTGTTGTTTTCGAAAAAAAATTTCACTAAATTTGGCTCTTAAAGCGTGTGAAAAAAAAGATAAACTTAAAACATGCAAGTATTTGCTCAATATATTTCAGTGATGACTGATGAGTCGTACAGATTAGAAGATAAACTTTTAAATATAGGTACCAATAAAAAAAAAGAAAATTAGGAAAAAATGCCATACCAACATTACATTTACCAACAGAGGTCAAAATCAGTGAACGATTTCTTAGAACTGAGAAACGAGAAACGAGAAATGAAAAAAAAAGTGATTGAGTTATTGGCTGAATCAGAGTAAGTATTATTTGCACTTTCACATCATATCCTTCATCTTCATGTACCTACTTGTTTTCAGATCAAATGATGAATAAATGCATTTAGAAATGTATCAAGAAGACTCCGCACAAGTTCTGCAAAGAGAAATGGATTTAGAGAAAAATCCTTCAATAGAAACTCAAACTGAAGGTGATTTAAACAAAAGTATTCAAAAAATGCAGCATGAACTTGACGAACAGAAAATAAAACAAAAAGAATTAGAAAAGAAAATTAAAACATTAAAAAATAAAATAGATGTAAGACAAATGATTAATAAAAATAGTAGTATGTGGACATGGGTTGATGAAGTTGAAGTGTCAGAGGAAGGGTTGATAAAGCCAACGAAAGAATTTATGCGTTTGCTAAAAAGTTTGGAAAATATCTTTCAAAAAACGAAAGGAAGCATTGTAAGCAGAAAAAACACACTAAAAATATTTTTGAAGAAATCCACACATATTTGTTTAGATGTAAAAGTAAGAAAATTATTTTTTATATCAAGAATATACTTTTTCATTAAGAACAAACATAAAAATAATGTAAATAAAACTGTAAAAAGTAAAACAAATAAAAAAATTTATGTCCTAACAACTGAGTTTAATTCCATTTTCCTATTCATTTCTATGCTTAATATTATCATTATGCTTGCTTCAGATAGTGACGTCGCATCGAATTCAAGAAGAAGACTTGTTTATCCTTACTGTTTTTTATCCATATTGTGTATATATATTGTTTTTAGTTTGAAAAACGCGTGTTCAGACAACTTGATCCTTTCTAAAAATAAATAGTTACCAATAGTTACATTACAAATTACAAGCCAGACGTTTTTGCAGCTTATGCCGAACTACAACTCAGTTTGATTGAGTGTAAACACACTTGTTGTTGTTGTTGTTTTGTGGGTGGGGGGATGCGGGTTAGGCATCCACGAGCACTCAGACAGGAGAGTTCATTTTACTTAGCACCCCGTCTTTCTGTTATACATGGCAACTACAGTTTAAAGTGGAATGCGAACCACTAAAATTCGTTGGTAGAGAACGTAACGTTCGTATTCAGCTATAAAAAACTATGAAAATTCCATCAAATCGCATGATTTGCATTTTATTTTTGCGTAAAAAAATGTTTATTTTTTGTAATTTAGTTTTTTAGTTTTTGTTTTTATTGAGGAAAATATTTTTATCAATTCATCTTTTCAAAAAATAAATTGTATAATATTCAGTATGAGGTCTGCGTTTCATTTTAAACTAGTTTCTAGCCCTATGTTACACTCTAGCAAAATTTGTTACACAGAAATGTTACAATTTACAGTGCACACAGTCAAAAGTGGCAACCCTGCTTCCAAGTAATAACACTATTAAATGAAGATTCCACAGATGATGCATTACAGTATGTGACTGGATACGTCATAGCAAAAAAATTAAAGTTAAAAGACGGCTATATTATATGAAGGCGGTATGTGTAGTAATGCAGTATTAATATGTACATGGGTAGATGAAATAAGCCAAGGTGAACTGAAAAAACCCACTCAGGGATATTTTAAATTAAAAAATTAAATGATATTTTTAAATTTGTAAATCAAGACGAAATACTCTTGGAAAAGAACTTGATCAGAATTATTTTATTCTGATGTTTTTATTTTTAAATTAATTAAGGCACATAAACCTTAACCTTTATGTTGATATTGCAACCGGCACTTGTTACCGCTACAATAGAATGTTCAAAATTAAGTCAATTAAAACAGTGCTCTAAGCAGACTCACTTAGAGATAACAACGAAGAAAAGTCTTAATTCACTGTTTGACAATAATTAAATTTTATTCATAAAATAGTTCCTTATATATACAATTAAATCTAATAATTAATACAAATTTAAAGGTGGGAGAAAAACCTAATTCTATTAGAATATTTTCACTGCACATAAAACATAAATGCTTACATTGTAAAAATCACACATATTATTCTTATATGAAATTCTTTAATGTGACAAACAAGATATCAGATTACGTCTGATGTATTGTCTATCTTGAATAAAGAATGTGCATATTGAGCAAAATGCATAAGTAAAATTCATTTTATGAACAATGTATACTTATTATAAGAAAATAAAATTGTTTTTATTTATTATAATAATGATTTAAATGCAATTCTATGATCTATATATTAAAACTATGAATTTAAACAGTAATTATGATTTACATGTAATTCTATTATATGCATATTAAAAATTATGAATTCAAACATCCTCCCGGGCGTTGAATGTATTGCGTTCAACTGATGTCATTTGAATACCTTGACGATTTCTGGTGTCTCGGATTCTTGCCCTTTATTGGTTGTTTCTACGGATTTTGTCAAGTGATCAGATGTTAATGGTGTGTTGCAGTTTTTTCTTTTGGCTGTCCAAACGAGGTATATTAAAATACAAATCACTATCAGAAAAATTACGTAGCCAAGTATGTAATGATGAATTTGATGCAACGGCATGTTGTTGGGAAGTTGTGTTTTTACCGATGATAGTTCTTGCCGAATTGTTTGTAGTTCTTGCAGATGAGGAAAGTAAGAGTTTGTGTATTTTAATGGTGATTCCATGTTTTGCGCCACGATTATATTTGAGATGTTTGTAGACGGAATATATGGCCTTCTGTTGATTGTTGAATATATATGATGACCCTGTATAGTTATTGCTGGTTGTTTTATAATACAATCACCATTTGTTTTTAAGATGCCTTCATCATGAATGTTAAATTGAAACGACTTATCCCCGCATACTACATTTATTGTAACAGGCTCGTCGACTGAAAAGAGCCATTGATTCGAATTTTGTAGCTGTGCCCAATATGGCTCGTTATCCATTGTGACGATAGAACAGGCTAGCTTTGTTGTTATATTGTTTAGTAGATTGATTTCGATGCACTTACTGCTGATCCCCTTCTGTATAGCGGACGTCGTTGTGGACATATATGTTTGTCAATATCGATGCTTGTACATTGTTGTAAATCTTGATCGGTCATAGGTTGATACTGGTCACGATGTAAATTTACAATGAGGAATGGGAATGATGGTTTAATGGCAGCAAATGTTTGGTTTATTCTCACTGGAACCGGAACAAGTCTGAATAATTCAAAATCTTCTATAGATAACAGCGGTAGCTTCAATTTGAAGATAATATGGCTGGTGGTAACTCTACCTTCGATAGATATAATATTATAAAATTTGAGAACGTCACTTATTTCCATGGGTCCCTTCAAAGATGTAGGTAGGTTACCCTTAATAATAAGCAGTTCCTTTTCAAGTTGTTTGGGAGAAATTAACATTGTATTAATTTTACCTTGATGCGAATCAATGAGAATGTCTAGAATATTGTCTTGTATGCACTGATAATTTGATATAGCAAGCATTGTTTAAATTGTGATAAAGGTGAATGCTTGTGCTGCTCTATTTTCATATAAATCAGCTTCAAGACCTTTGAGTTGAAGTATTGTTTTATTAAGGAATTCTTCTATATGGTGAAATTCATGTTGCACGGACTGATGTTCTTTTTGTATAATGTTTATGGTTGCATCAAGAAAGGACGTTTGATTGTGTACCAGAGTCGAAATATGCTCTTCATTTTGCTGAATTTTCGTGATGGTTGATGACATTTCTTTCGCGTATTCAGAGTCCAATACGCCGAACAGAGCATTAGCGACGTTGCCTACAATATTTAAAGCTCCTCGCCTGGATCTGTGTGCATGATTCGATCTCAATAAGTCATTATTATCATGAAGCTGTTCTATTATAAGTTTAACTTGGTCGGAAATTCTAGAGCAATGTTTGGAATTATGCATAAGTAAACACGCTTGTTGAAGTATATGAGTGCAGTTCTGAAGTTTTTCCAAATCCATCCAGTATCCCTTTAAGTCCTGATATGCAATCAAATTCCATTCACTAGTGATAATGTTTGTGCTTCCTAAGTTTTCAAAATATATGCCTGTGTTTGGCTTAAAATATGATATATCTATTTGATCCTGATGTGCATGTGTAATCGGTAATGATAAACATGTGAGTAACAAGGTAACCATAGCCGCTCCCATGGATAAGCGTGATTTTTTTCTTGGCGTTGATGTTATGTTATTTCATGTGCTAGGACTTGTTTGTCTTGAGCTTTGTTCAGCGTTTTTGTCAGTATCTTTGTTGTCTTGCGGTCCATGTTGTATTGCTGTAGAATTATTATTATTGGTAGTGGGGCCAATCTGTGTATTGGACGACGTATTATGTTTGTAGATGTTTGAATTTCGGCTACCCTAGCAAGACCATCTTGTCCACTGATGATTTTGACAATTCGCCCTAATGGCCACTTCATTGGTGGTAAATTATCATCTTTGATTATCACTATGGTTCCAGGTTTGACGTTTTGACACTTTTCTTTCCATTTATAACGTTGTTGTAATTGATTCAAATATTCGTGCGACCACCTACGCCAGAATTCGTTTTTAAAGTGGCTAACTAATTTCCAGCGTGTTGGAAGGTTCACATTTAATGGCTGAGCATGTGGATCTACATTTGCTGTAAGAGGTTCTCCGATAAGCAAATGTGCTGGTGTGAGTGCTGTTACCTCGTTTGGATTTGTTGACATTGATGTGATCGGTCTGGAATTCATGATGGCTTCTATTTCCACAACCACTGTTTCTAATTCTTCATAAGTGAGGGAGGCTGAGGCTACAGTACGCTGCAAGAAATGTTTTGCTGACTTAACAGCAGCTTCCCATAATCCTCCAAAATGTGGTGCTCGAGGGGGGATAAATTTAAATTCTGTGCCCTTTGGGAAGCATTCAGCCATGATCTTTTCTCGTGTTCCCTTATCTTGAATCATCTGTTGAACTTCTTGCAATTGATTCTTAGCACCCACAAAATTGGTTGCATTATCGCAATAAATAGTTTTGCTGTGCCCGCGTCTTGCTACAAAACGTTTTAATGCGCCCAAAAATGTGTTAGCAGATAGATCACTGACCAACTCCAGATGGACTGCCTTAGTCGCAAAGCAACAAAATACTGCTATGTAGGCTTTTTGAGGGCGTTTTCCTCTAACCTTGAAATGGATCCATACTGGACCACAAAAATCCACTCCCGAGTTAACAAATGGTCGAGCTGGTTGTACTCGATCAGCTGGCAAATTTCCCAATAACTGTGACAGCATTTTAGGTTTAGCTCTAGAACATGTAACGCAATGATTTACCACCGAGCGTACAAGAATTTTTCCTTTTAGGGGCCACAATTTTTGACGAGTGATGGCCAATAATGCTTGAGGGCCGGCATGAAGATTTTCGTGGTGGAGATCCCTGATAAGTGCTTTGGTATATGGATGTGTATAAGGCAATAAAATGGGGTGTTTTGCATCATAACTTAAGCTTGATGCTTCCAAACGACCGCCGACCCGTATAATGTCATTTTCATCGATAAAGGGAGTTAAAGTGCTTATGGAACTATTTTGCGAGACTTCTCCATATTTGTGTAGATGCACAAAATCGTCCTTGAATTCTAGCTGTTGCATTACCTTTATGATGTGATATAAAGCCTTCTCTAATTCTAGTGCATTTGGATAAATGTCAGAGTTGCCAGATGTTTGTTTTCGTAGATTGTTTATGAAATGGACCACATATGCAAGAACACGTTGAAGACGGCGAAATGAGTTGTTGAAATTAATATTGTCCAAAAGGTTTGTAGAACCAGTCTGCCTTGAACTTAACATAGCACATTTCTTCTTTCTTTGTTCTAAAGAAGTATTACAGTGTACAGCGGACTGTAACATGGTTTTCAATTGATACTGCATTTCTAAAGCGGTTTTTATATTATCGGCTACAGTCAATACATCATCGACGTAAAAATTTCGTTTGAGAATGTCGGCGCCTAGAGGGAAGTTGCTCATTTGTTCATCGGCTAAACGTTTCAAACATTTAATAGCCAAATAAGGTGCACTTGGACTTGCCTGTACATCTTTTCGATATCGGCAGTGAACACGTATAGTGGAAGTCGAAAACGCAACAATATGGTAAACACATCATCTTGTATCGTAGGCCCTTTAGAAAGAATATCGTTTAGAGAGACATTGGTTGACGTTTTTGCTGAGGCATCAAATATCATGTTTTATCACGCAGTGATGTGGAAGAAAATAATATGGCTCTTGAATGTTATCGCTACAAAACTCCACCATATGTCCGAGCGTTAAATATTCTTGCATAAAGTTGACATATTGTGCCTTGAGTTCATTGTCTTTTGATAGTTTTCGTTCTAATGATTTAAATCGTTGTAGTGCAATGTCTTTTGAGTTACCTAGAGAATTTGGGTTGGCAAGGAAAGGTAGTCGCACAACAAATCGACCGTCTGTATTTTTACAAGTAGTTTCTTCAAAATATCGCTCGCAACGCACCTCTGCTGCAGTGAAGTTGGAAGATTGGTTATTCGTTTCTTCTAGTTGCCAGAATTTTTCAATGTGATCATTCAGTGTGTCGTCCACACCGCTTATTCCACAAACAGCCGATGACTGGGTGTCCTTAATTTGTGATATTTTACCAGAGATTGTCCAGCCAAATAAAGTATTTTGAAGTATCGGTAGATCCTCAGCCATTTTAATTCGCCCTACTGATAAAATAGAAAAAAATACTTCTGCCCCTATGAGTAGATCTATTGACCCTGGTTGATAAAAATTCATGTCTGCCAGAACGATGTTGTTTGGAATTGGCCAAGTGGTTATGTCTAAATGTTGTTGTGGCTGTGGTGAGACAATTTTTGGTAAAACGTGTGCTTCAACTCTAGTGGAAAAGCCAAAGAGTTCGAGATGAGACTTCTATGTTCACTCTAAATTGTGCATTTTGCTTATGCTGTCCTATGCCTTCGATTTGTAACGTATCATGTTTTCCCTTTAGACCTAGCCTTCGAAGTAATTTTGCGGTTACAAAATTTATTTGCGAACCAGAGTCTAAAATGGCCCTGCAGGGTATTCTTGAACCCCATTTGTCTGTTACATCCACTACAACGGTCCCAAGTAGAACGGTATATTTGTTATTAACGAGTTGATGGTGTGAAGTTAGTGATGTGCTATGATTGTTGCTATCAGTTGGCTTCGGTTGGTTCGTTGACGTTGTAGCTGGTTGTGATAAATTCGAAGATTGATTTTTGACAGCAGTTTCTAAATGGAGAAGCGTATTGTGTTTGTCCTTGCATTTTGTGCAGCTCCTGGACGGACAATTTGCTGTGCGGTGACCAGGTTTGAGACAGTTTACACAATGTTTAAATTTTTGTACTAAATTTAAGCGAGATTTTGGCTGTAATTTTAAGAACTTTTGACATGAGAACAATGGATGATTTTCATGACGGGATATGCAGTTGAGTGTTGAAGCAGTAGTTGAAGCTAAGGCTTTCGATGTACCTTTGCTTCTGTTGTGAAGTTCTTCTGAGTTGAATTTAAAGGATTTATTTCCTAAGGCTTCTAAAGATTGAAACCTTGTTCGTAAGAAAGCCATGAAATCCTTTAATGAGGGTATGTCTCTTGGGTTTTTGAGTGATTCTTCCCAAAGAACATGAGTTGATCGATCTAATCGTTTGATCAAAATGTGTAAGATCAAGGGATCCCATGTTTCAGTGTTAATGCCTAAGTTCTGCAGACTCAGGAGACATTCCTGCGTTGTGTCGTGCAGACTTTTAGTCATTATTGCATTTTCATTATGTATTACTGGTTGAGTCAGTAATTTATTTAATAATGCAGTGCTTAATAAACGGCTGTTTTCATAACGTTCATTGATGATAGACCATGCTGTATTGTAATTAACATCTGAGATTGTGAAGTGGCGAATTAATTTCTCCGCTTCACCGGTAAGACTTGTTTTCAGATACCACATTTTTTGACATTGTGGAATTTGTTGGTTGTGTACTAATTGTGAAAATAAGTCGCGAAATTGCCTCCACTTTAGGTAATCACCGTCAAATTTGGGTACCTCTATTTTGGGAAGTTTCATCATTTGCTTCGTTGTAGTTGATGTTGGTGGTTGTTGCGGGGTGAAAGATGTTGATGATTTTTCATATAATTTTATAAGACCATTTTGGATTTTCTCTTCATTACGATAAAATTCTTCTATGTTATAAACTGTGAGATCTGAATTCTCAAGTAAATCCCAGATTTTTTGATGAAGTTTTTGCGCTATATCCCAATGTTGTTCAAGTGACTTAATTTTAATTGAATAAAATTGCTCTGAATGAAGTGTATTATCACTTAACAAAGTTTGTAATGTAGCTAATATATTACTGATAATAATGTTTTGTTTTTGTATCATGTTTGATAGCTGATCATGCTCCTTGGCGGTGACATGCTCCTTTAAAGATGTTTTCTGCTGCTTTGGAACAGTTCCTGTTGAAATGGCTTCATTGTAAGGTGGGATCTGTAAAGTTAAAGGAAAATTTTGAAAAGCTGATGCCTCTGTAGAAGACGGAGGCATAGGTGATTTGAAATTTAGTAAACTATCGTCTTCCTGTTGTTGTTTTTGTAAATCTCCAATTTTGGTTTCTACATCAGTTCTCATTTCTTCGTATTTTTGACGAATGAACTCGTAGTAACCTTTGGTAAAATAAGGATGATCTAGATTGCTTTCATAATCAGTACGAATTTTTATGTCGACGGTTTCAAATTTATCCCACATATCGTCAATAGTTGTTAATTTCTTTTGTAAATACTCCAAAGTTTTTCTGGATGTAGAATCCTTTTTGTAATTTGTGTACAATCGCTGGATTCCACTGCCAGTTTCCTCCTGCTGCGCTGCTAACTGATTTAGAGTCATGGTTCTAAATTATTAGGGCTTTCGAGGAAAAAATATAAATCTTGTATCAGTTAAAATTGATTCTATAAGATCACGTCGGGGTCACCAAAAAATGATCAGAATTATTTTATTCTGATGTTTTTATTTTTAAATTAATTAAGGCACATAAACCTTAACCTTTATGTTGATATTGCAACCGGCACTTGGTACCGCTACAATAGAATGTTCAAAATTAAGTCAATTAAAACAGTGCTCTAAGCAGACTCACTTAGAGATAACAACGAAGAAAAGTCTTAATTCACTGTTTGACAATAATTAAATTTTATTCATAAAATAGTTCCTTATATATACAATTAAATCTAATAATTAATACAAATTTAAAGGTGGGAGAAAAACCTAATTCTATTAGAATATTTTCACTGCACATAAAACATAAATGCTTACATTGTAAAAATCACACATATTATTCTTATATGAAATTCTTTAATGTGACAAACAAGATATCAGATTACGTCTGATGAATTGTCTATCTTGAATAAAGAATGTGCATATTGAGCAAAATGCATAAGTAAAATTTATTTTATGAACAATGTATACTTATTATAAGAAAATAAAATTGTTTTTATTTATTATAATAATGATTTAAATGCAATTCTATGATCTATATATTAAAACTATGAATTTAAACAGTAATTATGATTTACATGTAATTCTATTATATGCATATTAAAAATTATGAATTCAAACAGAACTTTTTAAAATATAATTTAAGCATTTCAAAAAACATTGGAATTGGAATAGGAGAAGACATTAAAACTTTATTTTTTAGATGTATTTTAGATTAAGATCCTTAAAAAGAAACATAGAAATAAATAATTGTAAAAAAAAAAAAGGAAAAGAAAAAAAAGTGTAAATAAAATTATAAAAATTTACAAAAAAGTTTTAATTATTTATTTTAATAAAGTTTAAACGTTGCTGCTAACTCATACATAAAAAAGTTGATAAACGTGACGTCACGACTCAGTAAATAGGTTATGAGTATGGGAAGATGTAACCTATATTATATCAACCATGTCCTAACCTCATGTTCATGTCGTTCTTTCTTTTCTTAGTGATTTGGTTATAAATAATTATATTCTATTTGTATTGTATGGACAGCTAATTTGTGTAATGTAATATCTGAGTAAATTTTTTTAATAAAGTTTTTAGAAAAATGCAGTTAATTACAGAATCAAATCTGAAAAAATTTGATAAAGTTAAGTTTAGAAAATTTCTTCAAGAAGAAAATGAGTATATAAATGATTTGTTAACAACATTCGATGTGCCTGATACCATTGAAGGTACATATACCATTCTACTTTAGCTATAATTTTTTTTTTTTTTTAATATTTAAAGAAAATGTATTTTATTAACAAATAGACGAAGAACTGGATAATATGTATCTACTCAATACACCGAATGACATAAAAAATGGAAAATCGCTCAATAATTCAAAGAAAGTGGATAGGGCCCAAACGGTAGATGAACTGGAAGAACGCCTTGAAATTATTAAAAATAAAATGAAATCAAGAAAGTCAAAATCATCATCAGCAAAATCACTAAAAAAACGTGAAATGAAAAAATCGAAAAAAGGTCAAGAAATCAAGAAGAAATTAGTGAGCATAAATAAAGCAATAAAAAATGAAAAGGTAAATTTTTAATTGAAAAATACGTTTTTTTTTTTAATATTGAATTTTTCATTCTGAATAGATAAAAGAGGAACAGTTTTTAGAAGATAATAAAGATAATGTAAAACCAATTAAACCAATTTTTAATGAGCAAGGTAAAATGGTATTTTCAAAATTTGATTTTGCTTCTCATCCTGGTGCAAAAGCGAAAAAATCAAAAAAAGATAAATATGAAAAAAATCCACGTAAAATTCTTAAAAATATAAAAGAAGAGAAAAAGAAAATAGCAGAATTAACTGAAAAAGGTGAAGAAGAAAAAGTTAAAGAAATAAAACAAGAAATATCATGGAAAAAGGCATTTGATAAAACAGAAGGTAAAAACGTTAAAGATGATCCAAATTTACTGTATAAATCAATTAAGAAGAAGAAGATACAAAAAAAGAAATCGAAAAAAGATTGGATCGAACGAAAGAAAAAGGTTGAACAAAATATAGCTGCAAGACAAAAGAAACGACAAGAGAATATTAATAAAAAATTAAAAGACAAGAAAATAAAAAAATTGAAACGATTATCGAAAAAAGGAAGAGTTATTCCTGGATTTTAAATAAATGTAACATGAATGTAAAATTAGCATTTATCTTTTTTTATGAAGTAAATTGGTCGAAGAAAAGTTTTATATTTCTTTAATTAATAGAAACTTTGCAGTTATATGTAATTCAAGGTAATCAACGTATCCATCCTTATTAATGTCCAATTTCTTCAGTCTCACCTATCTTGTAGCTAACTTTAGCAGAAAGATAATAAAGAGCTTTGCATTTCTTTTTCTTCACCTCTGATCAACACTTAACTGTCACATGATATAAGTTTAGCTGGCAGCTGTACTATATGTGTGTTAAATTTTTTTTTCTATTGCAAAAACGGTTATAACGTATTTTTATATTTAATATTCCAAGCGATTCCTTCTTTTCTGTAAGCTTAATAAAAAGACTTAGAACTAAAAATTTATTTTTCAAGATTTTTTTCTGTTTTACATATATCTACATATTTCAATTTCAACCCATGATCTTTGCTTGTACTGTACCATAGCATATAGAATAATAGCAGACAAAGTATGAATATCCAACTAAAGTAAAGCAGGAGGTATATAATATACACTCATGAAATAAAAAACCCAATTTTTTTTATTTTTTTTAATTTCAGTTAGTGGAAATGAAATGTAAATATTTCACATTTTTCTAAACGGAAATTTCAATTAGTTAAAATGAGACAGACTGACATACACAAACGACAATATTTTTTGTTTTATTTTTCAGGTCGCTGAATTAAATGTACATGTTAAATAGCTTATAAACAAAAGGTCGCTGAATATAATTTAACCAAATTTAACATATGTTTATAACATATGGTTTTTTTTAGAGTAGCCATACACAAGAATTATGAAATGAAATTTTTTGAAATGTTTGTCCGTTAGATGGTGTTGTTATTTTCATACCCTATATAATTATATAGTATATATTTTCATAAATATGTATATAATTATATATTTTATATAATTATATAATCATATACATATATATATATATATCATATATGGTTTAAAAGCAATTCTATGTATGTATTCAAAAAAATTTATGAAATTATGTATTTATATTATGTACATATATATAAAATATGAGCATATGAAATAAATGTACATATTATACCTATGTATACTATATATATTATTTTTAAAAAAATGTACAAATGTATGGATATATTTCTTATAATAAGTGCGTTCGAATCACACGATTTATCTGATAATTATCAGTTCCACAGTTGCACATTTGTTCTACATATGTTCCACTCACCTAGTTTTCCATTCTTTTCAGTAGATGTCGCTAGCTTTTAACTAATCTTAAAGTGAAAAAAGTGATAAAAATTTTTTTGGTTCAGTTGCTGTGTGGAACTAATCAAAAAAGAAGAAGACATGTTTAAAAAGTTGACTGTTTATGAATTCTAAATTGTCAAGATGGAATATGAAGTAGAAGTACTTACTCACTAAATTTAATTAAGTTTTTCACTAAAAATCAACTGCCTATGTACATAAAAGAACTCGAAACTTCAACTGACAGTCAAAAATCAGCTAGCTGATATTTCTGACGTTCCAGTCATCCAAATTTTTCAGTTTAATATCAATTTGTACGATTTGAAGCTTCGCTTATTTTAAATTAGAACCGAACTGATAATATCAGATAAATCGTGTGATTCGAACGCACTTAATATATCACTTAAAAAAATCCCTAATAATGATTTGTTTAATATATCTTTATGCGTGGTATTATTTATTTTGAAAAAAATATATATACATATGTGCATATATGTATATATTTTTCGTTTGCTTTAATATTCACATTATATAGTAGTACATAACTATGTAAAACGTAACTTACAAATTTGAATGTTTGAATTTTTCAATGTACTACCCACAAATGTATTCATTTGGTAGCACTAAATTATTAATTTTAAACTGCTGAATTCATACAATCATTCAACTTCATTGTTAATAAATTCAAATTCGAATTTAAAAACGGCGGAAAAATTTTTTTATAAAAAATTATGATTATACATTGTACCTACTTTCTATTAATAAATAAAAATTAAGGAGAGATTTTTATTATATAAAACTTCTAATAAATATTATTAATTTTATTTTCAGTTTTTTTTACGTTGAAAAAAGTTTTAAAGTATACTTTCAGATTATAGATATTAGATATTTATTTCAATTCAATTCAATCTAGAACTGAAGTTTGTATAAATAAAAAACATAACTTTGAATTCTAATTCTAGATCAAGGTGGTATGGAAAAAGCTTCCTTTAAAATAAAATTTTCATTATTTATCTTTAAAAAGCATCACCAGATTTGTTACAAGTTACAAGAAAAGTAACAAGAAATTTGTTATTTTCAACCTTTTCTATAAAAGGTTAAACTTGTATAAAATTTAAGTCTTTTTTCATTTCCTAAAATAATAATTTTAGAAAAAATGACGTTATTATTTGTTGACGATTATTATTATGATTTAATAAATATTCCTTAATACTTGTACCACAATCAATTGAATGTCGTTTTTCAGTTTTTTTTTTCACATTATTATTAATAAGATTTAATTTTTGTAAATAAAATTTATTAATGAATTATAATTTAAATTATCATCTTTTTTTATATTATTATTATTATGATTTTGTACTGATTGTGATGATATTGATGATAAATTATTATTTTTATTCACTTTGTTTCAATATTATTTATTATTGTTATTAAAATTTACATACCTACCCTACCTATAGTCATGGTCCATTTGACGTTTAACATCTGATTCATAGAACGCTGAATGCTGAATTGAAAAAAAAAATTTGAAAATTGAAGTGGGAATAATTTTATGTTTTATCTCTTTTCAGCTTTAATAATTTATAGTTCTATTTATTAAAGTGAAAGACAGACTCATTTCATTTTTTTTTTTTCACTCACACCTCACACCAATAAGAAAAACAACAATTTTCACAGAATCGGGAACACAATTTGTTCTACACTTAGTATTCTATATTTCTATATTCTATGACTGTACTTACTATTTTCATTTTGTAGACTTTTGATCTGACTTGTAATAGTCATTGGTTCAGACCAGACCAGACCAGCCTTCTTCAGTATCAATAAACCGGTTTTTTATGAGAGTGAGAAGGCGAGGTGAAGTACATTTTATCCTACAGTGGAGAGAAATGGATAGAATTTTGTTGACAATAATAATTTTGTTTATGAATAATATTTTTGAAAGAAGAAATAAACAAATGAATAAAAAAATTCTTCAAGTGGACGTGGTACTACATTTTCAGAGGTGGCTGTTAAAAATGAGAAATGAGAGAGATAATTGTGATTTTAATTAAAAATTATCTTTTTAAAATAAAATTGAGCATTCAGTCTTGGTACTATAAGTATAGGAGTCGTTGATTAAACCCAAATAAATTGGGCTTAAGCCAAAATCCGAATTATAGAGTTTATACCACATAAAATTGGGAGTAAACCAAAATTCGTATTAAAAGCGAATTACGTATACCAGTATAATGAATGATTTTTTTAAAATTCTACATCTCTTATAGCCAGTTTCACAGTTTAAGCTTAAGCCAAAGTTTAGCTAAGCTTTTGTATATAGCTTAAGCTTCAGATAAAGACTACTAGATTTCACAGTTTATTTTTTTTTTGCAGCTTAACTAAACCTAGTTTAACAAAAAAAAAATGTCTGCAGCTGCTTTGTTTCTGAAATTTATTATGTCAATATAAAAAGTGTCATGCGTATTTTATTATTTATTAAAAAATATTAGTAAAAATATATAAAAATGTCGTACGGAATTGGTGAAAATAAAAAAATGTATGTATGTTCTTTTTTTTTTCTTCCTTTTTAAACATCCTCAGATATCTTTTATGGATTTTATTTATTTATTTAAATTCTATTTTTACGAATAATAATATGTGAGTGGTTTTTGTTTATTTTTTAAATTTTATTTAATCTGATTTTAAATTTCATTTTTTTTTTTGTATTTTTTTCTTAAATATTTTTTTTTTTTTAAATGATAAAATTATCAACTTCTTGCTTTTACATTTCTTGTATTTTTTTCTTAACTTTTTTAAGAACTAATTTTCAAGAAATTACAATGAAAACATGATTGATTTTTTTTATATTTGTTGACATTTGGTTGACTCATTATATTTTTTACTTAAATTTAGTTTAAGCTCTGAAATTTGACCGCTTAAGTTTAGCTAAATTTAAACTCAGTTTAACACTTAAGCTTCAACTGTGAAAACGAAAAATGATTAAACTCAGCTTAAGACTTAAGCTTCGCTTAAGCTTAAACTGTGAAACTGGCTATTAGAAAATCTACTACTTCTGGGCCCTGACACAATGACAAACGACAGCACTGAAAAGGAATAATATTTTTTTGTTTTGGCTGTTTGTGTGTGTGTGTGCGTGCGAGTGGTGTATTAAATTAATAGTGAGTGAGTATTGGGACAAAGAATCGTTCGACATTTGTTTTGGTGTTGTGCGATAAAATCTCATTATTTTTAAAATATTGTAGTACGATTATTTTCTTGTTTTTTTATTTCTTTTAAATTTAAAAAAAATTTTAATATTACTTAAAATAGAGTGTACGAATTAAAAATGGGTAAACTGACACATATCGGAGATGATTCAACTTATAATTTACGTTTTATAAAATGTATTGAAAACAATCCTTGCTTGTGGAATAATAGAAAATCAGATTATTCGAATAGAGATATTGTTGAAAGTGCTTGGGAATCGATTGCAGAAGAAATGAATGATATAGGTAAAATAAAGTTCCGTTTTTCCATATACATATCTACATACATATGTATAAGAAATCAACAAAGTTAATCACTTATTAAACAAAATATAATACCTACTCTTACTCTTACTGCATCCAAATCTGAAAAGACGTTGCAGTATAAGGAACTTAAGCAAAACGCTCAACAACAGATTTGTCACATTTCATAGTTCGTCTCCAATTTGAGTCGCTTTTCAACCTCTCTAAGGTTAGATTTCCAAAAGAACGTACGAAATATGTATTTAGTTATTTCTAGCTTAAAACGTCTACAAAATTTCAAGTCAATTGTACCATTTCGTAATTTTTCTCCATATAAATTTAAAACACCCTCATAATAATAAATCTAATTACAAATAAATTTCTTGTTTATTGCTTCAAACGTTCTAAAGTTATTTTTGATTTGAACATATACACATCATCCATTTTTATATAATTTGTAGATGTAATTTCTTTCATGGATTTAAATATTTAATAATGCTCAATTATTTGTTAAAATTTGTATAGGTAAATTATTATTTCTGACTATAGAGATATAGACTTATTTTTATTTTTTTTAAATATATTTTTTTCTCTTGCAGTCCCAAATTGTCGTGAACGTTGGAGAAATATAAGAACAGCTTTTACTCGATCGTTAAAAGGGAAAAAGTCATATTACTTATCAAAAAAATTACAATTTTTACTACCTCATATACGTCGTGTCACAGATATAAAAGGTAATCCAGTAGAAGATAATGATGACGATGAGTCGATCAAAGAAAATGTAGATCATCCATGTAGTAGTTCATTAAAAAACGAAAAAAACGATACTGATGACGATGAAACTTCAACACAACAAGATTTTGAAAAAAATGATCAAACCGGAGTAAAAAAACTAATTTCTGATCCATTGTATACAGAAAGATCTTTTAAGAGAAAATATAATGAATTTTCAAGTACAAATACAACATTGCCTGTTCAGTGGATTGATTCTGAACGAAACAAAAGTGCTAACGAACATTTTTTACTTAGCCTTGTACCATTTATGGATGAAATGACAGGGAAACAGAATAGAGCATTTAGAATGAAAGTTATGAAATTAATAGATGATGTTTTAGATGGTAATGATAGCCAGTAAGTTTGATTATAAGTTGAAAAAGATTAAAATCTACATAATATGTAGTTATAAGTGTAATTTTGTTTTAATTCTCAATTTCAATAATTGAATAAAATTTTATTTATAATATGTGAATCATATGATTGGCATCAGTATATGTAGCCATAAACTTTTAAAGTCTAATTTAGAATTAATATGGTCACTGATCACAGAAACCCATTTCATTATTAAAAACAATCCTTAAGCTGCACGGAGACAGAAAGCGGAACTGAAGTGAACTGAATTTATCAGCTCAAAACAACAAAACAAATAACAAAGTACTCGTATCAAAATTCAATAGGTTGTGCACAACCTTTTCACCAAACCTCATTTCGATGTTTCTATAATAACCACTTCACCGAAAGTGTCAAGACAGGTTGCAATTTGTAATAGCTGCGTTATATTTCGATAATTTAAACTACTCCGGAGTCCGGAGTAGTTACGCTCACTGCAAAACAGCTAATAAGTAGAAAACTCGAATTAAAAGCCCTCTAGTTTTTTCAAATTGGCATAACTATTACATTAAGTAATAACAAACTACACCTTTAGTTCAAACAAGTGTTCAATTCACGATTATTTTTGGTTCTGTCTGCGCAGCGCACTCTAAATTTTACTTGCTGAGCTTGTTCAGTTCAGAAAGCAGAATAATATAATTTGTAAAAATAAGTGATTTCCAACAGAATAATATAAAATTACTTTTTCGGGAAAGTATACTTAACGTACACATAACACATAAGTAAGTATACTTTACTTATGTGTATTTTTATTTATATAAAATGATTTATGTACTAAGAATATAAGCAAATCATTTGCCTGTAACAAGTTTAATAACACAATTTTAAGTCGTATGTAAATTTGAAAATAAAATTTTAAATGCATAAATAATAAAAATCAATTGGGAAAAAAAGAATTCTTTTATCAAACAATCCAATTGCAACTACATTTTTTTTTCTCTCCAAAGATTTATTTAATAATTTTCATAATTTTGGATTTCACTTACATATACATATGTATACATTAGTAGTTTGATATTACAGTGAATTTAAAAAAAAGTATTTTCGAATATAAAAATTAAAACATTCAATATGTATGTAATTTATTTGTAGAATTCATGTTCCTGTTCATCTTTTTTAATATTGTTTTTGTACCCTTTTTCAAAATCTTTTGCTAAAACAATGTATCTATTTTCACGTACAGCATGCATTCCAGCTTCTTGACATATAGCATTTATATCTGCACCAGATATTTTATCTGGTCGTGCAACAAAATCTTCTAAATCAACATCCTCACTTAAATTCATTTTTGATGTTATCGTTGAAAATATCAAACGTTTTTGTCTACGATCTGGTAATGGAAATTCAATTTTTCTATCTAAACGTCCTGGACGTAAAAGGGCCGGATCTAATGTATCAGCACGATTTGTTGCCATAATAACTTTAACATTTGTTGTTTGATCAAAACCATCCATTTGATTTAATAATTCCAACAGAATTCTTTGTACTTCACGATCAGCACCAGTTTGTGCATCAAAACGTTTTGTTGCAATTGCATCAATTTCATCAATAAAAATAATTGCTGGTGCATTCTCTTTTGCTAATCGAAATACATCACGTACCATACGAGGCCCTTCACCTAAATACTTTTGAACGAATTCAGAACCAACGACACGTATAAATGCTGCTGTTGTATGATGTGCAACAGCTTTTGCTAACATTGTTTTACCACAACCAGGTGGTCCATACATAAGAACACCACGAGGTGGATCAATACCAATTTGTTTATACAATTCAAAATGTGTTAAAGGAAGTTCTACAGCTTCACGAATTTCTTGTTTTTGCATATCCATTCCACCAATGTCTGCATAACTAACATCAGGTTTTTCATCTGGTTGCAACATAGAAATTGAACTGTCTGCTTCAGGTGGTAAAACATCAACAAGAGCATTACTATGTTTATGCAAAGCTACAGATGCTGATGGTTTTAGCAATTCTCGATCGATAGTTGATAAAATTCGAACATAATAATTGGAACCAGTTGTTGAACCAACTATACCAGTATTTTGATCAACAGCTTCTAAAAATTGCCCAATTACTAATGGAACAGACTGAATACGCTTTACTTCTTCTTGAGCATGAAGATATTCTTTTTTTAAATTTCTTTGTTCATCTTTGATGTACTCTTCTTGAACTTCTAGAAATTCTAGAGTTTTTTGTAGTTTCTGTAAAAATGTTTTGAGGTTATGTTGAAATTTCTTACATTTATTTCAACTTCGACATAAAATCTTACCTTATATCGAACGTACAAGTCTTCAATATCTAGTTCATCTAAAGAACTGTGTGCATCTTTTGGTGTTTTAACATCAAAAATTTCTTCCTAAATTTAAATAAAAACTCATGAGTCTCCAATTGAATAAATAGGTAATTTCAATTCGAAAATATTATTAATAAATAATTTAAGTTCTACTTACCTTCTCTGGAATAATAACATCGACTTCAGTCATCCTTTTAGAAACTTGACGATTTCAAAAATAACAATTTTTCGTATAAATTACAAATTTTCAGCAAATTCAGTCCTATGGAGAATAAAATGAAAACCAATCACAAATTATCAAGTCACTATGTTTGACAATTAGCAATATTAATGACAACTCTATTTTTGCTTGAAGCCTTGAAGGTTGTCACTCTGAAAACAAGTACGCCTAGCCTACGCTATAGATTAAAAATCTATAGATAATGGTGTCTATTGCGGTCATCGATCGAGAGTCGATCAATGAACTCTTTTCGATTCGATTGAATTTACTTTTGGTATTAAGTGCGTTTGAATCAGACGATTTATCTGATAATTATCAGTTCCACAGTTCCACATTTGTTCCACTCACTTAGTTTTCCATTCTTTTCAGTAGATGTCGCTAGCTTTTAACTAATCTTAAAGTGAAAAAAGTGATAAAAATTTTTTTGGTTCACTTGCTGTGTGGAACTAATCAAAAAAGAAGAAGACATGTTTAAAAAGTTGACTGTTTATGAATTCTAAATTGTCAAGATGGAATATGAAGTACAAGTACTTACTCACTAAATTTAATTAAGTTTTTCACTAAAAATAAACTGCCTATGTACATAAAAGAACTCGAAACTTCAACTGACAGTCAAAAATCAGCTAGCTGATATTTTTGACGTTCCAGTCATCCAAATTTTTCAGTTTAATATCAATTTGTACGATTTGAAGCTTCGCTTATTTTAAATCAGAACCGAACTGATAATATCAGATAAATCGTGTGATTCGAACGCAGTTATTGTGTAACGCAATCGAATAGGCCTAAAAGCATTGCCTGATGTGAATTTAAATTGCATATTAATTTTCTAAATTATTGTGAACGATTTGTTTCGACATTTCATGAACTCATATGAATATTGATATTGTATAAGTGTTTGATTTTAATTTTTTTATATTTTTTCAAAATAAAATAATATTAAATATTGTTCTAAACAGAAAAGAAAAAACAAATAACATTTCATAAAAGGTATAAATTAAAATAAACATTTCAGTTTATTTGAAAAAAAACAAGTAATATTTATTAATTTCTTATACTAGAACTAAATTAAAATTAATAAATAATAATAATTATACCTACACCATTTTAAAAACAAAAACTTAATAACAACTTACAAAAAAGACTTTTTAACCAAAAGATACACCATGAAAATAAAACAACTACTGTCATTTGTCAATCGAACAACATTCGTGAAGCAAAATACAATCGAAACGGGTTCGACTGTAATCGAACTTGCTTCGACTGCAATCGATATTCGCAATACCAAATTTTTCGTTTGACATTTCATCCATCAATTGGTGATATTCGCAATAGGCACCAATAGTTGTGTTTAAGGTCCAGGTACTCAGTTGGAAAATATCAGTATCTCACTTCAATCTTAGTTCTTCTTCTTTCTGAAACTAACTGATAGCTGCCGAGCTGCGTTCCATTTTGGTAGTTTCATCTACTCCGAAGTAGTTTGTCCTACTCCCAAGTACTCCCAACTACACCATCTCATACTTTGGTGTAAGGAGGATAATATTTTTTTCATTGTTAATGTTGATCAAACTAAAAGAAAGTAGCGAAGACAGAGATCATAATGATTCACCTCGGAATACACAGCCGAGAGAACAAATATTTAAGAATAACATATTTGATCTTGATAGTATGCATTATATTTAAATTAAATAATGCTAAAATACAATACAAAATTTATTGAAGATTATTTATAAAATTGTTGAAGTAAAATAAAACATGCAACAATTATAAAAAAATGGCTTTTTTGATTTTCTTACCTCAACGAATACATACGTACAGTACAGCTAAATAAGATTGGCGTAAAGTTGCGCAGGTGGGAGAAATTGTGAAAATATTAAAAATATCCTTTCATTTCTCCTTTTTTGAAGAAAACAGCAAAAGAAAATAAAGATTAAATCTTCCACTCAGTAAGTATAATGACTAGCGATCATCTATCGCACACACAAGGCATATCATCTTTTTAGTTGAAAAAAATAACAACATCCTTCCATCCGATGTTCTTTGTATGACGAATGCCATATAGTCATACTACTGAAGAAAAAATTTAAAGGATAGTGAAGAAAATACAGAACAACAAAAACAATATGAGTGATCAGTGATGATAAGTATCCTTTTAAAATAGGAAATTCTTATGAATAAGAAAATGAAAATATATGTAAGATCGTGTAAATAATAAATTTCTACCTAAGGAACAAAATACGAATTTCTCTTTTCAAGAAGGATTTTTGTAAAATGTGATGCTTACATCACAGTGAAATTTCAGTGGAAAGGGTAGACAGATCCTACTGCGCATACTTCCCCTTTGCCAATCTTATTTAGCTGTACTATATGTATATGTATGTACATTTTTACTAAACTAAAAATCCATTTTTATAACAAAGAAGAGAAAAATTTACACAGATTTGAAGGTTACGAATTACTCTTGAATTGAATTGATCGTTCCATTTATTACTGGTGATGAAGTACTCTCAACTACACCGGAGTAGATAAAAATACCCCAATGGAACGCAGCTATTAATTACAAGTGGAACGTGTCAGTCTCACTCTCAGTTGATTGTTGTTCAAAATTAAGGTCGATACACACATTTCAGGTCAGTCTCAGTTCAATTGTATATCAGTTTTATTTTATCGTGAGCTAAAAAAGTGTGAGTGACAATATTCTGTTTGCTATCCATATATTTTTAATTTGATAAATAGTACAACACAGTATTTTCCCGTACTTTTTCAATTAATTTTTCGTGAAGAGACATTTTGTACAACAATGTACAAAAGAAAGAGTAAAAGACTGAAAGCTATCAGAATTCGTCAGTCATTTCAAAAAATTATCGTTGACGACGATATGGGAAATCTCTGACACCGAAATTCTGACTGATCGGTGACGGAACGGACACGTGAGACTACATTTGAATTCCATACAATAATATTAGCCAAATAGTCGGAACGGAAACTGAACTGAGACTGACCTGAAATGTGTGCATCGACCTTTAAATTCTTTTGCTTGATCCATTGTTTTTCAACTCTCTTTAACATTTAAAATAATGACAGCTTTTTACTATCGTATATGATATTAGCTGATTTTAAAATTTTCGTTTTCTTCTTCTATATGTATAACCTCAAGTGAGCCAACTGAGAAAAAATTTATTTTTTCAGTTGGCTCAAATCATTCTCAGTTAACAAACCTGACATCTGTTGACGAATAGAATCCAAACTCGCAAATGGAACGTACATCTCACTGAGAAACTGAAAATTATCAGATACTTAAGGCAATTGGAACACAGCTACTGAGAATTAGCTCTTCATACAACACGTGAAATTGCACTACATATAAATTTTTGACGATTGAAAAAAGAATTTTTCAATAACACAGAGGACAGAAGTAGATGAATATTTGCTAACACAATATTAGCTGCTATTCTTTGCTCGCTATGATCAGATCTTTCTCAGTTTACCATCTCACTTAAATCAGTTGTCTTATTCTTCTTACTTAACTTAGCAATCGATCCAAAGAAACGTACTTTGCTTATTTGGTTCTCATATCTCATTTGGTAATCATTAATTAACATCAACTATTAGAAATTTAACTTAAGATATCAACTTACTTTGAATTACCATTTCGTATTCCATTTTGTCTGTTTTTAAAAAAAGTTATTTATCAATTGTCAAATATCAAATACGTTTCTTCTTCTTATTTCTCAGTATCTTACATCATCTGAGAAAAAATATTTTTCCTCACTAGGATCTGATAAATATCAAAAAAATGCTGCTGCCAGCTACAGTGCAATAGAAAAAGTACGGAGCAAAGAAATGCTCATCTCAACTGAGAACTGAGAATTATCAGATCACAGCGACCAAAGAATAGCAGCTATTATATTTAGGGTATTCACTTGAAATCGTAAAAGTACGCAACGCGTAATTTTACGACCTCGAAAGTCAAAGTGACGTGAAAGCACCTGGTAAAATACTAATCGTAATTGTAACTAAACTCTTCAAAAATTCTTTTTAAAGGTTAGTTTAATGATTTATTGATTTGTTTATGCGAAATATGTATATTTATTCACTTATTAAACTTCAGGTGGTAAAAATTACAATCTGTCAAAATCTTGGTTTACACAAAATTTGTTTACGAGGTTTATCTACGCGACTAAAAAGTTGCGTACATTTACGCAGACTTCGTAATTCTCAAAACAAAGGAAAAATTTACGAAGTCTCGTAAAAATACGAAGAATACGCGACTTACGCGAAATACGAGATTACGCAATTTGAAATGAATCCCCTAATTGTCATCCAGATGGAAATGGAAAGTAATTGTTGTAGTCATTTTTAAAAACAATAAATTTGACTACGAAAAAAATTACCGATTACCAATTTGGCTTTTAAACGGCTTAATTTGTAGGCGATTATTTTTAGAAAAATATCACTTACTCAGTGAGGAAGTGATCGAAAATTTTATTTGTTCACTTCCTCAGTTTCAGTTTACCAGATGTTCTGATGTCAAAGTATTATATGAATTTGAAGTTAATTCGTTTCGTATTTTTATATACTTTTTATCCACTTACTTTTGACTTTGTGGGTAAGAGTGTTCCTCGTGACGTAATTGAAATTTTGGAAAGAGTTTTAGGGTAGTAAACGTGAACGGATTTACATGGGGTTTTCGGATTTGAGATGAGTGAATAGAATGCTTCCTGTCTAGAATCGATCCCTTTCTTGAAAATAATTAAATATGATGGAATATTCGAAAAATATGAATTTAAAGAACAAGCTGTTACTGAGAAACTTCCGAAACGTCCTGGAATAACTCTTTACTCGAATATCATCGTAGTTACAGAGGCTTTATAATCAATTTATAAAAAGTATATGTTTTAAAAGTTTTTTTAACCTTCAAGCTTATTATATTTCATCTTGATTTGTTACGTAATATTAGATTTTTTCAGTGAAATTTTTTCAAGTTATTTAGTTTTGTGCTTCTTCAAAAATGCATCGCGGCTTTGGTGATGCTAATGCTCTTTTGTTCGTGATGCGTATTGCGTAAACACTACTTTGTTGCTATGACAATGCAATGTTTTAAGTTGGCGATGCAATGCTATTACATGAATGATTTGATGCGATGCTTTTTTGAATATGTGACAACGCATCATAAAGTTGCGTTGCATTTTTGAATTTGTGACAAGCATCAGCATCAGATACACTTTTTGAAATGTTTTTCTGTACAGTTAAAGTGAGCCTATTCTAGAAAAAAAGTATGTAAGCTGAGCAAAATTAATATGAACGCATCTCATCTCACTTTCTAAGTTACAATAAAACACAGCTTATCTGAAAGATTTCATGTCTATAGTCTATACTATATAGTATATAGTGAATAAAAATTACCATATGCTCGGCAGTGTAAATTTGCCAGAAGTTGTTTTCTTTTATGATTGTTGATTGTTGTTGTTGACAGTTGAATTGAAGTTGAAGTTGAAGGTTAGTGTATTAGTGCATTAGTTAGCGGCTTTTTTTGCGTTTCGGTTTTCTAATTTAAGAAATACAAATATACAATATGTAAATTTTCTGGAGTTTTTTGTGCTATTTTGGAAATGTATTGTTTTTCTCTGTTTTCTACTAAATTCAGTTGGTTTAGGAAGTTTTTCAAAGTTAAATATTTTTCTTCAAATAGCCGACAGCCTCTTGTATGTCGCGAAGGAGTTTTGCGTGTTCGACAATGGAACATTCTTGATTATTATGTTTTTAATCTCAGTTGTGTTTACTGTTTAGTAATAATTAGTGTGATGTGATTAAAGAAATAAGTGCCTTTTTTAAATTAAAAAGTTCGTGTTTTTGTGGAATCATGTAATTTAGTAGATATTTTTCATTTACCAAATAAAAAAATATGATTTTTAAAGTTTTGTGGTAGACGGAAAAGTGTTTTAATTATCTAATAAGATTTTCATCTACCTAGCTACAAGGATGCTTGAGGAAGTATTTTACAACATTTTTTAAAAACATTTCAAATGTATTTTTCAGGTATGTACATGTACATGTACATATGTATATGTAATATATTTTATTTATCATTTTGTTTTAAGTAGGTACATAGTCATAAATGATTTATTATTTATTTATTTATTTTTAAATATACATGCAATATTTCCTAAATAATACTAATTATAGTCAAACTGTTATAAGAATTTAACAACCAAACTATACATATTTGAATTTTGAATTGAAATCAGTGGCGGCTCGTGAGATAAAGCGTTAACCGATGTAATGTAGACACCGGTTTCCCCATAAAGATATTTTGTTATAATATTTATTTTCAAAATATATTTTTAGGCCTATTCAAATAATAATAATAACATAAAAAAATAAAAAACAAGGGCAAATAACAAGGAACAAAAAAAACTAAAACAATAATAAAAATTATTAAAAAACATAACAAAAACTACAAAGTATTTACAAATAAACAAAACAAACAAAATATAAAATAAAAACAGAATGAATGGATTCGGAATTAATATTTTCTATTTGAATAAATATTCGGCCCGTCTATTTTTCTGTTGTGCAAATAAATCTATAACTTTTTCATTGAAATTTTCTATATTATTTATAAAACTTCTACATATTGATAAAACTGCTAATGAGTTCAAACGGCTTTGACCCACTGTACTTGCTTTGTACGTTTTAATGTTTTTTAATGTACTAAAAATTCTTTCGGATTCTGCTGTAGTAACCGGACTTGCTAAAATTATTTCTAAAAGTTTGGTAGTTTCCGTAAAACTAGATTTTAAATTATTATCATGAAAAAAACTAAAAAGTTCCGAAACATGGGACATATCCTGGAAAATTGTATTCGAATATATCACACTCAATTCATTCTTTAAAATATCGAAATTTAAAAACGAGTAGTAGTTTATTAAAATATTTAATTTTTCAACTGGGAAATTTGATAAAAATTGACGAAATTCCGACGGATTTACTATATTGAAAACACAAATGTGATTGAAATTTTGAAATCTTTCTTTTATTTGTGTAATAACAATGACCATAGAAACTAATAAGACTTGGCTTTAGTACAAATCTATGAAAATAATTTTTTGTTCAAAAATTCGTCTCGCATCCCAGTGAGAACTTTTATTTTTCAAATCTAAAGCTTTGTTAGCTTAGAACAAAACCATTATAAACTTCATTTGTAATGACGAATACAACAACAAAACTTTGACGTTACATATTTATTTTTTGACAGTATTTTATGACGTCGTACATTATGATTGCTTTGATTATGCTTTTCCAAATTTCGGCTAAAAATTTTCATTTTTTACAAATGTATAACAAAAATTAATAATGATTACATTGTTGCCGTTATTTATATTTTTTAATTTTTTTTATTTGATCAAAAATATATATATAATTTAAGCCTTTTTTGAGAAAGACAGGGTTAAACAGAAAAATTTGAGAAAAATTCACAAAATTTCAATTTTGAATGCGTGTAACTTTTTAACAGTTGGAAGAAAAGGAACAAATAAGGTATCGTTAAAAAAGGGCAAAGGGTCTTCTACATTATTTCTTAACACAAAGTGACCCTTGAGTGCCCCTGTAAAAAGTTATCGTGAAATAAAAGCAAAAAAACTTCAACGCCCTCTAGCGGCGAAACCGTTGGGATCCCCCCCCCCTCCGATACGATTTTTTGTTTGTCTTGATGAGACCTATATATGGTATCAAGGTTAAGCAAACCAAACGGGACACCCTGTATATACAGGGTGTTTCACAGTTCGTGTGCCAAACTGAAATGGGTGGTAGATCTCGGTGAGAAATGAAAAAAATCGTATGGGAGGGGGGGGGGGGGGGGTCTATTCTCAATGGTTACCGAGATATTCAAGGTCAAACAAACTTTTTTTCGACAAGTAACCAGTTCCACTTTTCGCAACATATTTCAGCGCTCGTGCAATATAGGGAGCTAAATGAAAATTATTTCCATAGAGAACTTCAGACCTTTCAGAAAATGTCTTTTATAAAGTTTTATGTTTAATACTTGAGAAGTTATTGTAGCTCAAAGTCAAAAAATTTTGAAAAAAAATCGTCATTTTTATGTTCAAGGTCAAATATCTCGAAAATTTCCCTTATTATTTTTTTTAGTTTTTTAACTTAAACAAAAGCCTATTTTATATACTCTAATATTGTTTTTATTTTATTGCATTATCTTTATCCGTTCAAAAGTTATTGAGCATAATTCAAGGGCAGTTTTTTCAAAATCGGTTAAACTTGTTCTTGTGAATAAAAAAAAAAAAAAAAAAAAAAAAAAAAAAAAACTGAGTAATTCTTCACAAGAACAATTTTAACCGATTTTGAAAAAACTCCCATACGATTTTTTTCATTTCTCACCGAGATCTACCACCCATTCAGTTTGGCACACGAACTGTGAAACACCCTGTATAAATAATACTTCACCAGAAAATCGTAACAAAATTTAAGGAAAATTGATTAAAAATGTTTATAAAATTAAATAAATTGTTACAAAACTAATATTTTCTCATTGTAAAATATGAATTTTATAAATGGTGTAAAATTATTAATAATTATTGAAAAAAAAAATTAATTAAAAAAAATAACATAATAATAATAAAATAAATATCATGAATGAATAATAACAATATGAATACTTACCTATTGTTTTTAAAATTTATAACAATTTTTACAAAAATAATTTTAAAACGAAAAATTTATTATCAGAGAAATATTTTTAACCATGTAAAATAGTAAAATCCTATGAGAAAAAAATTAAGAGAAAAATTTATGTTGTATTGTTATTTGGTATGATAAAACACTTTAGGGACAGAATTGAAACTGCCCTACGAACACAAATTTCTTCTGAACAAATATGAATAAGAGAGAGAATTATCTTGTTTATGCGAAGCGTTACTTCGCATTAACTCACTCCGTCTTGACTTAATACGGATGCATAAACCAAATTTCAAAACACATTAAAGCTCTACTTCGTTTTGAGTTAATACACTATTAAATCCGCATTTAAAATTTCATTTCGTTTTTAAAATGTGCATAAACACTTACTTCGTTTTAAGTGAATTGTCATATTTGACATTTCAAAATAGTGTTGGTAAGCCACAAAACATCGATATGAGGTTTTAGAGTAGTGTTAGTAACGTTACATTAAATTTTCAAATAACATTTAATGTGCGGTTATTATTAATTGTATAACCAAGTAAACAAGTGTTATTTAGAGGCATAAAAAGAAAATTAAATAATTAAAATAAAAAAAAATTTTTAATATAAAATGTTTTTAAAACGGACTCAAAAGTATAAAATAATTTTTCCTAGCCACATACACATTCTCAACCCCATACAGATAATCCTGAAAATTTGTGATTGCGAATTTTTAATAACTATAAAAATACTTGTAAGATTAAAAACGAAAAACGTGGGGCGCTATTCTTTACACTTCTTACTATTAACTTGCGCTATTCTTTACACTACTTACTATTAACTTGCACTATTCTTTACACTTCTTACTATTTTATCTTGCGCCCCATGTTTTTCGTTTTTAATCTTACAAGTATTTTTATAGTTATTAAAAATTCGCAATCACAAATTTTCAGGATTATCTGTATGGGGTTGAGAATGTGTATGTGGCTAGGAAAAATTATTTTATACTTTTGAGTCCGTTTTAAAAACATTTTATATTAAAAAATTTTTTTTATTTTAATTATTTTTTGCTTTTTAGTCTTATGTGAAATTTGTCAATCGATTTTATTGATATTATTTTTTGTTGAACTGCCCCATAGAGTATCAGTATGATCTTATTGATTATACAAGAAAAAAATTTAAACGTAAAACGTATCAATACCTATATCCAAAGAATGTAGAATAGTACGTAGGTCACTCTATAAGTTTTGAGACACAGATTATCAGCAATACTTACAATTGGCTACCATGCATAAATAGGAACGTTAGTCTTTGGTAACATGTGTTGTGTATTCAGTTCTTGTTTTAACTTGTTACAAGTAAAGTTATAAATAATTATTCAAAGTGAAAAATTGAATTGTCACGTGAGCATTACCGTGCTATTATTTATTATGATTTTAAAGTCGGTTTAAGTGAGCATGAGTGCATCGGACGACTGCAACAAGCATTTCAAAAAGAAGCTCCATCCAGGGCGAGTGTGTTTAGATGGTATGCCGAACTCAAAAGAGGCCGTAGTTCATTGAGTGATGAAGCACGTCCGGGAAGACCGTGCTCAAGCATCACCCATGAGAACATTGCAAAAGCTCAGAGACTAATTGAAGAAGATCCGCGATGCACATACCAAATGATAGAGGAAACACTCGGCGTAGAATCCGCAACGGTACATACTATCTTACACGAACACCTTCATTTAAAAGAAGGTAGTAATGAGATAAGTACCACATTATCTTACTGATTTTCAAAAGTCAGTACGAATAGACGTTCTAAAGAGTGACTGACAAGAGGCACTCCACGTGGAAAATTAAAATGCATGCTTTGATGTTGGAAGGGAGTACTTTGAACATCAATAAAGTTTGTTTTTCAAAATCATTAGTAGTTTTTCTGTATCTCAAAACTTATAGAGTGACCTACGTATAAAAGAAGTCTCAAGTTGTAAATTTTGAATAAAAGAGCTTCAAACATTAGATCCCAAGATCAACGGGGAAACTTTTTTTCGAATAAAATGAGATACCAACTTCAACGTGCATATTAAAATTTCTCTGAACTTCGAACAAATATTCGTTGCTACGGAAACAATAAGAATTACGATTTATATTTTTGAATTTTTTTTCGTTTTGAATAAAAATACATATGTACATATTTGTTTTGGAAAAACAAAATTTTTTTTTTTTTTGAATATGAAATGTTATTTTTTTTCTGTTATTTTTATTATAAGGCCTGTTTCAGAAAGTTTTACGACATTTTCGATTGGGAAATCCGTATTATTTATAATAAAAAGAAGAATTTTTATTTTTTGGATCTTTATTATGTAAATTCTTAATTAATAAATAATTAGACGTCATAAATTTTTTTATTTTTAAATAATCTTAACTTATGCTTAACACTAGCCATTAATTTTTGAACAGTTTCGGGTTTGACCTTGCGACTACCTGCGGTCCATAATTTCACGAATTCTTCCATTGTTGTTGCTGCCTGGCCTTCTTTCCTTAAAATATTTTTGATTTGGGCCCAATACCTCTCAATTGGTCGAAGTTCAGGAACATTTGGTGGATTTATATCTTTTGGTACGATGTCTACCTGGTGCTCTGTGTACCAATCCCTAGCTTCTCTACAATAATGACTTGTCGCTAAGTCAGGCCAAAAGATTGTTCCATTCTCGTGGTTTCTTAAAAAAGGCAGTAGCCTTTTTTTTAAACACTCTTCAACATAAATTTCACCCGAAACTGTGCCTTTTGCAAAAAATGGTCTTGTTCGAAGACCACATTGGCAAATTGCCTGCCAAACCAAAACTTTAGGCCCGAATTTTTCAACAGAAATAGTCCTCTCTTCTTCAGGCACCTGTAATCTTTCTCAACCTGAATAAAATTGTGTTCCAGGTAGAGTAGAAAAGTCATACTTGAAGTACGACTCATCATCCATTACCAAACATTTCGAATTTTGTTCATTCCACCATTCATACAGCTTCCTGGCTTTTCTTATTGCTCTCTGTTGCTGTTCTTGCGTTCTTTTTGGTTTTTTCTGCTTCTTAAAAGTTTTTAAACCTGTTCTTTGCTTCATCCGATGTACCGTTGATGCACTCACTCCAAATTTTTTCGCTAGATCACGCACCGATACACTGGGGCTGTTCTCAATGGACCTCAATATTTTAGCCTCTACCTCTTTATCTGTAGAACCCTTTGGCCGACCTGATCTTGGCTTGTCGGTGATTGCCTGATGTTAATTTACTTTTTTTATTGTGTATCGCACCGTATCTACACTAGTGCCTACCTCTGCTGCAATTCGACGATATGACATATCGGGATTTCCTAAATATTTTTCAACAATTTTTTTCCTGACTTCTAATCTCTTCGATGACATTTTTACTAATGATATGAAATTTACAAAAATTTTGGTCTTTTATACTTCTAAGGGTAGCAAAAGTCCGCAGGTCGAATTTGAAAATAATTGATAAAGTATCTTCCAAGAAAAATAAATTCAAAAATGTCGTAAAACTTTCTGAAACAGGCCTTACCTCTAAATACTATGTATATATTTACATATATCATATATCTTTTTTTTTTAATTTGAGAGAAAAATATTAGTTCAAAATAGCTGAATATATTTTTTTATTAAATTTTACTATGATATATGTATATATGTTGTTATGTAACGAAAAATTCAGATTTAGTTCACATGCCCGATACATGACCATTTGAAACCTGAAGCACTCCATAGTGTTCCCAGCCGGTCAATTTTCCAGCTGCTTCAGTCAGGCGGGGTTCTTTTGGGAACACCATAAGGGAAATGGGGTCCGTTACATGAACATAAATTTAAAGGACCGTCAAAACCAAAGAATGAAGACTGCAAAAGAAAGTAATAACCAAAAAGCTGAATCAAGAGGAAGACCAATTTTTCTGGAAGGAGAACATGCTTGATCCATCAAAGTTTTTCTTCTTTTTTTTTTTTCTTTGTTCTCATAGGGACAGCAAGGGGACCATCTTCAACCATCGGCGAGGGACCAAAACACAACACCTTTTCCTATTTAAATTTTTGAATTAATTCATTTTATTCTGTTAACCCTTTTTTTTTTTGTGTGGTTTAATTGCGTTTGTTTTTTTTTTTTTCATATAACTTGCAAATTACAAGGTTTAAGAGATAGTGATTACGATAACATAAAAAAAACTAGTTTATTATACATACTAATCATTTTTCGTTCTGTACATCAAAAGAATGCTAATTATAATCAATACGCTGTAATTCGATTCTATTCATTTTATCTAAATAATTATTACAGAAAAAAAATATTATATATATGAATTAAATTTAACAAGGTTTTTCCTTTTTTTTTTCTGTACCTTACAAAAAAAAAATCCTCTTTTTCTTCTTCTTCTTTTTTCTTTAATTAGGATAAGATATCTCAATTTGATTTTTTAAAATTTTACTTTTCTTTACTAAGTATAAGATGTACATTTACCTAAACATTAACCCTAATTTTTTTTTTATGTGCCTCAACTGGTGTAATAAAATAAAAAAAAATGGCTTGGCTTACTTGGCTGAAGGTTGAATAATTTTGTTTTACCCCTCTCCTTTTTTTATTTTTTTGCTGTTGTTGCCAATGTTGCTGATGAAGTTACTGCAGGATCGCACTGTTTGTAGTCCTTTCACCTTAACATCCACAGGATTTTTTTTTTAAAATTTTTCTTCTCCTTTTTTTCTTCTTTCTTTTTTTGTATTCAATTATTCACAATTTAGGGTGCTAGTTTAGATTTTCCAGTTAGGTATTAAAACATCACCTTCTTTTTTTTTTTTTGTATTATTAATATTAACATTACACTTAGAGTAAATTTGATTTTAACCCGTTTATAACTAACCACAACTATCTATAATTAATTTTTTTTTTTTTTTTTGTTACAACTTCATTATTATTTCATGTATTTAATTGCCTTTTTTTTCTGTTTTTTTTTTTCTTCTTTTGTTATGTGATTAAGTTTAATATTTCCAATAAACTAAACTTTCTTTTGATTAGTCATTCAAACTTTAAAACCTATCTAACTACCTTTATGGCTCCTTCGTAATTAAAACAACACAAAAAAAAAATGATTATTAAATAGACACAATTCTTTTATTTTCTCTTTTCGTCATCATTTTTTTTTTCTTTTTTTTTTTTTTTCTTTATTAAATTTTTTCTTTTGATTTTCTTGGGTTTCGAATAAATGTTGTAATTTTATATCACTGGTATTCTGATTTTTATTTTAGGTTTTTTTTTTTTTTTCTTCTCTTTTTGAACTGTATTTAATAATAAAAAAAATCAATTTAATTTTATTTTAGCTACATTCCTCTATTACTTTTAGCCATTATTGCACCGACACATTAAGAAAAAAAAGACTTTATGTCACGGGCCCACTTGGTCATTCTATATAAATATATCATTAAAAAAAAAGAATTTTTTTTTTCTTTTTCTTTTAATCATTTTACTTTTTTTTTCAAAAACAAATTACTAACACTTGAAATACGGGTAATCACCACTAATTCTTTATAACTTTATTAAATTTTTAATTTATTTATTAGATCCATATGTAATTAAAAAAAGAATTTCTAAGAAAGAAAACTACTAGAATATTAGACTTCAACTGAACAAAAGCCGACGGCACGACAAAAAAAAAGAAACTCGAATGACCATCTGTATCGAGAGATAATAAACGACCAACTCAAAATTGAAAAAAAAATAAAAAGTAGCCATATATTTCAAAAAAATTTTCTGAAGGCGACTGCAAATACATTTCTTTACTTTGTGTCTGATGTGAATAATCTTTATTATGTATAAAATATTCAGATGGTGAAGACAAATTTTGATCATGTTTTATCATTTCCTTTATACAATTTTCACATTTAATTTTATTCAAAATAATTTTTAGAAGAACATAGCCTACAAAATATCGTTGCGCGTTTGTTTCTGAAAGCAAATCTTCATTAGAGATTATCTCTTCAAACTCATCATCTTCGACACTTGGTGATTTTTGTATTTCATGCATTATGGCTACCAAACTGTTTTTATTATAGGTACAAATTTTTAGTATTATCATCTTCATTATTTTTATCATTCATTCCACTTATAATAGGCTCTAACATTTCGTCATTATCATTTTCACAATTTTTCGTGGAAGATGATGTTATTATTTTAAGGCTCATGATTTTACCTACCATACGATGAAATTCATATATTGAGGGATTTCTACTGTTTCCACCTTTAGAGCGTACTTGAGCGAAACGATTTTCTAACGGGTCTTGATTCAATCTAGAGGTACCTAAGTACAAATGAAATACCCACATTAGAATCAAAAAGCTCTATTGAAAGCAATAAAATTGCTTTGATTGATTGCATGAGACCGCTAATGCAAAATACATTCTTTTTTATTTGCAATTTTTTAAGATATTTTAAACTACTTTCTAGAAATTTGGTTACAGGGTTATTTCTTTTTAATGGTCCTTTGAAAATATTTTCTTCAGAAACATATCTGCTATTAAGACAATCAAAAGTTTTATCTAGAAATGTAATAAAATCTATCGTAGCCCAGGCCTCTTTTTCCAATTCAAAAGGATATTGTCCTAGCTCAATGCAGGTTTTAATACCTGAAGCAACAGTTCTACTGAAAATTTGAGTCGGATATTTAACCCTCATTTTATCAAATTTTTCTGGATAGACATGTTTTTCTGTAAGTTTTAAACATATTTCAGTAGTTTTTGATTTATTATCCATTTCATATAATTTCTCAATAACTTTCCAACTGACGACTCCACTTTCTGTATTTATATCGCTATTTTCTAATGTGTTTCTGATGGATTTTATCAAATGTGGTACATCAAAAATTCCAAAAATTTTCTTATCATGAAAATAAAAGAAAGGAATTGTTTCAGAAATTTTTAAAAGTTTGAAACATTTTCTATTGTTTGATCCTTGGTCACAAATAACGGATCGAATATCTAGCCCTATTTCAAAGGCCTTTTCCAAATTTTGTTCAACTATTTCTTTTAGTTTTTCACCCTTTATAACTTCTTCAGAAACATAATAACTGAATACATACTTCCAGTTTGATGCAATACCACGTATCAAAAACACACAGACACTTTTTGCAACATGGTTTCCTCTTTTCCCTTGTCCATAATCTACTACTCCTTCTATTTGATCTAAAAATGTGTCATAAACTAATTCCCTGCGAATTTTCACTTCATCCAATATCAGAGAACTTTGTTTTTCAAATGGACTCATTGATGATACTATTTTTTTTAAATTTTCAATTAAATTTGTGGTGAAGCCAGGTTGCATATATTTTAAAGGATTCCATCGATTTAAAGAAGATTTAGATGGCAACGCAAACCCTAAATTCTCGCGCATAAATAAATATGTTGAGCTTGATTTATAATAAATACTTTGGGCAATTATCTTTTGTTGTTGAGTCCATTCTTTAGTTGTACATTTTTCTCTTATTAACATTTTGCAAAATTCTTTAGAATTTTCATCCAAATATTCAAAATTATACAAGTTTTCTTGCATAATATTTGCATTTGTTTTTAGTTTTTTAATTTCCATTAGTAGCTCATGATTTTCTCTTTCCAATTTTTCATTTCTTTCCAACAACTTTGCATTCTTTTTTCTATAAAAGTTAAGATTTTTTTCATTTTTATGACATCGAGGACAAACAAAATTATCATTCAGTTCGATTTTTCCTGTTGAACGTTTTTCTGGTGGTGATAAATTTTCTAATTCATTTATGTTCAAATCGCTACTGTTGTCATTAAAAGCATTTAAATATGTTCTTTTGTTTAATGGAAAATAAGTTTCTGGAAATTCATAGACAGTATTTGTTAGATTTTTTTCAGGAATAGTAGAAAAGGAGTCAGATATATTTTCCTCACTGCTAATTTCCAAAAATAAAGTTGGAGCTACATTTGCCAATAGTTTTCTTTTGCCTAAAAATTTTTTTTCAAAATGCTTTGAACAAATAAATTTTCCTCTGGTATGGTTCTCAATTTTACACGCAGATTCCCAATTAGCATTTAAATTTTGTTTTTTGTAAATTTAAATAATTTTTCATTTAAATTTGTGCTATTACACGTTTCAATGCAACAACGCCTTAATTTTTTAATTTTTTCCGTTGATTCCTTGTTATAACTTTCAATAGTGATATCTATTTGTAAAAATAATGAAGGAATTGCACCACCTTTCAGTTTCTTCTTTCCTTTACAGCTTGTGTCAAAATGTTTTTCACAAACAAATTTTTTTGAAGCTAATGTTGCATCAATTTTACAAATTTTTACCCATTTTTCTCTGAGATCTTTATTTTTAGGAAACGTGAATAATTTGCAACTTGTAATAGATGAACCACTACAACCTTCAATGCAACAATACTCATAACGCTTTTTCTTAGCCGTGATAACGGCTGATTGGTTTTTCTTTTCTTCACTCATCATAAAAAATATTTTGAAAATAATCCCTAAAACAATAAAAATTTAACTTCAGCAATAAAAGTCATACATGATTTAACTGATAAAGTAATTACGATGAAGATGAATCAGATGAAGATTTTGGAAGTAAAAAAAAATCACCACTTTTAGATACTATGTTACAAATCACAATTGATGGACAACCACTTAGTGATGAGGATGTTAAAGAAGAAGTTTAAAAAATACTTATGCAGCATAATCACCTTTTTCTGCCGTATACCAAAATACTAAAACATCAGCTCCAATACGACCTCTTCCAGTTACACGGAATACAGTTTCAAAAATAATCGACTATAAACAACCGCTACAAAAAAAAAACACTTCCGAACTCTACCAAATACGATTTTAAAATGATCCAAAACATAAATATTTTAGAAATAAAATAACGTCAAAAAAAAATAAAAACAAAAGAAATTCAAAATTCAGTGTCATATAAAGTAACACATCCGAAATTAAAAATAATGAAATAATAAATTCGGATATTATAAAAATTAAGTATATTCTATAAAAATATCATATCAAAAAAATGATATGTAGATTTTTGTGAATAATTGAGAAATGTATGGAAAAAATCATTTTCAATTTTCCATATAATATTTTGAAAAATTTTATATTGGAAAAAAAGGACTTATCAACTTTGGACATCTATATCTTGGATTATGTCGGACAGATTGGAGTCAAATAAAAAGCACTATATTAGAAAACAATTAGGTTTTTACAAAAAAAAAAAATAGAACAAAATATACATAAATAGAGGAACAATTTCATAAACATATTATTTTCGAGAAAATTTTCTTTTCAACGTACCTGTATAATAAAGTGTGTACATATATACATATATCATAGTAAAATTTAATAAAAAAATATATTTAGCTATTTAGAACTAATATTTTTCTCTCAAATTAAAAAAAAAAGATATATGATATATGTATATACATAGTATTTAGAGGTATAATAAAAATAACAGAAAAAAAATAACATTTCATATTCAAAAAAAAAAAAATTTTGTTTTTCCAAAACAAATATGTATTTTTATTCAAAACGAAAAAAAATTCAAAAATATAAATCGTAATTCTTATTGTTTCCGCAGCAACGAATATTTGTTATGCATTTGTAAACAACGTCGAAGTTCAGAGAAATTTTATTATGCACGTTGAAGTTGGTATCTTATTTTATTCGAAAAAAAATTTCCCCGTTGATCTTGGGATCTAATGTTTGAAGCTCTTTTATTCAAAATTTACAACTTGAGACTTCTTATATACTATTCTACATTCTTTGCTTTATCTATAGTCTATACAAAGAGGATTTGAAATTTGTTTATAGCTGAAATTATTTCAGTTGAAGGTTCATTGCGCATGTTTTACATGTCGTAGTGATCTTCTCGTGTATACATATACGAAAGAAGAAATCTGTTTGTTAGAATTCACAACAACAAAAATGCATGTGTGTAAGTATCTTTTCTTCTGCGCATGCCAACGTAGTACAATACGAAACTTCAACTCTTTTGGGACAAGCTATAACCATGTATATTGTATGTACATAGTTAGACATAGATAGTTAAGTATATATGGTAAGTATATATTATATTATCACTTCTCTTTCCATATTGCATGTATATTACATTGAAAAATAATTTACACCAAATTATTTTCGATTTTTTTCAAATTTTTTTTACAATTAATTTTAAATTTATTTTAATGAAATTATGCAATTTAGGCTGAAATTCTTGGTGGGGCAGTGCCCCATTAGCCCTCAAGGACGAGCCGCGTCTGATTGCAATTTTGATAAAAAATGGTAGATATAGCAGTAATTTTAACAATTTGAACTATAACTTTGTATATAGGGAGACTGGGGAGACTTGGATCACTTTATTTTTAAGTTGAATTTTCTTTGAAACTATGCATCCAGTATTCCGATCCTTGAAAGCAACTAAAACTTTAAAGGCTTAAATACATGAATCTGATAATAATTCCAGTAAATATAAAACAGACTCATCTTTTTTTTTAAGTATCCGAAATAATTAATTTGTCCTATTACTCCCCAACAGAGAGTTGATAATCTCAGAATTGCAACGAAGAAAAATTAAAATGTACCACCGAAACAGCCTAAAATGTATCAAAAATGACAAGAATGTACCACGCATTTAAAAATATTGGAGAGCGTTAGGGTTACTCCTTCTATTAATTTGGTGAGATATTAAGGAAGACCTTTTCAAAAAACTGAAAAAATTAGTCAGAAATTCATTGGATTATTGGACACGTGTTTTTATTGCACTGTAAATTGAAAATAGAAGCTAGAAGTGCTAATTTTCAAATGCAAATATCTCGAAAACTATGAGGTTTTTGTAAAAATTGAAGATAGCAAATCGATGCAGAATCAATTGAGCCTTCTTTTTCTGAAATAAAAAATGAGGGTTAATTTAGGCCTTTTTTGAGTAAAGCAGGGTTAAGCACAAAAAATGGGTAAAAATTCACAAAATTTTGATTTTAAACGACTCTAACTTTTTAACAGTTTAGAAAAAGGAGCAAGTGAGGTATCTTTGAAAAGGGCAAAAGGTCTTCTACATTTTTTCTTATTACAAGGTGACCCTAGAGTGCCCCTGCAAAAAGTTATGGGGTGTTTAGTGGAAGAAGTGCGAAAAAACTTCAACGCCCTCTAGCGGCCAAACCGTTGGGATTTACCCCCCCCCCCCAATACGATTTTTTGTTTGTCTTGATGAGCTCTATCTATGGTTTCCTGTTGGTCCTGGATAACGGAAACACCCTGTAGATTAGATTAGATTAGATTAAAGAACCAGCCTAGAGGTGGGGTGTTGTTCCCTTGTTACTGCGACCCGTTTGGATCTTTTGTAATTCCCTATTGCTGGTTTTGACCTAAAGGTTCAGGGCTTTTACATAACCCAGTACTTTTTTAGGTGGTAGATGCCACACTTCGTCCGGTGTTAGGTACATTTGGTCCATATGCTCAAGCCTCAGACTTATTATACCTTTACACCGGCACAAGATGTGCTCTGAGGTTTCCGGTTCCTCTTCACAAAATCTACAATTTTGATTTTCCTCTATTCCCATCTTTGTCAAATGGTATCTTAGAGGACAATGTCCAGTGAAAAGTCCCACCAGTGTCCTTAGTTCATTTTTTGGAAGCTTAAGGAATTCTAGTGCCTTGCTCTTATTGATTTTTATGAATTTTTTGGCCTGTCTTGCGCCTTGTGTTTTTGACCAGTGTGAGGACTTTTGTTGCTCCTCCAATTCATTGATCAAGTTTGTTCTGTGTGATTTGGGTAATCCACAGAAAGGTTCAGGTCCAATGAAGATGGCTTCCGCTCCTGACTTTGCCAGGCGATCAGCCTCCTCATTTCCTGCTATGCCTTTGTGCCCTGGCACCCATCCTATTGTTAGTCTGTTGTTGTTTGCCAGTTCTTTCAAAGTAGTGATGCAGTCCCAGACCAGCTTTGAATCTATCATTTGTGAATTAATAGCCTTCAATGCTGCCTGGCTGTCCGACATGATATAGATTCTTGCCTTTCTATATCCCTTCTCTAGACATTTCTTGGCACATAATTCTATAGCATGTATCTCTGCTTGGAAGATTGTTGCAGTTTTCCCTAGTGCTTTATGTATTTTAGCTCCTGGGCCTACAACTCCAACTCCTGTTCCTTGCTCAGTTTTGGATCCGTCAGTATACCAAATAACCGAGCCTTTCTCGAAAACTGCTACGCCAGTTTCCCATATTTGTCGTTGTGTCAGTAGAATGTTGTAATTAATACCCATGTTCATTCTAGCTGGCATAACGTCAGAGACTTTATAGTAGTCATCCATGGATATTGTTTCCAATATGCTTAGGTGACCTTTGAGATCTCCGGGTTTTAGGTTTTCGGTACCCTGTAGCTTGAGGGCAGACCTTACTGCCTCCTTCCTAATATATATATATGTAGGGGAGGCAGGTTAAGCAGTGCCTCTATAGCTCCTGTAGGGCAGGTACTCATGGCACCTGTGATATTCAGGCACGCTAGCCTCTGTAGTTTCTGAAGCCTAATTTGGGTTGTCTTCTCTTTGGTTTTTGGCCACCAGACCAAAGCAGCGTAGCTGATTATTGGTCTTATGATGGTTGTATATGCCCAGAACATCATCTGTGGTTTAAGTCCCCAGGTTCTGCCTAGTAGCCGACTACAGCAAAACAAGGCTGTAATGGCCTTTGTTGTGGCTTTGTCTATGTGATTTTTCCAGGTAAGTTTTTTATCTAGATGTACTCCTAGATATTTCACCTCTTCAGACATTTGTATCCGTACATTTCTCAAAACAGGGCTTTTGATGTTTAGCTTCCTTCTCTTTGAGAAAGGTACGATGGTGGTTTTCTCAGGGTTGATGGATAATCCCTCTTTGTTGCACCACTCATTAATGTGATCAAGTGCACTTTGTACGAGTTCAGATATAACCGAGTCGTGCTTGCCCCTGATGATGATCACTAGGTCATCCGCGTAACCTTGCGAGTCGAAGCCTTTTTCATTTAGACTTCTTAATAGGTCATCTACCACCAAAGATCAGAGCAAGGGCGATAATACTCCTCCTTGAGGGCACCCTTTGCTGGCTCTTATGGTGATATTTTGGTCCCCTAGGTTGGCAGTAATAAGTCTTTGTGCAAGCATTGACATTACCCACCTGGTGATATTTGCATCACATCCTCTGCGGGAGATGGCTTCACCCATGGATTTGTATGAGGTGTTGTCAAAAGCACCTTCTATGTCAATAAAAATGCAAGCCGCTACCTCTTTGGCCTCTAGTGTTTTTTCAATCTTTCTGACCAGGCTATGAAGCGCTGTGACAGTAGACTTTCCAGATTGGTAAGCATGCTGATTTTGCTCCAGCGGCTTAGGTATTATAACACATTCTCTAATGTGTCTGTCGATTACTTTTTCCATTGTTTTCAAAAGAAAAGAGGTTAGGCTTATTGGCCGAAATGACTTGGGTTTTCCATTCGGTCTTTTTCCCGTTTTAGGTATAAAGACAACCTTTGTTTCCCTCCATGGCTTTGGAATATGTCCTAGGTATAGACTGGCTTTGAACACCCTCACTAACCTAGGAAGAAGTATCTCAACCCCTTTTTGCAATAAAGCTGGGAATATACCATCCATACCCGCGGATTTGAATGGTTTGAACGTCCCCACTGCCCATTTTACTTTGTCAGGAGTAATTACCCTTCCCGAGAGGCTTTTCCCTCTGTTGGTTCTTTGTTGTCCCACCAGAGGTTTTAGTTCAGAGTTTTCCTCATTTATTTTTTGACAGTCAGGGAAGTGAGTGTCCATAAGTAGAGAGATTGTCTCATCCGGACTCTCTGTATATTCCCCGTTTGGTTTTTCCAACATTCCTATTCCGCTTGAGTGATCCTTCGACAGGATTTTATGGAGCCTTGCGGTGATTGAAAGATCATTTATTCCATTACACAAGTTCCTCCACGTTCTCCTTTTGGATCTTCTTAGCATCTTGTTGTACTCAGTAAGTGCCTTCTTGTATTCACTCCAATTTCCGGAGCGTTTTGCACTATTAAAGAGTTTTCTAGTTGTTCTCTTAGCTTTTTCCAGTTCCCGATTCCACCAAGGTACATCTCTCTGCATGACCTTTTGTCTTATCGGGCAGCTTTGTTCGAAAGCCTGTGTGATGAGGTTTTGGAGTTCAATGGCTGCAAAGTCCAGCTCTTCCTCATTCTCAATAAACCCCTCTCTAACTGATTGGTCTGCTTTAAGGTATTCCCTATAGAGGTTCCAGTCAGTTAGCTTTGGAACTCTAACTTGAATATGTTTTGCGTGTGTCGCTTCAATGTCAAATCTGATCTGCTGATGATCCGACATTGACATCTCATTTGACACATGCCAATTCACAATTTTAGGTCCTATTAGTGGAGTGCATACTGTGATGTCTAAGATCTCACTCCTTATTGCATTGAGGAAGGTCGGTTTGTTACCTCTATTACTTATTTCTAGGTTGTTAGTATTTAGAAATTGTAATAGGTACTCACCTTTTGTGTTGGTGTCTGAGCTTCCCCAGATGCTGTGATGGGCGTTTGCGTCACATCCCATGATTAGTTGCTTGTTCCTTGAATTGCAATATTTAACTAGCTTTTCGACTCCTTGTGGGGGTGGTCTTTCCTCACTACAGGGGAAGTAAGCCGAGGCAATAACTACCTCTTGTCTACTATTCTGCATTTGGAGTCTAGCTAGTATGGCAACTAAGTCTTGGTTGATAAACTCTGTAATAGGAACAAAATCAATTAGATTGTTGATAAGCATCGCTGCTCTTGGATACTTACATGTGGTGTTGTAAATTAATTTACAATTTTTTATGCTGAGGCCTTTAATGCTTCCTCTGCAGAACCATGGCTCTTGAATTAATGCCAGGTCTAGGTTGTCTTTGATAAACCTCCTGCTAAGTGTATCTGAGGCAGCTTTTGCATGGTGGAGGTTTATTTGGACACACCTGATGTCTCCCATTACTTTTTAGGCTGGGGCTCTGCTTCGCCTTCCTGTCCTTTTGGTACGGAAGGTTCAGTTTTACCCCTCGTTTCCCTGCCCTTTAGTGGTAATTTCCACGCTAACTTGGGTCTCGATGTTTCACCCTTAGCTACGTTAGCCGGTCCCTTTGCGCACTTAGCTCCTTCAGTTGGTGCCTTTAGTGTTGAGGTTGAAGCAGTTGAGGTGCTAGCCTTTACTGCGTGAGTCAAAGACTCACTTGAAGTCTTTTGCAATTCCTCTTTGCTTTTTGCCTCTTCGCCTTTGGTACCGCCTGTCGTTGCGTTTTTGTGCCGCAACAGGGCCGAACCAAACTTGTAGCTCACCCTGAAGCTATTCTTTTTAATTGCTTCCACAGATACGTGGTCAGCCGAGAAAACTAGGCGTGCAGCTGTATTGTCCTTTGTTCTCTTCAGAACGCGCCAATCCCCTGCCTTTATTCCCTCGTTCTGACCTTGTATTAAGTTCAAGATCTTCTCGCTTGGATCTGTAGAGCTATTAGGGAAGTAACCTACCAGGATTTGTGTACGAGGAATGTTTCCCTCTTCCACTACCCTTAATTCTAGTTCTTCCCGGGGCTTTAATTTACTCTCCACCCCTTTAAGCCACTCTGCTGTTTCTTTGTTTGCGCAGGTGATGACTAACCAACCTGCGCAGAAAGTTGTGTTGAGGAACTTTGGTTTTATTTTTCCCTCCTTTTGCTCAATAATTTGTTCCAAGATTTTCTCTTGTACGGCGTTTAAATCTTCCGTTGACAGGAGAATCTCTGGAAATTTTGAGGAAATGATCCCAACTTTAGTGCTTTCTACAGCTTCCTTGAAAGTTGCGGTCATTGCCTCTGCGTTTATACTTCTCCCAGTGGGGTCCTTGAACCTTTTGCAACCACCAGTTCCAGATTTGGGATTTGACTCTGGTCTGGCTCTCTTGGTTGACCTTCCAATGGGTTTTAGAGCTAGTTGTCTAGCCTCTTCAGGAGTGTGGTCCTTTTTTGTCATAAGCCACTTGAACCTTTTACGTGCAGCCCCGCCCAGCTTTATTTTGCTACCGAGCTTGAGGCTTTCTAGGTTTCCTCTTAAGTCGGAGCAAGTCGACTGGTTGTCTGCCGTTAATGTTTTTTCTGAACAGACAATTGTGCTGTCTGATTCGTTGTCGCTTGAGTCCTCTGAGCTATTATAACTCTCTAGGTCCTCTAAGTCTTGCGGTATTGTATTTTGAAGAATTTCTTCTTCTACATTTGTGAGATTTTCCGTCTCAATTGATGCACTAGTTACATCTTCAGTTATTGTTTTTGTTTTTTGTTTTTTATTTGTATTAAGTATTTGTATTAAGGGAGGTCACCTATGGCAGAGCCCTGCATTACCATAGGAAGGCTTTATTGAAACTGGAGGTCGCCTGGTATCCAGAGTTCGCATATTAACGACTAGGCACTCCCCTAGCCACGCATCCCTGGGCATATGCTGTTCCACCCTTGGATTGGACGCCCAATCTATTGTTGGCCAGACTCTCAGCAGAGACATGACCGTACTGAGAGTCTGTTACCAGTGGCAGCGCGTGGAGGTCATAGTTGGACTTCCGACAATTCAATAGTTACAGCTGCCACCCCGAATGTCAGAAACACCCTGTATGTATATGTATACTTTTATTTAAAAAAAAAAATTAAAAAAAAAAAAACATACCCAAAATAATCAAGAATAACAAAAACAAAGGGTTTTATTTCGGTATTCGAGTCGCTCTATGGTCAAAACCCGAAAAACAAAAAATAATTAATAATTAATCACAAACATAACAAAGTAAATATGTAATAATGATAAAACAAAACGAAAATAAGTCACAGAATTGATTCTTCATCTTCTTTAATACTTACTTAGATTTTTATGTATCATGTTGTTTGTTATTTTAAAGTTGATGCAATTCTTGTCCATACTTCTTATTAAATCTCTTGCTTGTATGTATCAGTGAAGACACAGTTTCTGTATGTAACTTGTTTCTGCACTTGGTTTTTATCAAATTTTGTAAAGAAAAAATTATCTCGACATTTGCGGAAGAATAGAGAATTGATAGCAATTACTGAAAGTATTTTCTCTTAATTCATTCTTAATCAATTCCATTTCATTCCAAAATTCAACAATAGAATAATCTTTATATATTTTCAATTTTTCATGCTCAGAAATTTGTCTGTATTCTTCATTTATTTTTTTTTTATATTATTAATTTCACTTTTAGGAAAAATGCTTAATATTATTTGAATAACACTGTTTACTTCGCCACTTAAAAGACTTTTGGAGAAAATTTTTTAATAAAATTCAAAACATAATTTCTAAAATCAATTTTTTCACGCAAAGTATTGCAGAATGATTTGTAAAATCGTACACACATTTTGAATTCTATTAATTTTTCTTCTGGAATACTATTATTATCTAATAAAAATAATACAACTTGTGTTCAGAGCTGCTCAAAGTACTAAACCAATGTATTTGAAGTATCAAGCTCTAAGTACTGAAAAAAGTACTTCAAGTAAAAAGTACAATAACTTTGAGCATTTTAATTTAAGTACTTCAAGTTTCAAATACTCCTTTATATAAGGTAAAAACACCTATTACCGACTGTTTAAGGCGTAGTATAGAGAAGTTTGCGATTTACAGATAGTTTTCTCACAAAATTTTCTAAAGTGTAGATTCCAAATGAAAATTTGATAGCTTTTTAATCAATTTGTAAAATATAATTTAAAAAATGATGTTTTGAATTAAAAATACAGAAGCAAAAAACTTCTGTGTCACATTCACGTATTAACGACCTCGCAATTTTTAGTCCACACGTATTACCGAATTTATATGCACATATTACCGTCCTAGGTCAAAAACAAAGAAATATGCAGGTTTAGTTTATTTAAAAAAAAAACAATTCAATATTTTAATAATCCTTTTTATGACGCCCTGTTCTTTGTACCACAAAACATCATCTTTTTCAGGCCATTTCCAATTTATTCCAGAAAAAGTTATAGTTTTAACCCTGTATTCTGATCTTTTCATTTCTAAAGCCACTCCTGGAAAATATTCTTTTTCATAATTGATAATAATATATTCGCCAGCATTTATTTTATTTTGTAATGTATGAGGTTCTAAAATCTTTTTTTGAATTTATCAATTTTTAATGTTTTAGCTAAAAAAGTTACACTATGTATTAACTGCATTTTTGTAATAGGATATCCCATTTGTCCTAAATGTCGTATCCAGGACACAATCAAGTTTTCTTGTTCCTCTGTGGAACTAGTAGGAGGTCCACTATTTTTTCTTTTATATTTGCCTGAAATTTTATCAATCAATGTAGTTTTTAGAATTTGATATTGTCGAGCAGCTTGATTGTGTTTCATTCCTTCTGGCTATTAAATAAGAATTAAGTACTTAAGTGTATTTAATTTTCTAACTTAAACTCACAGAGTCGGTAATACGTGCAGTTCAAATTTATTTTCCGACCAAATTTGACGTGTACCTATTACCGACCAAATAAATTTGTCTCTTTTTAAATTTTACAGCCAAAATTACATTGTTAAAAACCAATAATAATTTCAAAAAAAATGTAATTTTTTAAATTTATTGTTTTTAATAGCATACAATTACCTAAACACTATAGCACATCATACTTACCAAAAACCTTAACAAAAAACCGAAACACTTGTGTAGCACACGAATGCTGAATTTAAACTGAGAATAATCGCATTTTGTGCACGTTTTTCCTTACACAGTAATAGTTTTTATTCTTTAACACACTTTAAAGTAAATAATGGAATATCATTATATTATTGTTCATACCATTATAAGTTTATATTTATCGGAAAATAAAAATTCGGTCGGTAATAGGGTATAGGTCGGTAATACGTGTTTTTACCTTACTTGTTTTTGTACTTCAAGTACTGATATCACTTCAATTACTGAAAATTACTTCAAGTACCGAAAATTACTTCAAGTACTGAGAATTAATAGTTATCTTCAGTTAACTTTAGTAGTAAATGTGATTTGAAGCAAAAATAACACGATGAATTGTAAAAAGGAGCACAATTTTGAAAACATTATAAAATGTTGTTTGTTACTGGAGAACTTCAATAACCCTACCTAAGTACTATACTTGATTTATTAATTGAAGTCAGTATTGTGGTTATGGAGACAGTACCCGATGAGTTTGTTGCCCTTGATAATATTTAATTTAAAAGATTTCCCTCGATTGAAATTGAGATCTGATCACTCCACACACGAGACAGATTTATACAAACGAAATGTAAAAGAGTATAGAAAAGTATGCCTATCTTGCCTAGGGTGACCAGATGTGCCGATGAAAAAAAGAGAACATTTTGAAAAAGAAAAAGAGGACAAATAGAGAACTATGTTTTGTTCAAGAAAAAAGTCTAAATAAAAATAAAAGAAAGATTTTGTGACAAATAAATTCATTATTTTATTGAAATATTTGGTAATATAAAAAAAAAAAAAATGAAAAAACAAAAATTTGTTTATTAAACAAAAAAAACTTAAAACAAAAAATAACGAAAAAGTATGTCTTTTTATTAATAAGTATTAAAACAACAAAAAACTTAAAAAAAACAAACAGAAAATTACTTCCTTTACATATACGAGTATAATTTCTTATTCCTCACTTTCTGAATCTGTTTCATATTTTTCAGATTTTTGTACTTGTCTTAAAAAATTTGTATCACGTTTTACTTCTTTGAAAAATTCAGTGCATTTAATAGTTTTAAAATTTATGAAATTAAAAGAATACTGCGTATAATTGAAACCTTTAATCGGTTCCTCTCCTTTGTCCATTGTGATCCAATCTGAGAAAACACTCTTTCTACATTAGCATTTTGTGCTGGAATAGCATAAAAGAATTGACAAATTTTTAATAAAATAAAATTCCTGATTTTCACTTTGTTCCAAATAATAAACCCACTTTTTATGGGATATTTTTTTTAAAATCACTATTACTCAAATTCTGCTAAACAAATTTTTTCAAATTACAGAACTGGTCGAAACATTTTGAATCGTCTATGTCGACATTTTTTGATTTCATATATTCAATAGAGTTTTCAACGTTCTGCCAAATCGGAAGTTTATTAAGTTTCATCCAATCAAAATTACTAAATTCGTTAAATTGTTCTGTTCAAGATTGAAGATAATTAAAAGAAATTTTATAACATTTTATTAAATCAGCTTTCATTTCTTCAGCTTCTTTTTCGTTCCGGTTTCTAATTAAATTATTAATAACAGATTTGACATTAAGTGATAAAAATGAATGTTCGAAACGTTTATGTAATGTTGCTTGTAAATCACTTAAAGCTGCTTGCATTTCTAAAACTGAACTATGTTCTAATTCTAATTTTTTAATATTGTCATTGAAAATGTACATGAACGAATGAGCAAAATATAAATATGCTTCTGAAAGATTAGAGTTAAAAAAGTCTTTTAATAATTTTGGACATCCATCTATCGACAAAAAGTAAGACTTCAACGCTAGATAGACTTCGATAATTCTATTTATTACAGGATAAAGAAATAGCCACCTTGTCCTCCAGTGAGATAAAAGTTCTTTATACTCAAAAACAACAAATACACAAAACGATTTTAAATTTTCAGTACGTACTGTATAAATGGAGAAGAAATTGTAAATCTTTATTACAATGCATTCTAAATCAAATTTTAAACCATCAATACCTCGTTTCGCTGCATTATGCGACTTAAGTTTTTTGTATATGTCCATAGAAAAAAAAAAATTAAATAAAACAAATTTGTATTTTATTTTAACTACACCTTTTTATTGGCAAACAACTACAGATTATTGAAATACAAAAGAACGTTTTATAACATATAAGAAGAACAACCGACTTCTTTGACAACTCAAAATCAACTCAACTCTTTTTTTATTCTTAATTCTTAAATTTTAAATTATAATTTCATTTTTTACATAAAAGTGGAAATTTCCATAGGCAAAAATACTTCGTTAGCATATTTCTTGAGAATAGAAAAATTGAAGTAAATAAGTAAGTAATATGATATATACATATATGGTCAATTCCACGCGTGACGCAAACTACATTTGACAATAGTTTACTTATAAAACTACATATTTCGAATAGAAAAAGACAAACGAGAACCACATGTTTTTACATAATTAAAGCAAAAGAGTGCTAGAATTTGAAAAAATATATATTTTAAATCAAATTGAAGGAGTTTGGAAATTTCACTTATTTTGTTACGAACGTGACTTACACTACACGAAAGGAAGTCATTTCATGGTCTCTTTTTCAAATCTCGTTTTCTTCCTCGTTATTGAGCTTTGTGTTGAAACATAAGTAAAAATATGTAGGAAAAGGATTAATTTTTCTAAAATATTAAAACATAAAATAATTTTTCCATTTCTTAAGTATTTTATTACACATTTCCTTTGTGACTTACACTACACAACATTCGTGACTTACACTACACATCTTACTTACATATATATATTTATTAAAAAGCATTTTTTTTTTTCATTTTTTTTTTTATATAATAGTTATAATTATTTAAAACTTTAAAACTAATCTTACAAAATTAATTTAAAAAATTTTCAGGATTATCATTTTCTGTTTCAATTTTTCCTGTTTTAAAATCTATTAATTTCCATGATAAATCATAAATTGTGACGCACACTACAAACAAATAAACTAATATTTTTTTTAACTCTCGATTGAAATTTTTTTTAACATTTTCTCAAATAAGTACCTCAAGTGTGATAAAGGAAAATATAAGAAAAAAATTATCTAATGTTCACTTATAAATTAAATATTTCAAAAATACTTACTTTTTCGTGACCGTCACTACAAAATTTTCTCAAAATATTATTTATGATTTTTGTATAACACAAAAGTTAAAGTCTTTTTTTTTTCACACAAACACTTTAAATATACTACAAAATGTAAATAGTTTTTAAATTTATTTATTAATAAACGTTTTATATATAAAACACTAAAATAAAAATTGCTCACTGACCTCTTAGAACGACACTCAAAATACAAGTAAGGTACTTGGTCCTTAATTAGAATGTACCTGAATAGTTTAAAGATTGCAATCCACATTTTTTTAAAATTCAGGAATTCCCGAATGACGTAAATAAAAAAAAATATTGGATTTTCCACTTTTGAAAATTGAGCATCAGGTATACATTGCCATGGAATTAGCCATATGTATATATGATGAGAATAAGACTTACATCATGTTCATTCTTGTCGTGAGAAAATTTACCATGACATTGGTTTGGATTTTATATTTTGTTTTTCCGGAATTTTTGCTATTTCCGTTATTTTTGCATTTTCATCATTTTGAACATTAATATATGTAACTCCTCCCCGGTTTAGGTCAGAAGTCTCCGGCTTCATGTTATTTATTATTTCAATTTTTCCATTCTCACTTTTATGATACAAATACAATGCTATGCCAATTACAATTATAATTAATATTGTAGTTATACTAATATTTGCGCCATATATTATTTGTTTTTGATACTTTAATTCTTTTATTTCTTAAATGTTTTTCTCAAATTCTATTTGTATTCTCTTTAAATCAATGATGCTTTCATTTATGTTTTGTACTTTTTCTGATTGATAAAAATATTTGTCTAGCATTATTACTTTATTATTATAAAATTTCATATTTTTTATTTCTATACTACAGTTATTAAAATTAAGCATAAAATTTCCAGTTAGATTATATTTTCTTTTATCGCAATTTTGTATTAAATTTTCATTATGCATATTTTTTAAAAAAATGGTTTCACTATCTATTTCTTCTACACTAGTTATATTATTAAACCTAAACGAGCATTTCTTACTTACTATACAATGTTTACTTGGCTTTAACTTCTTTAGACTATTGGTTTCATCATAACTATATATCTGATTATTTATTTCAACTATAAATTCATCCTGTTCATTAATTTCTAAATAATCTTTATTTGGTACTGATTTAATAATTTGCAGTTCAGTTATAATATAATCTTTGGGAATTTTTATGGCAAAAATCAATAATTTATTTTTGTATTCCATGACTCCTGCTTTTAGGAGTTTTAATTTATGTACATCTACTTTGTATAAATCTAATTCTTTTGGTATCAGCATACTAGGGTGTATAATATTATTTTTTGTAGTACTATATTATCTAAAATTTGATCAATTTTATTTTCTAAACGACTTAATTTTGTTTCTTGATCTAAAAATGTAATTTTATCATTTATGTCTTTTATATGTTCATTTGTTTTATTTAAAGATTGCAAAATTATTTTTCTATCATCTTCTATTGTTTCTTTTAAATATAGAAATGTCTTGTTAAAATGGTCATTGATTTTTACTTGTCTATTTAAGTTCTGTATACTGTTATGATTGTTTTCGTCTAAGTCTTTTAAATGTTCTAGTATCTCTTCCCTGTCATTATTGTCCATGGTTCCGAATAACCATTTAGATACGGTACCTACTACATTTACTAGGCCTCTTTTTTGTCGACTTGGGTTATGTATTGTTCTAAGTTTTCTCCTAATTACATTTATTTCAGTGTCTAATATCTGTTTATCCCTAATATCTAAATGTTTTATATTCTCAGCTAATTGTTCTAAAATTTGTGCTATTTCATTTGGATCAATCATATGCAAAATTATATCTGTGTTATTGGCTATTTCTACATCTTTTATTCGTACCCTTACGTACCCACTATTTTCCTGTCTTTGATGTACTTGCAGTAACCCTTGTGCTGTACCGGTCATCATCAGTATTATCATAATTATGGTAACCTGAAAATTTATATGGTCTTTTAATGTTAGAAACATGAACATTTCCTAGCTTATATTTCCTATAATATGGAGCATCTTTATGTCTAACTCTCCAATAATTTTTAATATATCCCTCATTTCTTTTTTCTACATACTCTTCTCTTTTTGTATTTAATTTTTGGATGTATTTTGCTTTCTTTCTTTTTAATCTGTTAATTAGTGGTGTCATATCACTTGACATATTGGCTTGCATTGGTGTCATTTCAATTATTAAATGATATCGATTATTATAATTTCCTATAACTCTATATAATTTTTGTTCAACTGTTATATCCTCTTCTAACGCTTGCATTTTTTCAATTATTGTTGAGTGTAGCCTCTCAACGTCTGCGTTTCCAGTATGGCTATTGGGCTTTGTCCAATGTATCTCTATGTCTTTTTCTTGTAAAAATCTTTTCATATGTTCTGATTTGAACTCATTATCCATAATGATTTTTCTTGGCTTTCCAAAAGTTGATATATATCCCTCAATTATTGCAATTTTCTTAGTCCAATTTCTATCGTTTATCAGATATGCTGTAGCAAATTTCGTTAATTTATCTATGATAATAACAAAGGTTTGTTTTCTATAGTGGAAAATATCTAAAAGAATAATATCGTTTTTATTATCTGGGGTTTCAGAAATGTTTAATTTGGGTTTTATAGGGTTTCTGTCATATTTCATCGCTTGACATTTTGAACAATTGTTTATTAATAATTGAATATGTTTTATTAATTTCGGATAATAAATTTTATTTTTCAGAGTTTGATAACTTTCGTTTATGCCACTATGTAATGATTCTCTAGTATGATAAAGCGAAATTTGTTTATGACATTCTTTTTCTGTTTTTATTTCTTGTGCTCGTTTTGGAACTTTGATAAACTTTATTGTTTTATTATTAGAAAATAACTCTATAATACATTGTTGTACTTTATTATATTCTTTATCGTTTACTTCGGAATATATACCGATACGTCCGGTTTGTACATATCTTTTTAAAATGTCTTTTATTATTTTTTCATCATTTTGTGGATTAATTTGTATTATTCGTCGATTATGTATTGTTTCTAGTTCGACAGTAGGACTATAAGTCAATATAATTTGTGTTTTATATTTGTTTACAATTTCTTCTCTAATACCTATATGGTCAAGTAATTGTTCATTTACCGAATGTTTTGTGTCGGACAGGTCCATATTGGATTCACTGCTATTTTCACGATTTATTGGGGGGCTATTATCGATCCTACTGAGAAAGTCCGCTACCTTGTTTTCTTTCCCTTGTAAATACTCAATTTCAAAATTATATTCTTGTAACTTTAAAATCCATCTCTGATTTCTTTGAGAAAATTCTTTACCTTTGTACTTTGAATTTAAATATTTTATTGGTGCATGGTCCGTTATAATTTTAAATTTTCTCCCATATATATATGGTCTAAAATAGTTTACTGAATAAACTATAGCGAGAAATTCTTTGTCCGTTACACTATAATTTCTTTCGTGATTATTTAGTGTTCGTGAAACATAGCATACTGGGTGACTGTCTTGTGAAAGAACAGCTCCAATAGCATATTCACTAGCATCCGTTGTTATTACGAATTGTTTTTTATAATCAGGAAATTTTAAAATAGGATGTGCACCAATCATTAATTTTAACTTTTCAAAGGCTTCTACATATTGTGGGTCATTGACATTTATTTTTATATCTTTCTTCAGGTATTTTATTAGAGGTTGTGCAACTTTAGCATAATCTTTTATAAATTTCCGATAGAATCCTGTCATTCCTAAAAAGCTTTTAAGTTGCTTTTCAGTTCTAGGCAATTCGATTCTTTTTATATCCTCTACCTTATTTGGATTAGGTTTTATACCTTCTTTTGTTAACAGATGGCCTAAAAATTCAGTTTCTCTTTTCATAAAGCTGCATTTATCTGCCTGAATTTTTAAATTATGTTCAACTAATTTCTTAAAAATTTTTTCTAATGATGCTAAATGTTCTTCTAATGTAGTTGAAAAAATCAAGATATCGTCCAAATAAACGACACATATCTTGTTAATATAATCTCTCAAAATTTCATTTATTAAACGTTGAAAAGTGGCAGGAGCATTCTTGAGCCCGAATGGCATCCTGACGTATTCATATAAACCTAATGGGGTTACAAACGCTGTCTTTTCTATATCTTGCTCTTTAACTAAAATTTGATGATACCCTTTTGCTAAGTCCAAAGAACTAAAATATTGTGCCTTTCCCAATTTGTCAAGTATACTATCAATGTTTGGTAATGGATATTTATCGTCAATGGTTACCTGATTTAATTTTCTATAGTCTACTACGATTCTAAACTTTTGTTTGCCTGAATTATCCTTTTTCTTTGGAATGACTATAATAGGAGAACTATACCTACTTTTACTTTTTCTAATTATTCCCTGAGCCTCCATTTCTTTCATCTGCTTTCTAACTTCTTCTTCATGCTGGGGTGGATATCGGTATAATTTAGAGTTTATTTGCTCATTTGTGGTAGTTCTAATTTCATGTACTATACTAGTGGTGTTGGTCAATGCATCTCCTTCTTTAAAAAACAGCTTTTGATATTTTTTCAATAATTGTGAAATTGCAAATTTTTCATTTTCTGATAAATGATCTAATTGAATGTTTTCTAATTCGCTTTCTTCTAACATATTTACATCTTCTTCTATTATTTTATTGAAAAATGAAATTTTGAAATTATTTTTTAAAAGTATTTCTTTATTTTCAATATCTATTGTTTTTACATTATTTTCGACCCAATCCATACCTATCAAGAAATCATATGGTTTGTCTAAACTTATTTTTGTCCATTTCATTCTGGCATTTTGAGGTAACTTGAATTCTTCTGGACATTGAGTCTTTACAAGTTCAGTGGGTTTTGTAATTTGACCTTCTATTGTGTTAATTTTAATTTGTTCACCTGGCATTTTTTCATAAATTTTATGTGGTACTTTGTTTGAATTTAAAAGACTAATTGTTGAACCAGTATCTACCATGGCTATAAATTTTTCTTGCTGTATAGTCAAAATTATATAAATTTTTCTTGTCTCCGAGGCTAATTTATAAAAAACTCATTTTCACATAACTGATTGACTTCATTGTTGGTACTTAAATTATCAATTTCCATAGGTTGAGCTTGATTTGGATTTCTATTTTGAGACTGGTTTCTTATTGGTTCATGTCTATTATTACTATTATTATTATAATTATTAGAGGTATAACTTTGTCGATTTTGTGCAGAGTTATTATTTTGTCTGTACTGTCCTGAATTGTTGTTATAAATATTGTTTTGTCGATACTGTCCACTGTTTGTGTTCACGTTATTGTTTTGTCGATACTGTCCTGTATTATTATTGTCGTTTCGTACTTGCCCTACCTGATTTTTATTTTCCTTAATATTACTATAATTTTGCCTTGGTAAAATTATTTTTTCTTTTGTAAAATGATTTATTTTAGAAATTTTCAAATTATAATGATCCTGACCAATGTATTTATTAAGCATAATTCTAATTTCTTCTAACCTGTATTTGTCATAAATTTCAGCTGCAAGAGCTCCAGCTGTTATTTCTTTAATTTTTAAAACGAGAACACTACTTAAATTATTTATTATTTCACTTTGATGTTCACTAAATATAGCACATTCAGAGATATCTTCTACTATTATTCTTATTTTATATAATAATTCTGTTATTAAACTTACTTTTAAATTATTGATGTCCTGAACAATGTGTCCTTGTTCTTTCGTTGATCTGTATTGTAATTTTAGTTTGGCTTTGCCTTCTTCCCATGTTGTTGGTGCTAAAATTTCTAAGTAATTTTTTGCTGGTCCTGTAATTTTTTCGTTGTAAATTACACTATAAACTTGTTCACGTTGGTCCCCATAGTCAGCTAATGCCCTTTCAACTGAAGTTATAAATGCTGGTAACGTTCCAGGCCGTCCTTCAAATGTGGGTAAATATCGAATTTCCTTTTCTATTCGACTTCTTAATGATTGGGGTTGATTTTGTCGGTTTAAGATGTCCGTTAATACTGCTAAACATTGTTCCATTACATTTGGTTGTTGAGCCATCCTTCTATTTTGATCAATTATGTTTTGTCGCCTTATATTTCTTTCCAGTTTGTGTTGTTTCTTCACAGTTTACTAAATTTTTCTTTAAACTATTTCGTTTCTCACTACTCTGGAAATATATATATATTTTTTTTTTTTTTTTTTTTAAATTTAATATTTACTGTGTACTTTTAGTATTCACTGTATTTTTATTCAACACAGCTTAACAATATAATTATTATATTGTTTATTTATTATTTTATTTTTTTTCGTATCACTGGATCCTAATTCTTCTGAACAGGATCCTACCGACTGCGCCACTTAAGTTTTTTGTATATGTCCACAGAAAAAAAATATTAAATAAAACAAATTTGTATTTTATTTTAACTACACCTTTTTATTGGCAAACAATTACAGATTATTGAAATACAAAAGAACGTTTTATAACATATAAGAAGAACAACCGACTTCTTACTAAATTCGTTAAATTGTTCTGTTCAAGATTGAAGATAATTAAAAGAAATTTTATAACATTTTATTAAATCAGCTTTCATTTCTTCAGCTTCTTTTTCGTTCCGGTTTCTAATTAAATTATTAATAACAGATTTGACATTAAGTGATAAAAATGAATGTTCGAAACGTTTATGTAATGTTGCTTGTAAATCACTTAAAGCTGCTTGCATTTCTAAAACTGAACTATGTTCTAATTCTAATTTTTTAATATTGTCATTGAAAATGTACATGAACGAATGAGCAAAATATAAATATGCTTCTGAAAGATTAGAGTTAAAAAAGTCTTTTAATAATTTTGGACATCCATCTATCGACAAAAAGTAAGACTTCAACGCTAGATAGACTTCGATAATTCTATTTATTACAGGATAAAGAAATAGCCACCTTGTCCTCCAGTGAGATAAAAGTTCTTTATACTCAAAAACAACAAATACACAAAACGATTTTAAATTTTCAGTACGTACTGTATAAATGGAGAAGAAATTGTAAATCTTTATTACAATGCATTCTAAATCAAATTTTAAACCATCAATACCTCGTTTCGCTGCATTATGCGACTTAAGTTTTTTGTATATGTCCATAGAAAAAAAAAATTAAATAAAACAAATTTGTATTTTATTTTAACTACACCTTTTTATTGGCAAACAACTACAGATTATTGAAATACAAAAGAACGTTTTATAACATATAAGAAGAACAACCGACTTCTTTGACAACTCAAAATCAACTCAACTCTTTTTTTATTCTTAATTCTTAAATTTTAAATTATAATTTCATTTTTTACATAAAAGTGGAAATTTCCATAGGCAAAAATACTTCGTTAGCATATTTCTTGAGAATAGAAAAATTGAAGTAAATAAGTAAGTAATATGATATATACATACAGGGTGTCCCGTTTGGTTTGCTTAACCTTGATACCATAGATAGGTCTCATCAAGACAAACAAAAAATCGTATCGGTGGGGGGGGGGGGGGAATCCCAACGGTTTCGCCGCTAAAGGGCGTTGAAGTTTTTTTGCTCTTATTTCACGATGTACCCTATAACTTTTTACAGGGGCATTTAACCCTGTCTTTCTCAAAAAAGGCTTAAATTAACCCCAAGTTTTTATTGCAGAAAAAGAATGCTCAATTCATTCTGCATCGATTTGGTATCTCAATTTTTTACAAAAAATTCATAGTTTTTGAGATATGTGCATTTGAAAATTAGCACTTCTAGCTCCTATTTTTAATTTACACTGCAATAAAAACACGTCCAATAATCCAATGAATTTCAGACTTATTTTTTCAGTTTTTTCAAAAGGTCTTCCTTAATATCTCGAAAACTATGCATTTTTTGAAAAGAACAAAGATAACAAATCGGTGCAGAATCAATTGAACATTCTTTTTCTGCAATAAAAACTTGGGGTTAATTTAAGCCTTTTTTGAGAAAGACAGGGTTAAACACAAAAATTTGGGAAAAATTCACAAAATTTTGATTTTGAATGCGTGTAACTTTTTAACAGTTAAAAGAAGAGGAACAAGTAAGGTATTGTTGAAAAGATCAAAAGGTCTTCTACATTTTTTCTTAACACAATATGACCCTTGAGTGCCCCTGTAAAAAGTTATAGGGTACATCGTGAAATAAGAGCAAAAAAACGTCAACGCCCTCTAGCGGCGAAACCGTTGGGATTTCCCCCCCCCCCCCGCCTCCCTCCGATACGATTTTTTGTTTGTCTTGATGAGACCTATCTATGGTATTAAGGTTAAGCAAACCAAACGGGACACCCTGTATATGTATATATGATGAGAATAAGACTTACATCATGTTCATTCTTGTCGTGAGAAAATTTACCATGACATTGGTTTGGATTTTATATTTTGTTTTTCTGGAATTTTTGCTATTTCCGTTATTTTTGCATTTTCATCATTTTGAACATTAATATATGTAACTTGCGTAATATGTACGGGACAACCAATTCCGATTAAATTTATTTGCATTTTCATTTTTAGGCGAGCGAAAACATTATTATTTCTAAGTCCATTCAACCTACCAAAATTGGTGTTACAATTATCGCCAGAAAATGCAATACACTTTTTCAATAATTTATGTCATGGTAAAAGGAACACTATTAAGGTAATATCTCAGGCGCCATTAAAACGTAAGAAAGATCGTATGGCAATACAAAGGTATATGGACGATCTGAGAAATGAAATACAAAAGTATATGAAAATTTTACAATTTATTTTTCAAAATAATATATCTCAGCATCCTCTGAACCAAAAACTAATATTTTTGGATTAAAATATTTGTTGAGGTGTTGCTTAAGAGTTATTTTATGCAGTAAATCTGTAAGTACCATAGTTTTCAATCACAAGGACAAAATACGCGAAAAACCATTAAGAAGTTCAACATTTTTAACCTTGTTTTCCATTTTATCTCAAAAACTAGAAAAAATAAAAGACTGCAATAGCAACAATATTGAAGAGAACACTTTAATAAAGATTTCAATATAAAAATAATAGTTTTTGGTTCACGGGATGCTGAGATACAGACCTTCAAAGTTAACTTTAGGTCTTAATTATGTTTGAATTTGTAAATGTATGAAAATTCAACGTTTTTTAGTCTATTTTGCACTTTATCTCGAAAAATAAAAAAATACAAGAAAACTGCAAAAGATAATACTAAAGAAAACACTTTGATAAATCTTTAAGTATAAAAATATTAGTGTTATGTCTACGAGATGCTGAGATACAGATCTTTGAAGTTGAAAATTAAGTCAAATTTGTGTTTGGTCTAGGAAATGTATGAAAATTTTCGACTCTTTACCTTGTTTTGCACTTTATCTCAAAAAGTACAAATACTAGAAAAAAATCGTACGGCATAATCAAAGGGAACACTTCAACCAACAATTAGGTCAAATAATTACAGTTTTTGGTCCACGGGATGCTGAAATACTTTAAAATTACTAAATTATTTAATTATTCTCCATATGATAAAAATAATTATTACACACACACTCATATTCATGAGTCTTTTTTACGTCACGTTTCTTTTCTCATTCATTCTTTATAATACCTTAATAGTGTTCCTTTTACCGTGATTTATATTTTTTACAGGCCGTAGTTTAAATATTTAGCGCGTAAGAGGTGACCCTGTACCCTGACGGCGATCCTTCTGTCTTCAAGGAACGACATGATAATCCCGACAAAGCTCCTGCTCACCTTCCATTCACGAAGTTGGAAAGCTATACTGTGTTTTAGGACCCTGTCATATGCTTTCTCAAGATCTAGGGAGAGGAGGACAGAGTGTTGCTTTTTGCCCAAGGCACATGAAAGATTGTGTTCCAGTACATACAAAAGTGACAGACAGCCTCTTGTAGGTCTGAAACCTGTAACCGCATGTGGTATTCTCTGCTCAGCTAGCCAGGATAGCCTGTTAGCGAGTATTTTTTCAAAGAGTTTGGAGATGGATTTGAGGAGAGAGATTGGCCTGAATTGTTCAGGAGTGAGAGGAGTTTTGGAGTTTTGGAATGGGGATGACTACTGCTAATTTCCATTCAATAGGAAATTGACCAGTAGTCAATAGCTTGTTGAAGATGGTTATCAAGCGTAGTTTCCACTCCACAGTGGCATGCTTGATCATTCCAAAAGTGATTTTATCAAGATCGGGAGAGGTACTCTTGAAGTTTTTGAGAGCAGACTCGAATTCTTCTTGAATGATATGGCTGGAGAGGAGAGAGGGATCGCACGAGACATGTTTACCTAGTCTGTCCTTTTCAAAGGACATCATAGCTTTCTGACATTTTGGATGTAGTTGATTGAAAACTATGACGTCGGATGTGAAAAAGTTAACTAAGTTATTCGAGATTTGATGGGGGTTGTCCGTATAACTATTTGTATTTGTGGTTGGATCAAAAATCTTGAGGGCGGGGGAAGAGTTAAAGTTTTGCCTACCAAGGATTGACCTAACTTTTCGCCAATTTTCCTTATCCGAGCTGTCCGGTGTAATTGAATTCACAAAGTCGATCCAAGCTTGCCTTTTGGATTGTTTAATGTGTCTTTTGAGAAGAGCAGCTGATTTTCTATAAGACACAGCATTTTCAGTGGATTGGTGACGTTTTAGTCTTTTCCAAGCGAAGTTTTTCAGCCTAATTAGCCTTTTGGTTTCGGAGGAGGTTCCCCACACCCATGTTCTAAATAGATGATCATCAACTTGAAACGGAAGGGGTTGTGTATCTCAACTACGATTGATGGATAGTGTGTATTGGTTGGGAATCTCGTGAAGTGGATGCTGTTGCTGACCATAACAGCCACACCGCTCTTGCGAATGTTGTGGGTTTTATGGAGGAGAACGCTGTATCCTTTCCTCTCAACATCTCCTTCCGATGCAGCAATGTGTGTCTCCTGCAAGGCTATGATGTCCGGGTTGTGATAATTTATCAGAAGGTCGAGTTCACCAAGTCTATTCCAAAAACCTGCCATATTCCATTGGAGTATGAGAGGTTTCCGGCGTTCAACCTGGCCGCTCAGCATTCCAATAAACTAAGACAGGCGCACTTACAAACGTTCTTTGTCATAGGAGGAGTCAATATGTAATGTCTGGGCATCTGTTGTTTTTTCAGATATTGGTTGGTTTCTGCTAGTTAATTGTTCTGAGATTGTGGAGTTGTTAAGAGTTGTTGGTGGTATGTCTATGTTTGTGCTGGTAGTGGTCATGTTGTTGATATTTTCCATCGTTTGATTGGTTAATTCATCTACGGTTTGTATTATTTTGGCTTGCAGAGTTGCTAGCTTGCCGTATGTTTGTTGGGTTTGGTTATTGGCTTGGTTGTCATATGAGTTGTGTTTTGCTGTTGTTGTTTGTTTTGTACGTATTTGTTAAGTTAGAGTTAGTTGAAAGTGTAGTTAGTTCGGATTTTGTTTGTGGTGGGTTAGTGGTGTTATTTGGGTTTGGTTTTGGGGGGGTTGATGTGGTGTTGTTGGATTGGTTGAGGGTTTGTTAGGTATGTTAACTGCTGCATTTGCTGTGCTTTTAGTTACCTCTGCGTAAGATATGTTGATTGTAGTCTCGGTGCTGGATCCGTCTTGACCTCTCTTATTGGGTTGGATGTAATTCGGATTAAGCTTGTGCCAATATTTTGTTGCCTCATAATTAGACAAGTGTTTGTCGATGCCATTTTCCTGATCTCCTTTTTACGTATGAAGAACGGGCAGTTCTTGTCGTATGTGACATGGCCTTCCATCTTGCAGCCGCAGCTATTATGGCATATGTATAGCATTTTCTGCATCTCATAGGGTTTGGATACCATCGCGTGACCTCAAATTTATTATACAGAGCATTGATGGTTTTGGGTGGTTCTGAGGTGTCAAAAGTGAGGACTACTCTTCCTGTGTTTTGTCTTTTACCATCAACGAGTTTTGTTAGGTGTCGAGCTTCTGTGATGAGCCATTTTTCGGTCTTACCATTTCTAGACTCATTAATTTCTTTGAGAATAATGCTCTCCTCCAAGAATTTGAACGTAGGTGCATATATGGACCCTTTTGACACGTTGAGTTTCTGATCATATTCAAAGCTCACGAGGGTCCCATCTAAAGTAGCGGTTTTTGATTTTCCTATGAATTTTTCAGCACTACTACTGTTGGACACGAAGATGATAATGTTGCCGTCTGTTGTTGTTTTAAGTGCTTTAATGTTTTGAAATAACTGCTCTAGGTCTTTTGAAATGGTAAACAAATTGCAGGTGTCTAACCTTTTATTTACAACTAGCTGTTGATGGTAGCTCCAAAGAAGAAAAGTTCCGCCGGTGTTGTGTCATTTAGTGTAATTTTGTTATAGGCCCTTATTATGTAAGTCGATGCGAATAGAATCGACTCGTCTTTTTCAAGTCTATTGAAAGAAGTCATGGTATTATGTAACCCTATAGACTTTTTAAAAAAGAGTTACCGTTTGAAAGGAAAACTTTTCTACTAGACATCTGTCAAATCATGTTTGTTTTTGTTGTGTTTATAACTAATTTTCAATATTTTCAAGTGAAAAGTCTATATATTTTGCTATTTTTTACATCTTAATTTATAAAATAAAAAACAGGCAAAATATAAAATCATGAGTTTTTTTATTTGGTTTGATGTTTTTGAAAATGAAATTAATTAAGATCGTCGAGCTGAGATTTTGTTAACAATTCGGAAAAGAAGGCGCTTGAGAGTAAATTCAAATCCTCTGGATATGGATGAAATCATGTAAATTTTCTGTTTTCAGTATATTTATTTATTTATATTTGCTTTAGAATGTAAAATTACTTTACATCTAATTAAGAGAAAAAAAAAACAAAATTTAGCATTAGCATCTTGGCCATAGGCTACTTTTACATTTGAGCTTAGTTACTACATATTACCAATTTAACGTGTACATATTTATATGTATATAATTATTTACATTTTAGCTTACTATCTACAAATTACTTTTTTTTTAAACTAAACTGAAATAGTCAATTAAAAATTTTATAGCAGGTTTTGATTTGTGATTAAATGTAATTGTAATATTTATTTTTTTTAATTTTTTTTTTATATGAGATCATAAAGTTTAGAAAGTTTAAGGTAGCTGACTAAACTTTTGCAATTTTTAAGGGTCACATTTTTGAAAATAACATCTTTTTGGTTATCAACTATAAGGTGTCTAAAATTGACGTATTTTTTACAATGGAAAATGATGTGTGAGATGTCTAAGGGAAGATGGCAGGAATCGCAAGTAGGCTGGGAGGCTGAAGTTAGTAGGTGTTGATGCGTAATTGCTGTGCGTCCAAAACGACATCTGCTGACCTTAGTACATACATTTCTAGGCAGGGTGGGAGGGTAAAAAGTTGGGGAATTGTTATAGATGTGGGTTAGATAGAAGTTCCTTTTGTTATGCTGAGCCATATTATGTTGAATTATTTGAGAATTTTTAATGTGTTTGTTGGGAAAAATTTTTGTGAGTAATTAATGGGTAATTATTGGAAGAATTGGCTACAGTATCTGCGAATTCATTTCCAGGAATGCCAATGTGGCTAGGAATCCAGATGATTTTTATTTGTTTTTTATAGGATATTATTTTGTCTCTAATACTGTTGATTAATGGTGAACTATTGTTTAAGTTTAGTATGGCTTTGAGTGTACTTAAACTATCACTGTATATTATGGAGTTTTTATTATGCCTAACAGCGAAGTTGATTGTATGAAGAATAGCCGTGGCTTCTGCAGTGAAAATGGTTGTGAAATCTGGTAGGATGAAGTTGAAGAGGATCTTTTCATTTTCCAATACAATAGAAAAGGATGTGGTTGTGTTTGTTTTCGAACCATCCGTATATAGGCGTAAAAATTTTGTGGGTATTAATTTGTTAGTTTCTTTGAAAGCTTTCTTGAAATAACTAGTAAGTACTTGTATTGTTTTTTCTGTTGTATGAGAGAGATAAATTTATTTTGTTGTGGTCACAAAACCAGGGTGGGTTTTTTAATTTAGCGCAGGGGTTAGCTGCTGAGTTTAAAGCTATTTTCAATTCTTTAAATGTTTTAATCATTTTTGATAAAGCTGAAGGTAAGCGTGGAGTGGTTTTGTTTTTTATATATAAAATATATATAGCTTTATTAACATATGGTGTAAGTATTGACTGTTTATCGAAAATTAACTTAGCTATCATGCGACATGTAAGGTGATCTTTTCTTTCTATTATAGTTGGAAGACCTGATTCTAACAGGAGGTTGGTGATTGGGGTAGTTCTGAAGGCGTTGTAGATTTTGCGTAGAGCTGCATTATAGGGTGTATTGAGCTTTTCGAGGTTGGTTTTAGAGCTATTACTATAAATGGTTAGGCCAAAATCTATTGTACCTATTATCATGGATTTGATTATACAGGGTGATTCCGTTACGGTGTCCGACCGGGAAACTACGGATAGGTCTCGGCGAGGGGAACAAAAAATCGTATTGGTGGGGGGGGAGCAATCTCAACGGTTTAGGAGTTAGAGGGGGTTTAAGATTTTTGGTACTTTTTTCATATTTTACCCTATAACTTTTTACAAGGGCACGCTAGGCTCACCAACTCTTTTACATAATTATGAAGGACTCCTGTGCCTTTCCATCAACATCTTACCTGCTGCTGTGTATCCGACCATTCAAAAGTTATAAGGCCTCAAAACCATAACTTTGTCATTTTTTCACAGATTTTTGGACTTTAACCCTGCTTTACTCAAAAAAGGCTTAAATTAACCCTCATTTTTTATTGCAGAAAATGAAGGCTCAATTAATTCTACATCGATTTACTATCTTCAATTTTTTCGAAAAATGGATAATTTTTGAGATATTGAGCTAGACCTCTTAAAAAATCTAATAATATTAGTCTTAATTTCATTATATTATTGGACACGTGCTTTTATTACAGTGTAAATTGAAAATAGGTGCTTGGAATGCTAGTTTTCAAGTGCAAATATCTTGAAAACTATACATTTTTTGAAAAAAATGAAGATAGAAAATCAATGTAGAATTAATTGAGCCTTCATTTTCTGCAATGAAAAATGAGGGTTAATTTAAGCCTTTTTTGAGTAAAACAGGGTTAAAGTCCAAAAAACTGTGAAAAAATGACAAAGTTATGGTTTTGAGGCCTTATAACTTTTGAATGGTCGGATACACAGCAGCAGGTAAGATGTTGATGGAAAGTCACAGGAGTCCTTCATAATTATGTAAAAGAGTTGGTGAGCCTAGCGTGCCCTTGTAAAAAGTTATAGGGTAAAATATGAAAAAAGTACCAAAAATCTTTAACCCCCTCTAACTCCTAAACCGTTGAGATTGCCCCCCCCCCACCAATACGATTTTTTGTTCCCCTCGCCGAGACCTATCCGTAGTTTCCCGGTCGGACACCGTAACGGAATCACCCTGTATGTATTAAAGATGTTGGATGTGCGCTACTATGTTTTGACGTAATGACTTTTAATATATTGAGTCTTTTATTTAGTTTGTTTTTTAGGTAGTCAATATGTGGGAGCCACGTTAGCTTTCTGTCGAAAATAAGGCCTAAAATTTTCATTTGATTAACAGTTTCGATTGTTTCAGGGCCGAATTTAAGGTGATGTTTTGAACAGGTTTTTTTACGACAAAAGTGAATTTGTTTTGTTTTGGTTATTGAGATCTTGGAAACCGAATTAGAGTACCAGTTAGTTAAATCTTGATAAATTTTGTCTGATTTATTTGAGGTGTTTTGTAGGTCAGTATCTTTGCAGATGATATACAGGTCATCAGCATAGAGACAATGTTCAATGTTTTTATATGGTTTGAAAATCTTACTGATCTCATGATATGCTATCTTAAATAGCATAACCGAAATCGAAGAACCTTGGGGTATGCCAGTGAGTTGATTGAAATAATTACCATTAATTCGAACTCTGTATTTGCGATTTGAAAGGAAGTTTTTTATATATGTGAATATTATAGGACCGATTTTGAAATTGTTAAGTTGTGTGAGGATGGTTAATGGGTTAATTCTGTCAAAAGCTTTGTCGAAATCTACTGATAAAACTGTTATATGGTTTATTCTAAGATTATGGGCGAATTTCGAGAAAGAAAACGGCACAAAATTTTTCCATCTATTTTAAGATAAGGTGTTAAAAAATATAATCAGTTATTGAATGTTTCATAGACTATAATAAAGAACGCTTCAGTATTTAGGTTTTTTTCAAGTTATTTGAAGATTTTGAAAATTTAATAACAGGGGAATGATTACCACATACATACGTCTAAATTTCGTTTTAAGTTCATTTATTTATGCACATCCGTCACGAATCTCCAATTTGAGGAGGCCAAGGCTCGAATTGGGCTGTTGCGCCAATGGATGGATGGATTTATGCACATTTTTTGAAACAAAAATAACAAAAAAAAAATTTTAAAAATTCAAGTTTTCTTTTCAAAACATAACAATAACAAAAAACAAAAAAAAACAAAATTTGAAAAAAATTCCAAAAACATATAACAAAAAATTTAAACTATTGTTCATTTGTTTCTACATCATGTAAAAATTTATAAAATATTCGATTACCTTTCAAAATTATTTTTGGCTCATTTAGCATATTTTGATAATTTGATTACATGAAACGTAACAAACATCTTTTTCATTTATTTTAAGTATATTATCTTATTTATCACACTTGGATAAGGATGATATTTTAATTTCATCTTCGTTGTCTATAGCGCTTTCGCAAACAGCAACATACGTATACTTAATATTTTTTATGCTCTCAAATTCTACAAGCACAAAAGTCCCTGTTTTAATTTGATTTAAAGTTATTATAGGAGATATACTTATTTAAAAAAATATACATATGTATATCCCACTTCTGATATAATTGTAGGTGATATATTTAAAAATAATTTCTTGTCAGGATTATTATTATTTTTTTAATAAATTCAAAATAACAATTTTTAGTCTTCAAATTATTCACTTTATTCTAAATTAATATGTTAATACAAATTCTCCAATTCCTCCAAATTTTACACTCTATTCAAATTAATATTTAACACAAATTTTCCAATTTTATTCAAATTATCTGCTTTACTCAAATTAATATTCCAATACAAATTTTCCAATTCCTCCAAATTCACTTTATTCTAACTAATCCAACTCCAATAATATTTCAAACTAATTTTTTTTCAAACAATGTTCACTGACTGTGATTGACTAACTGACTTACTTAATAATGATTGCGCTTAATGCTTATGCTTATGTCTCGTGTGTGGGGTGATCAGATCTCAATTTCAATCGAGAGAAATCTTTTAAATTAAATATTACCAATGGCAACAAACTCATCGGGTACTGCCTCCATAAGCACAATACTGAATTCCAAAAAGAAAAATTGTATAATATTTTTCTCTCAAATTAAAAAAATTAAGATATATGATATATGTATATATTGTACATAATATTTGGAGGTATAATAAAAATAACAGAAAAAAATAATATTTCATATTCAAAAAAAAAAATTTTTTTTTCCAAAACAAATATGTACATATGTATTTTTATTCACAACGAAAAAAAATTCAAAAATATAAATCGTAATTCTTATTGTTTCCGTAGCAACGAATATTTGTTATGCATTTGTAAACAACGAAAATCAACGACGTCAAAGTTTAGAGAAATTTTATAAAAACTTTGCAAAACGACGTCAAAGCTTTGATGAAAAAAAAGTTGTCGGTTATTCTAATTTATCAGTAAGTCTAAAAACTAGGCACACTATTTTGTTCTACGTTGGTTATATTATTATTTTATTAGTATATGCTTATGCTGAATACAATATTACAATACATTTACACATTGTATTTTTGTTACAGGTTTATATTATTTTCTTAAAATCTACATCATTTTCTAAAATCTAATACAATTTCGGCCGTCCTGACCTTAGATCTCCCTCGATCTATAAGAAAACATTTATTCAAAAATTTAAGAAAACATATTTTTATTTATTTTTAATTTAGATATGATTTCATATTTATGGAGGCAAATATACCCGAAAACGGACGACTCGAATTTTGGTACCCTTCTGGGTCACTTATCAAATATCTATCATGACCTATTATTTTATTTACAATAAAAGGACCTCTAAACTTAGGTATAAATTTTTTACTTTTTCCAACAGTTACATCGAAATTTTTTATCATGACTAAATCACCAACATTATATAATCTTGATTTTTTATGTCTTAAATTATAAATTTTTTTTATTACTTTCTTGAACCTCTTTATTTTTATCAACAGCTTTTTTTCTAATTGATTCTAAATATCTTTCATTTACAATAACGTTCTTATCTAGCCATTCTCTCAAACAATCCAAAATTTTATTTTTTTGTACAACACCAAACAAAAGTTTATTTGCCAATTCATTTGTTGAACGATTTATAGTGTTATTTATAACAAATTCTACGTTATTTAAAACAGAGCCCCAATGAAGTTGTTTGTCTTTATCAATTAATTTAGCAATGATTGGTGTCATTGTTCTATTCACCCTTTCAACAGTACCATTCGCTTGAGGACTAGCAGTGGCAACTAACACATGATAAATATCGTTTTCAGAGCAAAAGTATTCAAAATCATTCGATGTGAAACAACTTCCCCTATCTGAAATTATTCTTGACGGTTTACTATAATATCGAAAATATTCATTCAAACAACTAATAACAATTTTTGTACTTGTGTCTTTTACGGCATACAATTTAACAAATCGAGTGAATGCAAAAATATAAATTTGTTTCCAGCTTTGGTTCTATCTAACGGGCCAAAATGATCTATATGTAGCGTAATGAATGGCGAATCTCCTTTAGGTATATTATAAAGCATACCTTCCTTTTTGCCACTAGAAGGCTGAAAAGCAATGCATTTTAAACAATTTTCAATATATTGTTTTACAAGTAAATGCATAGACGGAAACCAATAAGTAGACATGATCAAATCAATAGTTTTGTTAATACCACAATGACCCATTTCATCATGATTAATTCTAATAATATTATATATCATTAATTCTGGTACATAAAACAAAATTTTATCTCCAATTTTCCTGTAAACTAAACCATTTCAAAGCTCAAAAAGAGAATTTTCCGATTTTTCCAATTTTAGTCTATCCTTTTCAATTTCCTTGTCTTTACATATTGCTAAATTTTGTTCGAATGAATTATCTTCCAAAACTAAAACATTAGTTACTCCACTGAAAGCATATACGTGTGACATTTTATCTCCAGATCTATGTTCAATATTATAATCAAAATTTTCAAGCTCTAAAGCCCACCTTGCAATTTTTGGATTAATATCCTTTTTCTTCAGAGCAAGAGTAACAGAATTGCAGTCAGTTACAATAGAAAAATGAATACCGTGAAGGTAAATTCTGAATCTTTTCAGTGCATAAACGATAGCTAAAAGCTCCAACTCAAAACTACTATATTTTGCTTCAGTGGTAGTTGTACGTTTACTGAAATAGAACACGGGGTGAAACTTGCTATCTTTTTTCTTTTGCAACAATATAGCACCAAATCCAATTGCACTGGCATCGCAATGTAACTCTGTTTCGTGCAAAGGTGAATACAGACTAAGAACCGGTGCTTTGACTAACTTAGATTTCAAATTCTCAAAACAAACTAGTTGTTCCTTTCCAAAATTAAAAATAGAATCCTTAACTGTCACTTCGTTCAAAGACCTATAATCCTACCTATAAAACACCTATAATAACACATACGCAGTTCTCCTGTTTTTTTTAACCAACACAATGGGACTACTGAAAGGTGAATGACTTGGTCTAATGATATTTTTGTCTAATAAATCATTGCAAATTTTCCAAACTTCATTTTTCTCTGTGAATGACAATCTCCGCGGTTTAAAATAAAATGGCTGTTCATTAGTAAGTACGATTTTTATTTCAATTGGATTATTTGAAATATCTTTTTGATTATGTAGTTCTTTCAAATACAAATTATACAAATTTTTAATTTCAGATTTTACATCATTTTTGAGAGAAGGCTCAATATCTAAATTGACATTATTTTTTTCATATTTAGAATTTTCATTTTCAACAATATCGATATTCATAATTTCAAATTCAAATTTATTTCTCAATGTGACATTACCATTTTTTTCAAAAATAATTGAAACATTTTCATCATTTATAAAATTGCGGCCTAATATGCAAAATGAACACGTCGAATCCGGTACTACAAAAAATTTCAATTTAAATTTTAAATCATTAATAAAAATTACACTTTCAAGAGAACCTAATACTTTTAATGGTGATTTATTTATACCAACTAAATCAATATTTTCTTCTTCTAAAGGAATATTTAATGAATCAAAAATGTTTTTCTTAATTAATGAAACTGGACTACCAGTATCTATTATGGCTACAAAACCGATTTTATTTTCATCATTGTCGATATATTTACAATTTACCTCATATTCTGGAACTAGATTTTCAATTAATTTTACGGTGCTTTTCTCGTCACAATTTGATGAATAGTGTCCGCTCTTGCCACATTTAAAACATGATCCCCACTGTCTCTTTGGTTTAGGACATCTTGAAGCCCAGTGGCCATTTTCTCCACAATTAAAACATGAACTTTTTATTTGTGATCGTTGATCTAACGATGATAATGGCCCTGATCGTGAGTGGCGATCGAATCGACAATCGCCAGAAAAAAGGCGAGTCGATTCGATTCAAATTTTGTATCATATAAGGCGATCGACTCGACCAAATAGAATTGCCATATGCAACTCATTTTTTACCTTCAGTTTGAGGTTATAAATAGTTGTCAAAGTTTTCGAAACGAAAATTGGTCACAGTCACAGTTCAGCGATGGATTCTATTTTCTTCTATTTAGATGATGAAGAGGAACAACGAAAACAAATATTGATGCAGATCCGAAAAAGAAAAATATTAAGGGATGCATCAAATCCTCTTGAATTGGAAAATGCAATGTAAGTATAGTACAATCGATTAAAATTTTATAGCTTTCAAATCTCTTATCTACTCTTAGGTTTAAAAAAAATTTTCGAGTAAGTAAAGAGATTTTTAGAGAACTCCTTAGCGAAATAGAAAGTAAATCTCACGCTATAAGGATTACTGCAGTTCCGATAATAGTAAAATTAGCTGCATCATTAAGATTTTTTGCTGCTGGAATGTACCAGCGCGGAACCGGCAATGACTTTAATGTTTGTTTGGGACAGTCTACATTCTGTGAGGTATTTAAAGAAGTAAGAAATATTATGGAGAGATATGTGTGCTCAAAGTGGATAAGTGCTGAATATTCAAACGAAGAAAAAGAAATGGCAAAATTATATTTCTTTGAAAAGTGTGACATCCCAGGAGTTGTAGGTTGTGTTGATGGCACTCATATACGTATAAAAAAGCCGAAGAAAGAAATTGAGCACCTTTACTACAATAGGAAAGGCTTTCATAGTTTAAATGCTATTGTTGTGAGTACTAACTATACTAAAATATTTCTACAATATTACTAAAAATTGTTTTCTTTTCTTATTTTTCAGATGTGTGATAATAAAATGAGAATTAAATACATCAACGCTACCTACCCTGGCTCATGTCACGATTCCATGGTCTGGAATTTATCCGGCTTAAGACGACTTATGGAACGAAATAACAGCAATGGTGATAGAAATACTTGGCTACTGGGTAATACAATTAGCATTTTAATCTTTTTTAAATAGAAATTTAAAGAAGCCTTTGTTTATTTTAAAGGTGACTCAGGTTATCCATTGGAACGATTTTTAATGACACCTTTTCGTTCTCCTGCGGAAGACTTTCAAACACGTTACAACACGCAACATGCAAAGGGCAGAAATATAGTGGAAAGGACAATAGGTGTGTTTAAAAACCGCTTGAGGTGTTTACTAGGAGAACGTCAACTCCACTATAAACCAGAAACTGCAACACAAATCGTAAATTGTTGCGCAGCTCTTCATAATATGTGTATACAATATAGAGTCGAGAATCTAGAAGAAGAAGAAGGATATGGTTTTGGAGAAAATGAAATTAGCACTACCGATGATGACGATAGTGGAATCGATAACGAGGCCCAACGAATAAGAAATACCATCGCTGAATCTCTTTGAGATTAAAGTATAATTTTTTTCAGGCCTTCAACAAAATATAATATTATTAAAGGAAAAACAAAATAAAAGTAGAAAATAATAAAAAAATTTTCATATTTCAAAAAAAAAAACTTTATTCCATTCTCTTTTATTTCATTCTTTTTTTTGGTATTAACAGAAGTTTTCTTTGACTTTTATTTTCTCTCTCCTGCATACTTTTTAATATTAAAACTTATTTAAAAAAATAAAAAACTTAATAACAACAAAAACGAAACAATTGAAAAATAAAAAAATCAAAAACTAATTCTGGTTTCTCAATTCATATAAACTAATCTAAATTATCACCATTATATTCGAGATTTTGGTGAATACATTCTTAAAATAAAATATTTTAAAAATCTGTTGCACTTTTTAATTCATACATTTTTTCCTTCATTTCCAATATTTTTTCTTTTGTTTTTAGTTTGCCGTTCAAAATTTTAAATTTCTTCTCACATTTTGATTTTTCAAACCTGAATTTTTCTGTTTCTAATTCAAGTTTACTCTGTTCAATTTGTAGTTGCTTTTTCTGGGTTTCCAGTTGAGCTCTTTGAACTTCTAATTGTTCTTTTTGCATTTCAAAGTGGTCTTTTTCTTCGTAATATGTTTTTCTATTGTATCTAACTAGTTCTTCTAAATTACTTTTTACAACTTTCACGAGTTCTTCTTGCAAATATACTTGCTTTTCTAGAAGGAGTTGTTTTGAATCCTGTGATTTTTTTAAATGCTTTTTACAACTATCAGCATTAACACTATCACTGTTTTTACGTTTGTTATTATTTTGATTATTTTCTTTATTGGCATTTTCATTTAAATATAAATGAGGATTAAAATCCTCATCCTCATCTTCATTTATGAAAATACTTTCAGATTCGAATGTAATTGCACCAAAACTTTGCCCCGGTGGATTTACACTTTTTTGAAATTGGAAAATATCACATATTATGTCTTCTAAAGGTGTTAAAGTCTTTGTTTTATTTGGACCACCTCCTGTGCCTTGCATATGTTGTTTGTTATGGATTAACTTTTTCTTGGCCTTGTATTTCATATCTATCCACACCTAGATTGAATTTACGTACGAGTATATGTTATAGTTAATAATGTTTACATCTGTGTTAATTATATTTACAAACCTTTGACCAGCCTTCTTCAGACCGTGATGGAGGACCCAAGCTATTTAAAGTTGTTTTCAACTTTTTTTTTGTTTTCCTTCAACGCCACATGTTATTCCCTTGGCAAATTTAGGATTAGCAAGCATAAACTCCACCAATTTTTCCAATTGCTTTTTATTTGATATTTGCACCCTTTCAAAGATATTTTATTAGTTATAAATATCAAATATAAATATTTCATATACAAATTATTACTTACATTTTTTATTCAATTTTCACAAATATTCAATTATACAGTCTTTAAAAACAATTTGACAACTAGGCGACAGCTGACAGGTGCTCGCCAGAAAAATACGATAAAATCGAATCGAATCGACACTCATGATACAAAATTTCATCTGTCGAGTCGATTTGAGTCGATTCTCGATTTAATCGCCACTCACGATCAGGGCCAATGCTTTCTCATTTCTAATTTTGAAACGATGATTAGATGATTCTTCTTTATTCCTAGACTTGAAGCGATCAAATGGTGAACTTTCTTCATTATTAATTTGGTTCATTACAATCAAAAATTTTTGTAAATTTGTAAACATTTGCATTCGTGGCTGGTTACGAATTATTTTATTTGTGATACCTTCAACCATATAATTAATTGTTTCATCTTCAGACAAGCCAATTAAATTTGCAAGATTCAATTTATCGTAAAAATAATCTATAAAAGGTTCATTATGTTTCCATAAACGTTGTTCAAACTTTCTCTTTAATACTATCTTATTTGGCTGAATATCGAATAAAACTTTTAATTCTTCTAATAAGTTTTCCGATGATAAAGTAATATTTTCAGGTTTCGATTGAAACCATAATAAAGCAGCACCTTTAAGTTTTTTCACAATTACGAGTTTTAACGCACTTTCAGAAATTTTATATGTATCTTTAATACATTGAATTTGTTGTGCCCAAGTACAAAAATAAATATTTTTTCCGTCAAAATCGGGTACCAAATCGATAATTAAATTCAAATCAAAATCGTTGTTTTCTGGCTGAACAATTGCTTGCTGGGTATTACAAAACTGAACATTTGCTTGCTGGGTATCACTACACAGAACATCGTTATTATATTCATTCTCAAACTGCTTCTCGTTTACATTTGCTTTATTTTTCTCTTTCTTTAGTTTTTCGCATTCAATACGTAACAACTGTAATTCTTTTCTCAATAAATCAATAGCAGCAGATGATGTACTATCATCAACTTGTTTTTCAGTGGCTTGTGTCGATGCCTCATACTCTTTTATTCTCTCAACCAAATCTTTCTTGTTGCCACTCGTAAACAAGCCATATTCTCTCAAAATTTGAATTAACGCTTTGTTGTGCATGTTTTTGTATTCCATTGTAGAGATTTAACAGTTAACCGAGCCAAACCAAACCAAACAAAACCGAACAAAATCAAACGAAATCAAACAAAGCAACAACAGCGCAATGTGTTTTTTTTTTCAGTAAAGACCTTTGTCCGGCTTTTGTGCGGAATTAATTTTATTCACTTATGGTTGAATATATACCTATATTAACTTCACTTTTTTTTCACCAAATTTAGGCAATATAAAAATACTTTAATGTTTCACTTCAAATATTCAAAATCTCAGGTATCCCATATCCCACTTCTGATATAATTATAGGAGATATATTTAAAAAAATATATATCCCACTTCTGATATAATTGTAGGTAATATATTTAAAAATAATTTCTTGTCAGGATTATTATTTTTTTTTTTAATAAATTCAAAATAACAATTTTTAGTCTTCAAATTATTCACTTTATTCTAAATTAATATGTTAATACAAATTCTTCAATTCCTCCAAATTTTACACTCTATTCAAATTAATATTTAACACAAATTTTCCAATTTTATTCAAATTATCTGCTTTACTCAAATTAATATTCTAATACAAATTTTCCAATTCCTCCAAATTCACTTTATTCTAACTAATCCAACTCCAATAATATTTCAAACTAATTTTTTTTCAAACAATGTTCACTGAATGTGACTGACTAACTGACTTACTTAATAATGATTGCGCTTAATGCTTATGCCATATACTAATAAAATAATAATATAACCAACGTAGAACAAAATAGTGTGCCTAGTTTTTAGACTAACTGACAAATTAGAATAACCGACAACTTTTTTTTCATCAAAGCTTTGACGTCGTTTTGCAAAGTTTTTATAAAATTTCTCTAAACTTTGACGTCGTTGATTTTCGTTGTTTACAAATGCATAACAAATATTCGTTGCTACGGAAACAATAAGAATTACGATTTATATTTTTGAATTTTTTTTCGTTGTGAATAAAAATACATATGTACATACAAAATTTATTGCCCAAATAATTTTGCACATTTAACTTTTGTTTTTGTAGCGCCCATACGAAACACATAGAATGATAAAGCAGAGACTGTGCAAGATTTGAAATCGAACCTAATACTGTGTGACTGTGTGTATAGTATTTTTGTTGTTGTTTGTTTTTATGAAGATCGAATACTATAGGAGCAAGATTTTATTTTGAACAGTTTGTTATACATTGTTGTTTTTGTGGCATTCACACGAGAGTTATGTGCATATGTAACTGCTGTAAATAATTCTGTGATCACAAGCACTAACCGCTTAAGTCTGAAGATGCTTATGCCGACTTAAATGGTTTGAACATGTGACCACAGAATTGGTTTGCACAGAAATAAAAATGTATAAAAAATTTTATTATTTTGTACACTGTTCTAATGGCACCCCTCTAATTTTGTCGCCCGGTACAGCTGCTTTGTCTCTTGCACAGTCTCTGCTTTATCATTCTATGTGTTTCGTATGGGCGCTACAAAAACAAAAGTTAAATGTGCAAAATTATTTGGGCAATAAATTTTGTATGTACATATGTATTTTTATTCACAACGAAAAAAAATTCAAAAATATAAATCGTAATTCTTATTGTTTCCGTAGCAACGAATATTTGTTATGCATTTGTAAACAACGAAAATCAACGACGTCAAAGTTTAGAGAAATTTTATAAAAACTTTGCAAAACGACGTCAAAGCTTTGATGAAAAAAAAGTTGTCGGTTATTCTAATTTGTCAGTTAGTCTAAAAACTAGGCACACTATTTTGTTCTACGTTGGTTATATTATTATTTTATTAGTATATGCTTATGCTGAATACAATATTACAATACATTTACACATTAAGGGGATTCACTCTTTGGTGCAAATAAGTATTGCATCGTTGCATTCGGTGTATCGGAGCACGAATTGTTATTGTATCGTTGCAAATTCGTGCTACAATACACCGAATGCAACGATGCAATACCTATTTGCACCAAAGAGTGAATCCCCTTATTGTATTTTTGTTACAGGTTTATATTATTTTCTTAAAATCTACATCATTTTCTAAAATCTACTACATTATGTTTACAGGATCTTCGTCTTTACTTGTTTCTAAAGATAAATGTCACTGTATTTAAAACGAGATGATGTTGCAGTGATAGAGATCTCTTCAAAAGAACTGTTTTCGTCATAACTTAAAAATCCAATTATAAAACATTTGCAGGTTCCAATGCATTCGTAGCAACTTAAACTTCTAAAAGTTATTTTCTTAGTTGTGGAATTCCCGAAAGCCTGACGTACTCTTAAAGTACCTCGGAATGATTGTGTATTAGAAATTTTTAGGTCTTCGTCAATATCGCTAATGATTTCTTGAGTAACTTTTCTTACTTCCACTCCTGGACAATTTTTTTGAACAAATTTAATTATTTCATCAATAGTAATTAAATCATTACCTTCTGCAACTAATCTGTCTGCTGTTCGTTTACACAAACCTCCAATACCATCAGGTGTGCCTTTTCCGTGGCCAGTTTCTAAATAATTCCATGTATAAGTTTTCAATTTACCATAATATTTTTTTAATAGATCTGAAAGAAAGAAAAATATTGTTTTATTTTTATATTGTGTGGCTGGACCATCGCTTAAAAAGTGAAGGTTCGAAATATTTAAAGATGCTACATAATCAAGAATAGGTAATAAACGTGCCCATATAGCAGGAACATTATGGAGTAAGGATTCGGAAAAAGTCGCAAATTATTTTTTGTTTAAATTGCCATCATCGGATTTGGTATAAACAACGACAGTGTGTAAAGATATTTGCTGACGTGATCCTCCAAAGTGAAAACTTTGCACTTCTTCGGCATATTTCACAGAATAGTTTTCACTGAAATCCATGTGTATTAAACATTCATCAGTATTAAAGTTCTGTTTAAAAAGCTTAATTTGTTCATGTTGATGTAAAATATTTCCCTCATGAGTTAGAAGTTTTGGAAAATTTACCTCGAACTCTTCAACAATTTGACACAATGTTTTTTCTAATTTAACCTTTTTGATTTTTTTAATAAGTGTTGTTTCCCCAGTTTTTTTTACTGTAAAATTTTCACTTTTATAAATCCATTTAAAATACTCCCCTTTCAACCTTTCATCATATTTATTGTAAATAATATATTTATTTTTACATTCTGTGCAGATTCTTAACAGAAACTTAGTTGTTTTTTTGGCAACAAACAACATTAATAATTTCATCAATATTTTTAGATTCTATAATGTCCCTCCTTTTCTGATTTTAATATTAAAAAGCTATGGGTCAGCTGCTGATGAAGGACTTTACCCATTAAAACTTGCTGTTTTATTCCTGCATTTGTGCATAATTCATGGTTTCTGATTTTTGATTTTTATTTGCTTCTGGCTTTACTTTTTCTAAGCGCTTACGATATTTAATTACCTGTTTTTTAAGTTCCTTTATCTTTTCATTTTTTTCTGAAATTATTCTGCTTCCACGTTTTCTATTTTTTGCAAACATTTTGGAGCGTTTTGATTCTTGATTTTCAAGATCAGAGAGTTGAGGAGTGTTTTCATTCAAAAAACTTAATTTCATTTCCTTGGCTTCTTTTTTCCTATCTCTGTATTTTTTTGAATTTTGATTCCACTGCTTTCTTTTCACTCTCTGAGCTCTTGGGGTGATTTCGTTGATAGATTGCACCTTTAATAATTCGCAAAATTTTTTCAAAATTAATTTTTAATTTTACATTATTAGATTTGATTATACAGGGTGTCCTGTTTGGTTTGCTTAACCTTGATACCAGTGATAGGTCTCATCAAGACAAAAAAAAAATCGCATCGAAAGGGGAGGGGGAATCTCAACGGTTTCGCCGGTAGAGGGCGTTGAAGTTTTTTTGCTCTTAATTCACGATGTACCCTATAACTTTTTACTGGGGCACTCAAGGGTCACTTTGTGTTATAAAGAAATGTAAAAGACCTTTTGCCCTTTTCAACGATACATTAGTTGTTCCTCTGTTCTCAACTGTTAAAAAGTTAGACGCCCTCAAAATTAAAAGTTTGTGAATTTTCACCCATTTTAAAATATCAAAAGTAAACTAATTATGGTTATTAATGCAAAAGTTGTTTTACTAGGTTCATTTTGTTTATTTTGATTATAAATTGAAATTCCCTTGAATTTATATGAATGAAATATTCGCATTTGAAAATTTGTACTTCTAACTCCTATTTTCAAATTACACTACAATAAAAACACGTGTCCAATAATCCAATTAATTTCAGACTTATTTTTTCAGTTTTTTCAAAAGGTCAAAAGGTTAGAGATATTAAGGAAGACCTTTTGAAAAAACTGAAAAAATAAGTCTGAAATTCATTAGATTATATTGGACATGTGCTTTTATTACAGTCAGTAGTGTCAAATTGAAAACAGGTGCTAGGAATGCTAATTTTCAAGTGCAAATATCTCGAAAGCTATGCATTTTTTGAAAAAACTAAGTATAGCAAATCGATGCAGAATCAATTGAGCATTCTTTTTCTGCAATAAAAATTTGGGGTTAATTTAAGCCTTTTTTGAGAAAGACAGGGTTAAACACAAAAATGTGGGAAAAATTCACAAACTTTTGATTTTGAATGCGTGTAACTTTTTAACAGTTAGAAGAAGAAGAACAAGTGAGGTATCGTTGAAAAGGGCAAAAGGTCTTTTACATTTCTTTATAACACAAAATGACCCTTGAGTGCCCCTGTAAAAAGTTATAGGGTACATCGTGAATTAAGAGCAAAAAAACTTCAACGCCCTCTACCGGCGAAACCGTTGAGATTCCCCCTCCCCTTTCGATGCGATTTTTTTTTTTGTCTTGATGAGACCTATCACTGGTATCAAGGTTAAGCAAACCAAACAGGACACCCTGTATATAATGATAAATACCTGTTTTTTTTTCTTTTTTCTTCAAGTACTTTTGTCTTTCCTTTTCTTTTTGTTGTTCATATTTAAGAGGATCTGATTTTATTTTCGAATATCTTTCTCTTTCGGCTTCCTTTTTTCTTCTTAAAATTTCTTCACGGCTTTTAGGTTTTGTTTTAGCCATGTGCTCTACAAAAAGTAACATTTGATGTGCCTCATTTATTCTATTTCATCATATTTTACAGTTACATATCATTCCCCTGTGAGACTGTCATTCCCCTGGATTTACATTTCTCAGGGAAATGACGGCAGGGGAATGACGATTTTTGACTTTTTGCACATTTTTTAAAAATTTTATAAAGAAAAGTATTTTTGAAATAAAAGTAGATGAGGACAGTAAATTCTCCCGTAATCTTAGAATCACCCATATGGGATTTGCAGGAGAGTGATTTGTGTGCCATATGATCAATATACAGGCAAAGGTATATTGTGTTGGAGCCGGGTCTAAAAGCAGTTTGATTAGAATTGACAAATTCACTGTTTTCAAGGAACTATTGTAATCTATTTGCGATGATTTTTTCTAACAATTTGCTTATGCATGAGATTAAGGATATTGGCCTATATGAGTTTGTAGTCGTTGGGTTTTGTTGTGGTTTAAGCATGGGAATGATAATACTAGTTTTCCAAGTATGAGGTATAATTTGTTTGTGTGCAATATTGTTGTATAGTGTTATTATCCGGATTTTTGCTGAGATTGGGAGATTGTTTAGCATTGGATATTGAATTTTGTCAAAACCTGGCGTGGTACCTTTGAGTTTTTTGAGAGCCATTTCAAATTCAGTTAGCGAAATTGAATTGTTTATTTTTTTTGCCGTTTTATTAATCTCAGTATTTGGGAGGGTGTTTTTAAACTTTTGTATGTTACTGTTTATGGACTTTGGTGGTGTATTAACTGTTATTTCATTTGACCAATAGTTTCCGAATGTGTTTCCTATTTCTAAGTCAGAGGTAATAGTATTATTATTCAAAGTTATCTGAGTAATTTGAGGAGAATTTGAGAATCCGGACAATCTTTTTATAGCGTTCCATATATGGGAGGAGGTTTTTTGTGGGTTGAGGAGGTACATTGTGAATTTTTTTAAAAGCATTGTTTTTTTCGATTTTAACTTGTCTTTTGAATAAAGCATTTAGTTTTTTATAGATGATAACATTGTCTCGAGTTGGATGTTTTTTACACTTATACCAAGCGGTTTTGCGTTTGATATTTATTTCTTTTAGGTTTTGGTTCCACCAAGGTGGATTGTTATGTATCTTAAAAGGTTTTGTGATTGGGATCGATTGACAGGCTCCGTAACGTATTGACTTTTTTATCAAAGCTGCTTCTTTGTTTATATTAATTAAGGGGGTATTTTGAGTTAGGAATTTCAGCACCTTTGTTCTAAATAAAGGCCAATTTGCTAGTCGGGTTTTAAAAACAGGGATATGTGATTTGTATTTATTTGATGTATTGAAGGTAGTAATTAACGGAAAGTGGTCACTGCCGTATAAGTCTTTAAGTGCTTCGAAAACGCAGGCTGGGGCTAAAACGGATGAGAAATGCTAAGGTCTATGTGGGTGAAGGAGTTGTGCGTAGTGAAATGAGTGGGAGATTTGTCGTTAAGAAGAAACATATCTGAATCTATCAGCCATATTTCAATGATTTTGCCCCTTTTGTTGTAGCTGGGGGATCCCCAAATAGGATTCCAACTATTAAAATCGCCTGTGATAATGCAGGGATTATCAATTTGAGATTGAAAAATATGCATATGATTATCGGTTAAATTGGTTGTGGGAGAAATGTAAATAGAATATATTGTAACATTAGGTTTAGTTAAAATTTCTACGCCTATGGTTGGGAAGGGGGTTTGGGGATTGGTAAGTTTGTGAGGAATAAAGTTTTTTATCAGTATGCCTACGCCGGCTTTGTTTTTTTGTCCCGGAGCCGTTTGTGGCTGTATTGCAAAAGTATGCATCATATTGTTTAAATTTTGAAACTTTAAATATATCTTTAATATGTGTTTCTTGTAAAGATATGATGTTGGATTTGTATTTGTGTATTAATAAGTTTAAATAAGGTAGATTATTAAAAAATCCATTCATGTTCCATTGTAATATTATCATTATATAATTGAAAATGCGAAAATTTAGTCAAAATTACCTGTGTTAGTGTATTCACTTAAGCTATTATTAGAAAGGTCTGCATCTATGTTATTTGTATTGTTGAAAAAAGTTGTGTAGTTGTTGATTGGTTTGTTGATAGTTAGGTTTTGTGTAGACGTTGAAATATTTACATCTGTGTGTTTCAAGGTTGATTCTGATGTAGTTGTGTTATTGTTTTCCGGATAGTTGTAATTTTCTTCTGTTAAAGTTGGTTTATGTGAGTTTGAGAGCTGCATTGTTGGTTGGGTTGTATGTATAATGTTATTGTTGATTTATGTAGAATTATTTAGTGAAATATTTTCTGTTATGCTTAAATCAATGATGCTATTCTGACTGCCTTTTTGCCTGTTTATTTTTAAAATTTTTTCATTTATGGCTTTTTCAATTTCTTCTGTGATGTGTTCAATAGGAATGTTTTTGTGTTGATCTTCTATGTATTCTTTAGCTTTTCTATAAGATAGTTTTTTTATTACTTTTATTTCTAGAATTTGTTTTTGTTGTTGATATGCTGGACATTTTTTGTTATTGGCGCTGTGAGGTTGGTTACAACAATTTACGCACATAATCTTATTACATCTAGTTGGATGGTGTTCCATCTCCCCACATACTTGACAAGTTGTAATGTTTTTACTGTTTTTTTTTTTGTGGCCTAATCTGTAACATTTATTGCATTGCATGGGTTTAGGAATGAATTCTCTTACATTTACTGTTATGAAACCAACGTTTATTTTAGATGGTATTTGCATTGAATTGAATGTAAGTATGTGTAGAGGATTGTTGATTATATTCCCATTAGTGTATTTGGTGATTTTTTCACATTTTATGACTTTCTGCTCTTTTAGGTTAACGATAACCTCATCATTTGTTAGGTCTTTTAAAAAACTACAATGAACCAGCCCTTTTGAGTAGTTTAAAGTAGGATGTTCAGCACATACAATTTCAATTCCGCAATTTAATTTATTTGTTTTTAATAGATCTTTGTTTTGTTCTTCGTTTTTGGTCAGAATTAATATGTCGCCTTCTTTGGTAAACGATACACTAGAAAATTCTTTAGATATTTCTTCTATGCTTTTGCTTAGAAGAAAAATATTTATTGTTTTTAAGGGTTTTGATTAATCTTTATTTTTTATGATGAAAAATTTAGAGTTGCTTCCCACGTTTAGGTTTCCATTGGTGTTCCCAATGAATGGATATTCTATCAAACTGTTTATATTAATATTTTTTTTTCTGCAAATTTAGGATTCTTTTTGATGGTTTTGGTTTTTTTGGATAAACTTGTATTCACTTCGTTATCTAGTAAATTATAGTAGTTACTGGGGAAACCATGTTCCCCCCCCCCCCTCCTTCTTTCATGGCTGTTTCTAATTTTCTTTTAATTTTTACTTATTTTAGTTTAATCCAGAACAATAATACAATTAAATAATAAAAAAAAAGAATATCGAGCGAAAAAAACTAAAAAACTTGTCAACCGCTGTTTAAATTGATCGATTGCAGGTACCAAAATGCGTCTGATCAACACGAGTTTGCCTATGAAACTGTTTTCAGTATAACAAATACTATTTATACTATATAGTAATTTATAATAATAAAATTTCAGACTTAAGAAAAATTTTAGATTGACGAAAGAGATTTTTCTAAAATTATTAGAAGATATAGAACCTTATTTGAAAAGGCTACAAAGTTCCTCATCTATACCAAACATTTTAAAACTTCCGTGCTTATTAAGATTTATTTTATATAATTTATTTTATAAATGTTCTATTCACAATATAACTATTAAAAAAAGCTCTCATAAATTGTGTATATAACTTTAATCACATACAATAGACTCGAAGTCGCTGGCAAAATTGCTGTCGACTTGACAACTCTATGGAATAGAAAAAAATCTACAGTGATAGAAACTTATAATACTGTGACTCGACTTTAAGTCTATTCGACTTTAAGTCTACCTCGAATCGACTTACATAATAAGGGCCATAGTTTTTTTGTTCTTTAATAATCGTTTTTCTTGTTTTAGGTTTCTTGTTTGTCCAGCAACATAAATCTGTTACTCGCCATCATTGTGGGAGAAGATGTTGGATCCTCCTTTACAGGAGGATATCTTCTTTTCCGTTTTTTGGAGGGGCTATCCGCCACCTCTTCTTTCTTTTTTAAGGTAGCCTCTTGTGTTGGGATGTAGTATCTATATGGTAGAATTGTCTTTGTTTTGAAATTGGGAAAAAATTTTAAGTTGGGTGCTGTCTAAATTATTTTTACCACTATTTTGAGTTTTTTTCTGGTTTTCCCAGTATTAAGTATTTATTTGTTTGTTGTTTATGAATATTGTCTTTGTTTTACCACTTTTCGTTTTTAGAATTATCCTAAATATCCTTAAAAATTCAATTGAAGAACCGACGTACACAAATGAGTCCTATCTCCACTGCACTTCACACAACTTTTTGCTATTTTTTCTAATTTAATTCACTATTAAAATCACTTTTTATTCTGCACATGTGCAAACGACTTGTCAACAATCTAAGTTGCCAATCCTCAGCCTTAAGTACATTTTCCAGTACGTTACTTGAAGTACTGAACAGCTCTGCTTGTGTTCCAAAATACATATTTTCATAATTCAGATTGTTTTTACTTGAATCAATTTCATGTATGGAAGGAAGTTGAGTCTAAATAATTTTTCTTAATGAAGCATCCGGCTAGCATAGTGCCAAAATATTCTTGAAATTCTATGGAACTATGACAAAAGTGGCGATTGACTTCAATCATAAATTTATGTACTTATATCATGAAGTAATTGCAGAAATGCCGTTTTGGCTGCAATATTTAAATTGTGACAAACACAACCTTGAACAAACAGATTTGGAATTGAATTTTTTAATTTCGCTTGAACTCCGTTTACAGGCCCATCATTACAGAAGAATTATCAGAACTAAATTCTATCATGTTATGTAAAGGTATTTTATATTTGTTCAATGTTTCCAAAATCACATTAATTATTCCTTGTGATGATGAATCTTTAACTGGAACTAAATCCAAAAATCTATTAAGACACCTTTTATCAAAAATTGTATTATAATCGCTATGTTTTTATATGAACTTATATCGGTACTTTCATCAATTATCAAGGAATAGAATTAACTTGTAGTTAAATTTACTATAGATTGGATATTCTTAGGTGCAATTGCATATTTGACATATCTTTGTGCTTTCATCCTGTGCATTTGTAAATTTTTAACAATGTTTGAGTCCGTAATACTGGTTTTTAGAAGTTTACCAAGATGGTCCAAACAAATGAAAGGTAAATTATGCTCAGCAACAAATAAACTTAATCTAATATCTAATTCTTTGCTTTTAATAGCTCTGCCGTACAATGGCTAATCGAAGCAATTGCATTTTTGGTGATTTTGAGTTAATAACATTTTCAAATAAAGTATTTGTTTATCTTCAAATTTTTGAAAACCATGTAACTGTACGAAGCGTGGTTGTGGAGTAATTAAGGTTGGAAATTCAGAGCACTTGCATTCCCACGGAAATTATACGATTTATACAACAGCTAAAAGCAGCAAACGATCTTACACCTTTTAACCATTGTAATTTTGTTTGAAATATTTCAGCAAAACAAGGATATACGATCTTAAACCGAAAAACCATAGACATTATCATTCATTTTACAATGGTGATTGAGCGTAAAATATTTTACTCTAAATAGCCATTGTATTTTTAAAAAATATTCTTTAAGAAAACAAACAAATTTACATTGGTTAAAAGGCGTAAGATCGTATACCTCTTTTTCCCTTTGTATAAGTCGTATAAATTTCTTCAACTTTACAATGGTGAAATGAATTTCTCTTTAAAATCTCAGAAAATATTCGTATCTATTCAGAAAAAAAATATGTATAACATATGTTTGTGTCTACTGAACATACCTATTGTCTCATTATGAGCATATATTTTTTAACGTTCGAAATATGAATGGTTGAAGTTTTAAAAATTTCAACTGAGTTTTTCTCAAAACTATCAATATGTAATTGCTCCGATTAGCCTTTGTACGGCAGAGCTGCGTTTTCATTGCCAAGATCTGATCTGGATCAGATCAAAATTAAAGAAAACGATTCGGATCTCTAAATTTTTTTTTTTAAGTTTGTATAACTGACAATTTGTCAAATATTAAAAAAAAAATAATAGCTGCGTTCCATTGGGATTTCAGGCGTAGATGAATCTACTCCCATCTACGGTCAAAATAGCGTTCCATTCACCAACGACGCCTAACTAACGCTTATCTACTCCTGCGTAGCCGAATTGAACGCAGCTAATAATAAAAATACAAAAACAAGAAATTGTCAGTTACTGGAAATAATTTGTTATTTTTCATAGTCGCCAACTTTAAGGAACTAAAAGTTCAACAAATACTGCCCCTACATTTGAGTATCGAAACTAAAAACCATATCTTGAAATATAATCAAAGAACCTTTTTGGATTTCGAGTTGTTGTATTACATGTAAAACTATGATCTGATACGGATCAGATCACAAAGAAAACGCAGCTAATACTTAATGATTTATCTTCCTTTTGAGTAAATTTTTTCATAGATATAGTTTCAGCTGCTTGTCTTTTATTTTAAATGTGCAGATCACTCTTATTTATTTATTTATTTATTTATTAGTCTAAAAGAAAAAGACTTTACAATTAACTTGAAATTAATTTAACAAAATTCAACCATTTTACAATGCATTACTTATTGATTTTATATATTCTTTTAATTTAGTCTTAAATACATTAATTCTCATTTCATCCTTGAATTCATGAGGTAACTTGTTATAAAAATCTATACCTTTATACATAATATTTCTTTGTGTACTACTTTTTTCTTAGCGTGCCTTCTGATATGGGAATAACCACCTTTAATAGTTGAACTACATATTTTGCATGATTTCACATTACTTTTATTTTCTACCAGCCAATTGAATTCTTGTAGCCACAAAGTTCTTACTTTTATATTTTTATCTTTTTTGGCTTTGTACAACAAAAATTTCACCAATTTACAAAAAATAATCGATACCCCTACTACCTTGCACTAAAAATTCTTAGTGAACCTTCTACCGTCCATTTGGGTACATAGACTGTCCCAGAAAAAATTGACCGTTTGATTTTCCGATATAAAATAAAAACTAATTGTTCGATTTTAATCTTGTAAAATATTTTTTATTCATTAACTATTACCTTATTAAATACAATAGAAAAAATTTTTATATTACTTAGATAACGAGACGAAACGGTAAGAGCGAAAGTACATCAATAAATGATTCAACCATAATAGACGGTAACTCACGTTCGTTGAATTTCGTTAAAATTGAAATGTCATTTTTTCGTACGTTAGCTGCCATAAGAATCGTATTATTTAATGGAAGACGCCGTTGGTTAATGTTGTATTTTGGGTGAATCAATTAATTTGTATAGTTTCGAACGATAAAGTAATTACAGTTTTTTTTTTAAATTAATCGGTTTTTTTTATTCCTTATTTTTCTTTCCCTTCATTGATTTTTTATTGAATTTGGAATATTTTGGAGTATATATAAATCTATGATATTTTCCAAATTTTCTATAAGTTTTTTTTATTTATTTTTCAAAAAAAAAATCACAATATTTAACAAAATTGAAAATAGTATTTCACACAGTATAAACTGAAAATGTATACATAAGCAAACGTTTTGTTGCGTTTTCATTGTGGGCAAAATGTCAAAATTACAGCACTTTTGCTTACGTTCGTTCAGTTTCTAACGTCTCTTTATGTTCTATTTTGGTTAGGCTATAAGACCGCTCATCATAAGACTACATCATACGTTTTTTGCCACTTATTTTTAAAATCTGCTTCGTTTTTAGCTTTTTTCCTCGTTTTCCTTAATTCTCTTTTCACAAGAGCCCAATACTTTTCGATGGGTCGTAGTTCTGGACAGTTTGCAGGATTCATCTCTTTTGGTACGATGTGGATCCCATTTTGCTCATACCATGCTCTTGTTGTTGTTGCATAGTGAGATCTCGCTAAATCTGGCCAAAATGCCACCGCACCATTATGTGTTGTAAATCTTCTATGCACACTGCCCTTTTCCTTCGCTGTATAAAAGCCATGTCCAGGTAACTGAGAAAAATTTGCTTTACAATATGTTTCATCGTCTAAAACAATACAGTCGAATTTTGTTAGGATGTTCTGGTAAAGTCTTCGTGCTCTGGTTTTAGCCACTTTTTCCTTTTCTTCTGTTCTGCCAGGTACTTTTTGAATTTTGTACGTTTTTAAACCTTCAAATTTTTTTACCCTTTGGACCGTTCCACAACAACATACATTTGTATACGCACAGCCAAAACTTTGATAATGTGGATCAGGCGATCCAGCTTTTTGAAGAAGAATTTCTAAATTTCCATATAAAATGTATGATATATGTTCAGAATGCTTTTATTCTGAATTAATATGATTCAAAGATATTTAGAATCAATCAAAACCAAAAAAGAATCAAAAAGAAAATAATGGAGATTTTAATTAATCAAGGCACATAAACCTTGATTTGTACGTCGAGCGTGCTATGGTACTTTAACAATAACACAATTTAGAGTTTCTCCACAGTGCTTCAAGCAGACTCACTTGAAGTAAATAAAAAGTCTTGGTTCACTGTTTCAACGAAACTAAAACTTTATTAAAAATTAATTCCTTATACAGAGTGATTCCGTTACGGTGTCCGACCGGGAAACTACGGATAGGTCTCGGCGAGGGGAACAAAAAATCGTATTGGTGGGGGGGGGGGGCAATCTCAACGGTTTAGGAGTTAGAGGGGGTTAAAGATTTTTGGTACTTTTTTCATATTTTACCCTATAACTTTTTACAAGGGCACGCTAGGCTCATCAACTTTTTTACATAATTGTGAAGGACTCCTGTGCCTTTCCATCAACATCTTACCTGCTGCTGTGTATCCGACCATTCATAAGTTATAAGGCCTCAAAACCAAAATTTTGTCATTTTTTCACAGATTTTTGGACTTTAACCCTGCTTTACTCAAAAAAGGATTAAATTAACCCTCATTTTTTATTGCAGAAAATGAAGGCTCAATTAATTCTACATTGATTTTCTATCTTCATTTTTTTCAAAAAATGCATAGTTTTCAAGATATTTGCACTTGGAAACTAGCATTCCAAGCACCTATTTTCAATTTACACTGTAATAAAAGCACGTGTCCAATAATATAATGAATTTCAGACTAATATTATCAGATTTTTTAAGAGGTCTTCCTCAATATCTCGAAAACTATGCATTTTTTGAAAAAAATGAAGATAGCAAATCGACGTAAAATTAATTGGGCCTTCATTTTCTGCAATAAAAAATGAGGGTTAATTTAATCCTTTTTTGAGTAAAGCAGGGTTAAAGTCCAAAAATCTGTGAAAAAATGACAAAATTTTGGTTTTGAGGCCTTATAACTTATGAATGGTCGGATACACAGCAGCAGGTAAGATGTTGATGGAAAGGCACAGGAGTCCTTCACAATTATGTAAAAAAGTTGATGAGCCTAGCGTGCCCTTGTAAAAAGTTATAGGGTAAAATATGAAAAAAGTACCAAAAATCTTTAACCCCCTCTAACTCCTAAACCGTTGAGATTGCCCCCCCCCACCAATACGATTTTTTGTTCCCCTCGCCGAGACCTATCCATAGTTTCCCGGTCGGACACCGTAACGGAATCACCCTGTATACTAATAATTTATAATAGGTTTCAATGTAAATAGCTAACTAAGCAAAATTCTAACTTAAAATTAAAGAAACAAAATATTAAAAATTTCTCATACATTAAATTGAATATAAAAATATTACGAATATAATCACAAAGAATTTTATCATACAAATATTCTTATGTGATAGCACATTCCATTGACCAACAAGTATCATATTTCGTCTGGTAAAAAAGCAACATAAACATTTATTGTGTGCAAATATAAATTATGATAATAAAATAATTACAAAATTGCAATTATGTAGATATATTATATTGTATTAAATTAATGATATGAATATATGTAATACAAATGCGACTATAATATTTAATTGTACAACAATTAACTTAATTAATTAACTTAATAATATTTTAAAACTAAAGTATTACTAACGCCCTAAATTGGTGTTAGACAGTATATATTTGTATACGTAAGTACGACCAAAACTTTGATAATGTGGATCAGGCGATCCTAAGGTTGAAAACTAGCATTAGATATTCTATAATGTAAAAGAAAATGAAATAACGTGCCTATTGATTCTGATCTCCTGAGGGTCTATTCTGTTTCGTCGAAAAAATGAGAATGAGAAATTTCCAAAGTTTTTCCCAGTGTTCCGATTCTAATTCAATGAGAAAATGACAAAAACTGTCAAATTATTTTCATATGAGAAAAAAAGTTTCATCACTATATCAGCGTATGAGAATTCTGAAAACAGTGTTTGAAGTGCATTTTTAAATTAATAATTTAAAAAAATAGTCGATTTGGTAACGAAGAAGACATTTTTTATGAGAAATTTAACTAAAAATTTTTGGATAATAAAATTAGAAAAAAAATATTGAATGTTCTCTGAATTTTATTTTCAAATATCAAAAAATTCATATTCAGTATTTTTTTCTCTCTAGAATAATTATTAAATTTTTAACTTCGATGAAAAACATTTCAATAAAAAAAAAAAAATAAAGAAAGATGAATTGGTAGATTCTCTGGCAACGCAGAAGACATTTTTGTGAGAAATTTTATTAAAAAATTTTTGGATAATGAAAGTGTAGAGACTTGATAATTCTACATTTATTACAATTTACCTTCACTTTTGAAACTACATATCGTCGGCCTAGTGCTTATTTGTTCAACAGACCAAGCATCAAGTTTTGAGAAAAACGAAATTTTAGTTTCAAACAATAAAATTCCTTACAAAATAAAAAACAACAGAAATTATTTTTTTTGTAAATGAAAAAACATTTGGTTAGCTTCATCCTAGTTCATTTTTTTTATTTTAATTTGCATTTTTCTACAAGTTATTCATCAATATATAGAGAGATATACGTTTGGATATAGAACAAACTTCTATGAGCAACAAATATTTTTGTTTTTTAGGTTGGATATAGAACAAAATTGTGGACATTGACATTTGTAAACAACAACAAATTTAATTGATTTTGAAAAAACTGCTCTTTAATTATGATTCATAAATTAAGAAAAATTGAAGATAATGTAATAAAACAAAAGCCATGTTAGAGTGAACAAAATAAGCTTTCATTTAAGCTAAAAAAAAATAAAAAATTTAAAAAATAATAAGGGTTATTTTCGAGATATTCGACCTTGAAAATAAAAATGACAAATTTTTTTCAAAATTTGTTGACTTTGAGTTACAATAACTTTTAAACCACTTAACATAAAACTTTATAAAATACATTTTTTAAAAGGCCTGAAGGTTCTCTTTAGAAATAATTTTCATTTATCTATCTACACTCAGCGAACGCTGAAATATGTTGCAAAAAGTGAAACTCGTTACTTTTCCAAAAAAATTGTCTTTGACCTTGAATATCTCGGTAACTATTGAAAATAGACCCCCCCCTCCCATACGATTTTTTTCGTTTCTCACCGAGATCTACCATCCAGCTCAGTTTGACACACGAACTGTGAAACACCCTGTATAGATATAGAAAATGCTAGAAAATAATGGATATTGAACAAAAAAGCATAAAATAAAACATACATATATTTTGTTCAATAACAAATAAGATACAATCAGGGCCATTTTAAGGTTGTCGGAGGCTGTAGCCACTTTTGATTAAGAAGAGCAAAAAAAAAAAAAAAAAAAAAAAACGTCAATTTGTTGTCTATGCACGGGGCCCCTACAGTTGTCTAATAAATTTTCTAACGAGCAAAAAAAAAAAAAAAATGTCAATTATACTTTCGTAGGCCTTTGTAGAATCGTAGGCCCTAGGCACAGTGCCTATTGTGCCTACAGCATAAGACGGCCCTGGAATACAATACTAAGTTCGCATTATTGAACAAATAAGCACGGAAAATATCTCCAAAATTGGTTAGCACAAAACAGCAACTCTGTATCTACAGAACGGAAGCACCTAGAGAAATTCTGATTACACTAATCGAAAGACAAATTCGAAATTAGTATGTCTGCATCAATAACTCAATTTCGTAAAAAATGGTCTGTTGCACAAATAAGCACTAGGCCGACGAATTATGCTTATAGAACATTCCATTTTTTTGACCTTTCGTTTTAAATTTAGCTGAAAAAAGGCGTTAACGCAAAAGACTCGTACACAACCTTATTAATACATTCTTAATATTCCCTTTAAGAATTCTGTAAATTGTTAAGTATTTAATAATTGTCACTTTTACTGAAGAAAGTGAAGATTTTGTTTTCAATTTACAAAGAATTGACCAAATACATAAATAAAATAAAATAACAATTTTTATTTTTATTAAAATAATTTTGAATGCAAGTAATGTGATATATTTCATATTTTTGTAATTTATTAACTACATTTTCTATAATTAAATTTTTAAGTATTCAAATATTTCAAGTATTATTTCAAGTACAAAAATGTAGTTAATGTATTACATTTTTACAAACCGATCAAGTAATGAAGTAAATAATATAGGTACATATCTAAGAATGTAAATAGTATAACCTGCTGTCAAATGTCAAAATTCCAAAATCAAATGAGAATTCCAATATAATTCCATTCAGCTGGAAACTCAGCAACAATGTTTCATTATGCAAAACAGAATCGCTTTAATGAGAAAAATGAAAAAATAAAATGAGAAATTGGAATGAGAAATGAAATGCGAAGTTTTTCTCATTCTCATTTTTTCGACGAAACAGAATAGACCCTCTGATTCATTACGAATAAAATTTTCATATTTCTCAATGAAGATGAAAAATATTAAAATATATTTTTAAAATTTGAAAAATAAAATGTATTTTGCATATAGTATATGTATATACGAGTATGTATATAGTATTTAGAGGTATAATAGAAATAATATTTCATATTAAAAAAATTTTTTTTTTTTAAAGCAAATATGTATTTTTATTCAAAATGAAAATAAATTCAAAAGTATAAATCGTAATTTATGTTGCCATAGCAACAATGCAACCATTATTTATATTTGGTAAACAGCCACATTATTGGGTACATATAATGTTTAGCAACATCAACGTCTTTTCTTACTTTATACTGGTTTCTTCTGGATTTAAAAATTGTTGCATAAGCATTAAATGTTGATAACATTCAGTAAACATGTAGCCACCTGATATCAGGTGTAGGAGTAAAAATTAATGGTGACATAAGGATATATGGCAATTGTTTATCTTTGTAGTTATATGGTTTTTGATAAAATATAAAAAGAGGTCCTTTTTTCGATTTATTTCTTCATTTCTTTGATTTCTGGTACATCGTAGCAGTTATCTCTACTATTTGCAAGCATTGGTGGTGCAATTTTAAATAATCTTTTTCCGAATACCAAAGAACGTTGTCCTTTTTCGGCCATTTCCAGAACTGACCACTCATTTGCATACTTTAAACCTGGTACTCATCTTTTTTTGTTTTTAAGACTTTACCGGGGAATAGTTTGGATGTCGTCTAAAAAAACCATTAAACCAGTGTTTCGAAACGTCAAAATTATGGGTTCGGGTTCAGGTTCGGGTTCAATACATTAAAAAACAATTGGTTCGGGTTCGGGTTCAATAAAGTTGAATAAATAAATTAAGTGTATTGTAATTATAAAATGATTATTGTTTTAAATTTATCATTTTTTTTATTTCCAACGCATAAAATTTTATTTAGTTAAAAAATTTTCATTTAATCTTACATACAAAATATTTTTCAAGGAAGTTTCACTTAAATTAACTCTTTGTGATGCTAATATAAATTTTAGTCCTGAAAAGGCCTGTTGTACGCTTACTTGCGTCGCAGGTACAGCAAAGATGACTTTAGCAGCTGCACTTAGCATCGGTGTTTCAGTTTTTGGTTGTTTCCAAAACTCTAAAACATTTTTATCCTTTGACATCCTAGGAATGCTGTCGAAGATTTCAAATTGTTATTTTTTTTTTACACGTATAGTACATATAGAAAATACAATACAAGTTATAGTAATAAAAAAAAAACAACATTGATTATGTTCACTCATGTTCGCTTTTTATGTTGCACGTGTATCTAGTTCAAATTTCAAACCAAATTTGAGTAAAAAATTGTTTACACTTGCGACTCTCATTGCATTTTTAGAATTTTAAGTATGTATATATAAGAAGATTTTTTTATTATTTGGAAAATGGTGTTTAATTTTCAAATTTTTTGCTAATAAATAAACACTTTTGCCTAATTGTTGCTTTGTGACAGGATATCCCATCTGAACCATTTCTATAATCCGGTTTTCCAATAAATTTTCTTGCTTTTCTGTAAATATAGTTTTTGGCGCACCTACTGATTTTCCCGATGTAGATGTATATATGCTAGTTATTTTGTTTCTTATTGTTGTCTTCGGTACTGAATACTTTTTCGATGCTTTTTTATAGGATAAACCCTGTCTTACTGCTTCTAGTGCTTCTTCAAGTTGTTGTTGACTGTACTGTCGTTTTTTATTTTTCCGACTTTTTTTTGGTATTTGCTTAACACCTTGTTTTCTATTATTAATTTTTGCCATTTTACCTTATTAGAAAAATTTATTATTCACAACTAAATTGCACAAGTTCTTATTTCAACACTTTAATTTAACCCTCTAGTTTGTTTTTATTCAAAAAAATTATAAAACGTTAGTAAATCTATATCACAAAACCTTTTGTTCTGACGTTTTTCATCCAAATTATTAGTTCATCAGTTATTTTGAAAAACGGCTATGATTCATATATGAATCACTGCGGTTACAGAATGGTTATAATGTAAATAAAGAAATGCTGTATTTGAAAATATATATATTTTATTTTATTACTATAAAAAAAAAACAGAAGATAAAACAACAAAAATATTCATTTTAAAAAATACTAAAACTAAACAAAATAACTTTCTTTAAAAAAAAAAAATTGCACATTAGTGTAGAATTCAAATATACTCGTATACAAAAGTGATGGTTTAGCTATAAATTTTAAGTATAAAAATAATTTACTTTTTATGAAAATCCAAGTAACAATTTTTGTCTTTGTTTAAACAAAGGGCAGTTGAGCATTTCTGGCATTTCAAATAAGTTTGTGACTTGAAGTTTGGCATTTTACACCTTGTCCTAGTCTCTGAATAAATAGGAAAGTGATCCATGTTGTCTCTTCGAACATCAACTGGTGGTATTGAATGAGTTGAACCTCTTCTTTTTTTGCAATATGCAACTGAGCAACTGAAGGTGAATTGCTGGGTCGACCTCTAGTTGAATTCGATACGCTTTCTATCTTGCACAAAGTCAATGCAATTTCTTTTCGAAAATCCAGAAGCTTAATATCGGATTTTCCAGTTTGTCTTCTATATAAAAACCATGCATTAATAATGGACATATCTAATAGATGATAATATTTTAATTAAAATTTATGAAAATTACAAAACTTGAACTATCCACGTAATTTAAACTATCCACGTCCACGGTTGCTTCGAGAAGAACAATCAAATTACAAAATAATCTATTCGCTACCTACTTTGTACAATAACTTCTATTATAGGCAAAACGGTAAGTACAATATAATACAATTAACAATTTTATAATATTACATTACAGTAAAGTATATAAGCAATAATTAACAACAATTTAATTTCAATGATTAATATTATACAATGCAAATATTCTCAAATTAAATGTAAGTATTTAATTCACTACCACATGTACACCTACATATAACTTTAATTTAATTAATCAAAATACAATTATAATTTACATACAGTCACCGAAATAATGATAGGTTCACCTTGTTTTTGTGGCATAAAAAATGTTTAATGTAAAATTTGTTTACTTCATTGATTGTAATTAATTATTTTTAAGATAACTAACAAAAAACATAGTTTACTTAAAAAATATAAATTAATAACAACATTAATTTAAAAAAAAATTAAATTCATGTGCGAAATAAATTTAAGTGCGTTCCGTATCTTTGAATGAAAAATTTCACAAAATTTCCAGGAAACTCAAAAAAACATTAATTAAAATAAGACTACACAGTCGAAATTTTTGGATTATATTGTAATATAAAAGCACTTACATATAGCGCCACCAAAAGTGGTTGAAAAAGTAATAAAATCAATACATATACACATGTATTAGAAAAAATTTTCAATAAGCCAATAAATTCAAAACTAATAATTCTTGTATTACAACTTCTTAATAATTTGAGTATTGAAATGTAAGTATAATAATGTTTGATTCTGTATTATAAACTAATCTCGCGACTATTGGAACAGTGTAATACAAAAAATATTATAATATAGAATTAGTGGGATTGAATTTGAAACTTCTGAAAGATTGGAAAGTAATTGTTGCGGATTGAAATATTTAATATTTCAATGATATTAAAAATTAATAGTTAAATGATTAGATAAGATTTTTAACCTTTGAAAAACCAGAGTTAATTAGAAAATAAAAACAAACAATAATTTCATAATTGCCATTTATTCATATTGTATGTACATAAAAAATAATAAAAATATTACATATTTGCTGAAAAATAAAAACATTTCAATTACTTATACTAATATTTCACCTAAGAAATGAGATTCATAAGGTGTTTTGTTTTTTAAATTGTTTAACATTATTACACTTTCTTTCCCGGTACATAAAACATGGAAAGCATTCAATTCACTTTGAAATTCTAAGTTTTTATGCATAATCATTAGAAAGTAAATATCATTTCTATAAAGATATATTTTTTGTATCAAGCCAAAAATATAATCGTTTTTTTCTAAGCCAATAAAAATAAAAAATCCGGGTCTATAATGATATCCGTGATTTATTTCAATCCAATTTGGGCTTTGAATAATACCGCAATCAGGGTCAAAACTTTGTGTAATTTTACGGAACTCTGGGCTTATCGCTTCCGGTGAAACAGAAATTTTTTTCCCAAAAACAATTGTTTTTTCAAAATTAAAAATTTTCCATTCTTGAGAAATCAATTGCTGATGGCGCAAAGCTAGTGTTTGACATAAATTGATATAGTTATTGCATTTTGTTTGTTAAAAACTCGATGTTTGCCTTCGTATCGCATTGCCCAAGTGTGTACAACCGGCCCAAGTTTTCTAATTATAGTAGAATAATGGGTTAAAATGTAGTGTTTTGGAAGAAGCTTTTGTTTATATTGGTTTAAAATACAGTTCAAATGGATTTCAATATAGCGATCTAATGTGTTTAATTTACTTATAGGAATTTGCGGTGAAAGGACAATGCTTAAAATTTTGAAAAGTGATGTTATACCTAACCATAGTTTTGGGACTTTATTTTGAATATTAGGAAAAATGAATGGTAAATGAGTAATAAGACAAAGATTTTGAGATGCTGTAAAGCCTATTGAAGCCCCTGTTTTCTCAATACTAACGGTTGAAGGTAAATTCTTCCTTTCTAAAAATCCGAATTCGAATGATGATATGAGTGTTAATACCTTTGCTCACAATTGCTTTGAAAAAATGTTTTAATATAAAAGGCACGGCACCTTCTAAATAGTACATCGTGCATAACATCGACATTGTTACCATCAATAATATTGTAATGGCAAAAGTCATTCAAAATGCAATAGCCTTTTATACCTTTAGATGCATTCTAGTCTGCAGATCAGAGTGCGGAAAATATCACTCACGAATGAAAAAAATTCAATTTTTCACCAATTCTATCATTCACGAATGATAATTATTTTTTACCATTTTTATCACTCACGAATGATATTTCAATTACAAATTCTTACCACTCATAAAGAATGAAAAATATTTCTGTATACTATGTATACAATTGTATATGTAAAATAAATTTCATTCCATATCGTTCCTTTTCACGAATGAAAAAGAATAGAAACGAATAGAAATGAAAAATTCATTATGTATTCTTTCTATCTTCTTTTAAATTAGTTTTACTAGTAACTTCTTATATTCAATATCAACACCATCACATATCTCTTTGATATTTTCAACTCTAACTGTATAGATATAAAAAAATGAATAAATTTTGACAATAATAACTTCAATATCAATAAGCAGGCATTCTGCTGCAGTTTGTATGCAGTTGTTTAAAATATGTGCGCCGCAATTTACACCTATTAGGTTTTTGCCAATGAAGTCTTGCATTTTGTGAAAGAAATTATTCTGACCTTTCCTGGCCGCACCACCAAAATTGCAATTGGTGCTGTCTCCACAAAACGCTATCATTTTACTAATTATTTCATTTTTTTCAAGAGTCTCTTGCACATATTTTGATATAATGTCTGAAGTTTCTCCAATAAGTTCTTTAACATTCAAAATCCTAATCTGAATTCCTTTATTTGGCAGAAAAAATCGAATTAATATTGGACAAATTTTAACATTTCCATGATTCAAACAATCTAAATAAATATTGTGACACATTTAACATGTGACAAATCTGCTTTGATTAAATTTAATGACATTAGTGTAAAAATATTGTTAATAATTGATTCACATTTTGTTCTAGCACAAGAATATTTTTATTTGAAACACGATTTGATTAGTTTTGACGTACAATCGTTAGATCTAAATGAAAAATTGTGCTGCACACTGTGAAATGCCCAAGTACCTTCTACAATAGCCAGATCCTTTTCTATATTATTGAAAGTTATATTTTTAAAAAAATTTGTTAAAACTTTACTTGATGATTTGGATAAATCTGCATTTTTATGCTTTTTTGTTTGCAAATGTTGTTTTATATCAGTTTGTCCACTATTTGCTATTGAAAAATGTGCCAAACATTTTTCACACCTCACTTCATAGGAGCTACTGGTTGTTTTAATAAAGAGGAACTCGCTTTTCAATTCATCATTGAAATTGCATTTTCTTTTTTGAGCCATATTCCTTTAATAAAATATTTTATTTTAAATAAACATTCAGGAATTATATTAAAAAATATATAATTATTACTTACCAAAAATCGAGAGTTCCCATAACACAAATGAACTAGAGAAAGCAATAATTATATATTTATGTTCGTGAAATGTTTTAAAAGAGTACATTTGCACAACAAATAAGGAAATAAGGGATATTGTACTGTCCTCTATTTGAAAAAAAATCTCAAGGGACAACATGTTAAAAAAGAGGACAGTACTGTAAAATACAGGACGGATGGTCACCGTAATTATAACGGTAAAAAGACTAAAAATTAAATTCGATTAGATTTAAAAAAAAAAAATTAAATAATAATACTCATACAGTTTTAGAAATTGTTGATCCCAATTTGCCTTTTCATAGGTTTACTCATTGCCTTTTCATAGGTTTACTCATTGCCTTTTATGAGAAGTTACTTATGTTGTAAAAATAAAACAGAATAATACTACATATACATCTCGTATAAGCGTAATACTGACTTCAGTTAAAAAAATATCATAGCATACCGTCGCTTAAGATGTGATACCTCGCAAGTTGAAAAATACAAAATGTTCAGGAGAACAAAAAAACTTAATAAAATTCTAGTGACATGACCTATTGATAAAAAATTTCAAAGGAGAATTTTCAAATCAAATATAAATTTAAAAAAATTTTGAATTTCAAATTTCATGAAATAGTTTTTGAGAAAGCTAATTTACGTGGAATCACACTAAAAAAATTTTCAAATTATTCTACAGAATACGAGGTATCACAATGTATGTATATTTCACTCACTTAGTTTTTTTGAAGAGAATAGCAATTAGCAATAAAACATGTTAAATTATTACACATAGATTTCAAATATTTATTTTTTAGATATAACATACATATTAATATTACAAAATATTAATATTTAAAAAAATTGAAAAAAAACTTGAATGAAAAATTTACAAGTAAATTAAAACTTAACATTTTCATGATTAATAAAATAAAAAAGAAAACAAAGTAAAAATGAAATTATTCCAGTTATTTTTTAGTGTAAGGTAATTTATCATAAAACGCGTGATAATCCTTTGGAATTACTTCTTTTAATTGCTGTAAATGATTCCAATTTGTAGCAGAAATTTTCAAGGGCTCTTTGTGCAACTGAAAAAAGGTAGATAATGGTATTGGTTTAGCTCCTCGTATTTTTGGTATATCCATCCAGACACCATCGAAACCATTTTAACTTTTATTCCATTCTGATCGTACTTTATAATTTTAATTTTATTAACAGTTTGATCAGAACTGTGTGTCTGGCACATAAATGATTTTGTTTTTAATTTGTTGTTCAATGGTTGAGTGTACGGAATCTGCCTCCATCTGGGTGTGACCTCTTTCGAGAAACTTTTGGTAAATTGTTACTTTATTTTTAACACAGTAGGTAAATAAAGCATTCGCTAAATTCGAGTTTTTGTTCTGATAAATATGCAGTTGTCACTCCACTGTATTATTATTTTTTCGCTTTTGCATTTTTCTGTTAAAAAGTTTACAATGCATGTAGCAAAAGTATTAGAGGAGAGATCCGCATCTGTCTCACTGAACCAAAAACATTTGTATTCATGAGAGTTTACGTTATAAATAGTAAAGTTGTGGCAGCAGAGTTTCGTTTTAAAATAAAGTGCAGATGCGTTAAGCATTGGACACACTTTAACAGATTGTACATCCATTGTAAAAACAACACATTCTTTTTCTCCTACTTAATTTTATCTTTATCCTTTTCAGCACGTGTCATTATTTTTCTGTTTTCATGAGCCTTGTACTTTTCAATATCTAGAATTTGAGTTTCGAAGCTTATACATATGTCACATCGGTCCTTTTTTGGTAACAAAAACCCGATATTTCTTTCCTTTGCTATTTTGCCGAAACGAAATCTGGAAACAGGTTCTAATTATATTTGTCATCTCTTATGCAGCATTGTGTATATTCTTTATATAAATTACTCATGTTGTTGCCGAATATGGGTTCGATATATAACTTTTTTGAACTTTTTCTGCAATAGTGCGAAGGTAATTTAGGTAAACTATCAAAGAAGTCATACAAAAACTGTTTTTCGACTGAAGTTTCATCACATTTGTTCATTTTCTGTTGAACATTGATTGCTTTTTGAGAATTGTGCATACCTGAGTTGGAACTCTTGACCCAATTCAGAACACACCATTCTCGCAAACTAAATGTTGACAAAAACATTTGTTTACATACAATCTTCATTTCACCGTTATCAATTTTTATCTTATATGTAAGTGACACGCTTTTTTTTATTTTTATCGCTTTTCAAATTTACAAGTTGTACTAAAGTTGATACATATGTATATACTTTTTTTTTGTTCCCAGGATATGTTTAACCAAAAATATTTATGAAGCTTTTGTCTCTGGTCTTCTAATATTTCATTACATTTCCTTTTATTAGATTTTCTACAAAAATCTGATTTACAAGCTGGTTCAATTGTTCTTTCATGTCTTGCCTCTCCTCTTTCTGCTTTTCCAGATTTGTTTTTCCTCTACCCACAATAACTCAGCCCTTGTTCACGGAGCTTTTTGATTTTATTGTCACTCCAGCATTCTGCATCATCATTAAGTTTTCTTGTACGTTTAATTTTCACTATTGAGTCTTGAAATTGTTTTAATGACCCTTTTGTTTTTGTTCGACTATTTTCATTTTGGCAATTTGACTTTTTTTTTTTTTTTTTTTTTTTTTTTTTGAGCCAACATGATTTAATCAATCTGACTCTTTACAATTCATATAATATTATTCTTAAAAATAATAAATACAATATTAAAACATAAAATTTTAAAACTTTTAAATAATTTTACACATTAAATAATTTTACACATATGGACACAATATAAAATAAAAATACAAATACATAAATAACAATAAAAGTACAATAAATAAACAGGGAAGAAAGGAGAAAAAAAAAATAAAAAAAATAAATAAATAAATAATAAATAAATAAACAAACAAACAAACAAATAAATAAATAAATAAATAAATAAATGAATAAATAAATAAACAAACAAATAAAAAAAAAAAAAATAATAATAATAATAATAAAAAATAAAACATAAAAAAAAAAAAAAAATAAAAATAAAATAAAAATAAAAAAAAATAAAAAGATTAAAACAAAGAAAGTAGAAAATAGAATTAATTAATTAATTAAAGTCCATATGTGTAAAGTTAGAATTGAAGGATCTGGAAGCTGCCGTTAGTGGTTCATTTTTACCATAATTGGTCCGATGATATCCAATATTTATAAATTCAGTGTTTGAATTTATTCTTAACGCTCGTGGAAATACATTTATACTAATTAAGTTGAGAAGATCCGGAGAGTCTATCTGCCCCGTCAATAATTTAAAAATAAAAGAGGACTGGTAGGTCTCTCTCCTTTCGTTTAAAGTAGTTAATAATATAAGCCGTAGCCGGTCTTCATAGGGTGGTAGGTTTGATGAGTCAGACCACGGTAACCTCCTCAATGCCATTTTTATAAATTTTCGTTGTATTGAATCCAAGCGATTTTTATAATTATCATAGCGAGGATTCCATACAACGACACAGTTCTCTAAGATAGGACGAACCAGAGATACATATATAGATTTAAATACATACGGATCATTAAAGTCCTTAGTCCATCTTATAATAAAGCCTAGCATGCAATTAGCTCTGGAAACTGTTACATCCATATGTCTATGGAAGTTCAGTTTCGAGTCAAAATGTACCCCTAAGTCCTTAATATTATCCAATTTTTCTAGTGTGATACCATTAATATGGTAATTATTAGAAAAAGGATGTTTAGTACGAAAAAATGACATAAATTTGCATTTTTCAACGTTTAGAGATAGATGATTGACTCCACACCAATAATAAAATTTGTCGAGGTCTTGCTGGAGTAGCTCAGGGTCATTTAAATCATTAATTATTCTAAGTATTTTTATATCATCGGCAAAAATTAGAATTTGTGAATGATTTACCACGTTCACGACATCATTAATAAATAATAAAAACAGAAAAGGACCCAGATGGCTACCTTGCGGAACACCTGAAGTCACTTCAATGTTACAAGAAATGTGATTAAGAAATTTTACTCTTTGAATGCGATTGTTAAGATAAGACTTGAGCCATAATAGAAAGTTCATGGGGAAACCAAGACAATCTAATTTAAAAAGAAGCAATTTATGATTGACTCTGTCAAACGCTTTACTAAAATCAGTGTAGATACAATCTACCTGCTTTTTATTTTCAATCGCATTTAGACACTTAGAAGTGAAAGATACTTAGTTAGTGGTAGTAGACCTACCAGGCGTGAAACCATGTTGAAAACTACTAATGAGTGGTTTACATTTAAATGAAATTTTATTTAATACAAGTTTTCAATAGCTTTGGAATCGCCGATATAATTTGGAAATGTTCCTGTAATTATTTATTAATTTTTTACAACCACTCTTGTGGATGGGAAATACTGAAGATTTTAAAGATAAATTAAACAAATGTGTTAGAACATTGGCCAGACTCGATCCACAGTGTTTCAGAATGACAGCTGGCACTCCATCTGGACCACATGAACAACTATTTTCAAATGACGAAGATTTAACATTACTTCATCCACAGAAACTAACAGATCATTTCCTGAGAACAGATTTGAATTAGAACAATTAATAGAAAGTGGTACTTCGTCAGTAGAAATATTTTCAATGTAAGGAGAGTAGGTGGTCTGAAAAAATTCGGCAAAGAGGTTAGAGATAACTATTGGATCATCACTGTTTTTATCATTTAAAGACATAGCTGAGGGATAGGTACTCGACTTTCTGCTTAGGTTCAGAAAGTTCCAAAAAGTTTTAGGATTTGTTTTAATCTGTTGCTGGACATTATTTATGTAATTATTATAGGCTACTTTGTTAAGAATAAAGAATAGTTTACGATATTCAGAGTAAGCTAGATAGTCCCCTTCGTCCTTAGTACGAACGTATTGCCTCCAAGCTTTGTTTCTTTTGTTTTTAATTTTTCTGATGTTATCATCGTACCAAGGAGGGCTCAACTTTGAATTTTTAGACCGTAACTTGGGTACATATGTTTCAAAACCTTCTCTAACTTTAGAACAGAATAAACTAACAGCAGCATCCACATCCCTGCAATTGAGTACATCGTTTCAATCTAATTCACAAAAATATTCATTTAAGTTCTGAAAATTAGTCTTAGAGAAATTAAAATAATAAGAGTCAGACATAACATTTAGAAAGTTAATTTCATAATCAAATAAAATACACAACGTTGGATGATGAAGGTCCTCGGGAATTACCACAGGATCTGTTCTGATTACACCACATTTAGAAAAGTCCGAGGTGTAAACCAGATCGAGTATTTTACCGAATGAATTTCTAACAGAATTCATTTGGTATAGGTTAGCACCAGCACAACAGGTTAGCAACAGCGTCAGTGATTATCGCATCATTAATTGAAGTCACTTCCATAGGAGTCGCAAAACATTCCGAATCGTCGTAAATCCAATTTAATTTGGGGAGGTTGAAATCACCAACACAAATAAGTTCATCTTGTACTTGAAGAAGAGATGCTACTTCATCAACTGCTTTCATATAAGCCATCAAAGTATCGGCCGATGAGTTCGGTGGAATATACAGTGTTACAATATAAATTTTATTTCGTTGGAACTCCACAGAGCAGCAAATTATTTCTAAATTTGTAAAAGACTGTAATTCAATTTTATTACAGCTAAATTTGGATTTTACAGCACATAGAACACCACCTCCTACTGCAGTACAATCAGAATCAGCATGACGGTCACGTCGAAAAACTTGAAAATTTGAAAATAGTTCTTCGTCCTTTATGGAGTTACACAACCAGGTCTCCACCAAATAAAATATATCATCATCAGCGTCAAAGCAGGTGGAAAACAGTTGTTTAGTCTTTGTTCTTATTCCTCTTACATTTTGGTACTGGATTCTGATGACTGTTTCTGCCAGTTTTTTGGTTTTGAACTTAAAACTTTCTTTGGTGGTGATAGGAACTCATGTATGACCAAACCTTCTGGCCATACAGTAGGGCAGTTTAATTTATTAAAGATATCGTCAGATGATGATATTTTAAATGAAGAAACTGCACTCTTAGGATTATTGATTTTAAAAATTCCGATTTCATTTATCGATTCTTTTGTGCAGTTCAGATAATTCGATATGTATCATATTTGAGAATATCATCAGGTGTTGTTGATGGATGTAACCTCGACACAAACAGCGATTTTGATTTACGTATCACTTTGAGAATCGAAGCACTGCTGGTTCCTATTATTATATCCTCTGTCCCTGCAATTTCAGAAACGTAGTTACAATCTTTTGTGACCCTGATTTCTGTACTATTTCTGGTGGCTTTGCTATTTTTGATGGATTTACTTTTTATATTAATATTATTATTATTATTGCTATTTTTATTATTAGTATTATTCCCATTATTATTATTTTTCTTATTATGATTGCGATTATGATTATGAATATTATTGTCATTATTAGTTTTATTTTTACTATTATTATTGTTATTATTATTACTGTTATTATTATTATCATTATTATCATCTTTATCATTATCATCATTATCATTTTTATTTTGTTTTTGATTATTATTATTATTATTATTTTTATTGCTTTGTGACGCAATAACGGAAGCAAATGATAGATCCAGCAAACTATTCACCGATATGTCAGCAAGTTGGCTTTGACCTTGAGCCCCTTTATTACCTGATAGTTTGGCATACCTATTTGATAATGTCATATCTAAATTATGAATCTCTGATGTAGGATAACTGGCACCTATGTTAAAATTTTCAATCTCAAGGATCTTGTTGAACATTTCCACATGTTCATGGAGAATCAATTGCATTCTGGCAAATTCCATATCGATGTTAAATAGAGATCCAGCCATTTCAGTAATTTTTGACAATAAGGTATGTGGTCAGATTTTCCTACATGAATCACAGTACCTGTGCTATTATAATACATATTTTTATAATTAATTAATTAAATGTGAACACCGTGATTTGTTGTAGTCTAGTGTAAAATTTATACCTTTCATAAATTGTATACTTTTTTGGATTACAATAATTATCAAATTGCTCTATAACTTCTGCATAAATTTTTTTGTCTCTTTCTTCTAATTTAAAATTATCAAAAATCTCTACTGCCTTTTCTCCCATTAAATTGAGAAGAATTGCAATTTTCCTTTCATCTGTAGCTGACTTTGCTTTTTCATTTTCAATTGGTTTTTCTATCGCTGTTATATAAATCTCAAATAATCTTTTGAACTTAGTCCATTCGATACTAATATTTTCATCGAAATTCAAAGGACCTGGAGCTCTGAAGGAGTCACTCATATTTAATTATTTAATTTATTCCACGTGGTTCACTTTTCTTTTTTCCTTCTTTTTATTATTATTTTTATTTTTTATTTATTTATTTATTTATTTTTTTTTTTTTTACAAATTGTGTATTAATTTATTTATTTAATTTATTTTCCAAATGATTATTATTTTAGTTCTTGTTATTTTGTTATATTTTAGTTCCTTTTCGACTGCGCCATGTGCTATTTTAATACAAATTTTTATAATTAATTAATTAAATGTGAACACCGTGATGATAGCTTCAGAACTGCCGTATAATCTTTATTAATTATCACTTACAAGCAATGTATTACAATTGGTACTTAATTCATAATACCTACATAGCAACTGTTATATTATTATTACAATTAAATACATTTAGAGCTATATATAATTATAATTATAGTCTATGGGTATACAAATATTTCATTTACTGTATGTTACGGAAGCGTAACCATAAATAATAAGTTTTCGGAAGTTGATACAAAAATACGGTGCATTAACCTTGAACTTGACCACATTAGCAACTTTTCTATTGTTCATTTTGTATAATAAGCAATATTTATATTATTCTTTCTTGAACATTCTTGATTATTGTAATAAATCAAATATTGCTTACTATATAATTTATTTTAAGTAAAAATGCTTAATTTGTAATTTACCTTTAATTCAATATAATTAACTTTGACCATATGAATGAAATTGCTTAGATTGTAACTTACCTTTAAATTAACTTTGACCATATGAATGAAATTGCTTAGATTGTAACTTACCTTTAAATTAATGTAATTAAATTAATATAAATAGACATAAATCGATTGTATCAAGCAGTTCCAATAAAGCTTACTAGCATTGAATTATTGGCGCTCTTGTTTTACTAAACACTGTAATTGGAACAATTGATAGGCATTCATACAACATCTTCCTCTTTTTTTTTTTTTTTTTTTTTTTTTTTTTTTTTTTTTTTTTTTTTTTTTTTAAAGTACTTATATGTATCTCTAAGATTATAAAATTCAAATCAAAGCAAGTTGTAATATTTTTTAAATTCTAAATGTAATTATTATCAATTATTATTATTAACACTATGTATGTATAATTATATATTTAAGACTATAAAATTCAAATCAAAATTTTAATACATATTTTCAATTATTTTTTATTCATTATTATATATAATTTTTTTTTTTTCATTTATTTATACCTAATCTATCTGGTTCTTTTACAATTCTTCCTGATTTAGTGACATATGATTTATTATTAATATTTTGAGATTTTGTTTCAGTTGGTTTAAAATTTTCTTTTGTTTTTTCGATTTCTTTATTTTGATTTAAATTTGATGGATTTTGATTTATAACTGTATTTTCCGAATTACTTTCTGGATCGTCGGAGTTACGTATATGGTGTATTGATTGAACGTCTTAGATGAGTGGAATTGCGTCTTAGTATTTTATTATTTTCAGTTAATATTTTAAATGATCTTGGACTTGCTTCTTTATCAATAATTTTTGCAGGTATCCAATTATTTTTTGACTGTACTGTTACATTATCTCCTTTTTTAAATTGGTCCTCCTTTTGGTGTCGAATTTTCCTATCATGGTAGTATTTATATCGTTTTTGGTTCATTTTAATAGATTCTTTAAGTCCTTTTATCACTTTCGGTTTTAGTAAACTTCGCTTTATTGGTACTAAAGTTCTAAGTCTCCTACTCATAAGCATCTGAGATGGAGTGTATTTGAAATTTGCGGTAGGCGTATTTCTGTAGGCTAGTAATGCACTATGTATGTCTTCACTATCTTCATGGGATTTTTTTAAAATTCTTTTGCATATACCCACGGCCTTTTCAGCGAGGCCATTCGAGCGTGGATAAAGCGGACTTGAGGTTTGTAATGAAATTTTCCATGATTGTGTAAAAGATTTAAATTCGAATGAGTTGAAAGGTACATTATCAGCTATTAGTACAGCTGGTATGCCATGACAGGCGAAAATTGATTTTAATGCAGATATGACCATTTTTGCTGTTTTATTTTTTAGGGATTTTAACTCAATCCACTTTGAGAAATAATCAATTAAAACTAGATATGGTTGTTTTTGAAATTCTAAAATATCGCATCCTACTTTATAAAACGGAATGTTTGGGATCTCGTGTGGAATAAGTGGATCATGAGATTTTGAAATTTTATATTTTTCGCATATTTTACAGCTTTTTATAAATTGTTCAATATCATAATTTATCTTAGGCCAATAAATAATTGATTTTGCCTGTTCTTGTGTCTTTGATATTCCCATGTGACCTTTATGAAGTGATGCTAATATTTCTTTTCGTAAAGTGCTTGGGATAATTATTCGATTATTGAAAAATAGTAGTCCTGACTCATAATAAATTTCATGTCTCAACTGCCAATATTGATGTAATAATATATCAGTAGACTCTTTCTTTTTAGGCCACCCGACTTGACACATTTCAATTAGTTTTTTTAAAATTTTATCATTTTGAATTTCTCGTTTAATTTGTTCTATTCTCGTATCTGTTGCAGAAACAGAATGTACTACTTCATTTAAAGATTGGTCAACTTCTTGAACATGTTTTTTCGACTATGCTCTAGATAGCGTATCTGCAACAAAGAGAAATTTACCTGGCACGTATTTAAATTCTAAATCATATTTCATTAACTTTAATTTAATTCTTTGAAGGCGATTAGAATGCACATCACTAACATTTTTAATTGATAAGGTAACTAGGGGTTTGTGATCAGTTAAAATGACTGTTTTTCTCCCGTATACGTAATTGTGAAATTTTTTACAAGCAAAAAGTATTGCTAAAAATTCTTTTTCAATCTGAGCGTATCGTTGTTCTGTTTCTGTCAAGGCTTTAGATATACAGGGTGATTCCGTTACGGTGTCCAACCGGGAAACTACGGATAGGTCTCGGCGAGGGGAACAAAAAAAAGTATTGGTGGGGGGGGGGGGGCAATCTCAACGGTTTAGGAGTTAGAGGGGGTTAAAGATTTTTGGTACTTTTTTCATATTTTACCCTATAACTTTTCACAAGGGCACGCTAGGCTCACCAACTCTTTTACATAATTGTGATGGACTCCTGTGCCTTTCCATCAACATCTTACCTGCTGCTGTGTATCCGACCATTCAGAAGTTATAAGGCCTTAAATCCATAATTTTGTCATTTTTTCACAGATTTTTGGACTTTAACCCTGCTTTACTCAAAAAAGGCTTAAATTAACCCTCATTTTTTATTGCAGAAAATGAAGGCTCAATTAATTCTACATTGATTTTCTATCTTCATTTTTTTCAAAAAATGCATAGTTTTCAAGATATTTGCACTTGAAAACTAGCATTCCAAGCTCCTATTTTCAATTTACACTGTAATAAAAGCACGTGTCCAATAATATAATGAATTTCAGACTAATATTATCAGATTTTTTAAGAGGTCTTCCTCAAAATCTCAAAAATTATCCATTTTTCGAAAAAATTTAAGATAGTAAATCGATGTAGAATTAATTGAGCCTTCATTTTCTGCAATAAAAAAGAGGGTTAATTTAATCCTTTTTTGAGTAAAGCAGGGTTAAAGTCCAAAAATCTGTGAAAAAATGACAAAGTTATGGTTTTGAGGCCTTATAACTTTTGAATGGTCGGATACACAGCAGCAGGTAAGATGTTGATGGAAAGGCACAGGAGTCCTTCATAATTATGTAAAAGAGTTGGTGAGCCTAGCGTGCCCTTGTGAAAAGTTATAGGGTAAAATATGAAAAAAGTACCAAAAATCTTTAACCCCCTCTAATTCCTAAACCGTTGAGATTGCCCCCCCCCCCCCCCCCCACCAATACGATTTTTTGTTCCCCTCGCCGAGACCTATCCGTAGTTTCCCGGTCGGACACCGTAACGGAATCACCCTGTATAACAAACAGGTTTATTGTTTTGAATTAGACATCCCCCTAAATCGCCTTGTGATGCATCTTTTTGAATAAATATTTGAGATTTTAAGTCAAAATTTGCTAAAACTGGGGCCCTAGATATTATTTCTTTAAGCTTATCAAAAATTTTGGAATGTTGTAATAGCCATTCGAAGTGTGTGCTAGTTTTAAGTAATTGTCTTAAAGGTTGTGTTAAGTCTGACAAGTTAGGAATGAAATTACGTAAATAATTAATTAAGCCCAAAAATCTTTGCAGATCTTTTTTATTTCCAGGTATTGGAATCTCTTGAATGGCAGTGATTCTGGCAGGATCAATTTTAATACCTTCATTTGATAAGATATATCCTAAGTATTTTACTTCAGATAAACAATATTGAAGTTTGTCAGGATTGAATTTAATATTGTGAATGCGAGCTCTCTCAATGACTGCTTTTAAATTTTTGTCATGCTCAGCTTTTGATTTTCCGTATACTAATACATCATCAAAATATACAAATGTTCCCGTCAAGTCTCTAAAATATTTATCATTTAATTTTTGAAAAAGCTCTGGTGCAAAGTTTAATCCAAAAGGTAGTCTACAGAATTTAAAACAATCAAAGGGTGTGCTAAAAGCACAAAGGTCACTGCTTGTTTTATCTAAAGGAATTTGCCAGAATCCTTCTTTGAGGTCTAAGACAGTATAAAATTTCATATTTTTTAATTTATTTGTTAAGTCTTCTAGACGGGGAATTTCAAATGGTTCTTTTAAAATGTTTTTATTTAAATTTCTAGGATCTAGACATAGTCGAACAGACTTATCCGGTTTTTCTATAATTACTAAGTTATGTACCCATTCTGTAGGGTATGCGACTTTTACAATTATTCCTTTCTTTTCCATTTCCGCTAATTTTTCTTTAATTTTATCTTGGAGGACTGCATATAGGTATCGCATTTGGCTTGATATAAATTTTACAAACCTCTGAGAAACACCCTAACCCTGTAAATATGTCTTTATTTTCTTTTATAAATGCTTGTTTTTCTTTATTTAATTGTAATTTATTATCTATATTTTTTTTTGTACTTATTTCTTTAACTTTATTAATCAAGTTTAATTTTATGAGAGTTTGCAAACCCAGAATTGGAACCGAATTGGTATTGACTACAAGAAAACGTTCTTCATGTTTGTTATTTTTAGTTTCAATTTTAAGTTTTACAGACCCTAAGACGTTCAATTTAAAACCACCATATGCGTAAAGGTTAACACGAGTCGGATTCAATTTATGTTTTCTTTCAAATTTTTTCTCGTATATTTTATTGGGTATGATATTAATCTCGGAACCGGTATCAATTTTAAATTCAATTTTATGATTCTCTACTTTAAATTTTTTAAACCAACCTTTATTTGTTTCACTTAATTAATGAACAGTTATTGAATCAGATAAATAAATCTCTGTGTCTGATGATTGATCACTACTACTTTCACAAGTGCTATCACTACTACAGCTCAAATCTTTACTAATTTCATTATCCTTCTTTTGACCTTTTGATTTACACATCTTAGCATAATGATTCATTTTTCCACATTTTTTTACATTTTTCTTTAAAAGCTGGGCATTTATTAATTTTATGTGAGAAGGAACACCTACTACAATTTTTAACTACTTGTTTTTCTGTTTCATCTTTATTTTTTAATTCACCTTTATTTTTAGATTTATAGTTACTGACATTTGATTTTCTGCGTACCGCATGTACTTTTACCTCTTGTTGCAGTTCCTTTGCTTGATGATGAGTAGCTTCAGCTATTCTGCAAAATTCGATGACCTTGTCCAATGTCGGATATTCAAGCCGAAGAAGCTTTTCTTGTGTATCGTGATTTGCGATTCCTAGGACGATTCTATCTCGGAGCATTTCATCTAAAACTGCTGCCTGAAATTCGCATCTTTTTGCCTGTTTATTGAGGTCAGCGTAAAAGTGATCGAATGATTCACCATTTTGTTGTAGTCTAGCGTAAAATTTATACCTTTCATAAATTGTATACTTTTTTGGATTACAATAATTATCAAATTGCTCTATAACTTCTGCATAAATTTTTTTGTCTCTTTCTTCTAATTTAAAATTATCAAAAATCTCTACTGCCTTTTCTCCCATTAAATTGAGAAGAATTGCAATTTTCCTTTCATCTGTAGCTGACTTTGCTTTTTCATTTTCAATTGGTTTTTCTATCGCTGTTATATAAATCTCAAATAATCTTTTGAACTTAGTCCATTCGATACTAATATTTTCATCGAAATTCAAAGGACCTGGAGCTCTGAAGGAGTCACTCATATTTAATTATTTAATTTATTCCACGTGGTTCACTTTTCTTTTTTCCTTCTTTTTATTATTATTTTTATTTTTTATTTATTTATTTATTTATTTTTTTTTTTTTTTACAAATTGTGTATTAATTTATTTATTTAATTTATTTTCCAAATGATTATTATTTTAGTTCTTGTTATTTTGTTATATTTTAGTTCCTTTTCGACTGCGCCATGTGCTATTTTAATACAAATTTTTATAATTAATTAATTAAATGTGAACACCGTGATGATAGCTTCAGAACTGCCGTATAATCTTTATTAATTATCACTTACAAGCAATGTATTACAATTGGTACTTAATTCATAATACCTACATAGCAACTGTTATATTATTATTACAATTAAATACATTTAGAGCTATATATAATTATAATTATAGTCTATGGGTATACAAATATTTCATTTACTGTAATTGGAACAATTGATAGGCATTCATACAACAGTACCATTGTAGACCATTATTTTCTTTTAACTTGTCGGCAATCAATGCAGTGAGTCCTGCACACGTAGCATGGGAGAATTTTCCACAACCCGTCCGTGTGCATAAAACGACAGAAGCCCGTGGTTTATCAATTTGACATATTACACAATTCATTTTTAAGTATTATCAAAAAATATGTAATAAGAAGAACTCTTATTCATATAAAATTTCTTCATATAAAAATTTTTATTCTGGGGTTCTGGCGCGAGTACCCCAATCTTTTATTTTAAAAGCTTAGTTATGCTCTCTCGAAGTTTTCTCTGAACTTTGACGTCATTTTTTTTGAGAGGATTTTTTGACGTCATACATTATGATTGCTTTGATCATGTTTTGGCATATTTATGTTAAAAATTTTCATTTCATAACAAATTACGATTTATACTTTTTATTTTTTTTTCGTTTGCAAGATCAAATTAAAATTCAATTGTTTTATTTTTCCCTACTTTGATTGATTTTTTAAATACATATGTGTATATTTGCAAATTATTTAATATATCGGAGATTTTGATTGTCTAAACATTTTTTCAAGTTCTAGAATTAATTTTTAAATATTATTCCCATAGTTATTTTTTGTTTTTAAAAAAGTATTCAAATATTTTAATTATTCTATTAAAATTAAATATATTTTTATTTTTAAAAATGAAAAGTATAAATCGTAATTTGTTAAGTTGCCATAGCAACAATGCAATTATGATAAATATTAATTTGTTATATATTTGTAAAAAATGAAAATTTTTAACATAAATATGCCAAAACATGATCAAAGCAATCATAATGTATGACGTCAAAGTTTAGAGAAAACTACATATATAGGTATATATACAGGGTGTTCCGGAAATGGTGGAGAATATTTTAAGGGGTGAAAGTAGAGGTGATTTCCAATCGAAAATGTCATATAATATTTTTTCCGATTCGCTTTGGATTTTGAGATATTCGAATTTTTAAGTTTTTCCATAGGACCCACGTTTTCGGATGTATCAGTCTTCATATCACCTCATCTTTTTCACTTAGAAGGCCGCTAAAACATTTGTTATGACGAGGAAGCATTCGCCTTTTGTCCCAAATAAGATTCTTACCTGCTAGTAAAATCTACTTTTTGTTCTTGCCTTCATTGCATATCTCATATGCCTGTTTTGTAACTGTGACTCAACACATTTCTTCAGAAAACACCCTTATCGTCTAAAACAAGCTATGTTCCGTTTCACAATCTCTTATCTTTCAGAAAATCTCTCATTTATGGCTCTATGCCACCTACTTTGCAAATTATCGCAACATATTCGGCGAAAGTCCCGTTTTTGTTCAATGCAGGTCCTTTTTTGCACTAGTTTTTCAATGCAGAAAACAGAAGACAGGGAACAATGACCCTCATTTTTTATTGCAGAAAAAGAAGGCTCAATTGATTCTACATCGATTTGCTATCTTCAATTTTTGCAAAAAACTCATAGTTTTCGAGATATTTGCATTTGAAAATTAGCATTTCTAGCTTCTATTTTCAATTTACACTGCAATAAAACACGTGTTCAATATCCAATGAATTTCAGACTTATTTTTTCAGTTTTTTCAAAAGGTATTCCTTAATATCTCGAAAATTATACATTTTTTGCAAAAATTGAAGATGGCAAATCGATGCAGAATCAATTGAGCCTTCTTTTTCTGCAATAAAAAATGAGGGTTAATTTAAGCCTTTTTTAAGTAAAGCAGGGTTAAACGCAAAAAATGGGTGAAAATTCACAAAATTTTGATTTTAAACGACTCTAACTTTTTAACAGTTAGGAAAAGAGGAACAAGTAAGGTATCGTTGAAAAGGGCAAAGGGTCTCCTACATTTTTTTTAAATACAAGGTGACCCTAGAGTGCCCCTGAAAAAAGTTATGGGGTGTTTAGTGGAAGAAGTGCGAAAAAACTTCAACGCCCTCTAGCGGCCAAACCGTTGGGATTTCCCCCCCCCCCTCCGATACGATTTTTTGTTTGTAAAAAGTAAGGCTCAATGTGATTTAAAATTATTATTAATAACTATAAGCAATATTATTTTTTACGTACCTATTATATTATTTTCCGTGGAAATCTCTTTCTTAATGTAGCCTGTGCCTGACTTCTCTAATAATTCGTAAAAATCTACATCTATTATTTCCCTTTTCTTACGTAGGTTGCTATTTATGTATCCGGAATTGGCAACACTAGCGTTTCTAGGTGACATCTGTCATAGCCATCGTGAAGTTTGACATTTGAACGGTTGTTTTGTTTGTTACAGTGATTGCAAAGTCTTATCTCAGTCCAAAAATGGAATTAACGCGGGAAAATTTTCGTGCTATGATTTATTACTACTTTCGACGTGGATTATCTCAACAACAGTGTATCGATCAACTTACTTTTACTTTCGGCGATGAAGCACCATCTAAAAGTACTGGGTACCACTGGTTCAGTGAATTCAATCGTGGCCGTCGTCCACTCACGGATGAATTTAAAGAAGGTCGTCCAAAAACGGTTGTTGTGCCAGAAAACATCGTCGCTGTGGGCGAACAGATAACGCAAGATCGTCATGTGACATACCGTGAGATTGAGACATCCCTAGGCATTATCCGCATAACATTTCAGAATTCTATATGAACTCCAGCGAAACTTATTTCTCCTCCTAATACTGAAACATGCAGAACACAGGCGGAACATTACCGGAACTCAATTAATTTTGTTTAATCATCGACAAATCTGTACTTATGCAGTAGAAATGTTTAGTATCTCTTAATCAATGTTTTTCAGTCTCTTTACAGTACTACATAAGTTGAATTATTTAGTATTTAATAAGTACTGAATTTCAATATAAATACTAAATTGGAATAGCTGGAATGAAAAATTCAAACCTAAAAAAGTATTAAAAAAACTACTGGTAGTAGATTTTATTTTTTTGCTTTATATTGAAGTATAATTACAATAGCTAATTACAATTTATAAACATTATAAACAATTTACATCTTTCGTAGTCGTATGTTTCTAATTCACTTTTTCACGCAAGAATTTTTTCAGCCATAACTGCAGCATTGTATGTATCTTTAAAAAACAATATGTGTTATATATTCGTCTATACAGATAACATATATACATATGTATAAGTACTTACCGTATACTTTATTGTCAATTGGAATTACTTTAAATTCTAACCAGTTCTCTTTGGGTTTCTTATTTTTTCGTATGAACTCATATGCTTTTGAAGAATAAGGAGCCTATAATATAGTTTATTAAAAGCCATTATAGAATTATCAGTTTGAAATTGGTAAACTTTAAACATTACTATAATTTCAATAACTTTATCAATAAAAATTTTAAAAATATATATTAAAATCTGCGTCTCATCTCAGCACTTGTTCAAACGAATAATGTTTTTTTTTTTTCAAATAATTTGACAGCTAATTGCCACGTATATATGATGAGATCCAAAGATCCAGCGATTGAAAGATCGAATTTCGATTTGCGTATTTCAGTATCCTGGATCGAAAGATCGAGTTCAGTTTAGATTCAAACGTGGTTCAAAATATAGAAAATATAACCTTGAATTTTTTACTTTTCCTAATCTTTGAATGTAAACTTAAATATTAGGGCAAGTTTAGAGTTTCTTCATCTCCCCAAATATTTCTTTCTGCCATTTTATTTATGTTTTCAATTTTATTTAAATGAAACAAATAAAAGTTTTTACACACTTCGATAAATAACATAGCCTAAAACAATTTTGATCTTTCAATCTTTCAATCCGTGTCTGTACTGTTATATTTCGACTCGATCCAGGTGAAAAGGCTGGATCGGATCGGTTGGATCCCATATGGACTCGATCTCCGTCTACATGTTTTTTAAGGGGATTCAGATCGGTTTAAATTAAGATTCAATCCGTTATGTATACATAGTAAATAATGCCGTTTTAATTACGGCAAACAGCACTGGATAAGTACTTACAGGAGATACTGTATAGGATTTCTTTGTATTCACTGAAACAGTACTGTTCAGGCATTGAAAATCTGCATTAGGCGAAACAAAAATGGCAAAGTGTTAGTGTCTTTATTCAGAATTGAATGATGGCTGATTCAGTATTGAAAACAGGTATTATTTAAAAAAAAAAACCAATTTATATTTTCGTCATCAAGACGAGACTATTTCAGAACTGAAAGTAAAAATGGCAGCATCCAAATTCCTGTAGAGTATCGTTTTCTAGTAATTAAAGCTTGAATTCCGATAATTGTTATGCGGGTAGTATGACAAGCATCCATGAGATATTGTATGAACATTTAGTCGTGAAAAAGATTTATTCGCGTTGGATCACGCATAATTTGACTATTTCTCAAAAAAACCATACTCCGAAACACTTGAAGCAAAATGGTAAAAGTGCTCGAAAATTGGTTCAAGCGCCTGCGAAAGTAAGTATATCGATTATCAAGGAGAATATTTCCAAAAACAATAAAATAACTTTCAATGAAAAATATTTGTTTTTGTTATTTATAATTTCACAGCATTCTTCACTTTCGTTTCCAAAAATTTCTTTAAAAACATCAAGATTGAAGTTATATTTTTTATCCATTTTTCAATACAAATTGCACTTTATCAAAATTACAAAAATTAATTTACATTACATAATACATTTTCGATACTCGAAATCAATGCATTAGTCAGTGTTGCCAGAGAGGTAGTTTTTTAAATAAAAAATTTGGGTTGCCAACCAAGCGCATTTTTTCTTATTTCTTATTTGAGGAAAATTTTTATTTTTTAAGATGGCTGAAAATATCACCACATTAAAGCTTAAAAGAGGAATACTGCAAGGTACGATTACAAGGATGGAAGCCTTTGTTTTAAATATTACAGACCAAACAGTAATAGCAGACTTAAAGGTTAGACTAGAGGCTATTGAAACTACATTTAGTGAATTTGTGGCGTGTGATGAGATTATAGCCTTACAACCAACGAAACAGTCTCATTATGAAGATATTGAATTAAAATACTTTGATGTAAAGGCCGCATTCGTACAAGCTATTACGACATGGGAAAATGCTGTGCGTGCTAGAGAGAACGCATCACCACTGTCGCTTCAGTGCAACTCCACGTTGTCGCAACAACATACAATTTCAACAAATTCATCTAGAGAAGCTAATCTACCAAGACTCAACATTCCATCATTTTTGGGTGAATGTCAAGAGTGGCCAGGTTTTAAAGATTTATTCGAGGCCACCGTTCACAAGAATGATTCGCTTACAGCATCACAAAAATTTCAATATCTGAAAAGTTTCCTGAGAGGGGATGCAGTTGCATTGGTGAGGCATCTGTCCATATCAGACTCAAATTATGAAGAGGCATGGGCGAAATTAATAAAACGATTTGATCGAAAAAAGCATATCGCTACTTCTTTAATCAAAACGTTTTTGAATCAATCATTTATAGCACAAACAACAGCAAAATCGCTTCGATCGTTGGCAGATACATCAGATGAAATAATACGAGGTTTACGGGCACTTGGCGAAAATGCAGAAAGCAGAGACATTTGGCTTATACATTTATTGTTAAATAAATTGGATAACGAAACTAAGCAACTTTGGGCTTCAGAAACAGTCGATCAAGACTTTCCTTTATTTGATTTTTTTATTGAATTTTTAAATAAAAGATGTGATGCTCTAGAAGTCTGTGTTCCTCCAAAAAGACAACAGGTTGGGATAAAGTCTATGCATTCAGCATCTGTAGACCAGTCAATCTGCATTATTTGCTCTAAATTACATCCTGTAACAAATTGCGATAAATTTGAACAATTATCGACAAGCGATAAGAGAAGATTTGTCGCCGATAAAAAAATTATACTTCAACTGTTTGCGTAAAAATCATCAAGCTAGAAAATGCTCATCTAAAAATCGATGTAAAAAATGTGGAAAGGTTCATCATACAATGCTGCATGATTCGTCTTCGTCTACTTTGAGTACTCGTAATAGTACTACGGTTCAACAGCCCATGGCTGTTGGAAGTGTATCAAGTTCAGAAAATACGATAAAAAATGCTGCTTCATATAACATATTGACAAAATCTCAACATGAAAACTTCAAAGGTCATGCCATTCTGCCGACAATTAAATTGGCAGTTTACGATAATAACGGGTAATTTAGAACTTTTCGTGCATTAATGGATTCGAGTTCACAAGTTTCTTTCGTGACTGAAAGATGTGTTCAATTATTACAATTATCTCGACAGAATGCGAGAAGCTGCGTTTCGGGGTTAGGCTCAACAGAAGCAGGTGTTACCAGGGGAAAGACCAGGTTAAATTTATCTCCTCATTTCGACAAAAATAAGAAGTTTACGATCTGGGCATTTATTATGAATTCACTTACGTCGTACTTACCAGATCCTGATTTTCATGCAAGAATACATCAAATTGGATCATATGAAATTGGTTCCTCCAGATGAAATTAAGATCCCTGGTGATAAGGTGATTTACTTGCCGCATCATGCAGTTTACAAGGAAGATTCTAAAATTCGTGTGGTATTTGATGCATCCATGAAAACGTCGTCTGGGTTGTCACTAAACGATCAGCTATTAGTAGGTGCGAGTTTGCAACAAGATCTTATGTCCATCCTTTTATGTTTTCGATTCCATAAGATAGCCTTTTCATCAGATGTTCAGAAAATGTTCAGACAAATTAAAGTTAGATTGGAAGATCAAGATTTTCAAAAAATCCTTTGGAGAAGTAGTGTCAAGGAAGAAATTAGACACTATCGGCTTACAGCGGTAACTTATGGAACAGCTTGTGCTCCATTCCTTGCCACAAGAGTCTTACAGCAAGTTGCAGATGAAAACGAGCGATCTCACCCGAATTATATTATTAATGTTTTCACTTAATAAAGGAAAACAAAAATAATTTAAAGTTATTTTAAATAAAACACCGAGATTTTATTTTGAAATAAAAACACTTTATTTTATTTAATAAATGTGAATCTTCAGATTCACAACGGAGGTAACCGTTCACTTTAGTGTACAAATTATAACTCAACTTATTCTAAAACTTAATCTTTAATGAAACCTCGGTTTCGTACATATTATCTTAAAAGTATCGTGAGAAAATTACTTAACTCTAAACATCTGTTTTATGTTATTTTCTACTTGATACTTGTTACTTTTTACATACCTTCTATGATCACTAGGATAGTAAAAAGGATATCTGTAGACATATTTATGTATACTTTTTACTTGCCTTTCCACTTAGTTATTTCTCACGATCATTGAGATGGTAATAAAGGATATATTTATGTATTCGTTTACTTTATTTTCTATTTCCCACGATTGTTTTAAGAAATAAAGAATATTCATTGACATATTTATGTATCCTTTATTTTGTGGTTTTTGTGATCATACAAGTATTGTAACTTTATGAGTTCTATTATGGGTTAATTGATTTTATGAGTTCCAAGAATTCGGGACTCTTCTTTTTTTCATCTTTATTGTTACAATATGTAACTCCCGCGAGCAGCGTCGATGATTAAGAATAATTGTTACATAGACGACATTTTAACAGGGGTAGATTCCGTACAAGCAGCGATTCATCTGGCAAGGCAGATTTTAGACATACTTAATTCCTGTGGGATGCCACTAGACAAGTGGAAATCTAATTCGAGACAATTTCTTTCGGCAGTGTCGCAAAGACAAGAGGTAGAAGAGAATCTTTTATGTTTCGATAGTAATAATAGTATCCAAGGGGTGTTAGGAATTTTATGGAATTCTTCACTCGATAAGTTTTCATTTATTGCTTTACCTGTGAATTTAGAAAACATCACGAAACGCGTCATTCTATCGCAAGCATCGCGCATATTTGACCCGTTGGGTTGGCTGAGTCCATCAACTATTATTGCAAGATTTTATTTCAGTCGTTATGGTTACTAACGGTGAGTTGGGATGACCCACTCCCAGATGAAATTTCGTCTCAGTGGAAAGTGGTTTGCAGTCAGTTTAATGTTGTAGTAGGAATCCAAATTCCAAGATGGATAGGTACAATCAGTTCAGAGAAGTTCGAGCTTCATGGATTCTCAGATGCATCTGAGAGGGCCTATGCGGCTGTAATTTATTGTAAATTTTATAGTAACTCAAAAATTAACCTACTTGTATCAAAGACCAAGGTAGCTCAGTTGAAGCAAATATCAATTTCGCGACTCGAGTTGTGTGCAGCAAAATTGATGAATAAAGTTTTAACTGCATTGGAAGTTGAACCATCGGTCATATATGCTTGGACAGATTCTCAGATAGTTCTGGCATGGTTGTCAGATGTTCCTCGCAAATGGAATTCGTTTATAGCAAATCGTACAGCATATTGTTGCATAACGGAAAATTCAGTTTCAGAATGAAACTGAATTTTTATTTTAATGAAAAATAGAAATTTATGGAAACTTGAACTGCTTCCTGGTGTACCCAGCCGGTCAATTTTCCAGCTGCTTCAGCCGGGGTGGGTTCTTGGATACACCATTTTCGGAAGCGGGTTCGTCATGGCAACATAACAAGGACCGGCTCAATCCAGAAAAAGATGACAAAGAGCTTTACTAAAAAAAAATAATAAAAATTGGACCAAAAATAACCATCTTACTGACAGGGGAAGTACTCAGCTCATATCAAAAATAAATCTTATAAACCGAGTGGAACATCTTCTACCACCGCTGGGATTCTCCATGTCACAACACCTTCAATGTTCTATTACCACATCATCATATTTCAATTACTTTACCGGACAATTCCCTAATCACACAAGAAAAAAAAATGGTTTGAAAGAAGAAAAGATTGAATATAGCATTCTTGATTTATTTAGTTCCCCCTTTCTTTTTTTTTTTTTTTTTTTTTATATTTAAAAAAAGAAAAAATGAATTCCTTATTCGTTATTGTTCCATTTACCCTATTCTAACATTTAAAAAAAAAAAAAAATTTTAAAACCTTTTTTTTTCTTTTATTACTGTTTTCTTCTTTATTGTTTGTATTCCTCATCATTATAAATAAATTTATAAATTCCTTTCTTTTTTTTTCTTATGATATTATGACATTTCCAAAAAAAAAATAATCTAATGTTTGCCTTAGTTAATTCTACCTACACGGGCCCAAAAAAAAACCTAATATTAATCTAAAAATTTACATATGTTATATTAAAATTTTTTTTTTCTTTTTTGTTTTTTTTTTGTTTTTTGTTATTTAATCACAATTTTATCCTTTACATTTAAGATACACCTATCGTTTACAAAAAAATTATTAAATTCAAATTAGCTTACTTTTGGTTGATTTCCGATGACGGATACAGGGTGATTTCCTTTCTCCGTACTGGTTTCTTCGTTTTTTTTTTTTGTCTTTAGTATTTCTTTGATGACATCATCGTTGATATATCGGCAGAAGGGTAGATAAAGATGAACGATAATGAATATTACCTTGATTTACACATGTTTTCGATGACGAATAAAAAAATTCTTTTTCTTTTTTTTTTTTTTCTTCAAATATCATTTTCTATTCAATTTTTATTAAGAGCCATATAACAAAATCACTCCAAATTTTAGATTCATTCTAATTTAAATTAATTTTATATATTTTTTTTCTCTTATAAATACTTAGAAAAGACCTTCTATTTATATTAAATAACTAATTTATATTAATTACAATTTACTACTGTATTCTTTTTTTTGTTGTTTCCCATTTTCAAGAGCACAACATTTTATTCTCACAAAAAAAATATCTGAATTATTTGTTTTTCTATTTTTTTTTCTTTTCTACCAAAAAAAAATAATGTTTTCAATTTATAGATTTAATTTAAATTCTATTACAAAATATTTTGCACACTTTTTGTTTTCATTTTTTTTTTTCTTTTGTAAATTATAAATGTTATTAAACCTATTATTTTATGGCATTTAATTTAGTTCTAAATTAGAAGCAATCTGGAACAACACAAATATCAAAAAAATGTTTCCCCAAAAAAAAATTTGTAGATATATGAAAAAAACTTGTATGTCACTAAACTAAATTCTGTTTCTTTTCTTCCATTCCGTTTTCTTTTTTTTTCTTGATTTACACAAAAAAATGATTTTTAAAATTTTTTTTTTTCCTTTCTTTTTTTTTTTTACTCGTGATTAACAAAAAAAAATTTAATCATGTAAAAAAAAATATGTATGTTGAAATATTATTTAAAAAAAAAATTTAATCTATACACAAATAAAAATCTTCTTTTTCTTCTTTTCTTTTTTGATTTTTTTCTTCTTTTTTTTTTTGTTCTCTTTAGTTTTGTAAGAAAAAGACTATACTTGAAAAATCGCGACTTTAGTGCCACAAAAAAAAACTAGATAATATGATTCATATCCGAGGCTATACCTTTATTATTTTTTTTCTCAAAAAAAAAATCACAATTTATATTATTTTTCCATATTTGTATCAACGTAATAAAAACAGTATCAAGTTAAGATTTATAATTTATAAGAAAAGATAAAATTGTCGCGTTTAGACCATAGTGTATATAGTGTTCCTACTGAGAGCCGATTTTTTTTTTTTTTATTTATAAATTTTTCTCTGAAAACAAAAACAAAATCCCATATGACTGAAGGAGGTAAAAATAATGCGTATTTCTTTAATGGAAAATTTCCGTATATATGAGCGAAAGCACAATATGATTATTCATACTAATCCCTCCCCAACATAGTTTTTTATAAACGCATTTTTCAAAATAGTCACCTAAATATGCATTAGTGTTCGTGTTTTTTTTTTATAATAAGCTAAAACCATATAAGATATATGAAACGCATACAAGCATAGCATATAGAAACAAGTTTGTTTACATTTATTTATAATGAGAAATTTCCTTTCTTACTTAAAATTGTGAATGTGTTCGTGTTTTATTTTTTATTTGTAAATATTTACGTTGCATTTCTTTTTAGTCAATAAAAAAATATTCCTATCACTTTTTAGCATTTTCTCAAAAAATGTGAGAGAAAAAAATAAAAAATAAAACTTCGGCTCTCAGTAATCCTACTATGTAAGTTCTTCTTTATACTCTGGTTTAGACTGTACGCCGTATTAAAAAAAATCAACCATTCTTGAGCCGTACCTTGACTAGACTGACTCGACTTGTCTACCAAAAAACTGTATCACAAAGAAATTGCCTCTTTGATGTACCAATTGCACATGTTAATCTCTTTTCACATTTTTTTTTGTATGCGTAAATGCGCGGCACAATCAATTCAAATCAGTACATGATACACAAGTATACCAATCATCATCAGACAACAGACATACTAGAATATTCGATACATTATTAAGTGAATAATGTATTCGAGTATTAACACTTTGGATGTTAGCACGGTGTGCGTGAACTTGAAAATTGTATCACATTATGCTATTTATCTAAGTAAATAGGTCATAATGCAATTATGGATCATATGGTATTATGTATTTTTCATACACATTGATTTATATAAGAATAAATCAAATGTTGTGTGAAAAATTTATATAGTGTATTTGTATATTGACAAATACACTGAAGTTCATAATATTTTAGCATTGGGGAAATAAATAGAGAAAAGTATAGAAAATTTGAACGAGATTAATTTCGAGAAAAATATGGAATAATCTCATGTATTTGTATTAAGTACAAGGGATTATTCGTGAAGTGGCGTGATTTTTGTAATAATCCATGTGATTAGTACAAAAATATTTGTTCAATTTTTGAACAAAACAAGATTAAATTTTATGTTGCGCGTGGGCAACGGAATTGAAATTACAGTTCATTTATTGGAAAAATTTTTATGAAAATTTCCAATAAATGTACATTTTTGAAACATTTTAAAAATTATGTGTACAACCGTCTGTAAAAATACAGCGGCGTACGAAAGTATCTAAAAAAAATAAAGGGGCTATTTGCTGTCGCAACAATATGCAGGGTGTTTCACCGTTCGTGTGCCAAACTGAACGGGGTGGTAGATCTCGGTGAGAAATGAAAAAAATCGTATGAGAGGGGAGGGTCTATTCTCAATGGTTACCGAGATATTCAAGGTCAAACAAATTTTTTTTCGAAGAGTAACCAGGGTACTAATTGCGCAAGTCGATCAATCGAGTCATCGTCGAACGATATTGAAAACGATGACTGAAATTCGATTATCGTTCTTGCTTGGTTTGGGTCGATCAATGAAATCTCGTTCTGTATATCGTTCAACCGATTTAACCGATTCAACCGCATATATTTTTGACGTTTATTTAACCTACAAAATTATTCTGTGAACTATTTGTATTTGATTTATTTTTTCTATTTATTTTATTCATTTGATCAATAATGGCATCAAGACTTTTTTTTATTAGAAAGTGAAAATAGTGAAAGTAAAAATTTGTCAATTCCACGCAGAAATTTAAGAAATAAGTATAATCCCCTAGAATAAACTGAAAAAAGGTAAGTAATAACATTTTTTATTTGTTCTTAAGAATTGTGTAAATTTTATTATTACTTATCATATTGTAGGTTTGTCTTAAAAAATAGATTATCGAAGCAGGCGTTTATATATGTATTAGAGAAAATAAATCTCGATGAAGGCAGTCTTAAGACTAGCGTCAACATTACTTGTGTTAGGCAGTGGTGGTTACCAATGGGTTGCTGCAGAAGACGTAGGCATACCGATCAATCAAGGATCTTTATCCTTAATTGTTAGTGAGGTTACTAAAAACATCCAGGACGTACTTTGCCCATTATGGATACAGTTTCCTTCCAATACACAAGAACGAACAAAAGAATATGTATATGAGAAATACAAATTGCCTGGAGGTAACGCATATAATGTTAGTTTTCATAGAAGATAAGAAATAATTCGAGTATTTTTTTCAGTTATTGGGTTCATTGATGGTACACATATTTTTTTAAGAAAGCCTGCTTAAAACGAAGAAATGTTTTATAACAGGAAAGGACGACATACCCCCCAATTCTACATAAGAGACTAAGAGACTCTTAGCCTCTTAAATGCAATTAGCAGACACTTAGCAGAAATTGCTATTCTAGGTAAGAGGTAAGAGATGTCACCAATCAGCTGATCTCTTAAAAATTGTGGTGAGTTTAGTTAAGAGAATTTGGTATTCTGGATAAGAAGATAAGAGACGTTTCTAACCTCGAAAGTCTATTAACTTAGCAGGTCATTGGTGAGGTCCTCTTATTGTTATTGTGTAGAAGTGCAGTTTTTAAAAAGTGAAGAAATTAAAAATTTAAAAAAAAAAATTAATAAAAGAAAATAAAAATAATATAAAAATAATAAATAAAATGGAAGAAATACTATTATTAATTTTAAATGAATATAGTATTATATTTTATATTATATATATGTATTATCTATATATTTTCTAAATACGCGGGAATAAAAATGTAAATCTTTCACTTTTTCTTTTTTACAAATTATTTAAAAGTTGAGTTATACTGTTTAAAGTTAATTAAAAACCGTTTAATCAAAAATCAGTAAAAACTATGCTATATGAATAACATTTAAAATATCTAGTAACCTATGATTTCAAATTTTTATTTAACAAAAATAATCCGAATTTTGGATTAAATTGGGAGTACGCTATAAACTGTAAATTGGGATTAAAATAATACATGCAAATGTTGATACTTTTATACACTTAAAGTATACATATTCTTCTTCTCACACATAAAAAAAAGAAGAAGAACGTGACAGCTTCACTTTCACCATTTCAATAATTTGGGCTTAAGCCAAAATCCGAATTAGCCAGTTTATAGCAGATAAAATTGGGAGTAAACCAAAATCCGTATTAAAAGCGAATCAGGCATAAACTCGTACATTCAAATTCAAACAAATGTCATGATAATCAGCTGATTTTGGTGAATTCAAAACCTCTTAGTCTCTTACCATTATTATCACCACACGTCTGCTAAGTAGAATACCAATTTCTGCTAATAAATCTCTTATGATAAAAAGTTTAGAGAAGTAAGAGAAATAAGAGACTCTTATGTAGAATTGGGGGGATAGTCTAAATATCATGATCGTACGTTGTGTATTTAATATTGAAATAAGAAATTCTAATGCACTTTGTCAATCTTTTAGATATGCATTCATCAAATGAAAATGCTATTTGCTCAAAATATGGAGGTGCTGCTCATGATTCATTTGTATGGAAGGAGTCAGAAGAAAGAAATGCTCTTCAACGTCTTTGGGAAGGAGGAGAAAAAAATTCATGGCTTCTTGGTACATACTTTCTAATAAATTTTTTCATATTATCATATAAATAGTTTTTCTTTACTTCCATAGGTGATTCTGGGTATGGCATAGAGCCATGGTTGTTAACTCCTTATAGAAACCCTATCAGACACAATGAAACAAAGTTTAACACAATCCATGCAAAGGCTAGGAGTTGCGTAGAACAGTGCATTGGAGTATTGAAAGGTAATTATTGCAATCAAAATCGTAACAATATTTCAATGTTAACATTCCCTTATAGGCAGATTTCGAATTTTAATGGAAGAAAGGAAATCGAGGTATTCTCCAACAAAATTAGCTTTATTTTCTAATGCATGAGCGGCACTCCATAATATATGCGTGCATTATAAAGTTGGTGTTGATCAAATCGCACAGGATGAAATTGTGGAAGGGGATTTAACAAATAATCCACATTCAAATTCATATCAACCCAGCAGTTTTTTTAAAAAAATAGGTGAAATGAATAGAAATAGAATAGCTTTAAGCCTGTAAAAAATGTTAATAGTAGGAGTAACAATCTAATAAAAAAACCAATAAATAGTAAATCAAATGAAAATTTTTATTTAAAAAAATATATTATAGATACTTCATGTATATACTTACATACTAAAAAACAAAAACAAAATATTGTACTTCAAGTAAAAAAATATAAACAGAAAAGTCTTATTTCTTTTCATAGTATAAAACAAAAAAAGGAACTTCATAAAATCAGTTATGGGGAATTTTAATTTTTGTTTAATTCCATGAGTTTAATCTCATTCGTAGTGCGAGCTATCTCTAGTTCCAGCGCTCGTAATTCCAACTCCCTATGCTTTATAATTCTATAATCTTTTGCTTTCTCTTTCTCTAATTCTAAGTTTTGTTTGAAAATATCATAAAGATTTTGTACAGTCTTATTTAGTTCATTTTGATTTTCTTTCATTTCATTTAAAACATTTAATATTTTACTTTATAATTTAGTTTTTCACTTTCTTTTGCATTTTTATTTAAATTAATAGAAGAATAACACAATTCTTCACACTCCAAATTTGATTCTTTTTCATATTCCAAATTTGGTTCTTTATCATATTCCAAATTTGGTTCTTTATCATATTCCAAATTTGGTTCTTTATTATATTTCAAATTTGGTTCTTTATCATATTCCAAATTTGGTTCTTTATCATATTGCAAATTTGGTTCTTTATCATATTCCAAATTTGGTTCTTTATCATATTGCAAATTTGATTTATTTCCTTGATTACTCCAATTTTGAGCTCCAAAACTCGAAACTTCTAAACCCTTCACTTGTTGTTCCAAGGCAGAACATGAAGCAATTTTTTCTTCCTCTGATGTCAATTCAATACTTTCATAGGGACCACCACCAGTTAAACTAAAAGATTTCTTTTTTAACACTAATTTCCTTTTCACATTATACTTGTGGTCCGTCCATACCAAGAATACAAGATATTTTCTATAATATTTCTTATTAATTTGTGCTTTTGCGTTATAAACATAAATATATAATGGAATTTATTAAGTATTTATTTATTATATTTCAAAATACTTACATTTTAAAAATATGAAACTCTTCACAAAAAACAAAACACATTACACAAGTCACAAATTGAAATTGACGTCTCGATCACAATCGTACGATCGTTTGACAGATCGTAAGGGATACGACGATGAAAAAAGAAAAATCGAGTTGCGCAATCCAAAAACGATTCTAAAAACGATTTTTTTTGATCGATCGACTTGCGCAATTAGTACCCAGTTCCACTTTTTGGAACATATTTCAGCGTTCGCTCAATGTGGAGAGGTAAATGAAAACTATTTCCATAGAGAACCTTCAGACCTTTTAAAAAATGTCTTTTACAAAGTTTTGTGTTAATTGGTTTTAAAGTTATTGTAACTCAAAGTCAAAAAATTTTGAAAAAAATTCGTCATTTTTATGTTCAAGGTCGAATATCTCGAAAAAAACCCTTATAATTTTTTTAATTTTTTTACCTTAAATGAAAGCTTATCTTGTTCACTCTAACTTGGCTTTTGTTTTATTACATTATCTTTATTCGTTCATAATTTATAAATCATAATTTAAGGGCAGTTTTTTCAAAATTAGGTAAATTTGTTGTTCTAAAGAATTATTCAATTGTTTTTTGGTATGTTTTATTTGACTCCCTGTGTTAATTACTTTGTATTCCTGGAAAGGACTTATATTAGTCCTGGTTAGGAGTTATTTTAGTCCTGATAAGGAGTATTGTAGTCCTGAAAAGAGCTTATTGTAGTCCAGGAAAGGACTTTTTTGAAATTCTGGAAGGGACTTTTTGTAGTAGACTATTTTTTGAAGATATTTCATGTAGAAATTCAGAATGAAACATTGATAAAATTAATCGAACGGTCGTCATCTTGGTCAAAGTTAGTCAGAGTAGTAGCGTTTTTCCGAAGATTCGCTGTAAATTGTAAGGGCAATGACAACAAGTTATCGAGTTTATGTTCAAAAGAGCTGGATGAAGCGTCCAAGATAATAAATAACTGGGTACAGAAAGTTCAGTTTCCTAATGAATTTGAGTGTTTTACAAAGTCGAAAAACGTAACCGTCAAAAGCTCACTGATATCTCTTAATCCATTCATGCACGATAATGGGTTACTTCGGCTAGGAGGAAGGTTACAGCATGCAAGTTGCACTTCAATTAACAAGCATCCAATAATTTTACCGAAAAATCATAAGGTGACAAACCTGATAATTCAAGATATGCATGTAAGATATTTACACGCAGGGCCATCATTATTGAGCAGCATCATAAGGCGTATGTATTGGATTATTGGTGGAAGAACGACAATTAAAAAGCAGATTCGCAGATGCGTCGATTGTTTGAAGTATCATCAAAAATTTCAAGATCAGCTCATGGGTAATTTGCCAAAGGAAAGAGTTAAATGAGTCGAGCTTTCTTTCGCACAGGAGTAGATTATGCTGGTCCCATCAAACTATATATAAAAAGAGCAAGAGGTGCGAGACCAATTATGTGGCAGTTTTCATTTGTTTCACGAAAAAGGCGATGCACTTAGAATTGGTAAGCGATTTGACGACCAAGGCTTTTATAGCGGTATTCCGGAGATTTGTTGCAAGGAGAGGTATTCCAGCGGATATGTACAGTGACAACGGGACGAATTTCTTAGGAGCAAGAACCTATCGGAAATATACAAATATGTATCTTCAATTCAATTTAACTCTGTAGTATCCGAATCACTTTCAACCATGGGAACAAATTGGCACTTTATACCTCCAGCATCACCTCATTTTGAAGGGTTGTGGGAGTCGGCGGTCAAGCTAATGAAATCACATCTGTATCGAGTAATAGGAGTTAGTATTTTGACATTTGAAGAAATGGCAACGTTATTGGCTCAAATAGAGGCAGTTTTGAATTCGAGTTGGAGAACCATTGGTTGCCTTGCCAGATCAGGGATTCGAAGAAGGTAACATTCCGAAATTACAACGCTGGCAATTGGTACAAGCTTCAACTAATAGTTTCTATGCGATGGCATAGAGATTATTTGACAACACTCCAACAGCGGCCAAAATGGCAGAAACCTCAGTCAATGTTTAAATTGAACGATCTGGTGCTGAAAGCAGAAAGGAGCTACCTCCTACAAAATGGTTAAGAGGACGAATCATACAGGTTCATCTGGGGACAGATGGTATAGTTCGAGTACTTACGGTCAAAACCAGTGGAGGAGAGTTGCAGCGTCCAATTAGCAAGATGTGTAAATTACCAATAGGTTAAGGCGGGAGGATGTTTAGAATAGTTTTGCCTTAATTTTATTTGTATTAGATTTAGTATTTGAATTAATAGTTAACAGCTTTATGGTCTGCATTGGAAACTATACATTAGCTTTTATGTCAGCTATTCAGCAATATCAGTTTATCAATAAAGTTAGTGAGTACTGTACTTCTGACGAGTAACTTGGGTTTAACAATAAAGTAAAGTTGAGTAGTAAGACAAGTGCGTGTTTTTTATTCAATTTCTTTTGGGTTTTGTTATTCATTGGTCCTTGTGCTGGACAAACATTCACATAAATTTCGGGTCCTTGTGCTGGACACTTTTCATTAAACAACAGTATTTAAAATTCTGTTTTAATTTGTTCATATTGATGTGAAATATTTCCCTCATGAGTCAGAAATTTTGGAAAATTTACCTCGAACTCTTCAATAATTTGAGACACTGTTTTTTCTAGTTTTACCTTTTTTATTTTTTTTAATGAGTTTTGTTTCCCCAGTTTTTTTTTACTGTAAAATTTTCAATTTTATAAATCCATTTAAAGTACTCCCCTTTGAACCCTTCATCATATTTATTGTAAGTAATATATTTATTTTTACATTCAGTACATATTCTTAACAGACAGTTGTTTTTTGGCAACATTCAACATTAATAATTTCATCAATATTTTTAGATTCTATAATTTTATGTGAATAAAGCGATTTATTTACGTACTCCATATTAGAATGAATTGTGCATTTACAAGTTTCTCTTAAATTTAAAATTGGACGTTTTATCCAAAAAGGACGTAATCGACAAAAGCCAGCATAACTAATTTTTTCATCACTTAGGGTTGCCAGGTTTCAAATTTGATAATCCCTGACAATTCTGATCAAGTGAAAATCAACGAAAACAAATCCACGAAATTAGAAAAAAATAGTGACCACTGTGAGTGCAAAAAACTGGCAACAACTTTTTTCTTGAATTCTTTATTCAGAGTAAAAATCGAACAAAAAATAACAAAATCAAATGAAAATAAACATTAACAAAGTAACTAAAATAAATAAAATTACAAATCAATTTAATTCCAACGTAAAAAATGAATTATTAAACAAATCAAATGAAACAAAAAAAATAAAAACACGAAGTAAACAAAAAAAAAAAAATAATAATAATATTACAAAAAAACATTGCATACTTTTCTGAAATTAGGTGGGTTTTAATGATTCAAGCTTGGCTTGCCATCTTGTTGACATCCTGAATATAAGTCGAGGAACTTATAATATTTAATACAATTCGCTATAAGTACACTGAGAAAAATTTATTTTGCATCGATTTGCTATCTTCATTTTTTTCGACAAATGCATAATTTTCGTGATATTTGCATTTGTAAATTAGCACTTCCTGCTCCTATTCTCAATTTACACTGCAATAAAAATAATGTCCAATAATCCAATGAATTTCAGACTTATTTTTTCAGGTTTTTCAAAAGGTATTCCTTAATACACTGTGGTGCATAACAATAGACGCACTTAATTTTTAAAGCATCCACTGCCTTTAAGAAAGTATATAGGGAACTTAGTAGGATAATATGAAAGAGTGTCGAGAAATATCGGATTTGAACAGAAAATAATACAACTTAGTTCCGCCTATAGTACCGTTATATTTCAGTGTTTGTTTTATTAGTGGTGCATAACTTTAGACGCAAGATGAGAATTAACAAAATATTAGAAGAAATTCACTCTAAATGTACAAAAAATGAAAATTATTAAAATTTAGTAGTGAGTAGGACCTCCTTTATTTTGAATAAGTTCAAAAAGCCAGTTTGGCATACTTTCAATTAATGTTTTTAATAAATTTTGGTCAATGGATTCCCACGCTCCAATTACAGCACTTTTCAACTCTGCAACACTTTGGTACTGCCTGTTTTCCGAATAAATTTGGCGAACAATATAGCCCCAAATATTTTCTATAGGGTTCTGATCCGGTGAGCAGGCCGGCCAATCTAAAACATTGATGCTGTGTTCTTGCATCCACATGGAATATCCATCCTTTGTTCCTTTTTCTTCGTAGGTGAGGAAGTAAATTAGTTGATAATAGCATGGTGTACTCTGCAGAATCCATACGTGTGCTTGGGAAAGCCAATTCGAGCGTACCGTTAAAATGAAAGGCTCCCCACACCATTAGTGTACCGCCTCCAAAATTTCTCTTTGAAAAGTAACAAGGCTCTTTTCGTAAATCCCTCCAATATGACGTGAAGCCATCGGGACCGTCCAAATTAAATTTTTTCTCATCGGAAAAAATTATCTAAAAGAAAAATTTGTGTCAAAGTAGTGAAAAAATAGATCTTGTACTTGCTTAAAATAATAAACCTTTTTCCAGTCCGTTTGCATGTTGTTACGTGCGAAGTCAAGACGGGCTTTCTTGTGACGATCGAATAATCTTGGCATCGTTTTAAGATTTTGTCTAACGATGTGTTCCGATTCCTTTAAAACCCGATTCACGGTCCATCGAGAGACATTAAGTCCACACTCTTTTGCTATTTGATTTCCGCTTTTCATAGAGTTGCTCGCAGCGTTGATAATTCGTCGTTTATCTCGTTCGCTAATTTTGCTTTTCGGTCCACCTTTTTTATTTTTGCCATAATTTGTAATATCTTTTAAAAAAGTACGCACTATTTTATCAGAACGCTCAATTCTCTGAGCAATTCCACGTATGCTAACTCCCTCTTCTCGAAGGGCAGAAATTTTACCCTTTTCTATTTCTGTTAAATACGTACCACGCGGCATTGTACACAAAAAACAATAAAATAAAATAAAGAACTTTGAAACTCTACAATTAGCCACTTTTACCGACGCCAAATGCAATCGAACTAAATAACATGTCAATGCGTCTATAGTTTTGCACCACTGGTAAAACAAACAGACGAATGTAATGGCATTTAACAATAAACAGATTGTGTTATCTACTGATCAAAGTTAATGTTTCTCCATTCTCTCTCACATTATATAAGTGAACTCATTATTCTTTGTCTTGGGAGCTGGATATACATTAAAAATTAAGTGCGTCTATTGTTATGCACCACAGTGTATCTCGAATTTCATCATACGATTTTTTGCTCGTCTCGGCGAGATCTATCTCTGGTTTCATTTTGTAAACATTAATACCGGACACCCTGTATACATCATTAATAGGCGTATTATTTGTATACATATGTAGTGTTAAAAAAAATGTATTATTGTTCATTATTTAATATTTTAAATTTATAAAAAATAAGAACTAGAAATATTTCATATTAGAAATATTTTTTTCCTTCAAAAAGTCCGCATTGAATAATAATAATAATACTAATAATAATGATAATAATAATATGTAAATGAGTTAAATTTAAAAAAATGCAATTGGGAAATTCAAAATAATTCAAAATATTTGCATATGTAGTTGTAAAAATTCAGCCGTACACCTAATGTAAATATAATTAGCAATATTACATGACAAATTATATTAATAATATAATCAATTCTTACAATATTATCATTCTTTTATTATAGATTTTTTAGTAGAAATACGTTTAGATGTAATATTAAAAAAATTCATTTCAAGGTCTTACTTTTAAAAATACAAATGTGGATAATTATATACAACGAAGTTTTTTGATTTGAATTTGTATAAATAATAAATTTCATGAAAATTATCGTTATTTATTTGAATACAAGTTAATTTTTTCTTAAAATCAACAACATAACAACACGCATGAATATCAAAATAAATTGAATCTAATTCTTGCAAAACACCAGATATTTTAATAACAGTTTTGAAGTTTATTTACAGAAGCTTCTTAGGTACAGCACGTCAACAGCCTGGTTCCATCGTTCCATTGCAGATAGCGAGACGACAAGAAGAACTTCAGGATGGTCGATTACAATGTGCTCCTATGAATGCTGTCGTGAGAAAGACGCTCAGTTCGCTATTTTTTTTGGTGTTTCCGTTTTCTTTTGTTCTTTATTTTCTTTCGCCTCACTTTCTTGTCTCTATTCCACCACAACTACTACATTCAATAAACCAAACCAAAGTTTCTTTTATTTACAACAACTTCCACCAAATCTGAAGCAATCGATATCGTCTTTTCAGGAAAACGCTCAAGAAGAACGTAACCCTGCTCTCGTTGCAATTACCAAACAAAGTCGGTACTGTTGTAAGCAGTGTTCAAGAAAAAGACACGTCTGTTAAGTGCATAATTGTTATTTTTTTTTTTTTACAAGTCCATTGCGGTTCATGTCTCTATAACCTCACAGAGCGCAAGTGAAACTGAGTAAATTTGCAAAAGCAAAGACTCACAAACAAGCTTAGCACCAATGACAACGTGTCAAAAGAATACCAGGCGTAAGGTTAAAGAAAGGTTGAAAATGAATACAACACAAATACTGACTAGAAACATTTTTGTTCGTTGCTACTAATAAGTTCGGTGAGTATGAGATTAATGCTCAGTGGAACTTTGAGCATTCTTCGCGGGGGGCAGTGTTACAAACCTAAAAAAGAAAAAAGAACTTCATTAATAAAATTTTAATAAAATTACTTTAAAATGAAGTTACCTTTTACATCAGGATCAAGAAACCATCCTGCCGTCCTATTTTCCTGAAAAGAGAAGTAAATTGGATAAAACTGCATTAGTGAAATTTACTTTAGTAATATAAATTATAAACTTAAAATGTAAATAAATGTTGTTGTTGGCTGTAAATAAAAGAAACTTCCAATTGAACACCAAACTTTTATAAATTGGTGCCCAAACCAGAAGCCCCTATTAAACTACAGCCATAAATCCTAGAAAGTAAAATAAATGAAATAAAAAAGGAAAAAGTACAACACAAGAAACAAACGCTTAAAACAAAAACAACAAAGAACACATCCAAATTTCTTTTTACAACAACAACACCACATATTACCAATACACAACACATCACAAAGACACAAAATTCACACAAAAAAAATTTCGAAGATCTCGAATCTTCTTTGAAACTCCAATATGAGATAGAAAATAGCTTCTTTCATATTGGAAAGTAACAATGACTTTCCAAAAAGAAGATTCGCGAAATTTCGCAAAGACCTATATAAAGAGACACCCACAAAAAGAAAAAAGTTCAGTTCAGTTAGTTTTGTTTCAACCAGTGTTTTAAAAGTGATTTGCACAAATTCTTTTTTTTTTTTTTTTTTTGAAATTTTTTCCACAGTTTAAATTTTTGGTTTTAAGTTCAATTCAATTTTCTTTCACACAGTTTTTTTATAGTTTTTCCACAGTTTTTTCACAGTTTTTTTTTACAATTTTCTTTTGCTTTTTCTTACAAATTTGCACAGTAAGTTTTTTTTTTTTTACAGCACAGGTACGTACGTACGCTTTTTTTTATTCTTTCTTAAATTTCCACCCACTTTCACTTGCACATTCTTTTCTTTCTTTCTTCTACTTAATTCTAATTTTTTTTAACACTTTTAACTTTATTTAATTTACTTTAATTAATTGAATTACTTTCACATTTACTTACCTTTTTTTACCACTTTCATTTGGTGCACATTTTTTTTCACGTTGCTTTCTTTGTACAATTAACCTATACTAATCACTATTTCATTTTTTTCACCGAAATTCCATTTTTTTTTGTTACTTTATTTTTCTTATAATCTAATTCACTTTTCTTTATCCACAATTTTATTCACAAACTTATTTCGCGAACAATCTAAATAAACGAAAAAAAAAGAGAACACACGAAATCTCCATTTCGTTTGTTTACATTTAATTCACCTATACTTTATTTAACAATTAAAGTCAGTATTGTGCTTATGGAGGCAGTACCCGATGAGTTTTTAGCCTTGGTAATATTTAATTTAAAAGATTTCCCTCGATTGAAATTGAGATCTGATCACCCCACACACGAGACAGATTTATACAAACGAAATGTAAAAGAGTATAGAAAAGTATGCCTATCTTGCCTGTACTGACTTTAATTGTTAAATAAAGTATAAGCATAGCATATAGAATAATAGCAGACAAAGTATGAATATCCAACCAAAGTAAAGCAGGAGGTATATATACACTCATGAAATAAAAAACTGATTTTTTTTTTTTTTTTTAAATTCAGTTAGTGGAAATGAAATGTAAATATTTCACATTTTTCTAAACGGAAATTTCAATTAGTTAAAATGAGACAGACTGACATACACAAACGACAATATTTTTTGTTTTATTTTTCAGGTCGCTGAATTAAATGTACATGTTAAATTGCTTATAAACAAAAGGTCGCTGAATATAATTAACCAAATTTAACATATGTTTATAACATATGGTTTTTTTAGAGTAGCCATACACAAGAATTATGAAATGAAATTTTTTGAAATGTTTGTCCGTTAGATGGTGTTGTTATTTTCATACCCTATATAATTATATAGTATATATTTTTATAAATATATAATTATATATTTTATATAATTATATAATCATATACATATATTTATATATTATATATAGTTTGGAAGCAATTCTATGTATGTATTCAAAAAAATTTATGAAATTATGTATTTATATTATGTACATATATATAAAATATGAAATCAATGTACATATTATACCTATGTATACTATATATATTATTTTTTTAAAAATGTACAAATGTATGGATATAGGTTATATTTCTTATAATATATCACTTAAAAAATCCCTAATAATGATTTGTTAAATAAACCTTTATGCGTGGTATTATTTATTTTGAAAAAAATATATATATATACGAGTATATATATTTTTCGTTTGTTTTAATATTCACATTATATAGTATAGTAGTACATAACTATGTAAAACGTACCCCCCAATTCTACATAAGAGACTAAGAGACTCTTAGCCTCTTAAATGCAATTAGCAGACACTTAGCAGAAATTGCTATTCTAGGTAAGAGGTAAGAGATGTCACCAATCAGCTGATCTCTTAAAAATTGTGGTGAGTTTAGTTAAGAGAATTTGGTATTCTGGATAAGAAGATAAGAGACGTTTCTAACCTCGAAAGTCTATTAACTTAGCAGGTCATTGGTGAGGTCCTCTTATTGTTATTGTGTAGAAGTGCAGTTTTTAAAAAGTGAAGAAATTAAAAATTTAAAAAAAAAAATTAATAAAAGAAAATAAAAATAATATAAAAATAATAAATAAAATGGAAGAAATACTATTATTAATTTTAAATGAATATAGTATTATATTTTATATTATATATATGTATTATCTATATATTTTCTAAATACGCGGGAATAAAAATGTAAATCTTTCACTTTTTCTTTTTTACAAATTATTTAAAAGTTGAGTTATACTGTTTAAAGTTAATTAAAAACCGTTTAATCAAAAATCAGTAAAAACTATGCTATATGAATAACATTTAAAATATCTAGTAACCTATGATTTCAAATTTTTATTTAACAAAAATAATCCGAATTTTGGATTAAATTGGGAGTACGCTATAAACTGTAAATTGGGATTAAAATAATACATGCAAACGTTGATACTTTTATACACTTAAAGTATACATATTCTTCTTCTCACACATAAAAAAAAGAAGAAGAACGTGACAGCTTCACTTTCACCATTTCAATAATTTGGGCTTAAGCCAAAATCCGAATTAGCCAGTTTATAGCAGATAAAATTGGGAGTAAACCAAAATCCGTATTAAAAGCGAATCAGGCATAAACTCGTACATTCAAATTCAAACAAATGTCATGATAATCAGCTGATTTTGGTGAATTCAAAACCTCTTAGTCTCTTACCATTATTATCACCACACGTCTGCTATGTAGAATACCAATTTCTGCTAATAAATCTCTTATGATAAAAAGTTTAGAGAAGTAAGAGAAATAAGAGACTCTTATGTAGAATTGGGGGGGTAATTTACAAATTTGAATGTTCGAATTTTTCAATGTACTACCCACAAATGTATTCATTTGGTAGCACTAAATTATTAACTTTAAACTGCTGAATTCATACAATGATTCAACTTCATTGTTAATAAATTCAAATTCGTATAATATATGTACATACACTCCGCGACACATGATTGTAGGCAGTCTGAAATTTTTTTGTTTGAGAAGGAGGCGTTTTGATTTAGGGGCAATTTTATACAATGACCTGTTCATATTGCTTTTGTTAGTTAACAACAAATAGCTAATAATTATATAGAAGTTCTAAATGATGCAAAATTTTAAATTATTTAAATAATGGAAGGTCAAGAATGGATTTTCCAACACTCTTACGCAGCAAACTATACAGAAGGAGTGGTTACTCAATGGTTCAAGCGTTAAAATATCACGGTTCTAGACTGGCCTTCAATATCTCTCTCTGTAGTGTCAACGCGTTAAAAACCTCTCTTAGAACGCGTATCCATCAGGCCTATCCAAACTGAAGCGTTTTTCGCCCGTGAAAATTACAATTTTCCAATCAATGTCCCATGTTACGTGCGTCCGAACAAATGAAGTCTTTCTTATTTATGTCTTGTGGTCAGTACTGGTTTTTTCTTCATGCGACGACGTTGTGGAGTTGACGAGCTCTTCAATACGCGTTGAACTGTTATAATAATATCAGATGTTCAAGCTTCTTCTCATATTTGGCTTTCTGTTTTTGACAAATTTGACGCTGTTCTCAAAATTTTACGCCTCGCAGATGCCGTTGTTACTGCTTTAGATCTTTCTTTTTGCTTTTTTCTGTAATTTTTGGGGTCTTTAGGAAATTTGTCAACTACACTAGCGTTTCTACCAATTCCTCTCGCAATTGCTCTATCCGAGTATCCTTTTTCTTTCAGTGCGTTTATTTTTCCAATTTCCTCCAGTGTTAATCTTACTCCACTAACCATTTCTAAATATTCGAATGTTCTTATTCTTATTCAATAACAATTCATTTTAATTGAACTTTCAGAAAATTTTACTAAAAAGATGGTCTTAATCATATTTTTTCACAAAATAATACTGTGCCTACAATCAAGTGTCGCGCGTTTTTCAAGCAATTTTTAAATAAAAATTAACAAAAATTCCACGATGCAAAAAATGCATCTGGCAATACTACAAAATAATTAGGAATTTCCAGTTTTATAAAAGGATAAATATGCATTTTCGAAAAATCGAACATTACTCAGAAAACAAACAAATTTCAGACTGCCTACAATCATGTGTCGCGGAGTGTATGTACCTACTTTCTATTACTTAATAAATAAAAATTAAGGAGAGATTTTTATTATATAAAACTTCTAATAAATATTATTAATTTTATTTTGAGTTTTTTTTACGTTGAAAAAAGTTTTAAAGTATACTTTCAGATTATAGATATTAGATATTTATTTCAATTCAATTCAATCTAGAACTGAAGTTTGTATAAATAAAAAACATAACTTTGAATTCTAGATCAAGGTGGTGTGGAAATAGCTTCCTTTAAAATAAAATTTTCATTATTTATCTTTAAAAAGCATCACCAGATTTGTTACAAGTTACAAGAAAAGTACCAAGAAATTTGTTATTTTCAACCTTTTCTATAAAAGGTTAAACTTGTATAAAGTTTAAGTCTTTTTTCATTTCCTAAAATAATAATTTTAGAAAAAATGACGTTATTATTTGTTGACGATTTTTATTATGATTTAATAAATATTCCTCAATACTTGTACCACAATCAATTGAATGTCGTTTTACAGTTTTTTTTCTTCACATTATTATTATTAACAAGATTTAATTTTTGTAAATAAAATTTATTAATGAATTATAATTTAAATTATCATCTTTTTTTACATTATTATTATTATGATTTTGTACTGATTATGATGATATTGATAATAAATTATTATTTTTATTCACTTTGTTTCAATATTATTTATTATTGTTATTAAAATTTACATACCTACCCTACCTATAATCATGCTGAATGCTGAATTGAAAAAAAAATTTGAAAATTGAAGTGGGAATAATTTTATGTTTTATCTCTTTTCAGCTTTAATAATTTGTAGTTCTATTTATTAAAGTGAAAGACAGACTCATTTCATTTTTTTTTTCACTCACACCAATAAGAAAAACAATTTTAAAAGAATCGGGAACACAATTTGTTCTACAGTTAGTATTCTATATTTCTATACTCTATGGTATAAGTACAATTTAGTTAAACAGCTGTCAAAACAACAAGTGTTGCCACAGTGTCTAAACTAATAATTGACTTTAATTTAAATCTATCGGTGTTGCCGACTAGTAAATTTTTCTCAACCCAAATTCAATTTGATTCAGTGTGTCAAACTGAGTTGCGATCTGATTTTCCTCACTGCCGTGTAAACCAGATTCAGTTGTAAGCTTAAAAGTACTTTTACATTATTATTGTCACGCGTTATCAATTGATAAAGAGTCAGCTAATGTCTGGAGTGAAAAAGCTTTTCACTTTCGCTAATGTGTTAGATAATGATAATTGACATTTACATCTTTATCAAAAAATAATTATCAAGTTGTGTTTTTGTGTGGAAAAGTGAAAAAGTGAAATGGATACTTCAGTTTCAAAATTATTGATAAGTGCTGCAACAATGATGATTGCTGCATACATTTAAAAAAAAAAAAAAAAAAAATCAAAATCGAAGAGACTTTGGTGTCGAAAATGGTTATTGCGCAGAGATTTGGAAAATAAAGGATTGTCACATTTCCTTTTGAAAGAATTGAAAATAGAGGATGAAAACTCATTTAAAAATTTCATAAGATTAAATGTTAACAGTTTCAATAAACTTCTTCAATTAGTTTCACCACGAATTACATACCAGGATACTGTATTAAGGCAAAGTATCTCTGCTTCTACAAGGTAATCTGATAAAAAAGTTTTTTTATATATAAAAAAAAACTAAAAACTATTTCAGATTGATTGTAACGTTGCGATTTTTGGCAACTGGTGAACCATTCACAAATTTGAGTTATAGTTTTAGAATTTCGGTACCTGCAATTTCAAAGATCATCCCGGAAACAACCCGAGCAATTTATGAAGTCCTTAAAGAAGATTATTTGAAAGTGAGATAATTTGAAATAAATTAATGAAATAGCTTACATTAGTTTTTTTTTAATGTAGACTCCAAATACAGAAAAACAATGGTTAGATATCGCTGAAGAATTTAATAGCAAATGGAATTTTCCTTTTTGCCTTGGTAGTCTTGGTAAGAGTTTATATTTATATCAAAAATTGCAAATTGATAAGTAGATATCATTTCAGACGGAAAACATATTGCTTTTAGAGCACGCAAGCAAGATGGTTCTTTCTATTTCAATTATAAAGGATTTAATAGTATTGTTCTTGCATTAGTCGACGCTAATTATAATTTTCTTTATGTTGATGTGGGTTGTAACTGAAGAGTGAGTGACGGTGGAGTATATGATAAATGCAATTTACACTTTGCAATAAACAACAATAGTTTAAATTTTCCTAGCGAAACTCTATTACCAGGTACAAATTTAAAAGTACCCTATGTTATCATAGCAGATGAAGCATTTAAATTAACAAATCGTTTAATGAAACCTTACGGCTTAAAGGCTGATACACCTGAAAAAGTTTTCAACTACCGGTTAAGTCGTGCACGTAGAGTTGTAGAAAATGCTTTCGGTATATTATCTAACCGTTTTCGAGTTTTGCAAACAAAAATCAACTTTCCTGTAGAAAAAGTTCAAGATATTGTGTTAGGCACTTGTGCTTTACACAATTTTATAAAACGTGAACAACCAAGTGCACCACAGGATGCAGATAAGGAAAATACTGAAGCATTTACATTTACTCCAGGACTATAGAGACAGCATATTACATTAACGAAATTGCAAAAATCCACATGCAATCGAGCATCGAATGCTGCAATGGAAATTCGGCATAATTTTTCCAAATATTTTAATACAGTTGGTTTCGTTCCTTGGCAGTGGGAAGCAATAAAAAAATTTAATTTTTAGAACAACACAAAAAAAAATTCAATCTTTATTATAAAGGAACTAAACAGCATTTCTTATGCTAACAAAAAAATAATTAACAAAAAAATAATTCAATAAAAAAAAAATATTCATGTACTATTTGTCTTTTGATTTAGCTTCGAACAAATTCATGATAATTGTTTTTTTCAGTTCATTTAAAATTTCTACATTTTTGATTTCGGCTAACTCAGAACCTATATAATTTAAAAAATGATTTATATTTTCTGGAAAACTATTCTTTGGAGTATCCAAATTTTTTAAAATGTTGCTAGCAGTGCTAAGCAATTCTTTTTCAGAATTGTCGACCACGTTATAATTTTTTTTCCTTCTTTTAGGAGAAGAGTTAATTTGTCCAAAAGTTTCTACAGCCGATTGCTTTTCTGTCGAAACATCTTGTGCAATGAATGATATAAATGCACCATCTTGAATTTCTGACATTGGCTAGAATAAAAAATCTGTTTGAAAAACTAAAAATCACATAATTCAAACTTATACTTACTGACAATACAATCGGACTATGATTACTTTCTTCACTATGTGTGTGTAAATTTGATTCTGATGTTCTGGCATTCACAAAATCTTTCAAAAATGCCATCATATCAAACCACCACACCACCGTAGGTTGATAAACAGCATTCCACTTTTTGCTGAATTTCTTATTTTTTTTTAATTCGTGGCTATAGTGGGATCTTAGCGAATTTATTTTTGCTTTAATATCATCTGAAGTAGTATTGGGACGAATTTCTTCGATTGCCATTCGAATATCTGAGAATGCTGCTGCTCTAGCATGTTTGTTTTTGTAAAAAGGATCCTTCACTTTGTACAAACATGTTTTGTTTTCATATAAATTAATGAGTTTGCCTATTTGATCCTTTGTCCACTCTGTCATGATGAAAACAATTATTGCTATAATCTAAAACATTAAAATTAAATAACATTAAAGTATTTTAATCATTTAAATATATTTCTTCTCACCTTTGAAAAATATTATGACTATTTCACAAATGTCAAAAAATAATGTACGTACAACAACAAAATACACGTATTGATAAAGTGTGGCTAGTAGCAAATAGAACCAGACCGATAATAAAAAATCTTGTTAGCGAACTTGTTATCTGACTCTTTATCCAAATACATTGAAGTTTACATTGTCTGAGTCACACATTAGCTGACTCTTTATCAATTGATAAAGCGTGACAATAATAATGTAAAAGTACCTTAACTCACTTCACTCAGTTGATAGTTGGTTTATTTCACTTCACTCGCGGACATCTTTCTTTATTACTATAGCCATTTTTTTTCTTTTAGACAATTATTTTTTGATAATTTTTTTTATTATTGCCATTTAAATTTTAGTTTTTTTTGTCACATTGTAATTAGATTTTTTTTTAATTTTTAGTAATAGACCCTAAATTTGTAAATTCTTTTTTTTTTTATTTTTTTTATAATAAATATCAGAACTTTTTATAAAATTGTAAAACTGTCTTTTATTTTATTACTTCCCATTTTTCAGCCCTTGGCCCTTATTTTTTTTACTTTTTCTTCTCTTCTAAAAAATCCCTCTCGGACGCCTTATTTCTTCTTCTCCTTTACATTTTTTTGAATCCATTTTATTGTTACTCTTCGCTCATCATCGAAAACTATGAGTCTTTTGTAAAAATTGAAGATAGCAAATCGATGCAGAATCAATTGAGCCTTCTTCTTCTGAAATGAAAAATGAGGGTTAATTTAAGCCTTTTTTGAGTAAAGCAGGGTTAAACACAAAAAATGGGTAAAAATTCACAAAATTTTGATTTTAAACGACTCTTAACTTTTTAACAGTTAGGAATAGAGGAACAATTAAGGCATCGTTAGAAAAGACAAAGGGTTCTCTATATTTTCTTTTAATACAAAGTGACCCTAGAGTGCCCTTGCAAAAAGTTATGGGGTGTTTGGTGGAAAAAGTGCAAAAAAAACTTCAACGCCCTCTAGCGGCCAAACCGTTGGGATTTCCCCCCCCCCCCCCTTCCCTCCAATACGATTTTTTGTTTGTCTCGATGAGCCTTATCTATGGTATCCTGTTGGTCGTGGATAACGGAAACACCCTGTATATTCTTACTAATATTTCAATTTAATATATTAATTATTATTTAATTATTTATTTTTAAATTTTCATCAATTAAATATTACTACTTTTACTCTCTTTGTGTTTTTTTTTTTCAATATATATTATTATTATTTTTATTTATTTTCAAAACTTAATACATAGAATAATTAAACTAACTAAACCTAACTATAAATGATTTAGATATTAACATAGATAACTAATCTAGATTTATCAGTTTGAACAAAATTTTTCGTATATGAACGAATTTGAAAAAAAAAGTAAAAAAAAAAGCGAGAATTTAAATTAGTAATTTAGTATTGCAATTTGCAGCAACGACACCCAACAACAACATCGTCGGTATTTAAGATCATAACACCCGAATTTTACACACTGAATAGGATATACATACATACATACATATTATATGAATATATAGTAATGCTATACATATATTTTCTAGCCATACACAACGTAGTATGTACATACATCGTATAGTTATACATATAGTTAACTACTTTATGTTTAAAGTAAAAAGCGATTACAATTAAAATTTCATATAGGTACCTTGTTTATGCACAAACGTCTACGACGTTTTGAGTAAATACAATATTAAATCCGCTTTTAAAATTTCAACGAAATGTTGTATTACGCATAAACACCAATCAAAATGTATTATCTCAGAACGATGTTTAAAACGTTTTATCGTTAAAACGTTTTAACATTTGTGCATAAACAAAGTAAGTGACATACAGCATAAAATTTTCATTCTATTTTGAATATTGTATATATATAGGGTAGAATACCCAGTAACGAGCCCCCTTAAGGAAAATTTTTGACCTTTTTCTTGTACCACGGTAAAAGTATAATAAAAAAAATATGTTTTTATTTCAATAAAATTATTAAGCCCTATGCTCGTTACTGAATTTCAAATACAATATTTGAGCCAGTACGAAACGTTTCAAAAATAAAATATCTTAAAAATAAAATTTTAACTATAAAATGTAATTATAAAAAAAATAAGCTATGTATCACTTTTTGTTAGTAAAATATAAAGGAAATAAATATTCATCTCCTTAACGAAAACGTTAAGAAAAATGCCATTTTTGGTAGCACTTTAAATTTATTAGAATTACATTTAAAAAAAGAATTTGTAATGATAAACCATCCACGCATTGCAAAGATAACATATTTTTCTAAATACATAGGTATATAGCAAATGTATTTTTGTAAAAATATCTTAGTTATAGAATAAAATAAAGCCAACGGCTCGTTACTGAGTGTTTCCCCTATGTGTATTTAAAAACTGAAATTTGAATTATTTAAATTATATAGGTGACGTCACGCACATTTTAACGGTTCTCTTTTTCAATACAAAGTGTGCAAAACAATATTTTTTAATTTTATTTGAATCATATACATACTATTGGCCCAAATCAGACTAGTCTTCTTTTAGCTTCAACAACCGGTTTTTTCTCCCTACTTTTGGATAAAATGTACTACACTTCGCCATCGCTCTCCTAAAAACCGCTGCTGAAAGAAGATTAGTCTGGTTTGGGCCATTCAGTGTGTAAAGCTCGGGTGTTATGATCAATACTACGATGTTGTTGTTGGGTGTCATTGCTGCAATACTAATGTATAATACTTATTTATATTGATTGGAAACTTTCAAAAGTAAAGCTCGGGTGTTATGATGAAAGCTTGGGTGTTATTGTCGGGTGTTATTGTGTACAATTTTACCGAAATTTTTATTAAATCCTGAGTCATCTAGATACTAGTCTATGATATTAACTTAACATACTATTTTATGTATGTTTACATTTACTAAATTTTGATTTAATATCCTATTTTATTAACTTTTATTATTTTCTTTATATACATTTTTTATTTATTTTTATGAGCATAATAAAATAATTCATACTCTTTTTTATAATTTGTTAAATAAATTAAATTCTTTTAATAATTTAAACGTATATGAATGTGGTTTCTGATTAGTGTCCAGCATCTGTGCAATGTTTATATTACTCAAACCTAAGGACACCAACTTTTCCCTGACAGCCACACAATCCTCAAAAAATACTAATGCATTAGTATGCATTAATTCATTGCAACATGGACAAAAAGATGTTGTTCTACTACTCAAGGGAAATATGTGTGTTAATCTAGTGTGACCCGATCTTAATCTTATTAGAAGTATTTGTTCACGTCTATTTAACGCTGAATTAAAGGTTGGTGCAACTAGCTGCTTATTTAATTCATGATATTTTAAAATGGTTTGCGATTCACTCTCCCGAAATCTATTAATCCTTCTGTCGTTTAAGGTTTTCAACCCAATCTTATAAATGGCATGTGGACTTGGCAGGACGAAAATAGCAGATTCTTCTACACTCTGTATAGAAGACTTAGCGACATGGTCCACAAATTCGTTGCCTGCAATCCCAACATGACCCGGTATCCAACACAGTAAACTATCGCGCTCTATTAATAGATTTCTAACCATTTTAACTAAAAACTCATTATTGTTATTATTCTTTATCGCCTGAACAACTAATAAAGAATCAGAGAATATCATGACTTTCTTTTTATTTTTCCCTTTTAAACCTGCAGCCAACCACACCGCCCCCAACTCAGCATCAAATACATCAGAATTTTTTGCTAGTTTCTTAGCAATTATTTTAATCCACTCGCCAGTTTTGCTCTTACGTACAACTGATAAACAAGTACCGCTATCAGTTTTACTGGCGTCAGTATAAAAATGAATTCTATTGCTGTACAACTCACATACTTCCCTATGAGCAGCTCTAAAAACAACATCTCTAGTACTATCTTTCCTGTACGTTGATAAGTTGTCAATGACACAAATCTTTTCATTTTTAGTACAACCAATTTCATTTAAAGGAGGAGGTGCATTAGGGTATGATCCACCAAGATCAGAAATCAGAAATATTGATCTACGGATTGTTGAAGTTCTTTGTCTAAAACAGTTTTCTATAAAATTATGTGCAATTTTGAATAATGGTGAACGAGAATCACCTAGTTGTTTAGCTGCTAACCTCAACCTAAGCTTCAATATACGCTTCTCCACATTCCATAAACCACACTCTGCAAGCAGAATTGGAATAGGTGTGGAACAGTAAGCTCCAGAAGCAACGCGTAATATTTTATTACAAGTAATTTGAATTTTGTTCTTGGAGAATAATGTACAATCCCCGATTAAAGTTAAACCATAACCGCATATGCCATTAATCAAACTTTTTGCAATTGGGATGGATGAGAGCAGATGGTGGTGCTCTCATTTTGCCAGCAGCCAGAATCTTAACCAGACCCAACACTTTATTAAGTTTGGTAACTATATGTATTGAATGTTCAGTCCATTTTAGATTATTTGTAAAAAAAATTCCTAAAATTTTTAATTTTTTCTCAGATTTAATTTGTCTATTATTTATTATTATATTTTTATTATTGCAATTATGTTTACCACATATGTGTAGAAATTCTGCTTTTTCAATTGGAATTTTACCACCATTTTAACGGCCCAATCAATTGCTAATTCCGACGCTCTAATTAAATTTTCCATACCTTCATTGTCATTACCAAATGCACAAATTAATATATTATCAGCATATGCGTATGGATTTATATTTGAAAACTTTGATAAATCATTTAAAAGAGTATCCATATATGCTGTTAGTAAAATAGTAGACAATAGCGAACCTTGAGGTAAACCATTATCTAAATGGAATACTTTTGACATATAACCATTGATTCTTACTATTATTTGTCTGTTGGACATGAAATTATGTATAGTTTTAACAAAACTTGGATCAATACCCCAATTGATCAATTTTTGACATACGAAAACGGATGGAATCTTATCGTATGCCTTTTCAAGGTCAAGCGAGACGACACTTGAATGATCACCATTTTACAAGGTTGAAGCCATCCCCTCTTCCATGTCATGAAGTAACGTAAGGGTACCTCTGTGAGATCGAAAACCGTGTTGTCCAGGATGTAGAATGGATTCAGTTATTCGTTGAAGTCTTCTGCAAATAATCTTCTCCAAAGTTTTAGATAGACACGAAATAAGCGAAATAGGTCTATAATCTAAAGGAGATTTAGAATTTTTATTCTTTTTTGGTATTGGAACCAAAACAGCTAGCTTCCATTCTTGTGGAATAGTACCTTTATACAGAATATTTGAATAAAGAAGTTAATCTATTTTTAATTAAGAGGCCTGGGTGGTCGAGAGGTTAGTGCGCTCGTCCATCACCCCACAGGTCCCGGGTTCGATTCCCGGCATAGTCGTGGTCCAGCACTTTTTCCTAAATACCTGTTTTTCCATACTTTCTAATCCATTCTTATATGTATATATATATATATATATATATGTATATAGATGTATATGTATATATATACATAGAGAAATCCTAATCTCATCCTGTCATAACAACACTATGAGCCAGTAAGAAAAAACAACAACAACCACATCTACCAACAACAAGATGGCGTTACATCCTGCAGAAAAACTGGTATCATAGACACAAAACCGGAAAAGTGTGATATTACTCCTTAGCAATATCACCAACAGAGGGCGCAGGAACAAGCTAAGGACATAATCGCAATAGGCTAATCTCCTATTAGATTGAAAATAACAACAACTCGATTAAAGAAACCAACACATGCCTTGGACTAGGTTGGAAAAATACCAACAAAGTTTCTATGCTAAGATCAGGCCAATAGGTCACAAATAGCAGATGGAACAAAGTCAGATGGAAAGAGTTATGTGAAGGCGCTATGTTCCCTCGAGGAATGAATAAGCACAAAAAAAAAAAAAAAAAAAAAAAAAATCTATTTTTAATTATAAGTGGAAGGTTGCTAATCATACGGTATGAAATAAGGTCTCTACCAGGGGCAGATCCTTTGAAAGTACTAAGAGTTTGTTCAAGCTCATTAACTGAAACTTCGTATGATAGCTTATGTTTATAATGATAGTCGCTATTTATGCAGAAATTAGATTTTTGATTTAGAACTGAATTCGAAAGATTACGATCACTGGAAACTGAAGACCAGGCTATAGCAAATTCATTTGCAATGTCTATAGGATCTGACATGGTTTTACCATTAGAAAGAATTGATAAGATACTTGAAGAAGGCTTGCCATAAAGACGTTTAACCTTACTCCAAGCATCTTTCAATGAATCAGAAGGAGAAATTGAGGAGGTGAAATCTTGCCAGGATTTCTTTTTAGCAATTTTTATAGTTCTTCTGACCTGGGCTGTTAGGTTTCGGAAAAGTACAAGGTTGTTCACAGAGGGACAACGTTGATATTTTTTCCAAGCTTTGTTTTTTGACCTAATAATCTCTTTGATATTATTGTCCAACCAGACCGATTCCATGGTATGTTTAGCAACAAAAGGTGGAATAGTGCTAAACGCAGCTGTTCTAATAATTTTTTAAATATTAGCTGCTTCATAATTTAACAAGTTTGATTGAGGAAATACTTCTGCTTGTTTAAGTACAGCCTTAGAGAACTTGTCCCAATCAGCTCTACTTTCTACAAGCCGAAGTACTTTATTGTGAATTGCCATACGAATTTTATTAGATATAACTATTGGAAAATGATCACTCGATTCTGGATTATCATGAACTTGCCATGAAAATCCATTAGCGATTGAATCAGAAACAATAGTTAAATCTATTGCAGAATAGTTTAGATATTGTGCTGATATATATGTATGTGCACCATCGTTCAACAATGAAAAATCAGAATCAGATAAGAAATCAGCAATTAATCTACCTCTAGAGTCAATTCTATTATCACCCCATAAATGGTGGTGAGCATTAAAATCTCCACATATTATTTAACGCGTTGTAAAATTATCGAAAAAATTTTGAAATTGAATTTGAGAATTTTGAAAAGAACAAACTATATAAATTGATGACACCGTCACAGAAGGTGACGTGTGTACTAAAATTGTAGAATTCAAAATAGTTGAATTGATATTAATACATGTGTGGCTAATACTGGATCTAATCAAGATCCCGACTCCCTGAGAAGCATTCTGGGCATTACTATCCGAGAAGTAACATTGGAATCCTTTGAAAACTGCAGGACCTTCATTATTAAAAAATAACTTCTCCTGCAGTAGAATAACATGAGGTTTATATTCATGAATTAATAGTTCTAAATTGTGCTGATTGGCACGGAAACCTCTAATGTTCCATTGGATAAGTGTTAATTCTCGAAAACTAATAGATGTTTGGCACATAAAGCTATACTAACTATTATTCTATCAACTAGAATAATAATAGTCAAAAAAGGAGAGGTTTGTATGATATTTGCTAAACAACTAAGATCTGTGCACATATTCATGTCATCAGATTCATCATTAATAAAATTTATTGGAAAGTTGACATCAAACTTTCCAAATTTTTTGAAATATTTTTTATAAGGAAGTTTACTATTTAAAAAATTATCATTGTTATTTTGAATAAAAGCATCTACTTTTTCTTTGGATTCAGGAGTAAGTTTGTTCAATTTTTCTTTAGTTAAAGTAATTGGAGTAAAAATTGAGCTTGAATTTTGAGTGGGAATAGAAAGATTAACATTAGAATTTGAATTATTTTTGTTATTTGTAACTTTTTGTACTATTTGAGTTTCTGTTTCTGTATTTGTTTGATTATTATTTGGTGATTTATTGAGTGATACAATATTAATTGTATCATTTGAAGAAATATTTGAAGTTATTGATTGATTTTTATTTAAATTATTTGTAGAAGTTGATGGATTTTTATTTAAATTATTAGTAGAAATTGATGGATTTTTGGTTATATTAGTATTATTTTTAATAGGAAGATTTGTAGTATTAATATTAATTTGTTTATCATTGATTGTTATAGTCTTTTTGTTTAGATTAGCGGCTGCCTGAGCAAAAGAACATACCTTTTCAACTGTTGTACTGCTGATGTCCTTGTTTGTTACAGGATTTCTAGAATAATATTCTTTCCTGGCTTGGAACTTAGTGCATTTGGTATTATTCATAATACGTAATATCTCCTTTTCTCGATTGAAACTAGGACAGTTTCTGTCGTTAGATGAGTGATTGGTTGAATCACAATTATGGCAAAATTTACCAACGCATAGGTTAATATGTTCAGCAATATCCTTACATACTGGACAATATTTAATGTCACTGGAAAAACGATTTTTGGTATGTCCTAGCTTTTGGCATAGGAAACACCTCATCGGATTTTGAACGAATTCTCTGACATCCAAACGCTGAAAACAAACTTCAATGTATGAAGGAAGCCTGAATCGTTTAAATGTTAAGATAACGGATCCAGTTATATTGAACATATCACCATCTTTTCTAGTGATATGTTTAGCTTCTACTACACTGTCTTTTTTTAATCCTTCAACTATTTCATTTTCTGTAAGATTTTTAAACATCTGAGAAAATACTACACCTTTACAATTATTGAGAGTTTTATGATAATCGCACTTAATCTTGATTTGTTGAGAAGTTGAAAAAACCAAAGAAGTAGCACTAGTAAATTTTTCAGACGCAGTTTTATTTTTTGTGAGTACCAGAAAATCCCCATCTCGGAGGAAAGAACCTCTTATAATATCAGAGGAAATTGTTTTAATCGCCATTGATATCAAAAATGGATTAAAAGAGTTTAATTTTTTATATATTATTACCATTAGAATTTTGATCTAGAATTTCTCTACATGAAATAACAATATATTTAGCATCTGGCTCGTTGGTCGTAACTTCTTTTAACATTGGAAATTCGAATTCATCAGTAATATTCAAACCTCGCTTTCTACCAAGGTTTTTCTTTTTTCTTGACAACTCATGATTTTCATCTAAAATCTGGTAATAATTACCAGCACCTCCCGCCCTAACATGCATCATTTTTTTAGATTTTTATAACACTTACTATTTAATTTAAATATTATAACAAAATAAGAATAAAAAACTAAAAAATAAATTTTTATTATTTTCGGAATAACTATAAAGAAAAAACTTTCCGAATTTCGTATTATGGTTTTTGAAATAAATTATGGTAAAAAACTAAAATTTTCCTACAAAAAACCAATAGTCAAAACATAAACCACTTATTTATTTTTAAATAAAAATCCCACTATTTTGAATAAGCCACTACTTTTTTATTCGAGTTACACACTATAACACACTTATCAGACCTGCGCACAAATAAAATTACACTATCCACCAAACAGCAGAGCTTTATTTTTAAATTTTAATATAAGTTTACGCGTTGCGCACTAAAACAAAAATTATTGCATAGGCCTGCGCCTAGCAAAAAATTTATATTAACCAATAACAAACTTTTTATTTTTAGATTTTTAGAATTAAGTTTTAATATAAATCAAAATTAAAACAAATAAAAAGCACAGCAATTACACTGTCCTAAACTATTTACCTAATTATAAATATTAAGATTATTATTATTAAACAATAACCAAAAATATACAAAAATAAACGAATATAACTCCTCCGTCCCACAACACGTCCTCCTCTTGCCGATGTTGTATCGAGACTGACCGAAAACAGGAAAATCTTCTTCAACATCATATTGAAATTGAAGGATATAATATAAGCAACTTTGTATTTAGTACCATGTGTTTTAACCCATGCCGCTCATGCACAACATCTTACGATATCTTCAATAGATAGAAAGTATTTATTTAAGAAAACTTGATGTTGGGTCAAATCTATTGTAATGTCTTTCCATATGATATAGGTGTTTTGAATTCATATTTGGATTCTGTTTTAAATAATATCTTTTGCGTATTGTTAGACAGATGTTTCTTCCAGATGCAGTTGATTTTGCGATATTTTTCAAAATTTTGTGTTTACTTTCAAATCGCATTGACCATATATTTATTACTGGACCATTAGAGTTCATTATTCTCGGGTAATGAGTCAAAAAATTGTGTTTAGGTTTCAGTTCAGTATGAAACAATGAAATGAGTTGTGAATGATGCTCTTTTATTAAAAAATCAAGAAGTTGTGAAGTTGATTGGTCAATACGAGTACAAAATAAAATATTCATTAATAGAATGAGGATTTCCCAAGCAGTATATTCTTTAGGAACAAAATCATGCATAATAAGTGTTATATATCTTAACAACCACATAACTTCCGAAGCCGAATATCGAAGTTTTTTATTTTTTAGGTAGTCAATAGTAATTTCTTGGGGTTTATTCAAAGAGCGCGTATACTCCGCAGTACCAAACCGGTCTAGTACTATTTTGGTACGACTAAACCATTTTAGTACTGCCTGTATATACCGTAGGTGCAAATAATGAAAAAAGAAAGAAAAAAATACTTGTCAAACTCAAATATTTCATTCATTGTTAATTGATTTAATAATTTCTATTTGTGTATAGTGTCAATTATCAATAATTTTTTTCTTTTTGTGCAAAATTAATTGGAAATGAACAAAGAAAGGAGGACCAAATTAGTTGGTTCGCACCAAAATGGTCGGCCTAAAATGGTTCGGTACCATGCGTATATACCGGGACCAAAACAGTACTAGTACCGGTTTGGTACTACGGAGTATACGCGCTCATAGACTCATTAGATAAATTAAAATCGAACATTCTTAAGGTACGTATACACGACAGGAGACTTTGGTCTCTAGAGACCGAAAAGTGGTATCTAGAGACTGGAGACTTCGTGTATACACTCAAGAGACCTGCAAATTTCGAGGAGACCAGTGGTCTCCGTAGGTCTCCGGAAACTTTTGGTCTCTTGTCATGTAAACAGCTAAACGATGGTCTCCATTACTGGTCTCTGGTTATTAAAACGTTTTGATATTTTTCCTCGGTCTCCAGAGACCATTTTTTACATTTGTTTCACAAATTGTTTGTTTTTTTGTCTGAATATTGTATGTGATTTTATTTATATGTTATTTTATATTTATTTTTGAAGGTAAGTTTTAAATTATTTTTTAAATGCGAAAATATCTGAAATTATTTATATTTAAATTTTTAGAAAATGAGTTGGACCAAAGAAAATACATTTAAATTAGGTTTATATTTGTGCTTGAATCTATAACAAGATGATAGCTAAAACGAATGTTTCCTGAATCAGCTGAATCTGCATATTAAAATATAAATATAAAGTATAGAAAGTACCTCTTTCAAATTCCAAAATTATTCATTAACTTTATATGCAACTTATGGTTTTCTTTTTTTCAATTTAATATTATCAATTAAATTTCACAAATAGTATACGACCTTTACAACTATTCAAAATTATTCTGGTTATTCTGCTTTGTTATACAAATTAAAAGAAAAGCAAACAAAATTCTTTAAAAAAGAATCACGCACACACCACCATTAATGAAAACGTCTAATCTCCAGAGATATAAATAAGAGACCTAAACCAGAGACTTAAATTTAAGTCGTGTATACACTTAAGAGACCGAAATACAGGAGACTTTTTTTATGAGGTCTCCGGAGATCTAGTTTTAGGTCTCTTGTAACAAAAGTTACCTACCGTGTATACACTTTGGAGACTTTGGTCTCTAGAAAGTGGTCTCTAGAGACCAAAGTCTCCTGTCGTGTATACGTACCTTTATTCTTTGATTAAGCTGATGATCTAAATTGAAGAATCGTTTTTCTTTAATAAAACAATAAAATAAGTGAAATTTCAAAATTGGCGATACCCTCTAGGAAATCGTGCATAAGATCATAAGATCCACGGAATAATTATCATAAATTCGAAAAAATTTTAAATCATTAAAAATGCATTTACTTAGTTAGAATCCCAGAGGAAGAAACATTTTTGTGAATCCCAAAATAGAATTTACTCCTTTATTATCTCCCACTATGGCAGCAACAATAAAATATACTTATGTGTTTCCCGAAAATTTCAATTCCTTCTTCTTCAAGAATTTTGAGCTCTTCTACTACACATTGAAACACCGAATTTCCAAAAGATTTTCTATCTATGCTATTCACAAGGAAAACCAAAAATATATATTCTAGTTGTGAGAAAAAGTTTTTTGGTAAAAACGGACACGAAAAATAAAGAGCTCCAATATTTTGAAAACCACTACGTGAACCAAGAGCATTATTACATTCGAATTCGTCGTAATACATTAACAATGGAAGCACAATATCATTTTCTTCGAAATTCGATATTTTTTGCTTCCAAAAATTAGTTTGCATTATGTTAGATATTTCATTGCTTGTAACCAAAAGAGAATCTGTGAATTGTAAAACAAAATCCAAATTACTGGGATTATGAAAAAGTATTTTTAATGTTTGAATTAGGGATATAAAAGAAGTTTTTACTTCAATTGTTTTAATAATTGTTTTTTTTGTTAACTTTCACTTTATCAATTCTTTCACCAATTACGATTGTTTTCGGAAAAAGAGAAAAAGATTTTAGTTTTGTATCGCATACGTATATTATTCGATATTTAGTTGAGATATCCGAGAAACTGTTACGAACTAAGCAAAATAGTTTCACAATGTTTTCTTTAATTTCAGCTTCTGTTAAATTATTTCTAGAAGTTTCATACAGTATCTTTTCTGCATAAATGAAAATATTTGATCTCATATACTCTGCAAATGTTTGAATTATTTTTTGAATAGCTTTCATGCAAATATTCTCATTATTGTGAAGTTTTGTTAATGATATTGTGTTTTGTTCTTTTATAGAATTACTTAATTCGTTAAAAAAATCACTACTTACAAATATCTTTTTTTCATTTATAACAATATTATTTGTTACGTTTGATAATTGAAAGCTTTGAGTAGAATCATTTTTGTTGATTTGATAATTTTTGTTAGAATTAATTTGTGTACAGGTTGAAACAGGTACATTTCCTACAGTATGTTTTTTTATGTGCCTTTGAAATGAATTCATCAAACTAAAGAAACGTTTTTCTGGACATAAATTACAAATAAAAACATTTTCATTTTTATGATTAAAAGTAATATGTTTTAAGTAAATATTTATGATTTCGAATGATTTTGAACATTTGAAACAAATCATAATGTATGCTTATTTATACTTATCTAAATCTGAAATGATTTGATTGCAGTAAAAGTGGTGAAAGATTTGTCGTACTGAGTTTGAATATTATATATACCTATATTGTTGCAAAAAAGTCCAAATTACTTCGCTCTCTTCAGCGTACTTAAGATTTAAAACGTGTATTAACTTGAAACAAGCGTCGATTGCCTCTAAAGAAGTTTGAAAATGATACAAATCGTCATTAATAACTACATATGATGCCTCAACTTGACCTGAAAAATCAAAATAATATACACATTTACTTATACAGGGTGATTCCGTTACGGTGTCCGACCGGGAAACTACGGATAGGTCTCGGCGAGGGGAACAAAAAATCGTATTGGAGGGGGGGAAGGAATCTCAACGGTTTAGGAGTTAGAGGGGGTTAAAGATTTTTGGTACTTTTTTCATATTTTACCCTATAACTTTTCACAAGGGCACGCAAGGCTCATCAACTCTTTTACATAATTGTGAAGAACTCCTGTACCTTTCCATCATCATCTTACCTGCTGCTGTGTATCCGACCATTCAGAAGTTATAAGGCCTCAAAACCATAATTTTGTCATTTTTTCACAGATTTTTGGACTTTAACCCTGCTTTACTCAAAAAAGGCTCAATTTAACCCTCATTTTTTATTCAGAAAATGAGGGCTCAATTAATTCTACATCGGTTTGCTATCTTCATTTTTTTCGAAAAAATTTAAGATAGTAAATCGATGTAGAAATGATTGAGCCTTCATTTTCTGCAATAAAAAAGAGGGTTAATTTAAGCCTTTTTTGAGTAAAGCAGGGTTAAAGTCCAAAAATCTGTGAAAAAATGACAAAATTATGGTTTTGAGGCCTTATAACTTCTGAATGGTCGGATACACAGCAGCAGGTAAGATGATGATGGAAAGGCACAGGAGTTCTTCACAATTATGTAGAAGAGTTGGTGAGCCTAGCCTGCCCTTGTAAAAAGTTATAGGGTAAAATATGAAAAAAGTACCAAAAATCTTTAACCCCCTCTAACTCCTAAACCGTTGAGATTCCCCCCCCCCCCACCAATACGATTTTTTGTTCCCCTCGCCGAGACCTATCCGTAGTTTCCCGGTCGGACACCGTAACGGAATCACCCTGTATATAAAAAAAATAATACAACTTGTTTCGAAATTTTACCAGAATTTTCTCCACCTAAAAAAACTGTTGGCTGAAGGGTTTTGTGTTCTTAACGTAACTGGTCTTCAAAATTTTCCTTATTTTCTATTAAAGTTGAACTGTCCTGAAAAATACATTTTTATTTATATATATAAGTAGTACATTTGTAGTATTTATATTAATATTGTGGTAAAATATGTTTACTATTTCAGTGTTCGATTTACTTTCGCAAAGTTTTATAATTTTTTGATTTACATCTTTCCATTTTGAAAACAAAAAATTTGTTTTATTCTCATAAATTTTATCAAAATCATTTAGTAAAAATAGATATTCACCAGGACCACGTAAAAGTTTGAATTTTTGAAAAATTTCGTGAGTTGCAATATTGGAATTAAAAATTTTTCTGCGAGCTTCAAAAGTTTTTGCCCAATAATTTTTAATTTTTTCTTTATCATTTAAATTTTGTTCCAAATATAATACTTTTTTTTTAAAATTGATGTTTGTTGGGGATATTATTTCTTTAGTATTTTCAGTTGAATCAATGACATTATTTGAGTCTTTTATTTTGGCTTTCAATTTATTATAAAAATTTCATAATTTTCCTGACGCTTGCGTCTTAGTGTTATTATTAAATGGAATAAACAAAGGGATTTTGTGAAGGAAAAAGTAAACATATTTCTTCTCGTAGTTGCAGAAATCTTTCAGTAGTTATTTTAAATTTGTTTGATCCTTTTAAGCAGTTCAATTCGCCTTTAACGACAATAGACGCTAACAAATTTCTTTTATTATTATCTAATGAAGAATGTTGCTTGTAAAATTGTTTAATAATTTCTCCGTCAACGTTTTTCAGATAACTTTCAGTATTTATATTCTAATCTATACACCCATGTTCTGGATTCCGCTAAAAGTGGAAGTGGAATACGAATTCAAATCCATGCGAAATGGAAAATGGTGTTCTAGATTCCACGCAGAATTATATATTTCGAACATTAATTTCGAATCAGCTGTTGTTAAATTCTCACATAAAAGTTTTATTTCTTCTTTGCTTTTTTTTTTTTTTTTGATAATTATTTATTAGTTAAGAATTTTTGTCTATAAAATTCACAAATATTTTTAACTGCTCTTTATTTTTGGGTGTTTTTTAAAAATACATCAAACATATTTATGGAAATACATAATTATACTAGAATAATAATATGCATTAACTTTAAAATAAATTTAAATTTATTCATTATTTATTAAATTTATTTAATATATTTAAAAAAAAATGTTACTAATAAAATTCCGACTTATACAAATACAAGCCACAGTTGAATTAGATAATTAATATTTCAATTCCACGTACAAAAATTTTGCGGAATTGAATTCACGAAAATTTAGTGAAAGTGGAATCTAGAACACCTAATTCCACTTCCGCAACTTCAATTCCGAAAAAGTGGAATTTAGAACATAGGTGATAATAGTAATTAAATCATTGATAGTTGAATTATTTAGTGGTGTTAAAGTAACATCTTCGAGGGATATAACCTTTAAAAAATCATTAAATTAAACCAAAATTATTTTTAAAAAATAAATAACATAAATAAAGTAAATGAAACTGGTTGAATATAAATCGTCGGTTAGCAAGAATAGTGACACAACTCAAAATCGAAATTTTTCACAATCGAAGTTTTAAAATAATGATTCAGTTCAATATTGTATAATAATATTATATAAAATTTATTGTATTCAATTTAACAACTTATGTTATTAGTAGAGTATAATGTTAACCAAAAAAATATCAGACTGTTTAAACAGATATGATGCCTCTTTTTCTTTTGCATCCTTGAAAATTCACGTTTTTGAGTTGTGCCACTTTTCTTGCAAACCGTCGAAATGATATTAATAAAATAATTAATAATAAAAAAAAAAACAAAATGGATAAAAAGATTGTGTATTACAAAAAAAATATATATAGTTATATGTATATAAAATAAATAAAATTACTTTTACTTACATTATCATTTGATTCAACACTTCCTGAAATTGTTGTTGTTTCCGAAGTAGGGTGACCATATGAGTAAAGGCGTCTAAGAGGATTTTGTAAGATTAAAAAGAGGATTTTTAGGATAAAAAGAGGACTTCAAATACTATCAAGCTTTTGTATTGTATTATATGTCTTTTATATTTACAAAAATAAAGTGTACGTACTAGGTAATACGTGAACAAAACTTAAATTATATAACCAAAAACAACTTAAAAATATTCAGTCAACAAAAAATTACATTTTTTTCATTTTATTTTAAAGTTAAAAACATTTTGTCTGTAACTTTGAATGTTTTCATAAAAATTCGTTTTTAAAGTTTTAAACTTATAATAACCTATAAGAAAAGTCATACTTCTCTAAGGTGACCAGTTTTGTATTGAGACAATGCGGGACATTCCATGCGAGCAAAAAAAAAACTGTGTTTTTCTTGGTGGGTATTTCAGTTTAATTTTTATTTCATTTCTTACATTGTAGGTATATTGTGTATCTTTCCACAAAATTTAATTTATCAATTACCTTAATTTGCACCACAATTATTTATAAAAATCGCAACAGTGAACAATAAACAAATGCAAACAAAGAAAGAATAAAACAGTTAAAACACTTTTTTTTCTTGTTAAGATTTTAAGATTATAGACATACCACACATAGACATATTATGTCATTCATATGTCAAATAATATAGAAATGAATAACAACTGAAACACAATGAAAGCAGCAGTAATGCTGCTCTGCTTTTTTGCCCGAAAATCTAAAACTTTGAAAAATGTGGGATAAAATTTGGAATGCAGGACGAATCCGGGACAAAATTACAAATCCGGGACAATTCGCGGGACGTTCTGTAATGCGGGACAGACGTCTAAAATCCGGGACTGTCCCGCCTAATGCGGGACGTCTGGTCACCTTATACTTCTCGGAAGTTTTCGCAGCCTTAAGAGTTTCTTTATCATTGATAACATAATCATAAAAATCAAGACATGACAGATGTGTCAAGTCATATTTGATTAACAATAAATTTTTCACCATTTTTATGTCAAGTCTATTTCTCTCATCTGTCCACTGACAGACTAAAAATTGGGATAGCGAAGAAAAATTGGCAAATTTTTAAAAATACTGAATTATGTTCCTCATTGGGTACTTTTTCAAAAAACAGTAACCACTTTTCATGCGGCAACTTTTCCGAAAATTCAGAAGTATTCGAAAATTCATTTAAAAAAATTATTAAGCTAGTATTTTTCTTTTTGGAAGTCAGTATTGTGCTTATGCTATATGCAGGCAGTTTGCCTTGGTAATATTTAATTTAAAAAATTTCCCTCGATTCAAATTGAGATCTGATACCCCACACAATTTGTGAAAGAATATAGAAAAGTGGGTCTAGGAAAATTCATCGCCAGCAATTCTTCGCCAGCAATTCACCGCCAGCAATTCTTCGCTAGCAATTCATCGCCACAGCAATTTATCGCCACAGCAATTTACCGCCGAATTGCTGGCGGTGAATTGTTGAGGCGATGAATTGCTGGCGAAGAATTTTCCGGATCCCATAGAAAAGTATACCTATCTTGCCTGTCCTGACATCCAAAAAGAAAAATAGTATAGGTAACTGATATTTTTTAATGAATCATTAAGTTCAATGTTCGTTTTCACTTGAGTCTGAATCACAATGGCTGATATGGCAGCAGTGAACACAAACGGTGAAAATAATTTTGATAATTATAGAGTAAATTCGTGTTTCATTTGTAAGCTCTGTTTTGTCAGAAAAGAGGACGAAAAGAGGACTCATTTACAAAAAGATGACGAAAAGAGGACGCATTTGCAAAAAGAGGACGATACTTTGAAAAAGAGGACATGTCCTCTAAAAAGAGGACGTCTGGTCACCCTATTCCGAAGAAGTGTGTAATAAATACCTAATTATTATAATTTCGAGATAAACTTGAAAACTAATAAAATCTGTTAAGATATTTTCAGTACGTCACTTTTTTTTATGATATTTTTCTTACCTTTATTGAAGCACCACCATTGAAGTATTCATTGAATTTTTTCCAAAAAATTTGCCGTGGTCCGCTTTTAGGAATTATTCTTATTATAATAGTTCTTCATATGAGAGGCTTTTAAATGCCTCTAAATTGTATTCTTCTTCTGACTTCTGGAAGCAATAAATTTTATAAATAAGATGCAAAATACCCCTTCGTATATTTTACTTTTACATTAATTATAGAAAAAGTTAATCAAAAACTCCAAAAGTACAATTTAATTTAAATAAAAAATTTGTGTTGTTGTTACATATTAAACTTTTTAAAATAAGTAGTTACATACTATAATAATTATTATATATTTATTATTATATTTATCATTATATATTTATTATTATATATTTATTATTATATTTATCATTATATATTTATTATTATATAATAAAATGGTAAAGGATCACAGTCGAAAAAAAACAACAAAACACGTTTAATTTGTTTTAATTATAAGTTCTATTTATTTTATTATTAACACATTTGGTTTTAATGTTTGTTCAATTATAACTTTTATGTATAACACATTTACTTTATTATTACTTAATTCACTGAGGGACAATTTAGAACTAAACTTTGGGTTTAACTTAATTATTAATTACACCTTCGTTTCCTGTATTAACTACATGCGTATAATTCTTACTTTGAAGTAAAAATGCATCGTTAGTATTTTTGTCTGTGGGAATGGGAAATTATTTTGTGAGAAAGTTGAAATTTGCAAGCTATGTAGTCACGTTGAAATAAACAACTTACGTAACTTTTACTTTGCGTGAAACTTATGGAACTTTCTTGGGAATTTGCAGACATGATCATATTACTTAGAATTGGAATTAGTTGTTTTTCCTGAAATGTTATTATTATATTACTCCTCCACCCCCTAGGACTTTTGCTCCGGCAAAAGGGTCTACTACAGGTGAGGTACTTTTTGTTGGCCGATTATTGATTAATTCGATTCTTGTTGTAGATGCATTTTTACCTCGAAATTTACAAAAAAGTGTTGTTATTACAATTACTAGTATTACTAATGAATTTAATCCTAATGAAGTATAACCTACAATTTTATTACTAAATTCTATGTATCTTATGTTTTCTCTATTTTTAATGTTATCTGTGTACAATCTTTCTAAGTTAATTTCTTTTTTGAGTAATTTAGTAAAATTAGTATGGTTAATAGGAATTATGCTTGTATCTTTAAAATTTTCAATTTTATTTTTGAACGTTTCATTGTTTATGTTCAATTTACAATTATTAAATTTAATTACGTTATTACCTTTTACCGTGATTTTATAGTGGATGCAATTTTGGGTTATCTCTGTTGTAGGTAGATTTTTCGTAACAATTATTCCTTTGTGAATTTCGGCGACAGATGTTTTATTATTAAACCTCAAATGACAAACATTAGTTTTTTCTAATGCATTTTTAATGCATGTACTCTTACGTAAAATTAAATCTTTTTCCAAGATTGTATTCTTATCGTATTCATAAACATTATCATGGTTTAGGATTACTTGTATGACTTCGTGATCTAATTCTTCATGTTCAGAGTTAGGGATAGGTATTACTATAGTGCATTGTAATATGATTCTTTTGTAAACATTGGGATGTTTATTACAAGTATTAAGAGAAGGTCTTTCGCTATAATTGCATTTTTTATGAAGGGTAACATAGATACAGATACATATATTATAACTTTTTATTTCCTCGTTTGTTAGTATGTCGTGTGGCAAAACGTTTAATTTACTCATTAGAACTACGTCGGAGATTTTGTCCAGTTGTTTATTTATTGCGTTGATGTCAGCGTAAATGTTTAATGTAAATTTAGTTCTGTCAACTGATGCTGTTAAGTTATTTGACCTGTTTGTTATATTATTTAGGAAGTTATGTAAGGTATCTTGTTGGTTGTTTACATGTTCAATTGTTTTATTTAAATTTTTAATTAGGTTGTTGTTTATAATAATTTGTTTATTTAATTGATCAGTCGTTTGCATAGAGTTTTTATCTAAATTGTCAAGGTGTTTATAGATTTCGGTTGCGTCTTCGTTATCCATTGTCCCGAACAATGTCTTTAATCCTGTACCAATAAAGTCTAGTCCACGTTTCTGTCGTTGTCTGTTGTATATGTCTGGTATGATTGTCTTCAGAGTATGTTTTGCTTGTAAAATTTCTCTGTGTAATAGTTTGTATTCGTTTGTATCTTCACCCAAATTGAGTTTGTTTATGTTACCGTCTATTATGTTTATAGTTTGGTTGTATTGTTCTAAGTCAATAGTATGTAGTATTTTTACGTAGTTATTAACAATTAGTTTTTGGTCTAATTTGTATAACAAGAAACCATTATCGTTTTTTATTGGTGTAATTTCTAGAGACTGTCTCGACGTTGTAATAAAGAAAGATGCGAATATAAAAATTGAAAACATCTGGAAAGAGAAAGGAGAATAAGATTGAAATATAACATTTTGTCTAGTTTTGGTGTTTGTACTTTCTTTTATGTTGATTTAAGTAGTACTTAGTTTTTCGTTTGGTACTTGTATCAAAAACATAATCATCGTTTTTCGTATATTTTGAAAGTATTTTGTATTTGGGTTTATTTTTCGTTATTTCTCTGTTACAGACTATGTTATCATGTATTGTGTACTCTTGGTCACGGTTTTTATTTAATTGGTTTATTTTTCGTGTTTTATTTTCATCAAATTTTTTTGCTAAAACTTCAATTTCCCTACGATCAAGATTTTTGTTGATAAAATCGATGGGTTTCAATTGGGTGGTTGTGTGAATAGTATTGTTGTAACATGTAATAGCTTTATAAATTTGATCTTCAACTTCTGTTTTAGGGTTTTCTGCGACTATAATACGTAAATGTTCGTTGAGTGTTCCATGTAGCCGTTCAATATCTGAATTTCCGGTTTTATTATGGGCGGTTGTAATATGATATTCGATTTGATTTTCTTTCAAGAACATTTCTACAGCATGGTGAATTATACACCTTTCATTGTCAAAAATTAATTTCTTCATTTTACCTAAATGTTGTATTCTTTCCTTAAGCGCCTTTATGATACAAATCCACGTTTGGTCATTTAACTTATGAACTGTAGCGTATTTTGAGAATTTGTCAATAGTGGTTAAATACATTATGTTTCGGTATGGATACCATATATCCATGTGTACTATTTCATTAAAAGAATGAGAAGATTCCGTAACTTTGAAAGGTATTTTAACTGGATGCCTATCATGTTTAGCTAGTAAACATACTTCACAATTGTTAATGAATTTAGTTATTAGTTCCAAAATATTTGTGTAGTAATATTTAGATTTTAATTCATTAAACACTTCAAGAATACCACGATGATTATTTCGAAGGTGTTCTTCTTTGATTATTGAAAGCATTGTATCTTCATCTGTGATTTCTGCTAATAACGTATGAGATCTTTTTATCTGCAGATTTTTATTTTTTGCAAAGTATTTTGCATATGTGTTTTCTAAGTTATTGAAAAGTTCGTCGTCGATGCAATGAATACACATAACTCCCTTATCTTGCAGAATTTTCTTTAAAATTTCAACTAAATTACTCTTTTCGCTGATTATGACGTGAGTTTGAACTTTTTTATTTACAATTTTCAGAAAAGTTTTTTCTTTCTCTCCTTTTGTGAGATAAATTTGATTTTTATAGTGATTAATTGGTTTTGTTGTGGTGCTGATAGAACGATTTTCATCTTCATCTACGTGGTGAGAGGCAGGATCTTTTAATCTTGATTCTTCATCAATTGGATCGCTTAAGCCCTCCTCGTTATTATTAAGAAAGACATTGGCATTTTCCTTTTCGGAATTATTCAGATTTTTATAGGGGATATATCTACTTAATCCATCTGCGACAGAATTTTCTTTACCTTTTAAGTAGCAAATTTCGAAATCGTATTCATTCAGTTGGATTTTCCAACGTTGAAGTTTCATATTTGGTTCTTTAATATTACTTAACCAGACTAGGGGCTTATGGTCTGTCTGAATAATAAACTTTCGCCCGTACAGATATATCCGAAAATATTTAACAGCCCACACTATTGCGAGTAGTTCTTTTTCAATCGTGGAATAATTGAATTCATGATTATTTAGTGTCCTAGAAGCGTAACATATATAGATGATGATTTTGACTTAAGACTGCTCCTATCGCGTACTGTGAAGCATCTGTAGTTAATGTAAATGTTTTATTAAAATCTGGATTTTTCAGAATTGGTTCATTAATTAAGAGAGTTTTGAGTTTTTCGAAAGCGTCGACATATTCCCTGTCTGACACGTTTATTTTAGTATCCTTTTTCAGGTACTTTATTATAGGGTATGCTACTCGTGCATAATCCTTAATGAACTTCCTGTAAAATCCAGTTATCCCTAAAAATTGCCTAATTTCTTTGAGGTTAGTTGGTAATTTCATTTTACTTATTGCTTCGACCTTTTTTTCATCAGGTTTGATACCATCTTTTGTTATGGTATGTCCTAGATAATTTGTCGTTTCTTTGGCGAAGACACATTTATCTATTTGTACCTTGAGATTTGTTTCGCGAAGTCGTTGTAGTATTTTTTTTATACTAAGTAAATGTTCTTCGAAGCTGGTTGAAAAGATCAGGATGTCATCTAAATAGACGACACAAATTTTATTTATAAATTCTTTTAAGACATTATTCATTAGGCGTTGAAAAGTACCTGGGGCGTTTTTCAACCCGAACGGCATTCTCAAGAATTCATAATGTCCACTAGCAGTGGAAAAAGCGGTTTTTGGCCTATCTTTTGGAAGGACTTCGATTTGGTGGAACCCTTTAGCCAAATCTATGGTGGAAAAATAGTTACATTTTCCCAATTTGTCGAAAAGTTCTTCCATATTTGGTATAGGATACTTATCATCGATCGTTTGTTCATTCAATTTCCTGTAATCCACCACAATTCTCCATTTTTGTTTACCTGAGTTATCGAGCTTTTTAGGCACGACCCAAATAGGAGAATTATATGGGCTATTACTGGGTTGAATTATGTTTTGTTGCAGCATCTCTTCGATCTGCCGATCGACTTCTCGTCGGTGAATTTCCGGATACCTGTATAGTTTAGTAAAGACTGGGACTTCATTTTTTGTTTTAATTTCATGTTTTATTTGGTTTGTAAATGATAAATCATTTCCTTCTTTAAAGAACAGGTCTTTATAGGATGTAACGATTGATTTTAATCTTTTACAGTCAGCTTCACTTAAGTGGGTTGCAAAAGTCTCACTTGGCAACAAATCGTATTCATTATTGAAGATATTTGTGGTTTCTGCAAACGCATTTTTTGCATACCATTCTTCGTCTTCATTTAAAAAAAAGGGAATTGTTGCATTTCGCGTTATTAATAAACGATCCTTAAAATTAATAATAGCATCTAAATTTACTAGAACATTATTTCCTATAAGCCCGTCAAATTTCTTATGAAAGTTACATTCTAAAAACTTAACATGGTATGTGTCGGGTTCGTTAAATTCTTTAAAAATTGGGATATTATAACAAGTTTTAATTTTAATCATGGTATTTAGTGTCTTAATTGGCCACCTGGGTGGATGTGTTTTCCATTTTGGGTGGCAAACTCCAGGATTGATGATGCTATTTTCTGCACCGCTGTCGATGATGAGCTTAAGATCTCGAACTTTGGTTTTTATAATTATATAGGGTAGTTGTTTGTTGGGCCGTACTGAAAATTTTGAGCTTGACTAGTGTTTGTGTCATTACTTTCATTAGTGGATATATCCATAGGTTCAGGTTGATTTAATTGATTGTTTTGTCTAGTATGTATGATAGTTACTATTATTAACTAGTCTTTGTGCTTGCGGATTTTGCATCTGGTTACTTCTAAAATTATTCTGGCTATTACTGTTACTTTGGTGATTGTTATTCCTAAAGTTATTATTGTTATTGTACCTATTATTATGATTGCCGTTTCTATAATTATTATTATACAAGTTGTTATTGCTATTGTTGTTTCTATTATAACCGTTGTTGTTATTATTAGGTGAAGTATTATGATTATTACTTGGATTAATATTAGTATTAAAGTTAGTTCTGTTATTATTATCTGACCTGTAATTTTGTTTTAGATTTTTGCTAGAAAATTGCTTGTTCTTATTAGAGTTATCATGAGTTAGTGAGAGGTAACCGAATCGCACTAATAAATCGAATGCGTCGTCCAATGTTTGTGGGTTATGACACCCGATAAGATTCTTGGGTAGTGGAGGTAACCCTTGTGTGAAAAGTTTAAGAGCTAATCTTTGATTTTCAGCCATTTGTACGGCGTTACCTTCACCTCTCAAGATATGAGCATTATTAATTCTACATAAGAGTGACACTATTTTATTATAAAATACTTCGACTGTGGAATCACAACGACAGAACTTTATTTCGTCGATTAAATCCGTTAAAGGAGTTCTTTCACCGTGGTTTCTAATTAATGCATTTTTCAATTCTGTCCACGTTGTTACGACACCAGTTTTAATTAGAGTTTCTTTAGCTTTGCCGACGATTTTATCTAGAATATAACCGAGTACGATTACTTTACTCTGGTTATCCAGAGGTTCGATAATTGGTATAAATGACTCAATCCTTGCTAGAAACCCAGCAAGATTATACTTATTTCCATCGAATGGTGTAATATAACTTATATTTTTAGCGAGATATTCTAAAATAGGACGATTATTGTCATCCATATTTGATTAATAAAACAAATAGCACTTCGTTCAAAAATAAAATAGAAGATTTGTACAAAACTTATGTAACAGATTTTTTTTCTTAACCTTATTGAACACTTTAAAATTTTCATCAACAAAAAAAAATTCTTAATTCCAACTAATTTTCATTAATCTTAAAAGTTCTTAAAAAAGTTTTTATTACTTTTACGTATTATTATTATAAAAGGATTCAAAAATTAGGGAAATTTATTTTCCTACCTTTACTTAATTGTTTATACTCTAAATTTCTGGTTCTTGTGGTTGTTGATCCTTAGCTGCTTGGAGTTCTTCGGCCCTTTGGAGATACCCCAGTTCTCGGAGGTGCTCTATGAAGTCTTGTGTGTCTTCGTCTTCTTCGATGAAGTCGTCTTCGTCTTCTTCAATGTGACTAGGTACTTTGGCTTCTTCAGACGGTAATGTACCAACACTGATTATTTCTGGAATGTCACCTTCAGTGATACTATTGGTATCTTCAGGAAGCATTAGAGTTTTAATTTGCTTATTTTTGTTTTATTATTTCGACAGTTGATACACGTAGGTTCGTTCTATTCTTGGCCTTTTCGGCAAGAACAAATAAAAAAATTTTTTTTTTTTTTTTTTTTTCTCTTCGAAAAAAAATTTCTTGTTTTTACAGGATTCCTTTTTCAGGTATCCTACCGACTGCGCCAATAAAATGGTAAAGGATCACAGTCGAAAAAAAACAACAAAACACGTTTAATTTATTTTAATTATAAGTTCTATTTATTTTATTATTAACACATTTGGTTTTAATGTTTGTTCAATTATAACTTTTATGTATAACACATTTACTTTATTATTACTTAATTCACTGAGGGACAATTTAGAACTAAACTTTGGGTTTAACTTAATTATTAATTACACCTTCGTTTCCTGTATTAACTACATGCGTATAATTCTTACTTTGAAGTAAAAATGCATCGTTAGTATTTTTGTCTTTGGGAATGGGAAATTATTTTGTGAGAAAGTTGAAATTTGCAAGCTATGTAGTCACGTTGAAATAAACAACTTACGTAACTTTTACTTTGCGTGAAACTTATGGAACTTTCTTGGGAATTTGCAGACATGATCATATTACTTAGAATTGGAATTAGTTGTTTTTCCTGAAATGTTATTATTATATTACTATATATTTATTATTATTCACAAATAGAATCACACGTATGCCTACAGTCTTGAAATATAAGAATGAACTGATTAAAATTCTTATATACCTATGTAAGAAAAGCGGTTATGAATTCTGGTAATAAATTATAGCCAATTTATATTATAGACAGACATAACTTGGTTAACCAACTCATCCATTTAACCAACTCATTAACCAAAATAAGTGACGGACATAATTTCAGCTGGTTTATTTTGACATTTGTTTATTTAGATTTTTTTCTGTTAAGAGTTTGTACTTTTTTTTTTTAAATTTTCTGAATTTTGTTAATTATTTTGTGTTTCCTTCATCTCCTCTTTCCTTCATCTCCTTAGAAATTTCTAAGTAAATGTGCTGATTTTTCCTGGCCTTTCTTAAAACTTCATATTTTTCCTTCCACATTTCTATGAGGAGAAACTCTGCTTCTTGCCAGGAAATTCTTTTTCTTTGTGAAGACATTTATATTTATATATTTTTTATTTTTATAAATTTACTGTTTGGGCTTATATGTAATTTACTGTTTGTTTTTATATGTAATTCACTGTTTGTTTTTATATTTAATTCACTGTTTGTTCTTATATTTAATTCACTGTTTGTTTTTATATGTAATTCACTGTTTGTTTTTATATTTTAATATTTAACACGATATTTTTTTTCTATTTATTAACCAATAACAACAAGAAAATACAAAATTTGAAGTAAATCATATGATAGCAAATGACAAGTAACTGGAATGTTTGACGTTTTTTCACTGGAAAGTACTTAGTTAACTCATAAACCAAGCACATTTTGCTTGGTTAATGATGGTTTTTAACCATTTCATTTATATGGTAAACCAAATCATAACCACTCGATTCGAGTTGGTTACGTATTTAACCAAGAAGCAGCTTGGTTAACCATGATGTCTGTCAGTACTATTAGTAAGTATTATATAATGACCGCTGAATCTAGAAATTATAACCAGAATTTCAAACTGTTTGTTATCTAGTGAGACCCGTGTTGCCAGTAAAAAATTGAGGTTCTGCGTTTACAATTCAAAAGCGTTAAAATAATTTTTTTCTACAAATTCTGCTATAAATTTCGATGAAATAATAATACTTGAAAATTAGAATTTAAAAATCTGTTCAAAGTTCAAGTTTACAAAATAAATAGAATTACATATAATACATACCAAAACACTTTATTTAAAAAATTCTTGAACTTTTTCTAACTTTCTTTACAAAACTTACTCAATGTAATTAGAAATTAAACAGTATACCTACATTTAATAAGTTTAACAGTAAGGAATAATTCTGCCAAAATAGTAACACTGGCTCTAGACATAAAACGTAACTCAAGTGAAAATACATATACACTTGTTTTGTTACATTTTTAAAATTCTACCTATCTAAATCAAGTCATGAATTGTCCGATTATATTTTGGCTATTTTAGTAATACATTCTATGTGATATGCTTATATTATACATTGGACTTGGTAACCATATGACACTATCGTGGAAATATATATGTAAGACAAATAGTTTTTAAATTTTAGAGAAAAAAGGTAAGTATCAGGTAATGAGCAATTTAGTTATAATTTAAGATCACCGTGATAATAGTTATAGCTCTTTTGAAAATCTATTGATTTGGTCATGTATTTTACCAAAATAGTTAAAAATTAGCTAGAAATTCTACAGATTATTGCTAATATTGTTAATATTATAACTAAATCTTCAAGAAAATGTTAGTTATATTTTATAGCCATTTTGCAATCTTAAATTTTTCTCAGTGTAGGCCATGAAAGAATTATTAGTTGTGTTTGAAGATGTATTTTTTGCTACACCTTTTTTCTATAATTTTTAATTTCACCAAAATTGAAATAAAACTAATTGTTTATTATTATTACTTTTTCTTTTTATTTATTACTATTTATGTTTTCACAAACTTATTAAATGAAATACAGGTTACTATGTCGTCTTACTATTGCAACAATCATCAACCTGTTACCACAAACGGTAATATCTATACAGATGGTGCAAGCAGTGTATTATTATGTTTTCAGTAAAATTTCAGGTGGATTTTCGGAAAATCCACTTTTCAAAAGCTTTCCATTCATAAATTGTTCTTGGAGAGAAAAAAAATTAAAAGAGCGTTTTATTTTCTGATGAATGAATATGAATCACAGATAGTACATAAACATATACATATATGTCATATGTATATTTATATTTATGTTACCATAGTAACATTTGTTATGTGTCTGCATGTACATATTTTGTGCATATTGTATTATTTACTGATTGTTGACATTGTTGTATTATTTTTTTATGTTAATAAAATATCATTGATGTAAGAGGACTATCATATGTGAAAAAAGGAATATTATTTTGTACATCACTTTTTCTTTCATCTTTTATCCACTTTTATTCAAAAATTTCTTTTTTGTCTTTCGCAGTCATTTTTCATTTTACAAATAAATAAACAAATGATATTGTCAATTTTTCTTTATTGTTTTTTTTTTTTAAATAATTGTTAGTAAAAAAATAACATTTTTTTTTCTTCTATAATTTCTAATTAATTTTTTTGTAATAAACAAAATGTCCCATATGATATGAATTGCAATTGAAAACAAGAATTATGAAAACTGTTTTACAAAAATTATTTCGAAAATAAAAAATATACAAAAAATTATATATACAAAGGAATATATTATATACATACATACTTATACATATGAAAGTACATTGTAGGTATATACATTATATTGTATACAAAATATAACAGTCAGAGAAAAGTAGCCTTGTGATGTGCACTTCATTTGTTTTTTATGTAAAAATAATAGAAAAAAAATAATATTTCATATTCAAAAAAATTTTTTTTCAAAATGTATTTTTATTCAAAACAAAAATAAATTCAAAAGTATAAATCGTAATTTGTTATGTTGCCATAGTAACAATGCAGTCATTATTAATATTTGTTATTTAATTTACTATCACTTACTATGCTGTATTTTTAAAGAGAGGAAAGCTTTTGAAAGCTCTTAAGAAAGAAATCAGAAAACTTAATTTTTTAATTGAAATATGCTTGCATTTGTTCTATCTGTATAGATATTACCGTCTGTGCTGTTACCATAAATAACTTTCTGTTAGCCACCGTTTAGCTCCGACAAAATTTCTTGCATTATCACAATACAAACGCTTGCACAATTTTCGACGGCTAACGAAACGTTTTAAAGCTGCAATGATTGCTTCCGACGTTAAGTCAGAAACAACCTTCAGATGAACTCCATGTGATTAAAAACAAATAAATGCTGCTATATATGATTTATGTGGTCGTTTACCACGAAGTTTAATGCTTGTCCAAATCGGTCCACAAAAATCTACACCTACATTAACAAATGCCATACGTCCTTCTAATCGTAGATTTGCCATAATTTGTTACAACAACTTTGGTTTATACTGAAAACAATGTACATACACATTCCTTTACTACTTTCCTGGCGATATTTCTAACATTGATGATCCAAAACCTTTGTCTTAACAAAACAACCAACGCTTCTGGCCCTGCATGGTGATGCTTTAGATGTAAGTGTTTTACGATCAATTTGGAAACTGGATTGTTTTTAGCAACAATATTGGATTTTGAATGTTGTAAGGAATGTTTGGAATCCATGGATTACTAATAAATCCGGTGATGGCTCTTGAAGAACAATACTTCATTTTTGAAAGTTTCCCAGCGAGTACTTATTTCTGAAGATAATGACTCATCCCAGTTTACTTTGAACAACCATAATTCCTGTAAGAACTATTTTGCTTTAATTATAATTGGACTTATGAGACCAAGTGGATCAAATATTCTAGCCATTTCTGATAATATCATCCTTTTTGTTGGAGTAGAATGTCTGTTATTTTTCAAGGTCTGGGTGAATCCAAAACTGTCTGATATAGGCTCCCAAGCTAAACCTTATGTTTTGATGATAACTGATTCGCCAATTTGAATTGGAAATTCGCGATCTTCCGAAGAAATTAATTGTAGCATCTCATAACTATTTAAATAAAATTTGAGCAACTGCCATTTTGCTGTTTGAAAAATATGTTGAAGCTGAGATTGAATATTTAAAATATCGTCTACAGTGTCAGCGCCTGTCAATAAGTCATCTACATAGAAATCGTGTTTCATAATCAGTGATTCCATTGGATATTGCTTATCATATAAATCTACTAAATACTTTAAACTTCGTGTCGCTAAATATGGTGCAAAAACAGTACCATATGTCACAGTTTTTAAGCTATAAATATTTATCTTGTCTTCCATGTTTTTTCTCCACAAGATTAATTGATAGTAACTATCATCTGAATATACCCAGATTTGTCTATACATCTTAGCCACATCGCCTTCCAATGCGTACTTCCAACAACGAAACCCTTATAAAATGTCTGTCAAATCATCTTGTATTGTAGAACCCACCATCATAATATCGTTTAAAGAGATACCAGTAGATGTTAGACATGAAGCATCGAAAACTTCCCTGAGTTTTGTAGATGAACTATTTGGACTAATAACTCAATGGTGTGGTAAATAATAATGAGAGTTCGGAATCTCATTAGAGTTTATCAATTTCATGTGACCAGGGCCCTATTGCATAAAACACTTTTCACACTTTTCATTAGCAATTTTTCAGTTTTCTTTGCAGTTTACGTTGCACCAATAAAATAATTTGAAAATTCGAAAAGACTTTTCTGAAAAGATAATTTTTGAAAAGTTTGCATTTTTTCTATTTCTGTTGCACCAACAAACATTGAAAAAAATAAAAAGTAAATTTTGAACAGGAAAAGACTGACATCAAAAGACATCTTGAAAACTATGCATTTTTTGAAAAAAATGAAAATAGCAAATCGATGTAGAATTAATTGAGCCTTCATTTTCTGCAATAAAAAATAAGGGTTAATTTAAGCCTTTTTTGAGAAAGACAGGGTTAAACACAAAAATTTGGGAAAAATTCACAAAATTTTGATTTTGAATGCCTGTAACTTTTCAACAGATAGAAAAAGAGGAACAAGTAAGGTATTGTTGAAAAGGGCAAAGGATCTTCTACATTTTTTTTCAACACAAAAAGACCCTTAAATGCCCCTGTAAAAAGTTATAGGGTACATCGTGAAATAAGAGCAAAAAAACTTCAACGCCCTCTAGCGGCGAAACCGTTAGGGTTTCCCCCCCCCCTCCGATACGATTTTTTGTTTGTCTTGATGAGACCTATCTATGGTATCAAGGTTAAGCAAACCAAACGGGACACCCTGTATAATTGAGTTTATACAATGTTTTATAGCTTAGATCTATGTTTAGGTTTATTTTGTACATTGGTCTTAATGTATCTAACTATATTCTAAATATTTATTTATTTAAAAAAAGTTTACTTAAAATATACAAATATACTTAAACTAACTTAAAATATATATTGTAAATATTAACCTATTAGTATAGTTAGTTTTGTTAGTTATTTTTTGACAACCAGCACAGTTGTTCAACACTGATGGTTTAGATGTGTGGATGATCTATACCAGCTTCCACCAGACGTTTTTTTATTATATTGGTTAGTTTAATGGTTGTTTTTTCGACTAGATCAAGAATAAGGTGGTTGGATTCAGGGGAGTAGGAGAGACCCTCCCTCAGATAGATTGTTCTGAAGAAGAGGCATTCTTTGAAGAGATGTGCAGACGACACCGGTGCACCACTGTTGCAGGGACATCTTGCAGGCTGTGTCTTGTTAAACAAGTGGGCTCTGGCAGCTATAAAGTGTCCTGTTTTCAAACGAGCCAACTGGACACCAGCGCATCTGGACAGTCCTTCAGGGATTGGGACACAGGGCATTGGTGAATGGGAGAAGAGGTATCTTCCCGACGCATTGAAAACAGAGTTTTTGGACTTCATAAGTTGGCTGAGTCTTTCACTTTTAAAGGAAATGTGGTCCGCAGGGACATACCAACTAAGCGATTGACTGCAGGCCAATTTGGCTGCTGTGTCAGCCGCTTCATTGCCAGGTATGCCTACATGTGCAGGACACCAGTCAATGTGCAGGTTGGAATTGCGGTTGAGTATGCCTCTGATGGCCACATTTATCGCGTTTTTGTTTTTTTATTGCGAATAGCTTTGACGGCCAACATGGAGTCTGTGGCAACTGCACATTTGGCTGTTGTGTCACCTAGGAGTTTGCAAGCTTCTAGGATCGCAACAGCTTCTGCAGTATACACGGATGTCAATGGGGGCAGACCCATTGTGCAAAGAGGGAGTTTGTTGGTGTTTACTACCACACACGTGACCGAGGTTCCCGTTTTCGATGCATCGGTGTAGAGAATTTTTTGAAAGTTTTGGGAGTGGACGAAAGTCAGAAACGTTTGTTTCTTTAACTTAGGGTTTGGTAGCGATGAGAAGTTGTGCTGGATATAGATCTGCATATTAATGTTTTTCCATGGGGGAGGTTCTGCAATATATGTGGGGGTGTTAGGGGTCTGAAGAAGATCCGTTGGAATTCTCTTCAGGGCTCTGTGTATTGCAGAATATTTGAAGTGACTTGTATGTGTTCTGTTCATGACATCAGTTACTATGGGGTGTAGTGAAGCTTTCGGATTATAGATACTTTTCAAGATTAAGGTGGAGGATATCTTGTCGTATCTATAAAGCACATGATCGAATTGTGCTATCGCAAGGAGGCTTTCAATCGGAGTAGTCTTGAGTGCACCCGTGGTGATTCGGGCGCTGTCATTGATACATGTTTTGAGTTTATTTATTAGAAATTTACTTGAACCTCCAAATAAACAGATTCCGTAGTCCAGCCTACCATAGGTAATAGACCTCGCCATTTTGGTCGCCACCTCGATGGGGATGCCATATTTCCTATTGCAGGCAACCTTAAGGAGATTATTAGTCTTCTTAATGAGAGAGGAGTTTTGGAGTTTTGGAATGGGGATGACTACTCCTAATTTCCATTCAACAGGAAATTATCCAGTAGTCAATAGCTTGTTGAAGATGGTTATCAAGTGTAGTTTCCACTCCACAGTGGCATGCTTGATCATTCCAAAAGTGATTTTATCAAGATCGGGAGAGGTACTCTTGAAGTTTTTGAGAGCAGACTCGAATTCTTCTTGAGTGATGAGGTTGGAAAGAAGGGAGGGATCGCATGCGACATAATTTCCTAGTCTGTCTTTCTCAAACGATTGCATAGCTTCGCGACATTTTGAATGAAGGTCATTGTAATCAATGACGTCGGACGTGAAATAATTAACCAAGTTATTAGAAATTGTTTGTGGGTTATTAATATATCTATTTGTGTTAGAAATAGGGTCAAAAATTGTAAGGGCGGGGGAAGAGTTGAAATTTTGTTTACCAAGGATTGACCTGACTTTTCGCCAATTTTCCTTATCGGTGCTGTCTGGAGTGATTGAATTCACAAAATCGATCCAGGCTTGCTTTTTAGCATGTTTTATATGTCTCTTGAGGAAAGCAGCTGCTTTTCTATAAGACACCGCGTTTTCTATGGATTGGTGACGTTTAAGTTTTTTCCAAGTGGAGTTTTTCAGCCTGATTAGTTTTTTGGTTTCAGAAGTAAACCAGATGGGTGTAATTCTTGAAAATGGCTTGGAAATGGGGATACTTGAGTCGGCTGCAACTCTTATTGCTTTAGTTAAAAGCGAACATTATTTATTTAATAAATTGGAAGTTGGGCGGTTCTTAAGGAGCCTGGAAAGGGTAAAGTTAAATTTGTCCCAATCAGCTCTGGATTCAATATATCTAGGTACGTGTTTGTTGCTCATTGACAGGGAGCTTGCAGAAATGAGGATCGGTGTATGGTCACCACTGACTGGGGGCAGGGTTTGCCATACGAAATTAGATGTTAATGAGGGAGAGCAGAGTGTGACATCAATATGTGTCAAAGAACCGCGTGTACTGGAGTGAGTTGGTGAACCGTCATTTAGGACTATGAGATGTGTATCTCCTAACCAATTTTCAATTTTCCTGCCTCTGCCACAAGCAACACTTGAGCCCCATAAGGGACTGTGTGCGTTGAAGTCGCCGAGAAGGAAAAAGCGATCAGTGACGTCGCCTATGAGGGAGTCAAGATCATCGGCAGGATCCCCGCATCCATGTTCCAAATATATGTTCGCCAACTTGAAACGGATTGGGTTATGTATCTCGACTACGATTGACGGATTGCGTGTATTGGACGGGGATCTCGTAAAGCAGATACCGTTCCTTATCATTACAGCCACTCCACTCTTGCGAGAGTTGTGAATGTTATGAAGAAGGAGGCTGTATCCTTTCCTCTCGAAATCCACCTCCAAAGCAGCAATGTGAGTTTATTTTAAAGCTATGATGTCAGGTCTGAGATAGCTAACGAGAAGGTCCAGCTCACCAAGTCGGTTCCAAAATCCAGCCATATTCCATTGGAGTATGACTGGACTCCGGAGATCAGCTCGGCCGTCCAAACCTTCAGATAGCTATAGAAGACGCACCTACAAGTTATCTTCCTCAGCAGAGAATGAAGACGAGGACGAGGAGTCTATCTCAATTGTAGAGACCTCATTAGTTTTTGTTGTTGAGAGTGTTGTGTTATTAAATGGTTTTGGTATGTTGTTTAATGTATTTAATGGGCAGTTTCCAAATGTGCTGGTTTTGCAAGTGTCATCAGTGTTTTCCACTGATTGTTTGCATAGGTTAGCAGATTGGATAGTGTTTGGAACTACTTGTTTTTCAATAGGTGTGATGTTAGTGTTGTTTGCTGTGTTAGTGATGTTTTGTGTGATTGTTAATGATGGGGTTGAGATAGGTTTAGGTTGTGTTGAGTTAGCATTGTTACTTTTGTGTGAATATTGAGGGGTTAGTGTGTTAGTAGTTGGTGGGGTTGGAATGCGTTTATTTTCTGTTATCTTTGTTATGCTAGTTGAGAGGGGGTTAGCGTGTGTTAGTGTGATGTTAGTGTCACTGTTAGTGTTATGGTTAGTGTTGTTTTTGTTAGGTGGTTCGGTACCAGAAGCTGCTGTTTTACCTACTATCTCTGCGTGGGTTGTAGTACTTGTCGAGTTGGTCGTGTTGGTTGATTGTAGGCTGACGGTTCCATTTACATTTCTCAAATTAGGCTGTATGTAACCAGGATTAAGCTTGTTCCACAATTTAGTAGCTTCGTAATTTAAGAGGTGCTGGTCGATTGCAATTTTTCTGATTTATTTCTTGCGTATGAAAGATGGACAGTTTCTGTCATATGTGATATGACCAATCATTTTGCAAACACAGCAGTAATTACCATCACATTTATGTTCGTTATCATTTGTAGGTTCGTTGCATTTTGAACATCTGTTGCCAAGTGTGCATCTATCTGTGTGGTGGTCGAAAGTGTGGCATTTTCGGCATCTCATCGGGTTGGGGTACCATCTGGTTATTTCAAATTTATTATACAGTGCGTTGATAGTTTTCGGAGGCTCAGGTGTATTGTATGTGAGGACAATTCTTCCGGTGTTAATTTTTTTGCCATCCACATATTTAGTAAGATGTCTCGCATCAGTGATGGTCCATCTGTCTGTTCTTACGTTCTTCGATTCATTTATACCTTCTTTAATTACATTTTCCTCAAGGAATTTAAACATGGGCGCATAGATGGATCCTTTAGAGAGGTTCAACTTTGGATCATATTCGAAGCTAACCGGTATGCCGTCTAAATGGGTATTTTTTGATTTTGAGATGAATTTGTCAGCAATATTGGTGTTAGATACGAAGATGGTGATGCTGCCGTCACCTGTAACTTCTAAAGCTTTAATATCATTCGATATTTGCTCCAATTCTTTTGAAATTTTAAATAAATTGCAGCTGTCTAGTCTTTTGTTTGGTGTTAACGCTTTGACTATGATATATTTAGCATTGCAATTGATTGTGGCTTCAAAATTGAATAATTCAGCTGGTGTTGGATCATTTGTAACAATTTTGTTGTGTTTCTTGTCCTTCTTGTTGCTCGCTTTCTTTGTTTTTGACTTTTCAATGTTTTGAATATCATCCAGAAGCAGGAATCTGTTGTTAGATACCATTGTGGATGAAGATTTCTGATCCTCCTTAGCAGGAGGATCACTTCTCTTTCGTTTAGTGGTGGGGCTGCCCGCCACCTTTACTTAGTTTGGAAAATTTCAGAAGTAAGGTTGTTTTAGCTTTGTTGATAGAAAAAGATTTATCTTTGAAGATTTAATCAGATGATCCTAAAAGAAAAAACAGTTTAATTGAATTAGTGTAAAAATCGATAAATTGAAAATAATCAAAAAAGATAATCGATTCAAAATGTTGTTTTTCCTGTTGTGGCAGTACTAATATATGTGGAACTTATTCATCAGTGGCTCCCAAATATGCTACTATGTATGCAAGTCAAAATCAGCTGATGATTGGTACTACCAATTTAACCATTCACGCATATACACTTTGGAGTTGGTTTTTGATTGGTATGCTAAATATGAGATGACAGTTTCCGTCATAGTAACTTTATCTGGAAATATATAGCAGATATTCCTTGTATGTTTTTCACTGTAAAATTTCCTTTAAGGATTAATTTCATTAAAGAATTGTTACGCTGTCTCTATCAGCACTTCACTTTTAATATTTATTTTATATTTTAATAATAATAGTCACTGTCAACCAGCAGATGTAATGGTTGAGGTTATACCTCACCATCGCGTTTTGAAAAGTTACTTGAAAAGTAGCAAAGTAAAATAATGCAACAGAAATACTTTTCGCTTATCGAATTTTTGCTAATAGCAAAGTTGAAAATTTGTAAAGTGAAAAGTGTTTTATCAAAAATCATATAACTACAAAGATAAACAATTGCCATATATCCTCATGTCACCATTAATTTTTACTTCTACACCTGATATCAGGTGGCTACATGTTTACTGAATGTTATCAACATTTTATGCTTATGCAACAATTTTAAAATCCAGAGCAAACCAAAAATACGTTGATGTTGCTAAACATTATAATGTACCCAATAATGTGTCTGTTTACCAAATATAAATAATGGTTGTTGCTATGGCAACATAAATTACGATTTATACTTTTGAATTTATTTTCATTTTGAATAAAAATACATATTTGCTTTAAAAAAAAGAATTTTTAATACTAAAATATTTTTGACTTGAAAATCAGAGTTTGCTTAGATTAAATTTTAATGAATAAACATTATAGTATTTCTAAAACTAGCATTAGATATTCTATAATGTAAAAGAAAATGAAATAACGTGCCTATTGATTCTGATCTCCTGATTCATTACGAATAAAATTTTCATATTTCTCAATGAAGATGAAAAATATTAAAATATATTTTTAAAATTTGAAAAATAAAATGTATTTTGTATATAGTATATGTATATACGAGTATATATGTAGTATTTAGAGGTATAATAGAAATAATATTTCATATTAAAATAAGCTTAAGGTTAAAAAAACTTTTATGACATATACTTTTTAAAAATTGATTATAAAGCCTCTGTAGCTACGATGATATTCAAGAAAGAGTTGTTCAAGGACGTTTCGGAAGTTTCTCAGTAACTTTCTCCGTTCTTTAAATTCATGTTTTTCGAATATTCCATCATATTTAATTATTTTCAAGAAAGGAATCGATTCTAGACAGGAAGCATTCTATTCACTCATCCCAAATCCGAAAACCCCATGTAAATCCGTTCACGTTTACTACCCTAAAACTCTTTCCAAAATTTCAATTACGTCACGAGGAACACTCTTACCCACAAAGGAAAAAGTAAGTGGATAAAAAGTATATAAAAAAGAGCAACAACCATTATTTATATTTGGTAAACAGACACATTATTGGGTACATATAATGTTTAGCAACATCAACGTATTTTTGGTTTGCTCTGGATTTTAAAATTGTTGCATAAGCATAAAATGTTGATAACATTCAGTAAACATGTCGCCACCTGATATCAGGTGTAGAAGTAAAAATTAATGGTGACATGAGGATATATGGCAATTGTTTATCTTTGTAGTTATATGATTTTTGGTTTTATGCAATAGGGCCCAGATTCTTCATACTTATGGATAAACTTTGAATATTCAAATTTCAATTTAGGATTTCTCATTAATCTTTTCTCAAGTAATATAAATCGTTTCGCAAACTATCGCAAAATTTCCTCTTTCTTGTTGAACTTTCAAAAGGACATGAAAAAATGTTACAAAATACAAAATAATGTAATGTAATGTAATTAATAATATTCAATTTTTATGTAATACTCGGTGTAACCAGATTTGACACAAAAGTACTGATTGAACTAAAAAAGTTTTTTAATTTAAAAAAATAGAAACTTACGCCTGTTTTTCTTCATCTGCAAGAGAAAAAGAGTTTTCAGCCTCCGACTCCACTGTCGCTGACACTTTTTCATTATCACAATTTCTATAGTTATAAATTTAAAAAATTTAAATGTTAAATAGTAAAATATATTTTTTACTTATTTGGTGGTACTAAATAAACATCAGATTTTGCTTTTTTAGCAATATTTGATGATGATGATGATGATTTATCTCTATGATTTATGAGGAATATGAAAGAATTTGTTTTAAAGGGAAATCAATAAATAAATCACTTTTTAAATGCAAAGAATTACCTCTCCATTTTATTCGTCTCGTGCTGACGCGCTATATAATATAATTATAAATATTTATAATATTACTTATATTTAACCAGTATACATGGTGGATTGAATCTTAATTTAATCTGGACTGAATCCCCTAAAAATACATGTAGATCAGGATCGAGTCCAGATGGGATCCAAACGATCCGATCCAGCCTTTTCTCCTGGATCGAGTCGAAATATTACCGTACAGACGCGGATTGAAAAATCGAAATTTTACTTTTACTTACATATGTATATTATTATTGTTGTTTAGATCTAAAAAATTAAATTCATTTAAAGTTGAAAAAAGAAATATTTGGGGACATGAAGAAACTGAAACATTGGTCAATATAATGCAAGAACAAAATTCCCTAGCACTTTTTGATGGGAAATTATTTTAAAAAAAAAGTAAAGTATATAAATTCTTTCTTGAATTTATCATGTAATTTGCTTTTATTTTTCTTAATAAACTTTTAATTAATCTTCGTAAAAGTCAAAAATTTCAGGTTATATTATCAATATTTTGAGCCTCGTTTGAATCCAAATTGAACTCGATCTCTCGATCCAGCATACCACAATACGCAGATCGATATTCGATCTTTCAATCCCTGGATCTTTGGATCCCATCATGTATACGTAGTAATAATAGAAATAAACAAAGACAGTAGACAAATTGACAGATAACAGCTCCAGCTGTCCTGTATTGTTGTTTTGTAAAATTCAATTTTCAAACTCGAAAGTACTAGCATTGCCAGAGTTAAATTTTATATAAGTTTATGTTCATTAACAGGTTTCAACTTGTTACAAATCCAAAATTAAAAAATTTATTTATATATATAAAAAAATAAACTCAACAGAAAGAAAACGGAACATTTCATTGACAGCGGGAGCCAGGGAACATTATGGTCCAAATTGTACCCAAATGTTACGATTGGAGCCAGTTCGACAGCTCTGGTATAGACCGCTGTGTTACTCACAACACAACTTCTCTCCTTTCTCTTTTCAACGTGACATAAGATTAATCTCGAAATCATAGAATATAGAATATAGAATACTATTTCTAGAACAAATTGTGTTCCCGATTCTGTGAAAATTGTTGTTTTTCTCATTAGCGTGAGTGAAAAAAAAATATAAGATGAGTCAGTCTTTCACTTTAATAAATAGAACTATAAATTATTAAAGCTGAAAAAAAAACAAAATTATTCCCACTTCAATTTTCAAATAATTTTTTAATGAATCAGATGTTAAATTAATAATAATTGATCATGATTAGTGTTGGAATTTTGTAAATAAACAACGAACAATCTATTTATATGTGTATATACATATATATATATAACAAATATACTAAAACTTTTTTCAACACAAAAAAAAAACTTTCAAAATAAAATTAATAATAAATAATTATTTAACACCAAAAATCACTTTTTAGTATTTATTTAGTAGTAAAAAGTATATCCAATTATAATTTATAATAAAAATATTGCCGTCGTTTTTAAATTCAAATTTGAATTTATTAACAATGAAGTAGAATCATTGTATAAATTCAGCAGTTTGAAGTTAATAATTTAGTGCTACCAAGTGAATACATTTGTGGGTAGTACATTAAAAAATTCAAACATTCAAATTTGTAAGTTACGTTTTACATAGTTATGTAAATTATACTATATAATGCGAGTATTCAAATAAATATACCACGCAAGAAGGTATATTTAACAAATCCTTATTGGGGATTTTTTTATGTCATAAATTATACGAAATATAAACCTATGTATATACATACATTTATAAATTTTTTTCTTAAAATAATATATTAAATTGAACTATATATACTATTGAAGAACTATAAATGAGTTATAGACTTCAATTTTTGCAGAGTTTTTCAGAGTTAAGGATATTACTATTACCCTTTGCTATACTATGGGAAACTAGTGTCTGGAATTTTAAAAAATTTTATAACAAAACAAGACTTAGAACATCAATTTAAATAACTACACCAAAATTTAATATAATATTAAACGTTATTTGCAACTATGATACTTTTAAAGTGAGTGGATCTAATTGAATTTCGCATTTTATATGCGTGAAAACTCAATTTTTACTAATTGCGACTCCTAAAAATTTTTAAAACGGGAATTTCTGCAACTAAATAGCCATATGGCACTAATATCTTGCTAAACAAGTAATCCTTTGAAAAAAAAACAGGTAACGGTTTGTTTTAAAACGAAGAAAAACAAGGTGGATCTAATTGAATTTCGCTCACTGTATATTATAGTGTCCCTTATTTTTTAAGCTTTCAGATTCTCAGGGTGCTACCCCCTAATTTTTTTCGTTCTTCAATTTAAAGTAGAAATACCAAAAAAACAGGTAAATTTAACATCATTTACCCGTGCCGATTTCAATGTGATTTTTTTTCTTCGAAAAATTACGATTTTGTGCACTTTACCCTCTACCTTTTGCTCTAGTTTTTTTCATTCGTTTCGTTTGTGTGGAAGAGAACCTTTCAAGGAATATACTGCCCAAATTTCATTTTCTTACTACTCCGAGAACATATTTTTTTAAGGCACGAAATGGTCTTCAATAATTTTTCAACATACATATATGGGTAGTAAAATTAAACCTATTGTTACAAACCTGAAAAATAAAAAAGAACTTCATTAATAAATCTGAATAAAATTATTCTAAAACGAAGTTACCTTTAAAGCAGGATCATTCCACCATCCTGTTGCCTCATACTTTTCCTGAAAAGACAAGAATATTGATTAAAAATTTAAGTAATAAAATTCACCTAAGCTATATAAATGTGAATAAAGAAATGTTGTTGTTGGCTGTAAATAAAAGAAACTTGCAATTGAACACCAAATTTTAATAATTGGTGCCCAAACCAGAAGCCCCTATTAAAACACAGCCGATTCCTGAAAAATAAATAAATCAAAAGAAAAGGATGAAAGCACACAAGAAACAAACATTTAAAACAAAAACAACAAAGAACACATAAAAATTCTTTTTCACAACAGCAAAAAACACTAACACCATACAAAAACAAAAAACACTATCATCATACAAAAACAAAAAACACTATCACCACACAAAAACAAAAAATGATAAAAATCAATAAATTCGCGAATTTTCTGTAAAGAAATTGAAGATTTTCCAGTGAGAGTAAGAAATTTTATACCACACTGGAAGTCTAACAATAACTTTCTATAGAAAATTCGCGAATTACACAGAAAACTATAAAAACACCCATGGCAAAACACCCACAGTTTTTAATTCAGTTTAGTTTTTTGAGTTGGTGGTTTCATTTTTGCAAATTTTTAAAACAATTTTTTGGCACAGTTTTTTTTAGTTAAAAGTTAGTTTTTTTTTGTATAATTCAGAATAGTTTTTTTTTTCTTTCACTGTAATTCACTAAAAAACTACCAGTTTTTGCACAATCATTTCTTTTAATTTTTCTACCTTCAATTACAAGGTACGTACACTTTTTTTTTTTATCACTTCATTTTTTCCTATTTCCTTTTTCTTATACAAATTTTATTATTAATTTTCACTTATTTTTATTTTTTAAACACTTTCATTGTTATACACGTTTTTTTTTCTTTTTACTTATAACCTCTACCCCTTTCTTCCTTTGAATTATTATTTCATTTTTTTTTACTTAACTTTCATTTTTTCCACTTTTTTTTTGTTTTTGTTTGCACAATTTTCTTCTTTATTTTCATTTCTTTCTTAATTATCCTTAATTATTTCTTTCAATACACTTTTAACTTTATTTTCTTCACATTTAGGTACTTACCTTTTTTCATATACACTTTTCTTCACCCTCCGACTTTCACTTTTCCGCACATATTTTGTTATAATACGTTATAAGTTGCCATAACGTTGGGCGCCATATGTAACACACCAAAGTGAGTTGCATATGGGCGCAAGTAAATTGCAGACACAGGTGTTAAGGTGCCTGTCGTTGGGCGCCATATGTTATAATATGAACGGAACAGAAAATTCCCGATCAATTTTTTTTTTTTTTTTGTATGGATGGATGCATTCAGGTGTCCCCCGCCGGTCATGATATCCAGCTGCTTCAGTCGGGTGAGGGTTCTTGGGGAACACCCTTTATCAAAAGTGGTCCGTCATAATAACATAAAAGATTTAGACCGGCATTTATGAGATAATAGGAGAAGTTAAATAACAAAAAAAGAAAGACCCATGGATAGTGAAGGAACATCCATTTTACCTCCAACTTCAAACTAAGGAACCAAAACCGCTAGGATCAAGAAAAACCTTCCGGTAAACAAAAATTTTATCTTCACACAATGATGAGGGCCAACAGGTTGCACCACCTTCCATTTTAATAGATCTTACATCATCTTTTTTTTTTCAATAAAACATGTTATATTATCTTCAAAATTTATTTGTATCTTCTTCACCTTTTTTTTTCTTTTTTGATTACAAAAAAAAATATTCTATAATGGTAATTCGTTTATTTGCATATTATATGACAACATACTATTAATCTGTTAAAAAAAATAAACTTTATGCTATAATTTTAATTTCCAAAAAAAAATCATGTATATTCATATTTTCCTTAACAAAAGGAACTATCTAAACATTGTATTTTTAGGGATCCCCATATGTTATAAATATCTATCCTATTCTACCCTATCTTATTTACTAATATTTGTCCATCAGCCGGTTCTTCCAAAAAAATTAAGTTCTTACATCCAAATAAAATTAAGCTCTACATACCAGTTGGGTTGGTTCCCTTTTTTATCTTCTTCTTTCCTTACTTTTTTTTTCTTTTTTTTAATTTCTATTTGTAGCTTTAGTAATAATACATATACATTTTCCTTTTTTTTTTTTTTTTTTTTTTATTAACCAATGCTAGATTTCATACAAATTTTTTTTCACCAATATTTAAATTGCCTTCAGAATAAAAAAAAAATCTTTTAAATATAATTTTGTTATTATTTTTTTTTTCTAAAATACGGATTCTGTTGTAGTTAGGTTTTTTAATTTTTTAATTTTACATTTTGTTTCATGTATCTCGAAAACATATGCTCTTAAATACATTTTATATTTTTTTTTCTTTTGATATTATATTAATTAGTTTTACTTTCACCAAGGGATTTTTTACACATTATTAAGCTTAATTATAAATTACCAAAAAAAATTTAAATTTTATCTTACACTTTGATTTCTTTATTTTTTTATTTTTTTTTTTTTTTTGTTGTTTCCAAAAAAAATCATACATATTATTAAATTTGAATTTCAAAAATAGCAAAAAAAATAACTTTTAAATATATCTTAATTTCACTTTACACTTTTATTTGACAAGGAAACAAAATTCTTTTCCTTTAGTTTGACTTTTAACATATCGGACATATTGTTAATTTGAATTTTAAAAATAACATAGAAAAGCATCTAAACATATTTTGATTATACTTTACATTTTGATACATTTTAGTTTCAACAAAAAAAAATTCTGGTGTCAATTATGGTTTTCTATTCTATCAATGATAGAATCGACTTTTCAAAGTCGATTGAAGAAAGTCACGGTATTACGAAAGTCGATAAATTCAATTAAAAAGTAATGCCATATAAGTCGAAAAAATTCTTGTTATGACAGTTGAAAGTGAGGTTAGAGTTTTCTGCTGTAATTTTAATTTTTAAATATTTCGAAGTGTTTAGTAATTTAAACACTAAAAAAAAAATTTAACAATACATATAATGAATGCAGTTTTGGTGTATTTAATGGACGAAATTGATGAAGACTATCAAGATGAAGTTTTATCAACTTTGTGCAGCAGAAGAATATTAAGAGACAAATCAAATCCACTTGAAATGGATGAAGTGCAGTATGTATATTTTTTTATGTTATTTAAAGAAAATGATAATTTATTACATTTTTTCTAGATTCTTGAAAAATTTTAGGCTTTCTAGAGAAGTTTTCAAAATTGTACTTGATGATTTGGAAACAAAACTATCTTGTTCTTATAAAACCAATTCAGTACCAAATATATTAAAGTTTGCGTGTTTATTAAGATTTTTGTCGCAGGGTAGTTATCAGCTTAGTGTGGGAAATGATTACAATCTCGGTCTTAGTCAACCAACTGTATGTGTCATACTAAAAGAACTACTTAGTATTTTTGACGAATATATGTGTCCAAAATGGATAAAATTTGGTACTAGTAGAGAAGAAGAAACTCAATGTAAACTTGCATTTTACGAAAACAGTGGTTTTCCAGGTGTTATAGGTTGCATCGATGGAACTCATATTAAAATAAGAGCGCCTGAAGGACAATCTCAACATTTATATTACAATAGAAAGGGGTTTTTTAGTTTAAATGTTATGATAGTGAGAATTAAACATCGAACAATTAAATCTATAAAAAATAACTACATATATATAATTACAGGTTTGTAACTACAAGATGGAAATTACATACATCAATGCAAGGTTTCCTGGAAAGTGGAAATTCTGCTAAGGCTCGCTTCAACGAGATACACTCAAAAACAAGAAATGTGATAGAAAGAACAATTGGTGTTTGGAAAAACAGATTCAGAAGTCTTCTTGGAGCGAGGGAATTGCATTACAAGCCAGAAAAAGCCACTCAAATTGTTAATGCATGCGCAGCACTGCATAACATTTGCATAAGGCATGGGATTCCGTTTATAGATGATATAAGTGTTAATGTTGCAATTGAAGAGGATAACGCTATTACACTAGCAGAAGCACCAAATGTATTAAATAGAGAAGGAGAAACAGTTCGAAATAGACTACTTTCCTCTTTAGGTTCATCACAAATTCAATAAAAATGCTTTTAATTTTAAGTAGGGTAGGTAGGGGGACATTCGACGCCTAATTTTTGTAACGAAATATTTTGATATTTTTTATATAAACAAGCAGAACGAATACCATTTCCGCATAATGAAAATATAAATTATTATACAAGTGGAGCAAAATTCATTTACATGTTATGAATTTTGAGCAATTGAGTGTTTTTTCATGATCACACCTTTGATGAATCTCCCCCTTGGTAGGGGTAGTTTTGACATATATTGGGGGTACATTCGAAACAAAGAATTTAGTCTTAAAATAAAATAATAACAATTCATTTCGTTTTAATAAAACATAAAAAATAATTGAAAACCTTGTTGCAAAAACGGGGTATCTCCATTTCAGACAAAATCCAAATTTTTGTGCCAAAATATAGAAAATTCTTTTATCTACCATTGGGTGCAAGAATCAGGCTTGTCCAGGTATTATATTCTTAGTTATATTTGATTTCATGTTAACTGAATTTGTTTTTTGTATTAAAAACCAGTCATCTCCTGAAGAATTTGTAAAAATGGAGATAACCCCTTTTTGCATCAATTTCTATAGTATATTATAGTTTTGAAAATTAACTGAAAAATTATACAATGAAGCGCTTCTTATCACAAGTGATTCGCATCTCAGAATAAGGGTCAATTCCTCGGCATTTTAGCAAAAAAATAAGTAAAACTTGGCACAATATAGTTGAAGTTGAAAAGTCGGGGTGGTTTCGACATGTGTCTAATGTGCCCCATACTTGAATGTCGAATGTAACCCACAAGCCATTTGCAAGATAATTTTAAACATTTTCACAAATATTGTTGCAAGTTCACTTTTTAGAATTTTATACAAAAAAAGACAGTTTTATAATAACAAATAACAAAAGAAAGAGAAAAAAAAGTTGAACTTAGAAAATTTATGAAGCAAAACGTACCTTCTTGAAGTACAGTATTGCATACACCAAAAACACTTTTTAACCTAATCACTTTCACAACTGACAGAAAACTAAATAAAAACGAAGATGTATTCTGCTTGTCAGTATTGTCCGTTTAAAAATCTTGGAATAGTTTTAATTTCAAATTTTAATCGTTATTTCGAAGATGTCGAAACTACCCCGCTGTCGAATCTCCCCCTATCTACCCTACATCTATTTTAATAAAAAAACTCAACAAAAAAATTTCAAAAACTTTTTCATAAGTATAAAAAAAGGTACAATTCACGTATAATAAAAAAAAACAATTTAAAAATAAAAAAATTCAGGCACAATTCATTAAGTATAATACTCGTAGGAAAAAAAAAAGGAGTTCAGTAGTTTATATCAAATTTTTTGCGGTTTTTTGCAACTCTAAAACTTGAGTTTTTAATTTCAATTTGGCAATTCGATCTTTTTTTTTGTCTTCTAAATTCGTCTTATAAACTTTCAATTTTTCTTTTTTCAAATAGTATACATCTCTTTCTACATAGTATCTTTTCTTTGTGTAATCACGAATTTCTCTTAAAAATTCTTTAATTTCTTGAATATCTTTTTTCAATTCTTCATGATTATTATCTAATTGATTTATGTGTTTTTCTAGAAGAGGGATTCTATTTAGATTTGAATATCTCCTGCGTTTCATTGGTCTTATGTTTTCGTTTTCAGCAACAATATCAATTTCGCTTTCAGTAACAACAAATTGATTTTCGTCATTTTGTACATCTTCGACAGCCTCTTGGTTTTCTTCTATGTTTTATACACATATTACTTCAAGACCGTGTTCGCGACCGGGTGGAAGAGTACTAGTCTCCAAGTTTAGTATTCCGATTATGGTCTCTTCTATAGCTGAAAAGTTGTGTTGAATATTCGGACCACCACCTGTTGCTGCAATTTCTTTTCTATTTTCAACTAACTTCTTTTTAGTTTTCGATTTTAAATCAGTCCACACACACCTATGAAATAAGCAAGTATGAGTACTACAGTCATTAAATCGTAGAAGAATATAAAATACTTTTAACCACTTTTCTGCTGTTTTGATAGGGGATCCCAAACTGTTTAATTCATTTCCAAATTTGGTCCAATAAGACATCGCCTCTTTTTTTTTTATTATGTTCCTCGCAATATTTGTGTGACTTTCCATCAAGTAAACCATTTTTTCAATTTGCTTTTTATTGCTGAAACTTTTTGCACTATGAGAAAAAGTATGTCATTTTAAATCATTACTTCTATAAATTCATATATAAATATATTTCTTACATTAAATGAATAATTTTTATTAAATTTTTAATTAATAAACTTACCTGCTTTCCATGTTATCACTTTTTATTTTTCTCAACTGTGAATATGTCAACTGCACAATAACCTAAAAATTTTGAAAGTCGACCAGAAAAAAATGAGAGACTCGTATTGAAAAAATCGAAAAATTTCTTCCAATAGATATTCATAATACCAAAAGTCGATTTTTAAGTCGATTCTACCAACTATAGAAAATCATAATTGACACCTCTTTCTCTCTTTTTTTTTTCTTCTTTTTTTTCTTTTACAACTATCACCATACGTGTTAATATTAAATTTCAAAAAGAAAAATTTTTGTAGTGAAGAATTCAAATAAATAACTCAATCAATCAAGCAATAATTAATAAAATTCAAATTCCCAAAAAAAAAAATGTCTTACTAAACATGCATAATTCTTAATACACTTTTTTTTTACTTCTTTTTTTTTTTTTGCGTAAATTAAAGTTCACACTAAATTTTTTTTTTTTTAAATTTAATATCTTGACTTTAAAGGTTTCTGAGTATCGCCAAAAATCAAACTAAACTTTTTGTTTTTTCTTTTCATTTTCCTTTTTTATATATTTTTTTCTCATTCTTCAAAATAAAAAAAAATAGACTTTCACATTTTAAGGTAAACACACACCCTATAGTTAAGATATGTATCTCTTTTACGTTTCTTTCGGGAGTATTTTGTCCCTACGTTTGCAATGCCGGTGGCAGGATCTCAACATTTTATAAACCAAAATCACATTTTCACTTTTACCTTGCTTCTAAAAATTTTCTTTAAATAATTTTACTTTTCGAATCACGAAATAAAAAGAAAAAAAAAATACTAATTAAAATTGAATTTTGAGAAATATTCATCGTACTTGTAATTTAACCACGACAGATAATATACAAAGATACAAAAAAAAAACAAATTCCGATTAAATACAACACGTCTAGTCAATATCGACTTTCACTATCATACTACTGTATATGACTGATTTTCTACCGAAGAAGGGAGCCAAAATCGAAATAAAAAAAAAACGAGCTCTATATTGAAAATTTTGCTGCTTTATATACCAAATGTACTCTCCAATCCCTTTGCACATCTTATTTGGTATTAGTGATAGTGAGTGCGCGGTAAAATTAACACATCGTTAACATACAATGCTTGAGTATATAAATCAGCATTATTTATTCCAGAATATTCCATATATTATTTTACGAATAGTATAACCATAGTATAGAGAAATCTAGTAAAATCACTTTTTAATTTTCCATACAAAATTTGATAAGAAATTTTGAAAAACTTCAATGTATGTGTAAAATGCAAGTGTATTTTGCTAGAAATAGTCCAAATAATAAAATCTATTTCACCAAGCGAGATGCAAAATTCCACATGTTCGTGGGGACACAACTACTCTAATGTTCGAGAATTTAGGGTATAGCGGCTTGATAAAAATTATTGGAATAAAATAAAAATAAAAAAATGTATATTATTTCCGAATAAGAAAATAAAGCAATACAAACTAAAAACTGTACCTTACTTCTTCACTTATAAAAATTTTAAATAATAATTCTAGTACAATAAAAATATTTAAAAATATTTATATAAAATGAAAAATATATTATTATATATTTTTATTATATTATAATATTTCTAAAAAATATTTTTATCGTAACATATTAAATTTTTTTTGTATTCAAAAATTGAAAAATTTTATATAATTTCCAAGTTTTTTAAATAGATTTTATTATTTTTTTCACTCCGTTAACTGAAACAAAATTTGAAATTAAAAAATGTTTTCTGTATTTGAAAATTAAAAAATTATATTAAACTTCACTTCACTGAAAACAAATTTCAAATGAAAATATTTTCATATTTTAAAGCCATAAAATAATATTTTTTCTTTCTAATTCAACTTCACTAGCTAAAACAAAATTTAAAAAAAATTACATAGGTAGATCAATCTTTGTCATCTATCCCCTATAAAAACAATGTGGTAAACAAAATTTACATGGTACAAATACACATAAAAAAAAAGGTAGCAATGATTTACATACGAAGAAGAAGAAAAGACACGTACGTGTGAAAGTAAAGTAATAAAACTGAAGAATACAAATTAACATGAACTAATACATTCTCGAAAAAAAGGTAGCTATCTTAAACTCCATGCTTTTAAAAAACCTATACAATAATAAAATATCATGTAGGTATATACTGGGGAAATCGAATGAAATTGTGTGCAGTTTTAAACACACTTTTCATCTTTTGCTGTCATATGTAATTTTACATTAGAAAGGTGGTTCGTAGAAATATCTCTTTTGGACATATGGAAATTTGTGACGTCATTTTTTGGGGAAATGATTTAATTGCTTTTTAAGCAATTCTATTGGTGGTTGTTTTTTGCAGTACCGTTATGCGAAAGTGAACTCGCTTTATTAGATCTTTAGGCTTTGGTATAACTGAGTAACTGATTATGGAGGTTGACATAGTGTGCGTGAACTTGAAATTTAATATATAATTATGTTAGGTAAATAACAATGTAATTATATGGGTCATGTGATTATATTGATTTTTCCCCTATATTGATTTATATGGGAATAAATCAAATACAAAAAAAATCATTGGTGTATTTGGTAATTAGCAAATACACTAATGCATATAATGATTTGGTGATATAGAAAATTGAGAATATTTAATCATGAGAGTATTGGAGAAAATATGGAATAATCTTGTGTACTTATGAAATTACAAGAGATTATTCTAGAAGTGGCGTGATTTGCCATAATCTATGGGATTAATAAAAAAAATCTTTGTTCGATTTTTGAACAATTGAAGATTACTTTATATGTTGCGCGTGTGCAACAGGAATAATATTACAGTTCATTTATTGGAAGATTTTGATGAAGATTTCCAATAAATGCACAAATTAGAATATTCAAAAAAAATGGTACATCCATCTGCACGGAAAGAAAAAAAACGTTTGTCACAAACGAAAAATTAAGCAAACGAACTTCGTTTGGGGCATTCTTTTGTGGCAACCATATTATATTTCCTACAAACGTTTTATAATTTGATTTAAACTTTATGTCAAATGAAAAACACTTAGGATAAAAGTTGTATCATTTGCCTCAAAATATATTTAGTTAGCCCAAATGAGTAAAATTTTGATGGAAACGAGTTAATTTTGCCACAAACTTTCTTTGATTTTACATGTAAAGTTCTACAGTTGCAGTGAATATTTTAAATAATTGAGGGTAACGTTTTTCTTTTGCTGCAAACGTTTTCGTACTATTGAGGGTAATATTTTTCAGTTGCTGCAAACGTTTTCGTACTATTGAGGGTAATATTTTTCAGTTGCTGCAAACGTTTTCGTACTATTGAGGGTAATATTTTTCAGTTGCTATAAACAAAATAAATTTTGTGATAAAAGTATGGTATTTTTTAATTTTTCATATATAAAGAATTTAGTTTAGGTCAAATTTCCTAAAATCTTTAAAATATAAATAAAAACAACATGATACATTTTTTTATAAATCATAATTTTATTCTTAAAATATAGTTAAATTTACATATTTTCTAATTTTTATTTCTAATCAAAAGATTCAAATTCTATTTTATTTACATTGATCCCTCTTAAGTTTTCTTGAAGAATATTCATATTAGTTGTAAAAGTAAAATTCAATGATTCAATTGATAAATTAAAATACTTATAGTTCTTTTCAACTAAATACACATAAAAATGTGTATCGAAGCATATAATATTATACATCGACACTAAAGTATAAAATTTATTTTTATATTTGAAAATAAAATCTATTTCAATGACTTGGTTTTTTGAATACCAAAAAACGCAACCTGGTTGAATTTTATAATTTTTAAAAGTTATAAATTTTAAAAATTTAATCGAACCTATTGCTTTAACGTTATATCTATTGAGAATGGTTTTCTTAATTTTTACTATAGGACCTTCTACAACAGAATATTGTGTTAGCTCTTTATAATTTATTAAATAGTTTGCTATTTGGATTGAATACTTAACGGCTATCGTTTCTGCAATATTTATTTTACAATTAGAATTGTAGGCGCATTTTTTAAAATTTTGATGAAATGCTTCGAATCGTAAGGAGTTTGCATGTTTTAATGGACCTATTTTGGACATTACTTCTGAATAATGTAGTAAGAAATGGAATTTCGGCGTCAAATTTTTATTAGATATATCAATGTATAGTTTATTATGAGCTTCAACTAAATATTGTAAGTATACATGGAGGTCGTTGTGAACTTTTTCTAGAAAACAAATATCAAGGATTTCTCGAAGGAGTAAATATAACTTCCATTCTTCACTATACCTAGGAATAACGTCGCCAATAATTATGGCAAACATTTTTACAAATGTAAACATTTCCATTGCACTCATTTTGATTTTATTTTTTGTAAGTTGGTCGGAATTTAAAAGTGGTGGCTTATTTTTGTTATCATGACCATAGTTTGCTTGAATCATTCTAAAGTTGAGTTCTTCAATAGAAAATAATTTTTTTTTTATAACAAAAACATGCAGCAAAGCTAACATGTCTCAATGACATACACCCTCTAGAAGGTCATGCATCGAATCAACTGAAAAGTTTGAAGTGACATGAAAAAGATTTAAAGAATTCCAAACTGAATTTTCTTTTATACTAGATATTGAGGACGTACAACTTGTATAAAAATCAAAGTCTATTTTTTGAACATTATCAGGAAGTTTCCACGATTTTTTTAAATCTTGTTTGTGAATATTGCAGAAACGACAACAGTAGTTCGAACTAAAAGATTCAGTAAAACCGAGAGCAGAATGAATGCCAAGATTATCGCCTAAAAAAAGTGATGGAACTAACTTTATGCTTTTGTAATTACAAAAAGAGATTGGAATTGAATTTTCAAATAAATCATTCAGTTCTTTAATGAATGGGGCGAATATACGATTATTTCCGAAAGATTTCCGGTCTTCGGTATAAAATAGCATCCCCAATACAATTGAACTAATCTTCGATTGTATTTCAGGTGGAATAGAAGGAATTTTGACATAAACTCCTCCAATTTTATGTATATTTGTATGTGCTCCTAGAGGATTATTAACTTCGAAATCGTCAAAATATATGAAAAGGGGCAAATATAATACATCATGTTGTGTTCCCATTTCATTTAATTTTGATTTGAACGCAGGTGATTGGCTGAAGTCAGATATAAATTGTGGGTCTTCACTATTAATTTTGTCCAGATATTGAATAATTTGCTTCACGATTGTTGACTCTAAGAACAGTTTTGAATAAAATTCTCTTAGTGGAAAAATCTTTAAATGATGTGTTATTTCTTTTGAAATAATATTGTTAGTAATGGACAATGACTGTTCAAATGCTTTGTGAATTAAAATAGTTTTACACTGGAAAAAGAATTTGATTTTTTTTAAATGTTGGATAAATTTATATTCAGTTGTAGGTATTTCAATATTTAAAATTTTTTTGAAAATTTCTGATTCGTTTTTATTGATTTCATTTTTTTCTAATTGAGATTGGAAAAGAGTTTTTATAAAATTTGAATAATCCTTCATACACTGTATTGAATATTTTCTTGGAATCTGACTTTTACAATAATATTTTAGCATAAATTTATTTTGTTAATCGAAAAGTATAATCTTCCTCACAATTATAATTTTTTGATAAAGGAAGAGATTCCTGTATTACATTAAAACTTGAAAAATGAGATATTTTTCCTAATGTTTCTATACGCTTTACGGGATTTTTTTTCTTACGTTTAACATGATTTCTTATATGTGTTTTGTAGGTGTACAAATAATCAAAAATTCTGTTACACATTGTACATTCAAATCTTGTTGCTTTTATGCGTTTTAAATGAATAAAAAAATTTGATTGCGAGAAATAATTGTTACAATGAAAACATTTAAGTAAGTCCATCTTGGAATAAAAAATTTAAATGTGTAAAATGATTTAAAAATTTTTTAAATTACTGTAAAATTTAAATCATTTGCAAAAGTTTTACAGGTTGAATCTAAAGCGTCGTATGCTGTTGAAATGTTGTAAACGTATTTTTGTACAAAAGTCCAGATTTTTTCTGATATTTTCGGATATTTAATATTTAATGCCAAATAGGCAGACATACATGCTTTAACTGCGTCTACAGGATCCTGGAAGACATACTTTACATCTGATACCAGCACCCAACTTGTTTCTACAGGTGAACCTATAAAGGTTAAAAATGGCTGCACTTCTTCTTTTACTTTCTGATAATGTTCAACAAATTTGTTGTTAGCTGAATTAGCTTCTACGGTATTCTATAACAAAGAAAAGTCACGAGTTGTAGAATTTAAGTGAAAATTCAAAATAAAAAATATAAGTAATAAAATATTGAAAACCTACTAAATAGTGAACCATAAAAGTATCAGCAATTTCTACTTTTGTTGGTTTCTGTGCTCCTTGCCTTCCTCTTTTCGCGGTTGTTGGAAATAGAAAAGGTAAAAGCATTAAGGCTAAGATGCACTTTCTTGGTTCTAAGAAATAAAAATTACAAAAAATTTAAAAAAAGTTTATAAAAATATATTAATAGAAAATAAACAACATAACATTAGTTTTAGTTCACCTTCAACTTCTGCACCAATCAATCTTAAAATTTTTGGAACGCTTTCACTTTTAATGAATTTTGTTTTTGCTATTATTAAAGGTAAAAAATTTACGGGGAAATTAGCTTTTAGCTCCACTTTATACTGCAAAAGGACATCTATCTGCAACTATTAATAAAACATAGAGAAGGTAAATCAATGTTTCAAATTTGTGTGAATTGTGCTTACAAGTTTAAATCCATCAGTTTGTGACAAAGCAGGGAATTTTTTAATATACATAGTCGGATGTGCTAATATCACTTGATAATATTTCGTTACGCTTTTTATAACAAATTTTCCATTTATCAATTATTTCATCAACCACTACTTCCGAAGTTAATTGCTCCAATACTTCTATTATATTCGTGTTGTCATCTGAATAACAAAAAAATATTAAATTTAATGTCCGTTAAATTTTTTCGTAACAAGTACAAAGAAAACTTACTTTTATCAAGATCATATGGCTCTTCAATTGATTTAGTTTTTGATTTCGACCGCGATTTAGAGCGCCGAGTTATAACTCCAGCTATAGCTAATTCATTCCTATAATTATTGTAGGCGTCATGTAATTTTCCGCTTGCATGACGTCCTTGACAATATTTTTGATAAAATGTTGTTGGTAGCTCACCTTCAAAAATTTCGCAAAGTGTTACACTTACATTCTGCAACTCGTTCGGAGACAAACTGAAAAATTTCCCAAAGATATGAGTATACAATTCCTCATTCGAAAAGAGACTGAAGGAAAGATATGGCTTTTTGTTATTACTTTCTTTGTATTTTAGAACCTTTAGGTCCTGCTCATTTTTCAAATTCAGAGTCATGTTCACTCTACTCTACTGTATATGAACAAGCAAGACGTACAAATTCATAAATATAAAGAAGAAAATGAGAAAAAAGTCCAATCTTTTTTTCAGTTTCTTTTTAAGTTAGTAATTGTATATGCAATTTGAATATAAATTACACTTACGTTCGGCTAGGATCTGTTAACAAATACCTAATTATTGATTTGCTAATGTTTATGCGTTCTGAATTGGTAAGTTTTTTATTTCTATTAAAATTTTGGAGGGTTAATTTGTGATGCTTTTCCAAAAAACGTTTTAAGTCCTTTAAAAATACAACAATAGTAATTAATTCTTGGTTTATAATGAAAATTATTTTTTATTTGACACATCAATTCTAATTATAATTAAGGCACTTACATCTGCATTCTCAAAACTGGTAAAAAAGTCGCAATCAATTGTACTTATCAAACTAGGTACATTTATTATACTTTGTTCTAAAGCAACAAGAGGTTCTAAAATAAAAAGTAGAATATGAAATTATAATTTACACTAAAACATTCATAATTATTTTTCGTATTCATATATGTACATATATGTACATATGTACTTATGTATATGTACATATATCATGTATAGTCAAATTCTTTTAATATGGACAATGGTGTCATAAAATTCTACAAATCTTAATACCTACAGTCAGGTACAAATTTTTACCATATGTGAAGCAAGGAGAAAAACCCTTTTAATGATTTTTTATGGAATTTTGGGTATAAAGATTTATTCTGTTAAAAAAATTATTTAAAAGACACTGAATATTATAAATACTGATAATATAAATTTTTTTATTTATTATTTTTTTTTTTACTTTTCAAGATGTTTATATTGTCTTTTGTTAAAAAGAGTTCTTATTATTTATAATGTATACAGTATATACCCAAATTTCATTAAACAAACGTTATGTATGTAAAAAATAATAAACATCTTGAAAACTGACAAAAATAATAAAAAATAAAAAAATTTATATTATCCTTTAAAATATTTTGTTGAATAAAAGTTGAAAAAAAACCGTTCAAATGAATGTATATAAATTTCCTATGATTATGGAAAAAACAAATATTTTTCTCCTGTTTTTTTGGAAAAAAACCGATAAAAAGCAACGGGAATGTTTAAATCATTTGTGAAAAAAACATGAAAAAAGCATGATTTTTATGAAAAAATCCGGAAAAATTGGAATAATACGAAAAAAACAATTTTTAAAAAAGCGGTCTTTTGCTTTTTTCATCTCTAATGTACATACATTTAGTTTGACTACACTATTGTTATGTACTTATTTATCTACTCACCGTTTAAATACAACACGAAATTAGAATCATTTATATATTGGGTTAAATATTCTACAATATCATTGTTAACTATTTCTACACGATCATTTGTGTAAAATTTCACGTTAACAATGTTAAATTGTTCGGCAATTACATTACAAAGTTCTGTTTGATCTAGAGTCTGAATTTTTATAATATGACGAACTCCACTAATCGAAACTTTTAAAAACATTGTTAATTAATTAGTTATTTATAACTACCTGTATTTAATTAACTCCAACAATATTTTTATATTTAATTTCAATATTTATCACTTTTTTTTTTAATTTCACTTTTTATATCTCACTGAAAAACTGAACTAATTGTTTTGAAGTTCAAACTGCAAATGATGAATAGTTTATACTTTATACTTCGAACAAATACCGCTCAACTTATCTTAAACTATTTATATTTGCCTCAAATGTTTTATTTTTCCTGCAACAATTTTTCGTTTGGAGGAAATACATTATTTGTTTGGCTGAAACGTTTTACGTTTGTCTCAAACAGGTTTTATTTGTAGCAAACACAAAATTTTTTATGATTTTGACCTAAACGTTGTATGTTTAGTACAATGTATTTAACAAAGTACCAGCTCAGTCTCTTTTCCTGCAAAAGTTTTTCGTTTGGAGGAAATACATTTATTTGTTTGGCTGAAACGTTTTACGTTTCTCGTAAGTAAAAAATTTTGTGTATTACACCCAAACAAAACAAGTATTTGTACCAACATAAATACATTTGAAGCAAACGTTTGCTTTTAGAGCAAAAGTTTCATTATTTACAATAACTGTTTTTTCAACTGTAAACGTTTAAACTTTTGCAGCAAACGTGCTTCAAACGTTTTTTTTCTTTCAGTGTGTAATATTACAGTTGTCGCAACAATTTTTTTTTAAACATTTAATTTTTACATTTTCACTTTCACTTTTCATTTTTAACACTTTTTTTTTATATAATCTAATTTACCCGCGGCGCGATTTTACTCAAAAACTTATTTCGCGAACAATTCTATAGTATTTTTATTTTTGGAAGTCAGTACAGGCAAGATAGGCATACTTTTCTGTATTCTTTCACAAATTTTTTGAATAAATCTGTCTCGTGTGTGGAATGATCAGATCTCAATTTTAATCGAGGGAAATCTTTTAAATTAAATATTACCAAGGCAAAAACCTCATCGGGTACTGCCTCCATAAGCACAATACTAACTTACAAAAATAAAAATACTATAACTAAATTAATTAAAAAAGAAACAAAAAAAAAAACACACGAAACCTCCATTTCGTTTGTTTACATTTAATTCACCTAATTACAATTTAATTAAACATCTGTCAAAATAACAAGTGTTGCCACAGCGTCTGAATTAATAATTGACTTTAATTAAAATCAATCGGTGTTGCCGACTAGTAAATTCTTCTCAACTCAAAGTCAGCTTGATTCAGTGAGTCCCACTCGGTTTCGATCTGATCTTCCTCACATCCGTGTAAATCAGATTCAGTTGTAAGCTCGACTCACTTCACTCAGTTGATAGTTGGTTTACTTCACTTCACTAGCAGACATCTTTCTTTATTGCCATAGCCAGTTTTTACCTTTTAGATAATTTTTTTTTTTAGACAATTTTTTTTATTGCCATTTAAATTTTTTTTTTTGTTACATTGTAATTGTAGTCTAAGAGCCAGGGCATGGCAGACCTACGTCATAGTATAAAGGCTAAAAATTTCTGAGTGTATTGTCACTACTGTAGGTATGAACGTTTGGGGGTTAAAAATCTTGACTGAGGGTGGCTTTGGCAGGGATAAGGTCCCAAAGGTGCCCAAAAACAGGGCTTACCTACGTCATAGTATAAAGGCTGAAATTTATATATGTTATTCAAACAACAGTTCTATGACACTATTTAAAAAGGCAGACCGATCTGAGGGTTCCAACCCTGCGGCAGACGTGGTCAAAGGTCAAATGGACGAGATTTCGTTTTTTTAAGTGTGAGCTATTGACACCGGACTTTTTTTGAGCGGTACTTTGAAGTGTCCTTGCGTGTACTTTGAAGAACGCCCTGCAGAAATTTCAAGATTGTCGGATCACGAGGTCCAGAGATATTCAAATTTGAAATCTGATTTTTGAAGAAAACGTGCTAACATACTAACATATGTTTAATTTTACTACCCATATATGTATGTTGAAAAATTATTGAAGACCATTTCGTGCCTTAAAAAAATATGTTCTCGGAGTAGTAAGAAAATGAAATTTGGGCAGTATATTCCTTGAAAGGTTCTCTTCCACACAAACGAAACGAATGAAAAAAACTAGAGCAAAAGGTAGAGGGTAAAGTGCACAAAATCGTAATTTTTCGAAAAAAAAAATCACATTGAAATCGGCACGGGTAAATGATGTTAAATTTACCTGTTTTTTGGTATTTCTACTTTAAACTGAAGAACGAAAAAAATTAGGGGGTAGCACCCTGAGAATCTGAAAGTTTAGAAAATAAGGGACACTCTAATGTACATATTTAAAATACCATACATAAAGTGATATGACAATTCAAGTAGTGTAAAGGTACTTTTAAAGTTTTAACTTTATCTTCATTTTCCTTTGATTCATGCATACTTTTATCAAACTTTATTATAAATGATTTCATATTGCCCGGTGCACAAACAGTTCTAAATGGTTTGCGTGAAAGCTATAAACCATCAATATCTTTTACTCAATACCTATCATTCGGTAATACCTTGTCAATTTGATACGGCCCTCTATATTTGGCAAAGAGGTTTTTATTCACACCAGGTATATTAGCTACATTTTTGAGCATCACATAATCTCCTTCTTTGTAAATTGTTGGACTTTTATGTGATTTGTCGTAATGGGATTTATTGTATCTGGCACATTTTTATATATTTTGACAAGCCTGACTTCTAATCTTATCTAGATCTTCACGTGTAACCGTAGCGTATTGTTCAAGGTATTCTAACACTCTATCACAAAGCTTTGCTTTTTGATTTATGCCAAACAGAAGCATTGATGGTGAAAACCCTGTACTTCTGTTGGTTGTATTGTTCAGCGCATACTTAATCTTTGCGAGATACTTATACCAGCGAAAAGTGGTATCTGCATCAGAAAATTTCGAAAGCATTGGTGTTAGAACACGATTAACACGTTCTACCTGACCATTTGTTTGAGGGCATTGTGATGCGATTTTAATATGTTTTACATTGTTTGAAGATAGAAACTCAGAAAATTCTGTCGATCTAAAACATGTACATACCTCTGCCTGATACTATACGACGTGGTCTAAAATAATTTTGAAAGTAGGACTCTAAACAAACTATAGCTTCTCTGCTTTGTGTACTTTTAACAGGATAAAGTTTAACAAACTTTGTGAATGCATGGCATTCGCGTATACATATTCAAATTGCCCTGGCGGCGTAATGAAAGATGTGTATTTTATTGTGTCGTTTGAAATTTTCACATGATGAAACCCATTTTTTAGATCCAACGTGGTGAAGTATCTTTTTTCACGCAAACGATCTAAATGTTTCTCAATAATATACTCAATACTTTATTCAGTTCACGATAATCAACGCAAAGTCGAAACTCACTATTTTTCTTCTTCACAAGGACAATAGGAGACGCGAAAGGAGATGTACTTTCACGTATTGTACCATTTTTGATCAAATTATCTAAAATTTTTTGGAGCTCTACTTTATGGACATATGGTAACCTACGAGGTGCACAAAAAAAAAGATCTTCTTTTGACACACGAATTTTCATTTCAAAATTTGTACAACGTATTACAGAATTCGGTAAACAAGCTTGTTGAACAATATTCTTAATTTGATTTTTTGTGCAAAAAGGTTAGTTTTCATTTATGTTATTTTTATTTTAGAAATTTCGTTACCTACGTTTATATTTAATATTTGATGAGCGAAATTTTCATCGACCTTATCATCTTTTTTATTTGCATGATCATCATCATCATTGTTTTTATCGTCAATATTTGTTGTGTTTGTTGAATATCTTGCATGAATCACAGGATTTACATTATGTACATTTGTGCACGTGTCTTCTCTTTTATTTTTTTGTAGTGATAAATAACATTTTTCGATGAAATCACTACATAAAATTACACAATGAAACATACTGTTATTTTTTACTACAAAAATATTGAAATTTATCAATGAATTTTCAAAATTAATTTTACAATCCTATTATTCCTATTATTGATAGGAAGTAACTTTGACCAACTATATATACTTTATTTAACAATTAAAGTCAGTACAGGCAAGATAAGCATACTTTTCTATACTCTTACATTTCGTTTGTATAAATTTGTCTCGTGTGTGGGGTGATCAGATCTCAATTTCAATCGAGGAGAATTTTTTAAATTAAATATTACCAAGGGCAACAACCTCATCGGGTACTGCCTCCATAAGCACAACACTGACTTTAATTTTTAAATAAAGTATAGATGTTTATAGATATCGCACGATATTTAATGTTATTCGAAGACATACAAAGAAGCTTCACGTTCTTTATAGAATATCTAAATCCTGCTCTCAAGGGAATTATTGCAGACGAAATATAAAAATATTATGATATAGATCCTTAACGAAGATTAAAGAGGAATATAGAACAACAACGGTGAATAAAGATAAACATTGCTCTCGATTAATGACGAAAAAATCTTTAAATATCTATATCGATTAACGCAGATATTGACGATAACGAAAGCCAACGACAAAATCTATATTTATCGTTATCGATTTTCAAAGTATTTCAAAGACGGACAACGATCTACATATAAAGAATCGTCAAGAATCGTTATCGGTCTTTAAACGAACAATTTATATTTACAATAAGCTCTATGGCCGGTGCAGTGATGAATGGTGCAATGCAAAGAGGATGGCTTTACACACGAAGGTCCGTGGTTCGAATCTCAAGAGTAAATTTTTCAAATTGAATTGTTTTCATATAATATATCGTCACCTTGGTTCTTTTTTGTGGTATACGACAAAATCTGCTTTCGAGAAAAATGAACACAAAGTTTGGAAGAATAAAAACACTACTATATATAAGATATTTTGAATTTGGAAAAATATTAATTATTCATTGGCATAATAAAAATAATTTTGCGTTTAATTTTTTCATTTTCGTGATATATTTTATAAGCGATTTCATTTTTAAATTTTTAATCTCGTGCATATACGATACAAGTCTCACTAATTGATCTGGTAACATGCGTATACCACAAAACGACTTTAATTTTGTATGGTATACCATAAAAAAGAACTGAAAAGTGTTTTGCGCATATACCACAAGGAAGCACCAAAAGGTGCGTATACGTGGTATACGTCAGACAAGCACCAAAGTTCAGAACCAATTTGAGTAGATTTTTGTTGTTGTTTTATACATAAAATGCATATAAAGCAAAAAAGAACTGAAAATTATTTTGAAATTTGCATATACAACAAAGTATACACTGATTTTTTTAAAAACGGAGAGAGATAGAAAAATTTCGATTGCAGTTACAGAAAGAGCACAAAAATACAAAATTTTTGTTGTACATAGTTCAAAATTGACCAAAATGCGTATACCACAAAAAAGAACCAAGGTGACGATATGTAAATAAATAAAAAAAAAGCAAGAAAAAAAAAAGAAATTTTTTTTTTTTTATTATGTCTATAAATTCCGATAAAGATTCCTATAACGCTCTATACAGATGTTGAAACAAAATTAGATAAAGTTCTTCATCGAAATCTTTTATAGCTGACGTCGAATTTCGTGAATAAAATCGATGTCGATCTTAATCTAAACTTTGGTTTTTTCTATAAAGAACTTCACGCAAATATTTATAATTCTTTATAGCTAACTTTATAGCTTGGTTGCACGGGGATGATACTGTAGGTATATTGTTGTAAATTATATAATCAGGTATGTATTTTCGTTGTACAAAATTTATCGGGCTACCTGAATCCAGTAATGATAAGAGAGATGACATACATCCTGAATTTTTGTTGTAAAATGTGTGAGAAAGTAAAAGTTCAAATTTATTGATTGTACGTTTCATATTTCGATCAGTTGTCTTATTGATATTTTCATTAATTATTAAATTACATTGATTAGAGGATTGCTGTAATGACGTTGCATTTCCGGTTGATGATGGTGAATTTTTTGATTTAAAATGTTTTTCTTTTAGGACAGTATCTACTATATAGACCAGGTTCTTTACAGATAAAACATTTTATTTGATCATTAGATTTATATAATTTTTTTTTCAGAATCTAATTTTCTATTTATGAAACTTTCATTAGAAAATAGTTTTAATTTTTCATACTTACAGAGTGCCGCTTTCATCTCACTGAGGTTATTTGCACTATGTAGCAGGATTTTGTTGGCATCTGAAACTGGAATGCCCTTAATGATGTATTGCATCAAATCTTCTTGTTCTATATATCCTGCTGAAGCAATTTCTTGCATCGCTATAATGTATTGCTTGATTTCGAAGCTCATCGTGGACATCCGCTTTCGTCACGTGCTTTTCAAATGCACATTTTAACACATTTTTTAATTCTCTCCAGGACCTCGTTGATATGCTTTTCGCGAATGACTTTACTGAACCGGATAGCAACCTTTTTGCGAACACAAATTTTTGTTTCATATCAAACTCCATAATATCAGCATTTTTTTCGAAAATCTCTATCCAACGATAGATGGACAGATTGTCATCACCGCTGAAGTTGAGGACAGCATCCTCAATGTCTCTATAGCTGTAGTCCGTTGAGCTTGAAGTGACTTGTAATTCTTCTAATTGGAGCTCCAACAATTCTTTTCTAAGCTTTTTGATTTATTTTTTCCTAGCTACCAATTTCCTTAATTTTTCTACTTCTGCCTCTTCACTTTCACTATCTAAGATTCATTCGATTCATTATCAGATTCGCCATCATCTTCTTGTTCGTCATCTTGTAAGCCACGTGCAACCTGCTGCGAACTCTGCCTAACATTCTGTGTTGCCTGGATCAATTTTTTCAGCTGCCCATCAGAAAATCCTTGAATCGCCTCTTCAATACGTATCTTAAGGTATCAATACGTATCTTATACGTATCTTCAATACGTATCTTATTTCCACTCGTTGGCAGATGTAATTGTTCCAGAACACTTTTCAATGCCACAGACTTTGCATTTTCTAGGAATTTATTTCATGCAGTTGCCATTTCACTCACAAGATTTTTTTCCCGAAATTTTAAAGATATTTCAGTTGTTGGTATAGAATTATCTGTATCTATTTTTTTTTGTTCTTTTCTTTTTTTCTAAAAGTTTTAATTCCCGCTCCTCGATATTTTTATAAATTTATTCAAATAATACTCTTCTCGCGGACTTTTTCTTTTAGATGAAACTGATGCTTGTGGTGATGATGGCGAAAATAGTTCCTCATTTATAGAGGTGGCTAAAGACACTTCAAGTTGTTCAAACGGATCACTAGAAATATATAATGTGTGGTGATTGCTAATAATCTTCGGTTTATCGATAAATATCTCGTCCATTACTTGCTGATATGGAGCAAATGATGGCGTTGCACCTGTTTTTTTTTTTTTTGAGTTATCCATGGCTTGCTAAACGCATAAGCAAATTTTTTATTTTGTATTTAAATCTTCAACTGTTGTTGGTTGCGTCTAAATAATACATGGATTAATTTAAATAATCATACAATTCAAATAGACCTTTAATTAATTCTATGTACATATACTTACTAAGATTTTCTGAGCAAATAATTCTCCAAAACATTTGCCATAGCCTACTTCTTCTTTATAGTATAGTATTCAAATTTTAACTTCCGTGCAGCATAGGCTGCAAAGAAAGCTAGAGTTTCGCTCCTTTCCCAGACTCGCCGAATTTTAAAATATTATTTTTCCATTAAAAAATAACACTTCATTAAAATATTATAGGTACTTACTTTTTTCGGTTTTACATTGATATTTATAAATTATGATTATTATTTCTAAATTTGATTTTTATGATTTTATTTTTTTACAAAAAAAAAAAAAAAAAAAAAAAAAAAAAAAAAGGAAGATACACTAAACAATGAAAGTTGAAAGTTATATATTTTACGTGGTATATATAACTGTAGCACGAAACCTTTTAATAACATAGAAGCACATTTATTGTACTTGACACAAAGTTTTTTATCTATCATACATAGTAATATTCTTATACTTAAACTCAACTGAAAAATATGATTGTAATGTATTCGTCAAAAATATTTTTTATAATCAATGAACCAGTATAAAACAAAAACATTAGAAATTCAGTAGCTTCTCGACGATCTACTGGAGTTAAAACTCTAGATTTGTTTGGTTTTTCAAAAAATTAAATCTTAAATTAAATTATTTAGAATGGGATTTTGATAATGAAAACTATGATTTTTTACTTTTTTCCAAAGAGACAGTAATGTTTTGTTAACACCGAAACATACAACGTGCATATAATCTAGAGAAAATAATGAAATAGATCTACTGGCCAAATTTATAAAATACTAGCGGGCCCGGTAGACGTTGTTCTGCCCTTTCGGGTAGGTGGCGGGATGAGTTTGATTTGGATTCAAACTATCGATTTCTGGAAATATACTTCATGCATACATACGACCAAAAACCATATAAATACCATATGATGTAATTATATAGTCATTGATACGACAAAAATTCAAATTATTTTTTTCAAATTAAATTAGTTGTTATCCTAATTAAAATAATGTGTTCAAATGAAGTTTTAATAATTTTTCTGAAAAAAATGCTTATTGTAAAGCTTTTTGGTAGACAATATTTTTTGTTGTTCCATCTGTCGTGTTAACAAATAATGCCGATGGTTTGCCTACTCGCGAGCATGCAACATAGAGCTGTCCATGTGAAAAGCATGGAAATTCCAAATTTATACCGCAGACTTCCAAAGACTGGCCTTGTGCCTTATTGATGGTATTCGCAAAAGCAAGACGAACAGGAAATTGAAGTCGTTTAAAGTCAAATGGCAAGTCGGATGGAATCATTGGAATTCGGGGAATCAAGACGTCTTCGCCTTTGTATTTTCCTTTCAAAATAGTTGCTTGGATTACGTTTTTCATTAGCTTTTTCACTGCAAGTATGGTGCCATTACAAAGTCGTGGTTGATTTATATTGCGAAGCATAATAATTGGTGCTCCAACTTTTAATTGTAGATTATGTGGTGGCATTCCTGGCAAATCAAGTGAATTCAAAAATTCGGTGGGATAATTCACCACGTCATCTTGATTCATAACAGTGTCTATTGACTTGTATGTAACTAATCTACCTGTTATGTCATTTTGAATAGCCGTACTAATATCATTGTCATCTTTGTTTTTTGCTGCCAATATTGCTCGTTGGCTCAACAAAACATGATTGTGTTGCTGTGCTATATTTGGGAACACGCTTTGAATCAATTCTTCTTTGGATTGTGGATACAAAAAGTGGTTGGTAGTGTTATAAAGCCATCTAAATTATTGATTGGAATTTTGCCATTTCCAATGTCCAACAATTGTTTCGAAAATTCATTTTCTGATGTATCGTTTTGCAATTGAACACGTATGTTTGTACTGAGGGTAAGTGTTTTTACATGTCTCCACAAATTTGAAGATTTCAAACACGCATTCAGTTTATCGGCAGGAGTAGATCGAGGAATAACAGGTAATGTTTGTCGAAAATCACCTGCTAACAATATGACGGCACCACCAAACAGTTCTTGATTTCCTCGTAGATCTTGTAATGTTCTATCTAATGCTTCTAATGATTCATACGATTATTTTGCATTGTTGCAAAACTTTTGCCATTCCAGATGTCTTAGGGATATTGCATGTAGGGTTTTCGGCGAACTGCATGTTTAATGGCAGCTTTAGTGCAGAGTGTGCTGTTCGACCGCCATCCAATAGATTGACAGCAATTCCAGTAGAAGCGAGTGCCAATGCTATTTTATTTTGCGATCGTATGGCTGCTAGAATTAACGAAATCAAAAATGTTTTTCCAGTGCCTCCAGGCGCATCTAAAAAATATATTCCACCACTTTCGTCGTTACCAACTTGCATGATTGAATCGTAGGCATGTTTTTGTTGATTATTCAATTTTTTAGTGTTTGTTTGTACAAATGTTCTCAATTCATTGCAATCAAATTGTTTTTCATGTTTGAAATCTTGATTAAATATGTCGTGCATTGGACGATCTGGCGATATCTTTTCACAGACAAATCGTATACCGGCAATTTAAACCAATTGCAAACTGTCAATACTGCATAAAAATTTGCAATCTAAAATTTACAAAAAATTAACTAAAGTTTACACATTTTCAGTTGGTTTTCAAAACTTACTTGAAAAAAATTCACATTATTTCCACAAAAACTGCACTTCAATTCAATTCAAATTCACAAAAAAAAAGTATGAAACATAAATTATTTTCACAAAAACTGCACTTCAATTAAATTCAAGTTCACAAAAAAAATGTTTGAAACATAAATTATTTTCACTAAACCCGCATTTAAATTCAATTCAAATTCACAAAAAACATAAATATTTTTGCAGTTGTAAAACATAAATATTTTAAAATATTAAAATATTAAAATATTTTTATTAGCTTGGTTTCTTGTCTGTCTGTTCGGTACAAATTTAGAAATTGATTTTTAACCAACTTTTTGATGAAATAGAGACTTGAAACTTTAAACATAGCTCAGAACTGCATGACAATGCAATATTACATCGCTAATGAAAGTTTTAAGATTTTACTTTTTATGATATTCGGTCCTCAAATTTGGTCTAACACAAATAAAATACTCTATGTTTATTCACTAAAATTTAATCTAAGCAAACTCTGATTTTCAAGTCAAAAATATTTTAGTATTAAAAATTCTTTTTTATTTGATTACATAATTATTTAAATTGATTTTTTATTTATACGCCTGCTTCGTTAAAAAAAAGTTTTTTTCAATGTATATGCGATATTCTAAATGACATTCAATACAAAAATTCATGTATTTCCAAATTTCTTGAATTTTGAACAACACCCAACCACCGTAAATAAATCAAACTATGCCTAAAACCTTCCTCACAATATAAGAAACACACACACAAAATTTCATCAAAATCCGTCGAGGGGCTCGCGAGTAAATTGGCTTCACACGAACGGACATTTCAGTTTTATATATATAGATTATTTTGCATTTGCGTATGATGTTGAGGTTGAGAGACAAGACGAAAGGATTCGTTGGTTATAAGAGTACTTTCTTCATAATTGAAAACCATTCTGTTATTAAGATATTTTCCTATCTGAACACATTTAGGACGAGAGAAATATTCAGTGGGACCTTTAATATCCAAAACAAAAGATTTGGCAGGAGCATCGCAAATGACTGCTTTATGCACACCGAACCCTATTAACACGAACTGTTTTGAGCCATTTTTGACCTCTCACAGCTCAGTGTCTATTAAAGCTAAACAGACAAAATTTAAACCACGTAATAGTGTGCTTCGTCCCGCCCGCTGTATCAAATTTCATATATATAGGTTCAATGCGTCTTGAGATATTGACCCCAGAAGCCTAGAACCATGAAACTTTACACATAGGTAGTGTCTAACGCGTAGGTCAAGGAAAAATTACGAAATCTGTCGAATGTGTGCTGGACAAATAAATATTTCTATAATTGTTACAGAAATTCAGCATTTTATAAAATTTTTCTATCATTTATAACTCTAAATTTAGCTCCATAGCTTGCTTCAATAAAATAAAAAAATGTCATATTTTATAATTAATTTTAAAACAGACACATAAAATATAAAATATATAGGTACTGTTCGATACTAATGTTATAAAAAATAGCAGTTCTTAGTGGAAAATATTTACCACCTGAAAATTTTATATAATTTAAGGCTGTAATGTATGAAAATTCACATGATTTGTAAACTTTCTACCTTATTGCAGTATTGTATGTGTGCACAAATATCGGAGAAAATAAGACTAGGTGTATGTACCAACCAAATCAATGTAAATCTAATACCCACGGCATACACATTATAAAGCAATGTAAATATCATAGTGACCGTTAGCATTGTGACGTCATCCTGGTCGTTTAATTTCAAACAAGTGAATAAAAGTAGTATTGAAATAAATATTTTTGTGAGAAATAAACTCATTTTGTGAAAGATTATTATATAATATATAGTAATAATTTTAAGTGTTCATTAATTATTATATTAATAAAAATTAAAAATGGTGAAGTCTGCTGTGTCCAATTGCAAAAATTACCAAGACAATAAGAAAATTTATAGAAAAGTAAGATATTTTAGCTTCCCGAAAGACCTGACTATAAGAAGTAAATGAATAAAAGTATGTGGAAAACCAATAAATATTAATTTAAATGTTGGCAGATTGTGTTCTGATCATTTTACAGATGATGATTGTAGATTAAAAAATATCATTGAACATACCGCCAGAAAAAAAGAAATTAAAAAAAGATGCTGTGCCAAGTCAAAATTTGGGTACAGAAATGATGATGAACAGCACATCAGAAGAGAAGAATGATTTAAAAAACACGTGTAGGCGAAGTCTTAAATTGTATATTTATTAAAACACTAGGGCCTTACTAATAAACATTTTTTAGTTTTAAAACTAAAATAGTTTCGGCTTGAGAATCAGAGTATGCTTTCAAATTCTTTATAAAATGGAGAAATAAAATATTAACTTAACATATTTTGTATAGAGTTTCAAAGCACACTCTGATTCTCAAGCCGAAACTATTTTAGTTTTAAAACTAAAAAATGTTTATTAGTAAGGCCCTATATGTCTTTACTCAATGACGGTTTATTCAAGAAGAAAGAATATAATTTTCACTAATTTCTAAGTATGTACATTAATTATATTTAACAAAGAAGAAAAATTATAAACTATAATTTTATAGTAAATTTAGAGAGAATTGCCAGACCTACAGTGGGCCAATCCTGACAACATAATCGTCCCTGATTAATGATATATCTTTATATGTATATATAATCGTAGCGTGTGCAATGTTTGTTCATAGATATGCTAGGATCCGATAGGTGGCGCTGTAGTAAAGTTATTTGATATTTACATATTTTCTTAAGTCTCACTGCGATGTTCTCATTACAAAGCATTGAATGATTCAATGGCCCTTATCGGCGAAGTCGCGTCACTTGTAGACAATTGTCACTTCTCTTGTCACATAGTCTAAAATTTCGTATCGCAGTAGTCTTCTGTAGAGAGTAAAAGTACCAGTGACAGGGATATTTAGTAATGACAGGGAAATTTGTATTATGACAGCTGTTTTTGATTTTTTATAAATTTTTTGTTCGGTAATCAGTGTATATTATTAAAAAAATAATAATATAATTTATTTCTATAGGACAAACATGTTTATGAATGAATTTAAAAAAAAATTAAAAATTGATAAATTCAATGAAAATTAACCGATAAGGCAATAAGTGTGTTAATTTGAACAATTTGAAGACTTTTATTGCCTTTCCATTCTTACTTTTCAGAACGCTTTACTTTTTAATTTGTTCGTGTCACCTTCAGTATTGATGTGACTGTCTGTTGCTTGTATAAGTGACGGCTGTCACATCTTCTTCGTTATTTAATACCGATTTCTGTCACACGTGTGACGTATGTCGCTACATTCGAGTTCAAAAATACAAATTCACTAATGTGATATCTCACTTTCAGTGACGTGACTTCGCCGATAAGGGCCAATATGTGCCGGCATTTCAATCTAAGTAACCTTAATCAAAAACAATTTAATTGAACGAAAACGTATAATTGTAAAGAGTAATAGGGATATGCCCGTTCTGGATCACGGCTTCGGCTCAGTGACATCATCACGTTATCAGTGCGGGGTCACGTGGTTCAAGTTTGCGTGTTATTAGTGAGGGTTTACAGGGGTCAAGGTTACGTGTTATCAGTGAGGGGCGACAGGAGGCCAAGGTTACGTATTATCAGTGGGAGTCACACGAGTCAAAATTTTTTTTATTATCAGTATGGGCTGGGTCAGGTGGTTCAAGGTTACGTGTTATCAGTAGGGGATCACATGAGTCAAGATTTTTTTTCTTATCAGTGTGGGATCATGCGGAGGTTAATATTTTTTTCTTATCATAGAGGAATCATACAGGGGTTGAAATTATGCGGGTTATTATTAAAAAAGCAATTGAAAATTGTTGATACATATTAATTAAATATTAAAAATGAAAGTTAAAAATGTTTCTAATTTATGTCAAGACACTACAAGACAAGAACAAGGACGCCACATAAACGAAAGGGCAGAACAACGTCTGCCGGGCCAGCTAGTATACATATATTTTTCTTTTATTGTTTTAAATTTACATATTATTTATAACATATTTATATAAAAGAATCATTTAAATATATAATATGATGTACGTATAGACTACTTAGTTAAATATTGTATTATAATTTTGGAATTCTATACAGAAATTTTATTTTTCATAAAGAAAGAAATATTAAAACTTTGAACGTTTTATTATTATTTTTTTTTCTTTTCATAAAGAAAGGAATAATGAATTTTGAACGCATTTGACAATGCACAAATAATACCATTTTTTAAAATTATCTAATTAATAATAATAAAAACATATTATAACAAATATGCCATATTACATAACAAATTATATCATATAAGTATCATAAAATAATATGACAATTAAATGTATATTATATGTATATGTCCCTCATAATACAAAATTTTCCATAAGTTACACATTACCTTTAAAATCTTAGTAATGCAGTAAAATGAAATTAAAAATTAAACATGAAATTTTTATATTGTTCAAACCTGTTTGTTTTGAAAGTGTTTGAATAAAACATATATACATTATACATACCTATGTATGTACTTATATTATAATAAGATTGACCAAATAATTTATATTTTCCAAATTCAATTCACTAATTGTTGTGGTAATTAAACATAATCAAATTTTCTTAGAGCAATGCTTACATACATGTATTATCTAAATTCAAGCAATAATTTTTATAAATTTATATAATTAAAATAATTATTTAAAAATCAAAGTAGTTAAAGTCACATGATAATAATAAAATAATACATAACGTGTCAATAATAAAAGTTAGGACATCGAGAATAATCAAATCACAAGAAATATGGAATTAAATTCTTCAAATTTTATATAATTTCATATTAATAGCAAAGCAAACCCCTTCATAAGGTACTTGAGATATTTGTATACCATCAATATCGCGAACCTAATATCTATCATGTTCAAGTATCTTTACTACCTCATATGAATTTAGGTTGGAACTTTTTATTAATAGCAGGAGCGGATTATACATTGCGTAGCATTACGTAATCTCCAACTTTATATACATAAGGTTTTTTATGACGATTATCAAAATTTTTTTTATTGTATTCTTGGTTTTTCTTTATACAATAACTAGCTTTTTCTCTTATACTTAACATTAAAATAGAGAAGAACTCTTAACACAGTACAATCACATGCAATAAATTTTTTTACATCACAATTTGTTATACCTTCCAGACTTTTTTTGAAACAAGCTCTTCAAGCTTCAAAACTTTGTATTTGAAAATAACGTGCGTAACTTAAAACTGAAAGCATTGAAACAAACAATATCAATGATTATAGATTAACACAATAGATATTTCGCGTAGTACATTTGTATTTTCACTCTATTTCATTAAAGGCTCCTAAACGAAACCTTCTTGTCTGTCCTATCTGGCGAGCAAAAATAGAACTAACGTTTTGAAATTCAAACTTAAAAAAAATGATCGAGTCGAGTGATTTTTTTTATTATCCATTCGCTCATACTCTTGTTATTTTTTTTTTTTTTTGTGTATAACAAAATCAAACCAGTTTCCAGTATAACTTTGTGTATACCTATATTTAATATTTATATAATATATATATATATACATATATAAGTATATGTACATATTTTTGCATGTACACAAATGCGTGTTTACCGTCTGTGCACATTTCATTTAATATTTGTTTTTTTTTCTTCTTTTTTTAAAATTTGTTTCATCGGTTGTATAATATTTTTTATTTTTTCATCCATATGTACATAAATTATGAATGTAAATATATTGTATTGTATAGGAATATGAATTAGAATTTGTTTTCTGATTATTGAATGCATGATAATATGAAAAATTTATCCAATTATTTTTATTTTTTTTATAGTTTTTGAAGCTATGAGAAATTTTATTGAAATCCAGAATCCAGATCCCGCTTTTTTTTGTTTTTATTTTATGTAACTACATATACAGGGTGTTTCACCGTTCGTGTGCCAAACTGAACAGGGTGGTAGATCTGGGTGAGAAACGAAAAAAATCGTATGGGAGGCGGGGCTCTAATCTCAATGGTTACCGAGATATTCAAGGTCAAACAAAATTTTTTTCGAAGAGTAACCAGTTCCACTTTTCGCAACATATTTCAGCGTTCGCTAAATCTGGAGAAATAAATGAAAATTATTTTCTTAAACAACCTTCAGACCTTTCAAAAAATGTCTTTTACAAAGTTTTATGTTAATTGGTTTTAAAGTTATTGTAACTCAAAGTCAAAAAATTTTGAAAAAAATTCGTCATTTTTATGTTCAAGGTCAAATATCTCGAAAAAAACCCTTATTATTTTTTAAATTTTTTTAGCTTAAATAAAAGCTTATTTTGTCTACTCTAACTTGGCTTTAAATTTTATTACATTATTTCTATCCGTTCATAATTTATGAATCATAATTTAAGGGCAGTTTTTTCAAAATTAGGTAAATTTGTTGTTCTAAAGAATTATTCAATTGCCTTTTGGTATGTTTTATTTGACTCTCTGTGTTGATTACTTGGTATTCCTGAAACGGACTTATACTAGTCCTGGTTAGGACTTATTTGAGTCCTGAAAAGGACCTATTGTAGTCCTGATACGAAGTTATTGTAGTCCTGAAAAGAGCTTATTGTAGTCCAGGAAAGGACTTTTTTGAAATTCTGGAAGGGATTTTTTGTAGTCCTGGAAGAAGCTAATTGTAGTTTTCAATGCTTTTGAATACATTTTGGAGCTCTTTGTCTGATTGCGCCTTTCAAATATTTTATTAATAAATTTTCTTAACTTTTCTTCCGGCTCTTATTTGTATCTAAAATGGAGGGTGACACATCGAAAACAATTTGTAAAAGGCATTGAGCGAACGCTAAAATATGTTGCGAAAAGTGGAACTGGTTAGTGGTTACTCTTCCAAAAAATTGTCTTTGACCTTGAATATCTCGGTAACCATTGAGAATAGAATTTTCGAGATATTAAAGACCTTTTGAAAAAACTGAAAAAATAAGTCTGAAATTTATTAGATTATTGGACATGTCTTTTTATTACAGTGTAAATTTTATGTAACTATATACCTACATATTTTTTTTTTCAAATGAAAAAGGGAATTAAGATATATATTTTGTTTTCAATTCAAGTACCTAATTAACAACATTCCAATACACATTTAAATACATTTTATTTACCCATATTTATATTTGAAAATGTTACACAATGTGAGGTAGTTAGATACATAATATGTTGGACTCTACAAATTTTGATCAATTAGGTGTACCTATAAAATTTTATTAAAACCTTGCAGCCGGGAGATGATCACAGTTATATTAGAAAATTAGAAAATCGCTAATGCTTGCAAAGTGTTAACATTATAATGTACGTGCATTATAATATACAGTAGCGATCATGAAAGTCGCCTAACTAATAATTTCTAAAAACTTTTCTCGATACTATCTTTAAATTTTGGTGGGGATGGATGATGGTTTGTTTTTTAACTAAGTATGTGGGTTTTTTTAAGGTATTTTCTATAAGAAAAGAAAAACCGTACATGATTCTGTAATACAGCTTAAAAACTAAATTATTTTTAGAAAAATGAAAATTATTTGAGTCATGCGTTTTTTCCGCTACTGTATAAACTACAATCTGCATACAAAAATACATACTTGTATATGCTAAATGGGAAAAATACAAAAATGAGAAAAAAACAGTGACTTCAAGTTTACAATAAATTTTGTATTTAGGTACGAAGCAACAACAAAATTCAAATATGGTATTATAAAAAAATTGTAAATTTGGTTGGGTACTTGAAAAATGAAAAATAAAAACAACAATTATTTTTTTATATGTGTGTTGTTTTTGTTTATATTATTATTAATTATAAATTTTCATAAAAAAATTGTATGATGATGTCATGCACATTTACTCCGTCCTCATTTTCCATATAAAATTGTCTAATTACAGTTTTGAGGATTTTTGTGTATGTTAAATTTTTTTTTATTGCAAAAACGGTCATAACGTATTTTTAAATCTAATGTTCTAAGCGATTTCTTCTTGTCTGTCCGCTCTATGAACAGATTTAGAACTAAAAATTTATTTTTCAACAGCTTTTCTGTTCTGGAATATCTACTTCTTATTAATTATCTTTGATACAAGTATACATAAACCCTATATTGATGATTGTTTTGTAAATTGCTGTATGATCAATATGAAAAAATAGGAAAAAACAAAAAACCATTTTGCAATTTGCAATGAAACTATACATATAGTATGTTGTTATACATATTATGTGTATACATACACTGCGTGCCAATGAAATCGCCGAAGTATAGTAAAGTATGTAAATTGTGGAAATTCCCAACTCTTAGGTAAATATTTTATGATCCTTTGAACATATGCTGGATATTTGAATTTTAATAACTAGTTTATAACAAATTTGTGTTGTAAGGTAATTTATTTTGTAAAGTGAAAGTGAAAATTGAAGTTATTCTTTAATCTGGTGTCTAGTGAGTCAGTTATAGAAAAAGTGTGAGAAAAATGAAAAAGTTATCAAGTGAAGAAAAAGTGAAAATTGTTGCTTTAAAAGGACAAAATCTAACAAATAGTGAAGTCGCAAGAACTCTAGGAAGAAATGACTTCACAGTAAGACGATTTTTTAAAACTTTTAAATTGAAAAAAAATATTCAAAGAAAAAGTGGTTCCGGACGAAAAAAAATTACAAGTGAAAGAGAAAATCGACTGATAAAAAATATTTCTCTCGAAAATAGGTTTATGCCAGCATCTAAAATTAGTCAGGAGTTTAAAAAAATAACAGGAACCCAAATCAGCGTTAGAACAGTTCAGAGAAGGCTCAATGAAATGGGTCTGAAGGCCTGCAAGCCAGCAAAAAAGCCTCTTTTGACTGAATATATGACGAAAGCCAGATTAGAATCGGCAAAATTAAGAAAAAACTGGACTGTTTCTGATTTGGAAAAAGTAATTTTCAGCGACGAATCAAAATTCAATTTGATAGGGCCTGATGGTAACACCACAGTGCGACGGCGTGATGGTGAAAGATATATTCCTCAGTGCACCGTTTCTACAGTTAAGCATTCGCCATATTTAATGGTTTGGGGATGCATAACTTCTAAAGGTACTGGTAGGATTATATTCTTGGACACGCATGTAAATGCAAAAGAATATAAAAAAATTATTCGCAAAGGACTTATACCCTCACTGGAAGCAGTAACCGAGTTCATTGCAGATCCAGTTTTTCAAGATGATTCGGCTCCATGTCACTGAGCAAAAACAGTAAGTATTAATGAGTTTTATGTTTTGTGAACTGTTTATTTGAGTAAATTGTAGCATCTCCAATATTTTTTCTAATTTTTTTTATCAGGTTACAAAATATAAGAAGTCTCTAAATTCTCTGCCTTGGCCTGCAAACAGCCCCGATTTAAACATAATTGAGAATGTTTGGGTCATAATGGGGAGGAAAATTAGGGAAAATAAACCAAACAGCATAATTGAATTGAGAGAAATAATCGAAAAAGTGTGGAATGAAGATATAAATTTGGAGCTATTACAGCGTCTTTACCAGTCCATGGTAAATAGAGTAGCGGCTGTGATAAAAGCTAGGGGCGGTCCTACAAAATATTAAATTTAAAAAAAACAATAGGGAATTAAAAGAAGATTAAATTTATTTTGTATTATTATGTATAAGTACTATTAAAATTTGCATTTACTTTTGTATTATTTCAAACGTTTTTAAAATTAAAAAAAAAAGTAATAAAATTATATTATTTTTGTCTTTATTGTTAATTTTCCATTTTTTATGAACTCAAATTCATAACTTACATCCGATTAGTGGCAACAGGTAGTAAAATAATTAAAAAGCATGCACAGGTACTGAGATACATATTTCAAAAATAAAAACACCCAACAAATGTTTCAGAAAAAATTTTTATACCTAATAACAACGAAATTCTATGAAAAAACTAGTTCGGCGATTTCATTGGCACGCAGTGTATATGTATTATGCTTAGAACTAGGATAAATGATTTTAGTTGTTGTTTTTTTTTCTTTTCTTTAGTTCTGTGTCATTTTTTTACAACTAAAATAAATGGTATTTGTTCTTGGTGTTTTTTTTTTTGCTTTTATGTTATTTTTCTTTTTTCAAGCATTTTTTATAATTGCTTATTTCGATCTTATTCTTGACCTACCTCTAAACATTTGTTTTACATAGATATGTGTCCCGTTTCTATAACTTTGAAATTGAGAAATTCTCTACTACAATTCTCAATTTGACGTCATTTTGACGTCATTCTCAATCGCTGTGTTTCTATAACTTCACTTCGAAATTGAGAAATTCTCTACTACAATTCTCAATTTTGACATCATTCTCAATCGATGTGTTTTTATAACTATTTATAACAAATTTATAGAGGTACGTCAAGAATAAGATCGAAATAAGCAAATAAAAATAAAAAATGCTTGAAGAAAGAAAAATAACATAAAAGCAAAGAAAAAATCAAACAAAAAAAAAACACCAAGAACAAATATCATTTATTTTAGTTGTAAAAAAATGACACAGAACTAAAGAAAAGAAAAAAAAACAACAACTAAAATCATTTATCCTAGTTCTAAGCATAATATATGTATACACATAATATGTACATATAACAACATACTACATGTATAGTTTCATTGCAAATTGCAAAATGGTTTTTTGTTTTTTCCTATTTTTTCATATTGATCATACAGCAATTTACAAAACAATCATCAATATAGGGTTTATGTATACTTGTATGTATACTAAGCGCGCAATATTTATGTACATACTCAATTTTTGTATCCACACAAAAATGCTTTATTCTGTGTTTCTATTTCTATATTAGCTGCTATCTTTGGTCGCTGTGATCTGATAATTCTCAGTTGTCAGTTGAGATGAGCATTTCTTTGCTCCGTACTTTTTCTATTGCACTGTAGCTGGCAGCAGCATTTTTTTGATATTTATCAGATCCTAGTGAGGAAAAATATTTTTTCTCAGATGATGTAAGATACTGAGAAATAAGAAGAAGAAACGTATTTGATATTTGACAATTGATAAATAACGTTTTTTAAAAACAGACGACATGGAATACGAAGTGGTAATTCAAAGTAAGTAGATATTCTATAGTCAAATTTCTAATAGTTGATGTTAATGTGATTACCAAATAAGATATGAGAACAAAATGAGCAAAGTACGTTTCTTTGGCTCGATTGCTTAGTTAGGTAAGAAGAATAAAACAACTGATTTAAGTGAGATGTTAAACAGAGAAAGATCTGATCACAGCGACCAAAGAATAACAGCTATTGTTTGTTTCAATGCTTTCAATTTTAAGTTACGCACGTTATTTTCAAATACAAAGTTTTGAAGCTTGAAGAGCTTGTTTCAAAAAAGCTTGGAAGGTATAACAAATTGTGATGTAAAAAAATTTATTGCATGTGATTGTACTGTGTTAAGAGTTCTTCTCTATTTTAATTTTTTTTGATATAACACACTTTTAAAATTATAAAGTAAAAAAGAAAAAAATGCAATTAATATTAATTTAAAACTTTTAAATATTTATTTTCACTTACGTTTATATTAATTATTTAATTTGAAAAAGCATTAGAATTTTTTCTCTATCTAAACAAAATTATATGTTATTTACTCAGACGACCTGAGTGACGTCACACAGCAAATGTCAAAATTTCTTTACATTGTCTCGTAATGTGTATGGCGTGTCTAATACCTATATTTCAATCAATTAGTTCAACAAAAATAGTTGAAATTGAAACAAACTTGAATTATTGACATTATATTACTTTTAAAATTATAAATTAAAAACTGTCAAATTCATAATTATTAATACGTTCTGTATTGAAATTTTGTATGTGAAAAAGTTCTTTGAACTTGGCATTAATGCACAACAGCTAACGAATAAGAACTTGGCCCCCTTTTAACATTTATGTTTTTGGTTGGATTTGAGTTTTACATTAAAGTTCTTTAGAAACTAAACTATGTAACTTCTCGAAAAATAACCTTAAAAATTCATCATTATTCGGCTGCAAATATCCCCCAAAAACTCCTACAAGTTGAACTTTTTCAGTTTCAGAAATATTCACATTGGTAATTTGAACTTTCAAACAAGAGCAAACCATTTATATTGGAAACTAGTGGAATTTCAGTATTTTGAAATATATTTTTATTTAGAAAATTAGTTAAAGCATCCTTGATTCCGTAGTGGATGTATTTACCTTTACCTATTTGTATTTACGGTGCATCTCAAGGTGTTTGTTTCAAGGTACGAATGTCTTCCAGGCGATTTTCAATTTTTTCACTTAATAATAATTCATTTGCAGCAAAACAAGTAATTTTGGGTGCTATTATAAATATCGTATTTCGATCGATCGAATTTCGATTAAAATTTCGATGAAAAAATATTTTGGTATTATGTAAGGCAATCGAAATTCAGTATGTGTACTGCCATATGAATCTCTTAGTTGTGAAGTAATTGTGAACTATTTTTCATTTTGACAGCTCTTTAATAATAAAGATTTGAAAATATTAGGTTAATTTGTTCGTTTATTTTTGAAAATTAACTTTAACGTTTTTTAAGAAAATGAGTTCAAGTGAATTGTTTTTTGATGATGATGAAAATAATGAATATAGTACAGTAGAACGAGCACGTATAAAAAAAAATTCGTGATGCTTCAAATCCTCTAGAATTAGACGATGTCATGTATGGCTATTATCAAAAATCATATAACTACAAAGATAAACAATTGCCATATATCCTCATGTCACCATTAATTTTTACTTCTACACCTGATATCAGGTGGCTACATGTTTACTGAATGTTATCAACATTTTATGCTTATGCAACAATTTTAAAATCCAGAGCAAACCAAAAATACGTTGATGTTGCTAAACATTATATGTACCCAATAATGTGTCTGTTTACCAAATATAAATAATGGTTGTTGCTACGGCAACATAAATTACGATTTATACTTTTGAATTTATTTTCATTTTGAATAAAAATACATATTTGCTTTAAAAAAAAGAATATTTAATACTAAAATATTTTTGACTTGAAAATCAGAGTTTGCTTAGATTAACATTTAATGAATAAACATTATAGTATTTCTAAAACTAGCATTAGATATTCTATAATGTAAAAGAAAATGAAAAAACGTGCCTATTGATTCTGATCTCCTGATTCATTACGAATAAAATTTTCATATTTCTCAATGAAGATGAAAAATATTAAAATATATTTTTAAAATTTGAAAAATAAAATGTATTTTGTATATAGTATATGTATATACGAGTATATATGTAGTATTTAGAGGTATAATAGAAATAATATTTCATATTAAAAAAAAGATTTTTTTTTAAAGCAAATATGTATTTTTATTCAAAATGAAAATAAATTCAAAAGTATAAATCGTAATTTATGTTGCCGTAGCAACAACCATTATTTATATTTGGTAAACAGACACATTATTGGGTAAATATAATGTTTAGCAACATCAACGTATTTTTGGTTTGCTCTGGATTTTAAAATTAATGCATAAGCATAAAATGTTGATAACATTCAGTAAACATGTAGCCACCTGATATCAGGTGTAGAAGTAAAAATTAATGGTGACATGAGGATATATGGCAATTGTTTATCTTTGTAGTTATATGATTTTTGCTATTATACAATTTTGAAGATTTCTTGATAATAAGTAGTTTTTTATAAAACATAATTTATCAATAGATTGCATTTAACTCTAGTGCAATCTTGTCCCATAAATTTGCCGATACAGCCTTTATATGCATACCCCTTGCTAAATTGGGGTCTTTTTGAAGGAATTCAATCATCCTTTCAAACTGCTTTTTGTTTAAAAATTCCCTCGACCTAGAATGAAAATGAATACTTTATACAAAATAACTATATAACATAATATAATAACATACATTTTCATAAACAAATTAAAAAAATTAGGTTATTATATTTATATCACAAATCTGAAAAACAACTTGTCAACAATTAACCTTAATGTCAAACTAATTCGTTCACATTAAAAGTCATCGAATTTTAATTCGATCAAAATACGATATTCATAATAGCACCCTTTGTTTTACACGCACCAATTTGCTAATTTATCTATAAAAATTGTATCTGCACTTGCAGAAGAAATTAACGACTTTTTTCTTTCTGAATCTGAAAAGTTTCGAAAATCAATATCATCTGAAAAAATATCCCTCCCTTCAAAGGTAGAGATACTAGGTGTTGCCTTATATGTAATTCAAAGAAGCAAGATTTTGTAAACACGAAAAATTGTGTCATTAGAATTGGAAAATGACTCTTGAAAAGAGTAGGAAGATGAATCGGATGGACTGTTTATGGAAAAAATGGCATTTACTGCAGTATTCGCCTCTCTGCAAATAGCTTCGATTCATTTTTTTGAAAAGATAATAAAAAGCAAAATAAATAGAAACTGTTTCAACCTGTTAGTTGGTTGGTTGACGTGGCGGCCCTCGAAATCTTTCACAAGACCAAATTAGCACTAAAAGTTCCGTTTTGATACCACACCTCGCGTAACCTTGGGTAATGACGTTCATAATACCGGTAAATCACTATAGCCATCCTGTTCCATTCAGGAATCGTATAATGTCCGTAACTTTTGCTATTTCCTCAAGGTCCCTGAAGAAGAAGCTCTCCATTGTCTGGAACCTTGCTCTGGCAAGGGCTGGACAGTTGCAGAGAGTGAGTGAGGGTTTCTACCTGAAGTGTGAATGCTTTTACTTATTTTATTAAAAGTACACAGTAAAAAAATTTTACATTGAATGTTGACGGATAGTTGCCACTTTTTAATATTGTAAATTTGTATACTTGTGTGTATGATACACAAGAGTGTGTAAAATTACATGAATTTTAGTGCAGTTGAATTCAAGAATTTAAACGCACTTTTATGAAGAATATGTGTAATATTATAAAAAGTCTGTGTAATAATACAAGTCATTTCTTTGAAATATTATTATATTCTGTGTAAAGTATTCTTTATTTGAACTGGTAATAATACAAATTTTTGCTGTAAATTTACAATTTTTCTCTCAGAGAATCGCTATTTAATAAAAAAAAAAAAAACTGTTTTTCAACTGGTAATTTAACATTGCACAATATGAACGAAATTAATGGGAAATTTAAGTAATTTTTGCAAATTTTTTTAAATAACTTTTCTTACATTTTATTGGAAAATGAACAATTTTTTAATTACAAAATCAAGTATTTTCTCAAAGCGAAAGACAGATGATGAAAATCTTTATTTTCCAGAGCCTGAATTTCTCCTCTAATTAGAATTTTCTCAATAAACTCATTAATCCAGAAAAGTAAGTATCTCACCGCTTGTCTTTTCTTATAAAAGAAAACCTTTGATTTTGCAAATAAAAGTACACTGCTTTCTTACAACGTACTTCTGAAGAATGGAAATTAAATAAAAGGCTAAATTAGCTTAATGAATTTATTCAAAAAATAAAACTGAAATTATAATAAAATTTGTATTAAAAATATACATAGTAATATGTAGCTCTTTCCAGTAATTCATTGGAAAAAAAAAAACAACTTTTCCTTGAACATTATAAACGAAAATAAAATTTTTTAAAAATAAATAATACTTCATTATATCTTACAAGTATAAAAATTATATCATTCATTATCTTTATATTTACTGCAGTCTTGTAATTAATGATTGAACCTTGGAAATAGCGTTCAATGTTTTTTTCCATCCTCGTGAACTCTCCGTTTGTAAATTTAAAAAATATCTTTGTATGAATTTCAATGTCTGTGACACTTTTTTAGGGTACTCAATATTTAAAACAAAATAAAGGTAGAAAAGTTGTCCCAAAGCTTCTTTGAAATTTGTAGATTTGGAATTCACTATTGTACTATCTGAATACACATGAATTACATGAAGATCATCAGGTCCTCAAAAATATGTGATATTTGTAGGACTTATACAATGAAACGTAAAAGGTATTTCGTTCTCTTGTATAAATGAATGAGCAATGCTTGTAGAATGCAATGGATTGATATTACGATGTTTAGAATTACGCAGTTCCCGTGTAAAATTAACAAACTTATGCGCAGTTTTCAAGCAACAATGTAATATTGTAGAGTTTTACTGTTATTTCAAAAAGAAGTTAGTACTTTCACACACTATATTTTTAAATTTACATGTTAAAAATGTAAAATTGCAATACATGATGTTTATGAACGTATGTACTACATAGAATATGCATAACTATATTACCAGTACCAAAATGGAATTTGACGATTATTATTATAGTAAATTATACTAAGGCAGTTATTCTACATCAAGTCATAACTTGTGACCAGTCATAAGTATATTCACCAAACTAGTTTTATGACCGTCATAGTCAAGTTATGACCATAATGACCATTCTTTTAACTGTTTTGCTGACCTATTAGCTTTGCTACTAGCATTTTGAACCCAACTTTGAACTTGATTATGACGGTCATAAACTAGTTTGGTGAATATACTTATGACTGGTCACAAGTTATGACTTGATGTAGAATAAGGCAGTAAATGTTTACTTCTAAATATTTTTTCCGAAATCAATATAAATTTTGTAACATTACATGATTTTTTCAAAAAACATGATTTTTTTGTAATATATAATTCGATTTAATAAGGTACTTCTCAATTTATTTTTTACTGTGTAGTGAACATTCAATTTTTCGACTTGGTGTATAAACACTTACATGAAAACAGTCTTAATACACTGCTCAAGGCTACATTTTTTTTATTTTTTATTTTTTTCCATATTAATAAAGCAGTTTTGCAATCATTAAATGTTGTAGTGGTACCCACTGCTCGAAAATTCTAGAAACAACTGCCTACATTGACAGCCAACGTGTATTTGACATTCCCAAGTTTTGTTGATCTTCACATGAAAATATTTCTGAAATTCTGCAAGTTCAGCTTTTCTTTTCGAGCCATGAGAAAAACAACGTGTAAATATTCAATTTTTTAAAAGCTGCCGATGCACATAAATGCAGTGAATGACAAGTACACCTTACTATGAATAAATGCTCATTAATAGATTTTAATAAACTTTGTGAACCGTAAACCAATTAAGTTTGTTAAAGGAATTCCCCATTTTTCAGAAAAAACTTTTAATTGAGTTGAAGATTAATTTTACATCACTTTTCTCTAATATCTATAATCCTAGAAATCTCTCTTTTACTCTTCTGATAACTTTATCATAATATCTGACCACAATCGCTAAAGATTTAGTGTTAGAAATATCTGTCGTTTCATCCACTGTCAGAGAATAAGACTGCTTTTTCAATATATCTGTCATAACTTTAATGTAATTTTCTGATATCAAATTTATAGTTTCTACCGCCTTAGTTTTTCCACTATGTAATTCTTCAGGAGGTAAATATTTTCACTGAACACTTCTTTTTTTAAAAGATTAGTATCAAGCAGTATATATTTTATGTGTCTATAAATGTGTTTCTTTCGGCTTCTCCGGAGTAGATAGACGTAGTTGGGCGTGGTTAGGCGTAGTTGGTGAATGGAACGCTGGAAAGACGAGACTTTTTTATGTCAAGACTTATGTCTTGACATCGAATACTTAGTCCTGCCATAAATTCTGTTACCAACAAAACAAGGATTATTTTGGAAGAAAAACGAAACAGAGTGCCATGGTTTTTTTAATTTTATTAGCTGTGTTCCTTTGGGATTTCAGGCGTAGATGAATCCACACTCAACTACCCCTATTCATATTCAGGTGTAGAAAGCAAGCGTAGTTGATATATTTCACCACTAAAATTCACCTCAGCAGGTTTTTAGTTATTCTATTATCCAATAGATGGATTTTTCATTTTAGAGGTTATAAAGTTTGTTTACATTTTCTAAGTTTTAGGTTATTGGTAATAAATATGAATAAAATATGAATTAATTATTATTCAAATTGTTAATTAGTTATAAATATAAATAAAATTAATTAATTAAATTATTAAAATTAATAAAATTGTAATTAGTGATAAATATATAAATAAAATATAAACTAATTAATTAATAATTAAACTGGTTATTAGTGAATAGAGATAAATATAAATAAAATATAAATTAATTAAAATACATAATTAAATACATATTAGTGATAAATATAAATAAAATAATTAAATTGATTAAATATTAATTAATTATCTACTTTTCTGTGCAATTAACAGTGTTTTTTATTTCAGATATTAATAATTTTGTCAGAAAACAGCTGCAGAAGCAGTCACAAAACAGAAATTTATTTTTTGATGTTCAAATTTACAGGTTAGGATTTGAACCAAATGTAAAAATTAGCGTTCCATTCACCAAATACGCCTAACTACGCCCAACTATGCTTATCTACTCCGGAGTAGCTCAAAGGAACGCAGCTATTAATTACTTATAGTATAATATAAAAATACTTAAAACTATTTAAAATGTCCACCATTGGCCTCCACAAATTTATTTTAGAAGTTTGAGCCACTCATACCGCTGCACGCACTACCTCAATAGGTATCGATGCTGCTGTTTTTATCAAACTTGCCTTTAGAGCTTCGATATTGCGGTGAGGTTAAGAACAAACCTTCTACTCTCTCTACTCTAAAACATTTCACAATCGGTAGTCCAAAGGATCAAGGTTGGGGCTTCTTGATGGCGAATCTTCCGCAACGATTTATTCAAGAACATTCACTTTTTTAACCATTGTTAAATCTTTTAAATCTTTTTAGCCTTATAAGCCGGCGCAGAATCTTGCTGTAATATCCAATTTTTTCTAGCAAACAAGGTATCGTTGAACGGCTTCACCACGTTTTCCAAAACATCCGATTTGTAATTTTCAGCTTTCGTTTTGACCCCTTGTTCGCAAAAATGCATCTGTGTGACGCCATCTTGGGGCACTCTGCACCAAACCATCACTGAGTCCGAATCATGTCCCTTTTTCACCCTTAAAATTTTCTCAGCAGCTTCTCGGGAGCTATGGGCGACACATGATCATTTTTTCGGTTAAATTTCTCAACAACGATAAAAATTTTTTCATTAGTAAGAAGAATTTGTTGGTAATTATTTTCCGCGTGCAGCTCCAACAGCAATGTACGGTAAATGTGATAAATCGGTAAATATGATAAATTTTCATATATATATAAAATTAACTGCCGAGTTATGTTACAGTAAAGGTGATAAATCCGGTAAATGTGATTAACTTTTGAATATATATATAAAAATAACTGCCGAGTTTATATAATTCCCCCCAACTGGTGATTATACAGGCTGCCCGGTTAAAGATTTTTGCTACTCTTCTAGTAAAACACCCTATATTTTTGTTTTTGCTTTTTGTATAGGAATGATACACATATCTAACAAAAGGGAATCCTTTGCTCTTTCAAATATGTATAACCACCACTAAGTTACTAGTTGAGAATCATATAAACTCGGCAGTTAATTTTATATATATTTGAAAATTTATCACATTTACCGATTTATCACATTTACCGTAACATATACAGGGTGTCCCGTTTGGTTTGCTTAACCTTGATACCATAGATAGGTCTCATCAAGACAAACAAAAAATCGTATCAGTGGGAGGGTGGGAAATCCCAACGGTTTCGCCGCTAGATGGCGTTGAAGTTTTTTTTGCTCTTATTTCACGATGTATCCTATAACTTTTTACAGGGGCACTCAAAGGTCACTTTGTGTTAAGATAAAATGTGAAGAACCTTTTGCCCTTTTCAACGATACCTTACTTGTTCCTCTTCTTCTAACTGTTAAAAAGTTACACGCATTCAAAATCAAAATTTTGTGAATTTTTCCCAAATTTTTGTGGTTAATCCTGTCTTTCTCAAAAAAGGCTTAAATTAACCCCAAGTTTTTATGGCAGAAAATGAAAGCTCAATTGATTCTGCACCGACTTGCTATGTCTATTTTTTTCAAAAGATATATAATTTTCGAGATGTTTGCATTTGAAAATTAGCACTTCTAGCTCCTATTTTCAATTTACACTGCAATAAAAACACGTGTTCTATGATCCAATGAATTTCAGACTTATTTTTTCAGTCTTTTCAAAAGGTCTTCCTTGATATCTCAAAAATTATCCATTTTTCGAAAAAAATAGGCATAGCAAATCGGTGCAGAATCAATTGAGCTTTCATTTTCTTCCATAAAAACTTGGGGTTAATTCAAGCTTTTTTTGAGAAAGACAGGGTTAACCACAAAAATTTGGGAAAAATTCACAAAATTTTGATTTTGAATGCGTGTAACTTTTTAACAGTTAGAAGAAGAGGAACAAGTAAGGTATCGTTGAAAAGGGCAAAAGGTTCTTCACATTTTATCTTCACACAAAGTGACCTTTGAGTGCCCCTGTAAAAAGTTATAGGGTACATAGTAAAATAAGAGCAAAAAAACTTCAACGCCATCTAGCGGCGAAACCGTTGGGATTTCCCACCCTCCCACTGATACGATTTTTTGTTTGTCTCGATGAGACCTATCACTGGTATCAAGGTTAAGCAAACCAAACGGGACACCCTGTATATTGTTACAAACCTGAAAAATAAAAAAGGAACTTCATTAATAAATTTGAATAAAATTTTTTTTTTAAATGAAATTACCTTTAAAACAGGATCATTCAACCATCCTGTTGCCTCATACTTTTCCTGAAAAGACAAGAAAATTAGTTAAAAATGTAAGTAATAAAATTTACTTAAGCTACATAAAATAATGTAAACAAATAAATGTTGTTGCTGGCTGTAAATAAAAGAAACTTCCAATTGAACACCAAATTTTTATAAATTGGTGCCCAGACCAGAAGCCCCTATTAAACTACAGCCATAAATCCTAGAAAATAAATAAAATAAAAAAAAAGGAAAAAGGACAACACAAAAAACAAACACTTAAAACAAAAACAACAAAGAACACATCCAAATTTCTTTTCACAACAACAACACAACACATCACAAATACACACAATTCATACAAAAAAAATTTCGAAGATCTCGAATCTTCTCTGAAACTCCAATATGAGATAGAAAATAACTTCTCTGATATTGGAAAGTAACAATGACTTTCCAAAGAAGATTCGCGAAATTTCGCAAAAACCTATATAAACAGACACCCACAAAAAGCAAAAAGTTCAGTTCAGTTTAGTTTTTCACCAGTGTTCCACAAGTGACTTAAATTTCTGCACAGTTTCTCGAGTTCAAATTCTTCACAATTTAAATCTTTATTAATTTTCTTTTACATAATTTTTTTTAACACAGTTTTTATTAATCTTTTTTTTTGCACAATTTTCTTTTTTTTTGAATCTTCACAGTAAGTTTTTGTTTTCTTTCACACTATACCACAGCACAGGTACGTACGATTTATTTTTCTTCACTTTCTTTTTTTTTTTTTACTTTTTTTTTTTCTCTTTTATTATTAATCTTCACTCCTTTTACTTACCTATCCTTTCATTTCTTCTATTTTTTTAACCACTTTCATTTTATATACACTTTTTCTTCAACACGTTTTTTCTTTTTACACATAACCTCTTTTTTCTCTTCCACCCACATTTTTTTCCTTAATCACAATAACAACTTAATATTAGTATATCACTGCACTTTTTTCTTTCCACTTTCTTTTTTACTATTTTTTTTTGCACATACATATATGTATTTATTTTCTAATCTTATTTACCCGCGACGCGATTTCATTAAAGAATTTTTATTTCGCGAACCCTTAAACATTTAAATTAATCAAATCAAGAAACAAACGAAATCTACATTTCGTTTGTTTACACTTAATAGCCACTAATTAATAGGCTACTGTCAAAATAGCTAGTGTTGCCACAGCGTCTGAATTAATAATTCACTTTAATTAAAATCTATCGGTGTTGCCAACTAGTCAAGAGCAGCCAAAATAGCTTCGAGCAAACAGATAGCAGTGAACAGCCAAATATTAAACTTCATTTTTTCTATTATTCGACTTTTCTTTTTCTTTTTTTTGGACCGTCAATTTACCAGTTTTGACCCTAGAATTGCTAATCAGTTTTTTTTCTCTTTTCTTTTAATACTCCGTTGAATTTAAAATAATTTTTTTTCCTTCTGTTGAAATTTATTTATTAATTTTTTTTTATCTATTTACATCGACCATATCCCCTTTCGTAGTTAGATTGCTCCCCTCGTTCAATGCTCTATTAGTGTAATAGGCTAAGGTTTCCTATGTAAGTTTTATTTTTTTCTTTTAACACTAATTTTCAGCATTTTAACCCTGTGTTCGAATTGTAAATTGTTGGCATTAACAACATTTGAATAAAAAGTCGATTTAATTAAAAATAAAACATTTGTACTAGATTTTTTTTATTTTTCCTTTACTATTTAAATATCGGTTGTTTTTATCATTTTGAATTAGTTTTTTTTTTAAATTTTTTTTAGTATTAGACCCTAAATTTGTAAATTCTTTTTTTTATCTATAATAAATATTAGAATTTTTTTTTATAAAATTGTAAAACTGCCTTTTATTTCATTACTTCCCATTTTTTCAGCTCTTGGGCCTTATTTTTTCTACTTTTTCTAATCTTTTAAAAAATCCCTCTCGGACGCCTTATTTCTCTTCTTTTTACATTTTTTTTGAATCCATTTTATTTTTCTACTCTTTTCGCTCATCAAGGACGACACAGTTTAAATGTAATGATTGTAAGTATACATTTTCTTCGGAACTTATACACTAATTGTTTTGTGTAAGTTGTCTTTTTGATTTGATTGGAATTTGAATAAAAGTGAAAAAAAAACCAATTGGTCGTTAATTTCAAAATCAGTCTTTATGATAAAGGCGTTTTTTATTGTAGATTTGTGATCACCAACTAAAAATCAAGATCCTTCGTGTGGAAGGAGTCATCTGTAAGAGGATTTCTCCAAAATTATTGGGAGGCAGGAGAAAAAAATTCTTGGCTGCTTGGTAAAATAATGCATTAAATATGCGTTAAATTATGGCCCTTATTGTGTATGTAAGTCGATTCGCGGTAGACTTAAAGTCGAATAGACTTGAAGTCGAGTCACAGTATTATAAGTTTCTATCACTGTAGACTTTTTTCTATTTCATAGACTTGTCAAGTCGACAGCAATTTTGCCAGCGACTTCGAGTCTATTGTATGTGATTTTAGTGATATACACAATTTATGAGAGTTTTTTTCAATAGTTACATTGGAAATAGAGCATTTATAAAATAAATTATATAAAATATAAATATAATGGAAAGTAATAATAGGTAAGTAAAGAGAAAAATAATAAATAAGCAAAAATTCACCAGTTTAAAATTTTATATAGGAAAAAAGTGTTTAGCAATAAACAACAGCTAGATAGGTTGGTGACGCTAATGGAGAGAAACCCCTTAATAGCCAAAGGAGTATGCAAAAAAGCGGAAAGTAAAGAGGTGTGGAAAAAAATAACGTTGGAGTTAAACAGCTTAGGTCCACCAATCAAAACTTTTGAAAAGTGGGCGAAGGTAAATATACCTACACAATTACAGTAAAATTATTTTTTTTCTAATTTTAAATCAATTTAGGTTTGGACTGATTTAAAGGCGAAATTAAAGAAAAAATTGGCCGAAAATAGAAGAGAACTACATAGTACTGGAGGTGGACCTACCAATTTGCATATTTTAACTTCTTTGGAGGAAAAAATATGCGAATTTTTAAGTTTAAGCATCAGTGTAGATCCTCCTGGACAAGAATTTGGGTTGAATGCTCCGATAGTAGAAGAAACTCATGCAGAGAATCCTACTGTCGATTTGGTTGCTCAAAGGGACAATGGAAATAGAAATACAGCACGTGAGAGCGAAGGATGCACCCAAAGCAGAAGAGTGCTTACAAATATGAATATGAATGAAAGAACGAAACTATTGGAAAAACACGCAGATGATTTTAAAAGTATGAAAGAAGAAATAAAAGAATATATAAAAAAAAATGTATTATCTTAAAAAAGATACAAATAAGGAAAAATTAAATTTGAAAAAAGAAAAACTGAATTTGAAAAAAGAAAAATTAAAATTGACAAAAGAAAAAATGAAAATTTATAAAGAATACAAGGAAAAAGAAAAAAACGATAGGATAATCAAACTTAAGGTAAAAATTGAATTATTATTTATTTTTTTATTTATTTATTCATAATTACAGCTTCAGATCAATATCTTTTTCAGCTAAATTGAATTAAATAGTATGTACATATGTATCAATATAACATATACATTAATTAAAAACTTAAGATTTAAATAATAATAAAGATAATTTTAATAAATTGAAAAGAGAGAAAAAAATAAAAAATAAAAAAAATAAAGTAATAATAATAATAATTATACATAGATAATAATAACAATAATAGAAATAGAATTAAGCAAAAATAGGATCAATAAGAATAGAAATAATAATCATAATTAAAAATTATACAAGAGTTTCAAAAATTTCATAGATTTCAGTTGCTATAAGGCTATATAGACAAGGGATGACGATTGTTAACAAAGTCAAGGACAACGGTAAAAATTGTGTAGAAAGCTTGTAAATTTGCTGAATGAGCGCTCTTCACGAATATGATTAGGCAGATTATTCCATAATCTAACAACATGAACAAAGAAAGAATGTTCTCCATATTTGGATTTGAAATGCGGCAGCAAGAGTTTACGACTGCGATTGGAGAGCGGAAAAAGTATATGATCATATAAGTATCCTGGCTCCTTTGAATAAAGAAGTTTGTGGAAGAATAACAATAATCTAATTTTACTGTAGTTTTCATAGTCAACTCCAAGGATTTTATTTTTGTATGAAGATACATGATCAGACCTGTGTAGCCCATAAATAAAACGCACACAATCATTAAACGCAACCTTAAGTTTGTAGTTACAAGCTGAATCAACATACGGGAATATAATTCGACCATACATTAGGTGAGGTAGCAAGAGAATTTGAAATAGCTTTTTCCGTACATCAAAAGGCAGACAAGAGGCAGAGTAACGGAGCCGGTGTAAGCCGCAGTATACTTTGGCAATAGCATTGTTAATATGATCACAGCAGGTCATATAGGAATTCAATTGAATACCAAGATTTCTGATTGTCTTTTTGTATGCAAGAGTTTGACTACCTAACACAATATTAGGTAAATCGTTGCAATCAATATTACCACGGTATATGGGAATACATATGGACTTACTAGCATTAAGTGACAATCCATTCTCATAATTTTAGAATTGAAAAAAAGTAAAATGCAAATAGTATAAGCTGTGCCTTAAAAGGAAAATGTTAGATTTAAGTTGATACATTTAGAAATTAAGTATTTTGTTTCCTTTTTTAAATTATGTATTAGGCCCTTATTATGTAAGTCGATTCGCGGTAGACTTAAAGTCGAATAGACTTAAAGTCGAGTCACAGTATTATAAGTTTCTATCACTGTAGACTTTTTTCTATTCCATAGACTTGTCAAGTCGACAGCAATTTTGCCAGCGACTTCGAGTCTATTGTATGTGATTTAAGTTATATACACAATTTATGAGAGTTTTTTTTAATAGTTATATTGTGAATAGAACATTTATAAAATAAATTATATAAAATAAATCTTAATAAGCACGCAAGTTTTAAAATGTTTGGTATAGATGATGATCTTTGTGACCTTCTCAAATAAGGTTCTCGTTCTATGTCTTCTAATAATTTTAGAAAATGTTCTTTCGTCAATCTAAAATTTTTCTTGAATCTGAAATATTTATGACAAACTTTAATATAATAAGTATTTGTTATACCGAAAACAGAAAATTTACATGATTTCATCCATATCCAGATGATTTGAATTTACTCTCAAGCGCCTTCTTTTCCGAATTATTGACAAAATCTCAGCTCGACGATCTTCATTAATTTCATTTTCAAAAACATCAAACCAAATAAAAAAAAACTCATGATTTTATATTTTGTCTGCTTTTTATTTTATAAATTTAAATGTAAAAAATAGCAAAATATATAAACTATTCACTTGAAAATATTGAAAATTAGTTATAAACACAACAAAAACAAACGTGATTTGACAGATGTCTAGTAGAAAATTTTCCTTTCAAACGGTAACTCTTTTTTAAAAAGTCTATAGGCTTACATAATACCATGACTTATTTCAATAGACTTGAAAAAGACGAGTCGATTCTAATAGAATCGACTTACATAATAAGGGCCTATGTTAAATTTGTTTATAAACTTTAGGAGACTCAGGATACCCTATTGAACCATGGCTCATTACTCCATTTAGAAAGCCAGCGAATGAAAAAGAAATTAAATTTAATACTATACATTCAAAAGCGAGGAGCTGCGTTGAACGTTGTATTGGTATATGCAAAGGTATTGTTACTTAAGAACTTTTTAAAGTCGTATCTAATAATTGTTCTATCTACAATTTACAGGAATATTCAGGATTTTAATGGAAGAAAGGAAGTCCAGATATTCTCCAACAAAGATGGCACAATTTGCAAATGCATGTGCAGCTCTGCACAACATTTGCATGTACTTTAAAGTTAACTTTGAATATAGTGCTGTGGAGGATGAAATACAAGAAAACATTTCAAACATGCAAGAAGCTGATTTTACTCCACAAAATGTTTTGAACAGAACAGGAAAATTAAATAGAAATAGAATTTCCCTTAATTTATAAAATGTATACAAAAGGAAAACAAGCATAAGATGTAAAAAAAAAGTAAAACTTTATTTCAAAAATAAAATCAAAAAATAACTTAAAATTTATTTGTACATTTCACTTATTTGGTATTTGTAAAACAAAAAATTTTTATTTTCAGGATTTATTTATTCAATTGTTTGAGTTCGTTAGCAACACGAGCATTTTCAAGTTCCAAAGACCGTAATTCCAATTCTCTGTGCTTTAATCTTTTATCTTCTTTATAACTTCTTTTTAATAGGAAAAGTTTTTCTTTTTCAATTTCACATAAATTTGTCACAGCCTCTGTTAATTTATTTTGTGTTTCTTTAAAGTGCACTTAATATTCCACTATGAAATTTTTTATCTTCTTCAATTTGTTTTTTTATTAATAACAATTTTTCATCTTCAGTATAATTTGACTTTGCACTGACTCTATGTACATTTCTACAATTACTTTCTTCAGTCAGTCTTTGTTCATTGTGTACATTATCTTTATTAATATTTTCGCATATATCACTTTCATCAATGCAATATACGAAAAGATCTTCGTCTAAATCTTGAATATATGTTTCCTCATTCTCCGTAGTACCGTAGCTTCTCACGTTCAATCCTGATACTTGAGGCTCCAAAGAAGCAGCTGTTGCTATGACCTCTTCCCTCGGTGTCAAATCTATAGCTTCATATGGGCCATCACCAGTTTTTCCCAGTGATCTCTTTTTCTCAACAAGTTTTCTTTTGACATTGTACTTGTGGTCTGTCCAAACCTGAAACAAAACGTTTAGAAACACTAATTATTTCTCAGCTTCATTATTTCTTACTTTCTTCCACTCTGTGATGCTTTTTGTTGGTGGTCCATTTGCATCCAGTTTGTTGCTCAATTTTTCCCACATCTCATTTCTCTTTTTCCTCCCATTTGCTGAATTACTTATTTTATTGGCCGCCAAATCGGGATTGGCACTCATAAAATTAACGAGAATTTCAATTTGAGTCGCATTAGTTTGTTTTATTTTCTTTTCAGGTCTATAATATAAATGAAATAAATGCATTTAAAATAATCTAAATTACAAATCATTTTTCAGTATATTAAATTTAATATAGATAATAATTAAATAATCCAAGCATTAAAATATTTTGCACTTTCTTTGCATTAAAAACATATGTATCTATGTAGATACATGTGTTTATAATTTAACATAATATTTTTAATTTAAATGTAATATTATATATTAAAAACTTGAGTTATATTAAATTATATTACAATATATAATAAATAATAAAAAAATTATTTACTTACATTTCCAAAAAATAAAAATATTCTTCTTCACCATACAAGCAGAACACAACACAATACACATTCGATGACAATTTTATGATCGAATGACATATCGTGGATAGGGCTGACGATAAAAGTGAGAAAATCGATTTATGTAAACTCAAAACGATTCTCAAAACGATTTTTTTTTTTTTGATCGATCGACTTGCGTAATTAGTACCCTGGACTTTCTAATGCTTTTTTTGAATTACGGGACACACATCGCGAATGCGGAACTGTCCCGCCTAACGCGGGACGTCTGGTCACCCTACTTTGATTTCCCCCATAATAAATAATTTTACAATTTGTGCTCTTTTTATACCTTTTTTGATTTCCCCCTCTCTTATAATAACAATTGAATGATTTTTTAAAATAGTAATGTGTGTTACTTTGATTTTGTTTTGTTACTACAGTGATTTTGTGTGTTACTTTGATGTTGCTTTGTTACTACAGTGATTTTGTGTGTTACTTTGATGTTGCTGAGCTAAACTAAATGAGTGATAACTGATTATATTAAAATATAGTGTTGTCGCTGCTACAACTGCCGTTATATTTTTTTGGAAAGAAATGGTAATAAAAACTAATAAATAATAATTTAATGAATTAATTAATTTGGTTGTTTTTTGTTTATTTTACTAAAACTGTTTTGTTGTTTGTTTTATAAAATCTTTTTTTTTTACAACTAGAGATACATATATTTAATCAAAATCCAATTTATTTTTGATTTTCTATATTTTTTAAAACTCCTTTATTTAATTTTAATCTAGAAGATGCAACCTATCTAAAATATCAAATAACTCTTGTCTCATATTTCTGTTTTTAGTAGTTTGATTTGAAAAATGACGTAGATGTTCATCAATATCACTCTCTTCACTACTTATACTGCTTGAGCTTGTGGACTGATCTTCATGAGAATCAATCCATTCTTCAAAATCATTCGTATCTATGCAAATATTGTGCAAAACGCATGTTGCTAGAACGCAATCGGCAACAAATCCAAGATCTGGACTTTAAAAAAATTTAGTATTCGAAAACGACCCTTCAATAATCCAAATGCATTTTCTACAACGATTCTTGTTGCAGAATGTACATATGTAATTGAATTTCTTTTGCTTATGCGTTAAATTACCGAATTCCTTGAATGGTGTAACCAAATAATTTGTTTCTGGATAGGCAGAATCTCCTAATAAAATCTTATCTTGAGGTATTAAATTTGGGTTTTCTGATATTTTATTATTAAAAGTTGTTCTTCTAAAAAGCCGAGCGTCATGCATTGCACCTGGTTCTCCACAATAAACATCTAAAAATTTCTTGTCAGCATCAGCGATTCCTTGAATTAAAATACTATACATACATTAATTCTATGACCATTTCTCTTTCGTTGGGCCATTTCATTTTATATATTTATTTGAATTTTGAACGATCCACTTAATAACTCGATAAACACAATATACTGTGCTTTGGGTTAAGCTTCGTATTATGTTCATCGCGAAAAGTTTTTCATGTTTTGCTATTTATTTCTACACGAAAAAATTTTGTGTAGAGTGACGAAGAATATTTGGAGAAACGTAAATTAAATTTAAATTATTTGTATTCAATACATATATATTTTCACGTAGATACCTTTGGAATTTTTCTTTGTATTTATTTTTTTTTTTTACAACTGTCAAATTTACCAAACGGAATAAATGTCTGTACGTTTCTTTTGTTTCATGGCGACGGAAAATTGGTGGAGACTGATCGTCAACGCCATCTCTTGAACATTATTTAAAAATGTTAGCAAAGACAATTTAAATTTATTTCGCAAATTTTTCGATAAGAGTGCGTATTGGCTAGGTACCATAGCGCAATATAAATTTCTTTTTTCTTTTAAAGAAATACTCGTATTATGTTGTTAGCATTGAAGGAGAGAAATTTTTTAAAATTTTGTTTGATAGGTTAAGATCCTTTAACTTTCTGAATAAAGGTGAGTTTTGTATTTTGTTTTGGGTCTAGTAAGTAGTTGAATTCTATTGTTACCATTGTGCCTAGGGTAGCCAATTTTGCCCTGACAGCTGAACATTCCTGTAAGAGTTCTTTCGCGTTGGAATGACCTTGTTCTGCTCGACATGGGAAATACGTGAGTCAGTCTGGTGTGTCCTGAAAGTAGTCTACAGTACGTTTCAAAATGATAGCACACTTTGAAAATTCTAATTATTTTCCACACAGTTCAACGTATGACCAATAACTTTTTTTTTATAGATGGACAATGACAAATACGTCCTTTAAATACACAAAAACTTCGACTTTAGTACAGTTCAAAAAAAAAAAAAAAATACATTTCTAGCCCGTTTCAAAATGATAGCACATGTAAAATGAATATTAGAATGAAGAAAAAATTATCAACATAACACTAAAAATTATTAATAAAAATATAAAATCTAATAGCTCGTGTATACTCTTATAATATTTTCCACTAAATTATAAATTATTTCAGTACTAAGGCTTTCCCAGCTCGTTTGAATCATTTCTTTGAGCTCATCCACCGTACTGTACTGCCGGCAATCGTCATAAATTTTGCGGACAAGTATGCCACAGATACTCGCCCCAGCGAGCTGCCAATCTAAAACTGCAATATTATTGTCTCTTAGCCAATTGCGAGTACTTTGACTATTATGAATGGGGGCGTTATCTTGCTGAAAAGTAAATGTTGTGTCTGCATGCTCCCTTAAGTATGGTGTTAAATTGTTATTCAGTACACGTTGGTAATCCTCACTTCTCATATTAGTCGAAACAAATTCCAAATTTACAATTCCATAGCCACTAAACACACCCCACACCACAACCGAGCCGCCACCAAAATTCCTTTTACTGAAATATCTGGGTTCCTTCCTTAAATTTCGCCAACATGAATTTATTCCATCCGGCTCATCGATATTGAATTTCTTCTCGTCACTAAATATGACCTATAAAATATACAAATTTAGAGAGATATCATTGAGAAATTGCTATCAAATTGAATATACCTTTTTCCAATTTTCAACCGTCCAACTCATGTGAGTTTTTCTAAAGTTTAATCTGAGACTACATATTAAAAGTAAAAGTTGATCTTTTCCACTTTTTGAAAAAATTGAGTTAATGATGGCAAAATGTTTGTTGTGTTGAAGGCTTTTAATTTGAAAAATTTCAATTTTGAAAACTGCATTGATGCCCCTGAAAAATGGTTGTAAAATTTGGCATTGGAAGCAAAACTTAAACTATTCCAACATAATGTTGGTAGCAAAAGTGTTACTATTCCATTGAAGTTTAAAAACTCCCTCTACAGGCAACCAAATGTTTCACGAGTGGTCTACAAAACATAAGTAGATATAGAAAGTAAATAAATTGTATGGCAAGGTAGGGTCTATGTTCACCCCCTCCCCGTTACGAGCGTTTGAAAATTTTCAGCTAGGCAAGTTTCCATAACGGATATTATGTATGATAACTACTGAACCATGTCAAATACATAAAAGTTGTTGATACTAAATTAAAGGGAACTAATTGCTTTTACAGCAGTGTGAATTTAATCGCCCTACGACAAACCATTCAAAAATTATCAGCATTCAAAGTCCAATTGCAAAATTTACGAAATTGTAAAATTTTCGCTTCGAAGCAAAATATGTCGAGAATTTACTTTAGCTATATTTATTTTTTTATACTTTATATTTCAAAATAAAAGATTATTCTCTTCTCTTTGTATTTGCGTCTGACCGCATTCAAAAATCTTCAACTGCTTCTGAGTTATTACACAATTAATATAAGTGTACCTATGTATTTCCAATATTTACACATTCATAAAAAAATCAGATTGAGTGCTGTTTGTGATAAAATGAAACTACTAAATTTTAATAACTCAATTAAGAATTTCTTGTAAAAGAATTAAAAAATTTTGCTTTATTTAAAAAAATTTTATTCTTTATATACGTATATTTTTCCAGAAAAATTAGAACTTCAAATTGAGAGTATTAATATTTTAAGGTACTTACAATAGTACTAGGATAATTTTCATCCTGTATATACTAGACGTGTGTGTCCGAGTGAAGGCGGGTGGGTCGATGTGTCCTTTTTAGCTGTGAGCGTTGAATTTGCAGACGGCCTACTCTTGGTACGATCCTCTACCACTGTTATCACCTCGTTTTCGTTACTTCAGTTAATAGCAGGGTTGTAATGCAACTATCCTTTTGTAGATATTTTATGCCACTTTACTTTATTGTGTACTTTATTTAATTGCTATGTTCTAATAACAATTTTCAAAAACACAAAATTTTCTTAAATGTTCTCTTTTTGTTCTCTGTTTTTTATTTAATTGCTATGTTCTTATGGTATATAGCAATTTTCAAAAATACAAAATTTTCTTAAAGGTTCACTTTTTGTTTTCTGTTTTTTAATTGCTATGTTCTTATGGTATAATATATAGCATTTTTTTTTTTTTTTTTTTTTTTTTTTTTTTTTTTTTTTTTTTAAGACAGAATTTTCTTAAAAGTTCACTTTTTTTTTGTTTTTTAATTGCTATGTTCTTATGGTATATAGCAATTTTCAAAAAAAGGGAAAAATTTTGAATTATTCACTATTAACTTTTTCACTACTTTCACACAACTTTTATTTTTGCTCGGGCGCCAGTTAAGTAAAACACCTTTTTTACCTTTTAGACTTGGTTTATTGAATCTCAAAAATAGACTAAACTCTAAATTACAATTTAATTCTTAACATTACCTTCGATTTCCTCTAAAATTACAAGATCAGCTAATTTATTGTATTTGACTTAAATATTAATTTTTATATTTTTAATATTTAAAATTGCAAGTTAGCTTAATTACCTTATTATTCTACCAAAGATTTCTCTATAAAATGGAAATGTTGACGAATTAATTTGAAAAGTGGTTAATTTGCTGATAAGTGCAGTTTTACCGGATGCGCGTGCAAAGGTGTTATTGATTTATTGTTAATGGTAACTTTAATGTTAACTTTAATTATAAAACGCTCCCCGTCTGATTCTTTAATAATAGCTTTTTTATGATAGGGTTGAAGTTTAGTGATTCGATGAAGTTTTACGTAATCTGAAGCTTTATTTTTAAATCTGCTTTTATTATGGATTTAATTCTTTTTTTCTTATTTTTTTGTAAAGTTTGGCTTATTGAGGGGTATTCCTTAGGATTAATTGTGCCATTTAAAAAGTCTCTGGGTTTTTTTTCCGTGGACGAATGTGTTGTTTCGTTATAAATTTTCACACTTTTTGTCACCAGATCGTCTTCTGAAGGTACTCCTTCTTCTTTTTCTATAGTACTTAGAATTTATATATGTTCATTTAGAGTGTTATGAAATCTTTCGATGTCACTATTATGAAGCGTGCACAACATAACGTGGAAAATTTTACCTGTTTAAAATTCAGCGTAGAGTGAAGTTTAGTAAGTTCGAATTTCGGATGTTTTCGAATATATAAAGCACATTTGAAATTTCAAATTCAAACTGACGTATAAATAACGAATATTACTTCTATTGAAAAATATTAATGTCAAATTCGGTTCCTTATGCAGGAAGAAATTTGTCCCCTGATAAAAAAAAATTTAATAAAATGTTATCTTCTGCTAGAAGACATATTGAGAATGCGTTTGGAATTTTAGCAAATAGATTCAGAATTTATCACACAACAATAACAGCTAGTCCAAACGTAGCGACCTCAATATTCAAAGCAACAGTGGTGCTACATAACTTTATTAAAAAAACAAGGCAACCAACCTCAGAACAACTAGAAGAATATGAAGTAGCATCAAATTTAAACGACGTCGGACAAATGAGCTCCAATCATCCATCGAATGAAGAAACTCAACTGCGTGATGTTTTAAAGGACTATTTATTTAATAGAAATTAATTTGCAAAGGCAAAACGTTTACATATGTTAAATTTCGAAAAAAATGAAGATAGCAAATCGATGTAGAATTAATTGAGCCTTCATTTTCTGCAATAAAAAATGAGGGTTAATTTAAGCCTTTTTTGAGTAAAGCAGGGTTAAAGTCCAAAAATCTGACAAAATTATGGTTTTGAGGCCTTATAACTTCTGAATAGTCGGATACACAGCAGCAGGTAAGATGTTGATGGAAAGGCACAGGAGTCCTTTACAATTATGTAGAAGAGTTGGTGAGCCTAGCGTGCCCTTGTAAAAAGTTATAGGGTAAAATATGAAAAAAGTAGCAAAAATGTTTAACCCCCTCTAACTCCTAAACCGTTGAGATTTCACCACCCCCCCACCAATACGATTTTTTGTTCACCTCGCCGAGACCTATCCGTAGTTTCCCGGTCGGACACCGTAACGGAATCACCCTGTATATAATATAATATACAGGGTGTTTCCGTTATCCAGGATCAACAGGATACCATAGATAGGGCTCATTGAGACAAACAAAAAATCGTATCGGGGGGGGGGGGGGGGAATCCCAACAGGGTTAAACACAGAAAGTGGGTAAAAATTCACAAAATTTTGATTTTAAACGACTCTAACTTTTTAACAGTTAGGAAAAGAGGAACAAGTAAGGTATCGTTCAAAAGGGCAAAGGGTCTTCTACATTTTTTCTTAATACAAGGTGACCCTAGAGTGCCCTTGCAAAAAGTTATGGGGTGTTTAGTGGAAGAAGTGCGAAAAAACTTCAACGCCCTCTAGCGGCCAAACCGTTGGGATTTCCGCCCCCCCTCCGATACGATTTTTTGTTTGTCTCGATGAGCCCTATCTATGGTATCCTGTTGGTCCTGGATAACGGAAACACCCTGTATATGTACCTATGTACATATTCACACATTTAATTTTCACTTACCTTCTTTTTTTGTAACTTTCATCCAAAAATCGAAGAGAATTCATATAAATCCATGAAGAGCCTGTTGTTGCTGCTGCTCCACTTCTTTTTTTATCTTCTTCCTTACATTTTTCCCTTCTATATTTCTCTCGTAAACTCCTAAATTGCAGATATGCCTCTATTTCTATGAATATAATACATATATTTTGCAATTAGTTTTTAAAAATACATATAGTGAAAATAAAAAAATTTGAAAAAATATTCTGAATAAAATATAATATGGGAAAATATAATTTAATATCTTACGTGATATATTAAAAGTTGCTCCAATTTCACTCCATGCTTTATCTTTTTTTTTGTATCCTTATATTCTCTGCTTGAAATGTCCCACAAAAAATCTGTACTTTGCACTTTTTCAATAAATAAAAATATTTTTTCTTTATCCATTTTTTTGTAAATTTTCATTTAATAAAAACAAAGAAAATAAAGTTAGACAAATACTAATATTTAAATACTAATGATAAAAACTTAGTTACACTTTTCACTTTACTAATAAGACGCATTCTATGTAAAATATCATCTGTCATGTAATCTCGATATTTCATCCACAATTCTAGTGGATTTGATGGGAAACATGTTGATATTATTATTTAAAATAATGTTCGTATTTGATACGAATGAGCTGAAATTGATGCGTCGGCAAGTGTAAAATCCCAATGCGTGTCATGCTCAAGTACATGCAATCGTTGACATGCTTCACGGTACGTTGTAGACAATCGGCCATCAATCGTTCTTAAGTTTTGAAATGATATTGGTCCACGAACGTTAATCAACAACAAATGCAAGTAAAAACATTCAGCATTGTTGGGGTGAATTGTGTAAATTCGTCCTAAAGCATCTGTTGAAAACACATTTGGATGACCTTCAACTGGTTTTCCTTGTTTGCGTCATTGGAAAACTTTCGAAGACTTATTCCAAGTGTAATATTGTGGTATTTCGGAGTATAGCAATGTTTTTGCAAATGTATCAGTTTGACACAAATTGATTCAAAGCGTGTTCCCAAATATAGCACAGCAACACAAAAATCATGTTTGGTTGAGCGAACGAGCAATATTGGCAGCAAAAAACAAAGATGTCAATGATCTTAACACGGCTATTCAAAATGACATAACAGGTAGATTATTTACATACAAGTCAGTAGACACTGTTATGAATCAAGATGACGTGGTGAATTATCCCACCGAATTTTTGAATTCACTTGATTTGCCAGGAATGCCACCACATACCCGTGCAACCTGTCGTGAAGTAACTTTGTCCAACTATATAGATGTTTATAGATATTGCACGATTTTCAAAGCCATACAAAGAAGCTTCACGTTCTTAATAGATCTTTATAGATATCTAAATCCTGCTCTCAGGAGAATTATATTGCAGAGAGAGAGAAGAGAATTATAAAAATATTATGATATAGATCTATATCGATCCTTAACGAAGATTAAAGGGGAATATAGTACAATAAAGGGGAATAAAGATATCGACGATAACGAGATTCAAAGACAAAATCTATATTGATTGTTATCGATTTTCAAAGTATTTCAAAAACGGACAACGATCTATAAAGAATCGCCAAGAATCGTTATCGGTCTTTAAACGAACAATTTATATTTACAATAAGCTCTATAGTCGATACAGTGATGAATGGTGCAATGCAAAGAGGATGGCTTTACACACGAAGGTCCGTGGTTCGAATTTCAAGAGTAAATTTTTCAAATTGAATTGTTTTTATATAATATATGTAAATAAATATAAAAAAAAACAAGAAAAAAAATGAAAAAAAAAAAATTTTGTATGGTCTATAAATTCCAAATTTATAAAGATATTTATCGAAATCTTTTGTAGCTGACGTCGAATTTCGTGATTAAAATCGATGTCGATCTTAATCAAGACCTTGGTTTTTTCTATAAAGAGCTTCACGCAAATCTTTATAGTTCTTTATAGCTAGCTATATAGCTTGGTTGCACGGGTAATCTACAATTAAAAGTTGGAGCACCAATTATTATGCTTCGCAATATAAATCAACCACGACTTTGTAATGGCACCAGACTTGCAGTGAAAAAGCTAATGAAAAACGTCATCGAAGCAACTATTTTGAAAGGAAAATACAAAGGCGAAGACGTTTTGATTCCCAGAATTTCAATGATTCCATCCGACTTGCCATTTGACTTTAAACGACTTCAATTTCCTGTTCGTCTTGCTTTTGCGATCACCATCAATAAGGCACAAGGCCAGTCTTTGGAAGTCTGCGGTATAAATTTGGAATTTCCATGCTTTTCACATGGACAGTTCTATGTTGCATGCTCACGAGTAGGCAAACCATCGGCATTATTTGTTTACACGACAGATGGAACAACAAAAAATGTTGTCTACCAAAAAGCTTTATACAATATACAATATAGTATACAATAAGCATTTTTTTCAGAAAAATTATTAAAACTTCATTTGAACACATTATTTTAATTACGATAACAACTAATTTAAATTGAAAAAAATAATTTAAATTTTTGTCGTATGTATGCATGAAGTATATTCCCAGAAATCGATAGTTTGAATCCAAATCAAACTCATCCCGCCACCTACCCGAAAGGGCAGAACAACGTCTGCCGGGCCCGCTAGTATATTTATATATTATACTTGCTACCGGGCATTTTTTTGTTCACATTATAAGGAATACAAATGGTATAAATTTTGTGTTCACGTTAGCTATAGTTTCACGTTACGTAGAGTTCACGTTACCGCGAGTCTTCTGTACTTTGATCTCATTCATTCTACAAGTTTGCAATCAAATACACTTAAAACGTTAGTTTTTTTCAATCACGTAATTAATGTTTAAAAAGAAATACAAACGATATTTTGTTTAGACTTCGTTACCTTGACTTTCCTGCAAACTTAGGTGTATATAATCACACCTAGTTTAGTAAGAACTATAATATATTAATTAAAACTTATGATTAAAATAATCACACTTTCTAATCGTTTAAAATCTTTATTTTTGCCTTTTTCTAACTTCGTCAATAGTTGGCTACACTTTCCATAACTTATTGCACTTTTTTGTTTCATCAGCGACGCTCAAATTATCAACGACATGCAAATAATTCCTTAAATTACACAGGGGAACAAAAAAAAATTTTTTTATGCGGTTTTAGTTTTTGTAATAAATTTATTGTGTACCAACATAGTAATTAATTTGTCTATAGTTATTTTGTTCTAATTGACTCTAGTTCTCAAAATAAATTGTACTTTCCAGATTTGAGAAAAATAATAAAATTTCCACTAATCTACCTTTTGTAACTGTTTTTTTTCTTGGTGTACTGTGACAAATATAAATATTTGTAACAATAAATTGTTACATCTGTGTTTATGAATCTATTTGGTAGTCTGTTATTTTTTATATTTTCTTAGAAATATATATACAAAATATAACACTTTAACATCAATAAGATACCCTAAGTCAGATAGAATTCGTATCTTTAATATTATGTATACAAAAAAAGTACCTGGATTGAAAAAAAAATATATTAAGCTTGGGCTTATAAAACAGTTTGTAAAAGCCTTGGATAAGAGTGGTGATTGTTTTGAATATATTTGCCAAACATTTCCTGGTCTCAGTATAGAAAAATAAAAATCAGGCGTCTTTGATGGGCCACAAATCCATACTCTCATGAAGAACAGTGATTTTACAAATCACATGACTCAAGTCGAACTGGAAGCATGGACAGTAATAAAAAAATTTTTGGGGAGCTATAAAGCAGCAGAACATTCTCAAATCATCGCAAAAATGCTCGAGAACTTCAGAAAACTTGGTGCTAATATGAGCCTCAAAATACATTTTTTGCATAGCCATTTGGATAGATTTCCTGACAATCTTAGTGATTATAGCGAAGAACAAGGAGAGCGATTTCATCAGGACATCAAGATAGTGGAAGAAAGGTATCAAGGTCGGTGGGACCGCCATATGATGGCAGACTACTGCTGGTCCTTACAACGGGATTGCCCTGAACAAAAACACACACAAAAAACGTTTCTGTTAATTTTTTATTGATATTATTTTTATTATTTTTATTAATTTTATTTTAAATGATTAAGTTGTATTTAAGTTGTAATTTGTAACACATTTTTCACAGAAAAATAAAGATTTTAAAATATTCTCAAAATTCTCAAAAGTTTCATTTTAGCATATTTTAATTTCAAGAGGGTTGTCTTTATCTCGAAAACGGGAGTCAATTCGGCAGTTTTGATATTATTTTCGTAATCAGGAGGTTGAAATTATTTAAAATCCACTCCTAAATCCCAAACCGCAGTTTCACTGTTCCCCAGTGTTATGTATCTTATCCGTTGGTATTCGGGTTATTGTTGGAATTTCCATCTCTTTCATATAGAAAAGTTGCAGTCACCGCAACCCAATTCTCATAATAATGTGGATACCAACTAGTTTTTTGTACTCCCCAATTTCTAATTTTTCTTTTTCCTGTTTTTAAATTACTTTTAACGGCAACTCATCTTCGGTGTCATAACAAGAATTACTTCCTTCCTCTGTATACCTCACCTCATCTTGGCCTAACAAATCCAACCATTTCCTATTTCAATGGACCTGCTCAAATAATTCAATAAACGCCTTTCTGCACGTCGTGGAGAATGCTTTTGGACACTTAAAGACAAGGTCTACAAAAATTGATAAAGGACTTGAAGTGGACATAAAAAATGTTAATATTATCATCCAAGCATGTTGTGTATTACACAATATTTGCAACATACGAAATGATAATACATATTAATAATAAATGGCTGAAAGAAATTCAAGCAAATAATAGCCGTAGAAAACCACATAGAAGAATAAGAGAAAATATTTCACATGCACATACTTTAGGAAGCGCGATAAGAAATGCAGTTGCTCAAATCTTTTGGTAAATATTATTAAAACACCTTTTTTCAATAATTTCACCTTAATTTATTTTCATTAACTGCTTAAATCTAACTTAAAACTATCTATACTAATAATAATTCTAAATAATAATAAGAACACCTTATTTACTAATTTTTTTCTCTTCAGTATTCTCCACGAGACGGCGAAGAAGACTATTATTTTCTTCTCCACGACTTCTGCTTCATATTTGAGGCTCTCATTTACAAATTTTTCAAAAATTTCCTTTTCCGCCGTCATCGTAGTACAACTTTCTCTTTCATAACTGGAACTTTTTCTTGTAGATATTGCTGTTGTACCCAACATAGGTGGAGACATCGTCATTGAGTCATCGGTACTAATAGTGACTCCAAGTGTGATTGTGATGATGATGACGGTATTGATGCTGATTATGATGACGGTATTGATGTTGGCGATGTCGATGTATACAGAATGTTTCCATTATCACAGACTAAAATGATGCCATAGATAGGGCTCATCAAGACAAACAAAATTTCGTATGGAAGGGGGTGGGGCAATCTCAACCGTTTGGCCGCTAGAGCGCGTTGAAGTTTTTTTGCACTTTTTCCACAGAACAACTTATAACTTTTGGCAGGGGCACCCTAGGGTCACTTTATGCCAAAAGAAAATATAGAAAACCCTTTGTCCTTTTCAATGATACCTTACTTGTTCCTCTTTTTTTAAGTGTTGAAAAGTTAGACGCATTCAAAATCAAAATTTTTACCCATTTTTTGCGTTTAACCCTGTCTTTCTCAAAAAAGGCCTTAATTAACCTTAATTAATTTTTTGTTGCAGAAAATGAAAGCTCAATTGATTTTGCATCGATTTGTTATCTTTTTTTTTTTTTTTTTCAAAAAATGGATAATTTTTGAGATATTGAGGAAGACCTTGTGAAAAAACTGAAAAAATAAGTCTGAAATTCATTAGATGATTGAACATGTGTTTTTATTGCAGTGTATTCTATTTCTTAATTCATCCTCAGAGAGAATTAAGTTACATTGATTTTTTAATTCAACGCACATCTTCTTATAAATATGGTTATTTTTAGCATTATCTCTCAGTTCGTTTATATGGTTCCTCCATACTTCAATGACCTTTTAAGTCTCATCTTTAGAAAGCATTTTTCTTTTCTTATTAATTGCCTCCATCTGAAACAAAAAGAATGTTTTTATATATTATTTTCAAACATTATTTTTTTACACAAACTTACCTTAATTTATTTTTAATAAGTTTTTTAAATTTATTATTATAATATTAATTTGTATTGTTATTGAAATATATATTTTACTTTATTGAAATTTATTATAACTTTTTTAATATTGAATCTTCTTCTTATTTTTCATTCACATTTGACGTTCTTGACGTTCTTTTTCATATGAAGTTAGCTCCAATTCGCATTTAATCGTAAAATTTATCATTTCAAGTTCACAACACTGTTAGGCTGTTTTATGTGAGTATAGGATACCCGCTTCATAATTAATTTCTTTCGATGTATACTCCAGTATATGTACGGTGACCATATTTTAGAAAGTGAAATACAGTACAAGCAAAATAAAGAATGTAGTACTTAAATTTTATTCAATGCTTTATTTCAAAATAAACAAAATTTAACATAACATTTGTATTGGAATTAAATTAATTCATCTTCCAATTAAATAAAAAAAATAAAACAAAACAAAACAAAAAAAAATAACAGAAAAAAAATTAAATCAATGTAAAAATTAAATTTTTTATTTAGTAACTTTCATTTAGTTTTTAAACTTTTCTGCTGAATGAATTTGTTTTAAAAGTTGTGGCTGGTTAGCCAAAAAATCATAAAACTCAGTGCAACTCTCTTTAAAGTTGCATTTTGTTATTAACATTGCTTTCAATGTCGTAATATTCAATTGAGTCTTCTCGCTCGACCAAATATTATTTACTTCTGAAAAAACTCTTTCAGTTGCAACATTTGATCCAGGAAGAGACAAACAAAACTCAATTATTTTTAACAGGTTATTAAATGAAATTTTCTTCGAATGAAAGAACGTAAAAATTTCTGTCCACTTTTTGGAGAGCTCTGTATTTTCCCATTGTTTTATTTTGTTTATGTCAACATAGGATTTTAAAGACACAACTTCGTCAAATAGTTCAATGTCGTTTATCTTAATTTCAGCTCTTTTCTCCAAAATTAATGGAATGCACTGTTCTACGAGTGGCCACGATGGAACTTTCTCAAGTAAAATCCATTCTACATTTTTCATTGAATAATATTCCGAAGTCCATCGATCCAAATAAGCAATTGACGTGTCGTAAAATTTACCACAATGGCTTTTGAAAGAATCAAGATTTATGTTCATATTAGTATTATTAATAATGCTTTTGACGCTTAGTGGTATGAAAAGTTCTCTTTTACGTTCAATCAAAATATTTCTCAGTTTTTTTAAAATCTTATTTACTTCAACTATTGAAATATTTTGTGATTCTATTTGTAAAATACTGGCATGAAAAACTGCAGCTTGACTGTGAATAAAATATAACCATGCTTCACCTGCTGGGTTTTCCAAGAAATCTTTCAGTACAGTTGGACATTTTTCCTGACCAGCAAAGTAAATTTTCAAACCATTGTATAATTTCAATATTCTTTCTAAAGCTGGTAACAAAGTGAGCCATCTAGTTTTGCTGAATCCAAGCAACTTACTATATTCAATATCAATGGAATCACAAATTTCTTTTAAATTTTCAACACGAATAGTGTAGATATAAAAGTATGAATAAATTTTAACTATTATTGTTTCTACGTCAATTGGTAAGCAGTCCGTTGCACATTGTATACAATTATTGACAATATGTGCTGCACAATTTATACCAATTAAAGGCTTGTTGCACTTATTTTGTAATTTTGAATACACATTACAAATGGTAAGAAATACCTAACTAAAATGGGGCACAATTTCACATTACCTCTGTTTGAGCAATCAGAGTATATTGTTATAAAATCAATAGATGCAAGATCATTTTTTAAACAACTGATAGCTGCGGGCTGGTAGACTGCACAAACTATCGCCTCAGCTTTTGTTCTTCCACATGAGAATTTCTCATTGAAAGATTTTTTAATCAACTTTGACGTACAATCTGATGATCTGAAAGAATGGTTGTGTTTAATTAAATGATACGCCCATGTACCTTCTACTAGAGCTAAGTTTTTTTCATCTTTACTAAATATTTTATTTCTCAAAAATGATGTTAACACTTTGCTTGATGATGCAGCTGCATCGGCATTCTTGTGCTTCAAGGTTCTTAAATGTTGAATAATGTCGGATTTACCTCCGTTTGTAATTGAGAAAACTGAATCGCATTTCAAGCATCGAACTTCACTGTCAGTAGAAGTTTTTTTAAGAAACGAGTATTCTGTTTCCAAATTTTTATTGAATATACATTTTCTTCTTGGAGACATTTTTTATAAATAACAATTAGATGACGTAAGGAGACCCTAATTCCATTGGTTTTATCGCTAAAACTCTGAAAAGTTAAAAAGCTAGAAATAAAAAAATTATCAAAATAAATAATTTTTTACCTGGTATATAAGTTTTAATTTTTTTATTGTCCTCTTTTACTCTTAGATTGTGTGTGGAATCGAGTAAATTTTTACTACAATAGTAAATTTTGACATAAAACTTGGTGAATTTAACCGTCAAAATTTACTATTGTAGTAAAATTTACTCAATTCCACACACACTCTTATTATATAGGTTATAGTCACTCACTACTCAGTGTTTATTATAAAATAAGATGTCATTTGTCAAAAAGTAGGTATTCGAATTTCGAAAAAAAAATTATAGTAAATGAAAAGAAAAAAAAGTAGAAAAAAAACAGATTTTTAGTAGATTATATTTTATAAATAAGAAAAAGAGGACAAAAACAGGACTGCATTAAAAATAATGGACATATTCGTGCTTTTCCTAATGGAATAATTTTTAGAGTACACTAGCTTGAAATAGAGTACTGTCACCGTAAGTATATGACACATATCGTGTTTATTGCGGGTATAGTGGATACCCGGATATTCATACCCACCTTATACCCGCTATCTGTCTTTACTATTAGACGCTAGTTGTGAGTCTTTATATATATATTTTTATTTATCATTGCCGTGAAAATTTTTTTTTTTTAAACTTACGTATATTATATGATAACAAATAGTATGAAAGGCTAATGTTCCTTTCCCAGCACTTATGTCCAGACCCAATGGTTTCTTTTCGAATACATTTTCCAATGTTTGACAACTTGATGCTCCTTGTACGAATTTTTTGTTGTTTTCGTCTATCCAAATGCTGTATTAAATCATATTTTCCTTCACTTGATACGGACATTATTGATTGACACGTGCTACAAAATGCTTTAGTGTTAACTGTCGTCTTTTTAAACAAAGGAAACTCCTTCTGTAAAACTGCATTTTCTTCTAGAGCCAAATATTTTTGAGAAATGTACCAAATTGAATTTCACTTCAAAGTTGTAAGAAAAAGGAATTATAAATTTAAATACTAAAAACTAAATATGAATAAAAAAACCTAAATAGGTTGTCATAAAATTTATTACATTCAACTTGAATTATGAAATAAGCTAAAGGTTAAAAAAACTTTTATAACATATACTTTTTAAAAATTGATTATAAAGCCTCTGTAACTACGATAATATTCAAGTAAAGAGTTGTTCGAGGACGTTTCGGAAGTTTCTCATTAACTTTCTCCGTTCTTTAAATTCATATTTTTCGAATATTCCATCATATTTGATTATTTTCAAGAAAAGGATCGATTCTAGACAGGAAGCATTCTATTCACTCATCCCAAATCCGAAAACCCCATGTAAATCCGTTCACGTTTACTACCCTAAAACTCTTTCCAAAATTTCAATTACGTCACGAGGAACACTCTTACCCACAAAGGAAAAAGTAAGTGGATAAAAAGTATATAAAAATAGTTTTATAAACGACAGATATATGTTTTTTAAATATTTTAATTTCAATATAAAGTGCTCAAGAATGTATGTATGTTCAACTCTAGGGATAGGGAAAATTATAGGCATTTATGATGCTAAAACTCATTTATTCGTATTAAAAAAAAAAAAAAAACATTAACGTTTTAATCACATAACAAAAACAAAATATTACAAAAATATTCAACTGGGTTTTCTGGTACAATTTTTTTTATCTGTTTCGTTTTTCCAATCTATGAAAATAAATTTGTTCCATTGATTTTCAATTTTTGTTTATTCTGTGTTGTTACCAATCATATTTAAAGGTAGGTCACTAAATGCAGGTCTTTGTACGTGACTTAGGCATATGCAGATGTGGCCAAATTATCATAACGTTTCTTATTTTTTGTTATGGAAGGATTGGGTTACGGCTATAATATAAGGAAAAATACTAATTTTTGTATTAAAATAGAACATTTATTGTCTCTTATATTTAGTGAACAATCCTTTTGCCTTCCTTAAAGCTTTAACTCTTAATTGCATTCTTTTTATTAGTTTTATTGCTGTATACTTTATTTTTTGATTACCTATCCAAACTTTTCTAAATGATTTTATTAATTCTTCTCTTGTTGTGGGTTGCATTTTTTTAACTTCTTGTTTCAAAATACTCCATATATTTTCTATAGAGTTCATGTCTGGGCTGTTTGGTGCCCAATCTAATAGTTTTATTTTGTTTATTTGGAGTAGTCATTGACATGGAGCACCATCTTGCATGAAAATGCCATGTCTTCCAAATTTTATTTTTATTTTTGGGATTAAATGCTCTTTTAAAAGATTTTGATATTTCTCAGCATTTAGTTTTCCATCAGTAACAACTAAATTAAATAGTACTTACTTTAGATGAAATGGCACCCCATACCATACTCTCACAGGCTGTTTCATCTGCTGGGCTACACAACTTGGGTGGTATTCTTCTCCTTTCTTCTCCTCACGGTTCGGAAAGTTTTTAGCGTTAAACACATCATTGTTTCGTCACTAAACACGACCTGTGAAAAAAATAATATGGCGTTCTATCAATTATTATTTTTGGAAAATAAGAAAATTCAATGGCACCATATTACATTTTCAATAATTAGCTGAAAATAATAATCGAAACAACTTACTTTTTCCCATTTTCTCTGGTTCCATTTTAAGAATGTTTTGGACCATTTTTTTCTCTGTTGGGCACTTTGTTTTGCCAAAATCCAAATTTTTCTTGGCCTTCTTGCTTTCAGGCCTGCTTCGACCAGTCTTCTTCGCACAGTTCTTTCAGATATTGTTACGCCATGCCTTCACAGATAAAAATTTTGGAGTAAATTTTCGTTTTTTTAGTATTACGTATACATAGGTCCACACCAAAAAACTATTAAAAACTAATAGTTGTGAAGTATTAAACATTATTTTTAATAGTAACATAGTTTAAACATTAGCACTCACTGTATTAAAAATTTAATTTAATAATTATGGTGCAAATGGCAATACTTATTGGATTGTGTAAGAAATAACGAAATTATTAAATTTAAATTGAATTAAATTTTTGCAAAAGGGATATAAAGATTACTTTCTGGTGTACCCAGCCGGTCGTGGTTCCAGCTGCTTCAGTCCGGTGGGGGGGGGGGGGGTTCTTGGGGACACCTCCTGAAAGTGGTTCGTTATACTTACATAATTGACCGACATATCGCAGAGACTTATAAAGACCAATGATAATGTATGAATGATCTTCATTCAAGACGGAAAAGAACGTTCAGTCAACAGACGGAAAAGTCATTGGGAAGAAAGAAATCGAAAAAAAAAACTTCACATCAATAAACAGGATCAAGTATCATCCCACCATCATTGTGGCTCATATCACCTCACAACACCTTACCTTGGCCGTATTCAAGCTGTCATCGTTTACCCTAATTGATTTTAATTTCCTTTTTTTTTTGTTTTTTGTTTTTTTTTCTCTTTTTAATAATAGGGAAAGACAAATTATTTTCTCTATTTCATTATATCCATTTATTCAAAAATAATTTATATATACAGGGTGTTTCCGTTCCGCAGGTACAACAGGATACCATAGATAGGGCTCATCGAGACAAACAAAAAATCGTTTTGGTGGGGGGGGGGAATCTCAACGGTTTCGGAGTTAGAGGGGGTTTAAGATTTTTGGTACTTTTTTCATATTTTACCCTATAACTTTTTACAAGGGCACGCTAGGCTCACCAACTCTTTTACATAATTGTGAAGGACTTCTGTGCCTTTCCAACAACATCTTACCTGCTGCTGTGTATTCGACCATTCAGAAGTTATAAGGCCTCAAAACCATAATTTTGTCATTTTTTCACAGATTTTTGGACTTTAACCCTACTTTACTCTAAAAAGGCTTAAATTAACCCTCATTTTTTATTGCAGAAAATGAAGGCTCAATTAATTCTACATCGGTTTGCTATCTTCATGTTTTTAAAAAAATGCATAAACGTATATGAATTTGTACACTATAAATGATGGATATATACAGGGTGATTCCGTTACGGTGTCCGACCGGGAAACTACGGATAGGTCTCGGCGAGGGGAACAAAAAATCGTATGGGGGGGGGGGAAATCTCAACGGTTTAGGAGTTAGAGGGGGTTAAAGATTTTTGGTACTTTTTTCATATTTTACCCTATAACTTTTTACAAGGGCACGCTAGGCTCACCAACTCTTCTACATAATTGTAAAGGACTCCTGTGCCTTTCCATCAACATCTTACCTGCTGCTGTGTATCCGACTATTCAGAAGTTATAAGGCCTCAAAACCATAATTTTGTCAGATTTTTGGACTTTAACCCTGCTTTACTCAAAAAAGGCTTAAATTAACCCTCATTTTTTATTGCAGAAAATGAAGGCTCAGTTAATTCTACATCGATTTGCTATCTTCATTTTTTTCAAAATATTGGCATTTGAAAATTAGCACTTCTAGCTTCTATTTTCAATTTACAGTGCAATAAAAACACGTGTTCAATAATCCAATGAATTTCAGACTTATTTTTTCAGTTTTTTCAAAAGGTATTCCTTAATATCTCGAAAACTATGAGTTTTTTGCAAAAATTGAAGATAGCAAATCGATGAAGAATCAATTGAGCCTTCTTTTTCTGCAATAAAAAATGAGGGTTAATTTAAGCCTTTTTCGAGAAAAACAGGGTGAAACACAAAAATTTGGAAAAAATTCACAAAATTTTTATTTTGAATGCGTGTAACTTTTTAACAGTTAAAAGAAGATGAACAAGTAAGGTATCGTTGGAAAGGGCAAAGGGTCCTCTATGTTTTCTTCTAATACATAGTGACCCTAGAGTGCCCCTGCAAAAAGTTATGGGGTGTTTAGTGGAAGAAGTGCAAAAAAACTTCAACGCCCTCTAGCGGCCAAATCGTTGGGATTCTTCCCCCCCCCTCCGATACGATTTTTTGTTTGTCTCGATGAGCCCTATATATGGTATCCTGTTGGTCCTGGATGACGGAAACACCCTGTATGTATATTCCTTTAAATTGAATAGAGTAATTACCCTAACGTATTTTTTTGTCGTTTTTCTTTACATTTTGCTTTTTTTTTTCTTTAAAAACCTAAACAAAGTCCATTTGTTTCAATATATTTTTTTAATACGTAACAACCCTAGTTTTTTTTTCTTTTTCTTTTTTTTATATATTGTCCTTTTTCGATTTTCAACATTGTGTTCAACAAATACACATCATTCTAAAGATTGCATGTTTTACACATACATATATTTATGTATAAATTTGTTTTCGAGAAAAAAAAAATCGTTTTCATATAAAAAAAAAATATATTTACCGTACAACAAATAACAAATCTTCTCTGTTTAATCTCTTTTTCGTTTTCTTTTATAACACAACACCCCTTAAAACTTCTTTCACTTTTCTTAATAAAAAAAAATATTAGTTAACTTTATTACGTTTTTTCTTTTATTCTATTCTTATTATTATAGATATAAAATTTTTCTTTTCACAGATTTTAATTTATAATGGTATCAGATATCAAGTTAGTCGGCGTTTTTTTTTCTCATTTTTTTTACTAAAAAAAACTCACAATTAATTGCCACAAAGAAAGAAAAAACACCACCGATTCAGTTAAGATCTCAAGTACAAGTAACTAGATTTATTCATTATGTCTACTCAAAAGAAAAAAAACGAGAAAAGAAGAAGCGAGTAACTCTTAACCAAACAGAAAATTAACAAGAAGACCGATGAATAATTTTACTGCCTTTTATACTATAATGTGCTCGCTAATCCCCTTGCACATTTTATTTTGTGTTAGTAAGGTAAGCGGCAAAATTATTAATTCTCATTAATCAATGTGTGAGTATATCAATTATCGTTATGTACTACCGAATATTCGTTACATCATTGCTGAATATAGTGTACTCTGAGTATGATAGTTATGAAGGCTGTCACGGTGTGCGTGAAGTTGAAGTTTTTATGTATAATTATATTATAGTGATGGGGAGAATAGTTACTTTCAACTATTACTTTAGTTAGTTACTCGTTTCTGTGAATAACTACTTTTGATTTCGAGTAACTAGTTAGTTACTAGTTATTTTTTACCTTTTTTACTATTTGCTAAACATTTTATAATTTTATTTAAACACTTGATGTCTTTAAAAAAAACCTTTATTTTCAAAAAAAAACTTAAAGTACTAAAAGAAAAAACTTCATCTTTAATATAAAAATAATTAAAGTAATAAAAGAAAAAACTTCATCTTTAATATGAAAAAAAAAATAAAATTATTAACAAATAAAAAACTATATGCACTATCACTATGCATTACAACTGAAAATAATTAAAATAAAAAAATTTTTTTAATATAAAACGTTTTTAAAACGAACTCAAAAGTATAAAATAATTTTTCCTAGCCACATACACATTCTCAACCCCATACAGATAATCCTGAAAATTTGTAATTGCGAATTTTTAATAGCTATAAAAATACTTGTAAGATTAAAAACGAAAAACGTGGGGCGCTATTCTTTACACTTCTTACTATTAACTTGCGCTATTCTTTACACTTCTTACTATTAACTTGCACTACTCTTTACACTTCTTACTAATTTATCTTGCGCCCCATGTTTTTCGTTTTTAATCTTACAAGTATTTTTATAGCTATTAAAAATTCGCAATCACAAATTTTCAGGATTATCTGTATGGGGTTGAGAATGTGTATGTGGCTAGGAAAAATTATTTTATACTTTTGAGTTCGTTTTAAAAACGTTTTATATTAAAAAAATTTTTTTATTTTAATTATTTTTTGCTTTTTAGTCTTATGTGAAATTTGTCAATCGATTTTATTGATATTATTTTACATTAAAAAACAATATAAGTAAAACTAAAAAAGTTTTTTTAATTTTAAAAAACAAATATACATATATGTACATACATATGTATATGTAAAATACAGTCGCTCTCAAAACATTTGCAACTGAATAAATTTAACGTGTGTATATATTAAAATTGTAAAATTTTTTTACCTATTTAAATAATTATATACTTTCTTGGTATATTTTTGCCGAATGTTCTTTTCCATTTTCTTTTTCTTGTAATAAATATATTTTATATATATACGTTTGGTATAGGTCATTGAACACTTATTTAAAATTAACAAATTTTCAGTATTGTTGAAACCAACGACTCCTATAATACCAAGACTTAATGCTCAATTTTATTTTATTGTTTATATGTGTTGGAAGTACCAAATTGACATCACAACTTATTGCTTTTAATCAATCATAACTAAGTTGTGATTAAAGTTACATGAAAATTATGTTCAAATGAAATGTAGAGAAGATCCTTAGCTTTATTTTCACCGAATATATTAAATATCTATGAGCAACGTAAATCAAAGAAAAAACGTGATAAATATTAAGTAACATAAAACTGAGAATCAATTTTTCCTTAAATCTCCCAAATTACTAAAAATATTAGATTATAATGTTCTATAAATTTGTAAATTTTTATTAAATAAACATTTCTCCTAAACATTGTTATATTATAAAATTAATAGAAATTGAGTTATTAAAGAAAAATGATAATTTTTTATTAAAATCACAATTATCTCTCTCATTTCTCATTTTTAACCGCCACCTCTGAAAATGTAGTACCACTTGAAGAATTTTTTTATTCATTTGTTTATTTTTTCTTTCAAAAATATTATTCATAAACAAAAAAAAATTTTTCAAGTGGTACTACATTTTCAGAGGTGGCTGTTAAAAATGAGAAATGAAGCATACTAAAATATTTTTGACTTGAAAATAAGAGTTTGCTTAGATTAAATTTTAGTAAAGAAAAATTAATATTTTATTTGTTTTAGACCAAATTTGAGGATCGAATATCATAAAAAGTAAAATCTTAAAACTTTCATTAGCGATGTAATATTGCATTGTCATGCAGTTCTGAGCTATGTTGAAAGTTTCAAGTCTCTATCTCATCAAAAAGTTGGTTAAAAATTAAAAATCAATTTCCAAATTTGTACCGAACAGACAGACAAGAAACCAAGCTAATAAAAACATTTTAATAAACAAAACATGTTACAATAAAAAGAATTAACAAAAAAGTTAAGTTATTATATGTCCATTTTTTTTATATTTCCATTTAAAAAAATAAGCTTTTCAGCGTTTCGCGGCTTTAGTCTACTTCTTCGATCTGATATTATTTGTCCTGCTTTGGAAAATACCCTTTCGCTGGCAACAGATGTTGCTTGGATACCCAAATATTTTTTGGCAAGATCAGCTAAGTGAGGATAGATGTTTTCTCGTTTCTTCCAAAACATCAAAGGATTTTCATTTCTATTCAGCAAGGCTTCTTCATTGTACTGTCGAATTTCAATTATTGCTGCAGAAGAATTGGTTGTAGTGTTGCATGAATGAGCTGTTTTATGTTCAAATGATTGCCATATATCGGAGCTGTCTTTAGTACTTTCACTTATATATTGTTCTTGAGTCTGGTTTGAGGAAGACTTTTCTTTGTAAATCATTTTGCTTATATCTGCAATTAACAAATCCTTTACTTTTTTAGCTGCATCTTCACTAAAAAACCCATGTTGCTTAAATCTCGGATCAAGATATGTTGATCTGGAAAAAATAGGATGATTTTCAATGCCCCCAAATCTCGATGTAACTTCTTCTAATAATTTTTGAAACAACCGACAAGAAACTTCCGCCTGAAGAGCTGCCCCAATGTTTTCAAGAGCAGTTTTTAATCCTCTTGTCATGACGATAACCTTAGAAACTGATACATATTTTTCGCTGCTTAACTCCACAGTCATTTGTTCAAATGGTTTCAGAACCTTTACCAAATCTTTTAAAACTATCCATTCGTCCTGTGTTAAGGTTTGAACAGGAGAATGTAGTACAGCTAAAGAAGCTTCCAGTGGCTCTTGTACAAGGCATATTCTTTCAAACATATAGTAGGTCGAGTTCCACCTTGTACTAACATCATTAATTAACTTCAATGGTGTTTTATTTTTTTCAACGGTTTTCATTTGAATTTGTAGAGATTTGAATTTATCTGATGCATTAGTGCTTCGATGAAAATATTCAACAATATTTTTTACTTTTTTTTGAATGTCAGAAATTGTTTTGAGACCACTATTGACAACAATATTAAGTTTATGTGCTAAGCAAGGCAAATGGCTCCAACGTGTCAATCTTACGGCAGCTATCATATTAGCCGCACTATCTGTTATTACTACAGTGATAACTTTTTCTTCAATATTCCATTCGGAGGTTATTTTTATTAAATGTTGACTTATATTGTCAGCAGTATGCCTTTCAGTTAGATTAAAACATTCCAAAACACACGAATCTATTAGCCAATCTTCACTTACAAAATGTACGGTTACACACATGTAACTTTCTGTGGTGTTGGATGTCCAAGTATCAGTTGTTAAACTCAAATATTTAACACTCGATAATATTTTTTTCACTTTTTCTTTAACGTCATTATAAACTGAAGGCAAAATTCTATCTCTTAATAACTTGCGATCCGGAAGATTGTAGTTAGGATCTAAGGCAGAAATTAGGTCCCTGAAACCAACATCTGTTACAACACTAAAAGGCTGTAAATCTTTAATTATTAGGCCAAGTACTTTTCTATTTAATTTATTTATTTGGGTTGTGTATATATTCGGCCGTTTCGATGGGAAAAAATTATCAAGTTTTTTGAGTTTTTGATTTTCCTCATCATCATCAATTGTCGGATGTTGGGATTTCAAATGTTTCTTTAAGTTTGAAATTGATCCCCCCTTGTACGATATTAAAGTTTTACAATAACAACACTCCGCCTTTTCATTTTCACATTGTTTTTCCTTCGATGTTTGAATTTTAAAATGCAGCCACACACTGCTTCTTTTTTTGCTAGACTGCCTCTGCGATTGAACAGATGAATTTGGTGTTTCTTGGTTTGTCATAATAATCGAGTTTCTAGAAATTAATAAAATTGTATGTAATTTAATATGCTATAAGTATACAAACCATGAAAAATAACACAGGTACTTACTAATTAAACTATTTATTCCATTATTGCAAAATTAATAAAATTATAAAAATGCAGCAAAAAACTATAAAAATTACACCACACGTGTAAAAACGACAGAAACTAATGAAGATGTGCGTGTTGCATCCAATAAAAATACATTTCGATTTCATATATACAAAAATCGTCATTGTAAGAGTTTATAGCGTAAAAAAAAGTTCAAATTGAAACCGATGATTGGAATAAGTTAGGAGTACAGTATAAACGGGTAAAATTTGGAATTGGGTTTAATCCAAAATTCAAATTGTCGGGATTATACGACATGAAATTAAGAGTAAATCGAAATCCGAATTAAAAGTGGATATAATTAATTCCAAATAATCAGAATAAGTGCTGCTGTGTTAGCTGTTGCAGTTGCCGACTGCCGTGCCGCTGATTTGACATGTGGCATGTGCATGGAGTAGTAATGTAATGTGTATTGTGTGTTATGGGTTGAATTGAAGAATATGAATCCAAATTTTTCTTCTCAAATGTCAAATTGATAAATATGATTTTCAATTTCAATTCAATTGTTCAATAATTTTAAATTTGTAGACTGAATATTTACTCAAATCATAAAGACATAAAGTAACTATGAAGTAACTAGTAACTAACTATAATATTTTCAAGTAACTAGTTAGTTACTTCCCGTGCAGTAACTAGTTAGTTATTAGTTAGTTAGTTACTTTCTGCCCACCACTAATATTAGGTAAATGACTTAATGCAATTATATATATGGGTCATGTGATTATATTGATTTTTTCCCTATATTGATTTATGTGGGAATAAATCAAAGACAAAAAAAATCATTGATGTATTTGGTAATTAGCAAATACACTAAAGCACATAATAATTTGGTATTATAGAAAATTGAGAATATTAAATCATGAGAGTATTGAGGAAAAATATGGAATAATCTTGTGTACCTATGAAATTACACGAGATTATTCTAGAAGTGGCGTGATCTGTAACAATCCCTAAGATTATAAAAAAAATCTTTGTTCGATTTTTGAACAATTGAAGATTACTTTATATGTTGCGCGTGGGCAACGGAAACAAAATTTACAGTTCATTTATTGGAATATTCAGATGAAAAATTCCAACAAATGCACAAATTAGAATATTTAAAAAAATTTAGTAGGTACATCCATCTGTAATATTACAGTGGAGTACAAAAATATATGGACACAAAAAAATAAATTTTTGCTGTCGCAACAAAACAAACTTTTCCACGAACCTGTCGAAGTGGGAAAGGTTGGAACACGGCAGCGAAAAGATAACGTAAAGTCCGTGTAGGACATTAGTTTATATCTACAATCAGTCCCCCTGGTAGCTTTTGACCGAAAAGGAATAACAGGTCAGTGTTGCCTAAATACAACAACGTGGGGCTCGTCCACACCCTGAGATGAGTCTGAATGCCTGAACTCGTGGGCAAGCCGGGCTGAACTTAATAGTATTTGAGGAGGGGAGAGTTCACACACATCCGACAACATTTAAACTTCAAAAAAAAAATTTATTTGATTTCACGATGAAGATTTATATAATTATCTGCATCTGATCGTGGGCAAAAAAAAAAAATGTGAATAGACCAAGAAGAGAAATTTTTGGTTTGAGACAATATCAACCACTTACTTAATTGCTGAGAAAAGCGCATAACTTAGATTGACCAGATATATTATATACTTATATATATCAAAGAAAGGTTTTATCATAAAAAAAGTGATGCATATTAATTGGATGAGTTTACGTGAGGTGCCTTACTGAGATTTGTCCATGAAGTGAGACAAGGAAGCGAGACAAAACAACAACAAAAAAATTAAAGTGAGGTATGATTAAGACGATTTGAGAATTTATCAGTTTCGTAAGAATGTGAGCGAAATTAGATATGAGACTTTAGTGAAAGAGGTTCCCAAAAAAAATAGAACAGGGGTATTTAGTATAATAGAAATTCATTCAAATCAAACTTTAAGGTCTTTAGCGTGAAAAATGCCAACATACTTCCCTTGAAGGTCTTCTACCTCATACATACTATTTCCAATGCATCTTATAACTCGACATTTAACGTATTTCTTTGCCAATTTAGAATTATAACCTTTCGCGAAATCACTTTGAATGAAGTTGCGCCTGTACAATTCTTGACCAGGATAAAACTTCACTTCAGATGAACGAAGATTGTAAGATCTCTCAGCTTTATTGTGACCTTTTGTCAAGTTATTTGAGACTTGGTTGCGAATCTGTTGCAGTTTGGCAAACTCAGGCAGACCCACCACCTCTCCATCCTCCACACAGTCAAGCTCCCTCAGAACTCGATATGCCGAAGCATGCCTTACCATCGGGAAACCAAATACTGTCTGGTAAGGTGTGCGCTCAATAGCACTATGGTATCGAGTTCTCAGTGAGCTCGCAACGTGATGGATGGCCTTGTCCCAATTAGCCTGATCTTCTTGAACGTAAGATCTTACAGCTTCCAAAATTACTCGATTAACGCGTCCTGACGCATTAGATTGAGGTGAATATAAGGCAGTTCGTATGTGTTTTACGCCATACGTAGAAAGAAAACTTTGAAATTCTTTTGATATGAACTGCTTACCATTATCACTATGTAAAAATTCGCAAACACCAAATAAAGGAAAAATATCGTGCTCTATGAACTGAATAATCGCTGAAGCGTTAGCTTTCCGCAGAGGTTTCAAAAACACGAATTTCGAAAAATGGTCTAAAACAATCAAGAGTTGTGAATTACCGTTCTTGGTTCTGGGATAAGGACCAAGCAAATCGATATAAAATCACTGAAATGGTATCAATAGTCTAAAAGTATCAACTCGACATTTAATCATAAAATTAATTTATTACCTAGAAAATTGTATTGGATGTGTATGAGGTGAATATTTATATGAATCTACATATACATATATCCGCAAGCAATTATCATTCGCAAATTGTAAAATTGATTTTTAAATGCTCGTATTTAATTGTATGTAATTGGTGAAAAAGAAATTCAGTAATGGTGTATCAAACTCAAATAATTTTGGGTTTATTACGTACCCCGCATAAATTTTAGTTACTCTATCGGGACTCTATCGTTATTCATTTCCCCTTCCAGTATCGAAACATGCAGAACTCTAGCGGAACATTTTCAGTACTAGTTTAGTTTTGTTTCTAAGTATCGGATGGGTATCGGATTTCATTATCTAAACAGTACCGAGTTCCAGATATTTAAAAAAAATAAAAATGAATTTTAGATGTTTTTCTATTCATTTTTCTTAAGTGCAAGCTGTTTTATATTATTCGGAATATTAGTATAGTTCGAAGACATACTGAAAAAAACACAAGAATTTTTTATTATTTTACCACATCAAATTACCCGACCAAGGTTCGAACTCACGACTTGTGGTGTTTCACGTACAGTATTTTCTCCCTAGCCGCTTCAGCCACAGCACCTTGTAGTCAAACAAGATTTAATTTATAATATAAGCTACACCAGTATCGAAAATCGGGATTGAATCGATATTCTATAGTTACTGCGAGTGATGATTATATCGGATATACTTTTAAATCACGTTTTTCAGTACTCTATCGGAATTGTGAGTCAACACTGCGTGTATCATGTTTTTCAGTACTCTATCGGAATTGTGAGTCAACACTGCGTGTTAAATCACGTTTTTCAGTACTGTATCGGAATTGTGAGTCAACACTGCGTGTATAGTTTGTTTTCAATACTGCGGGGGTATTTTTTTTCTGTACTAGAAACTGATGTAAGTTGATATCTGATACCAGTACTGTGTTAGTATCTGTTCAGTACAAAGAAAAACTCTTACTCCTAATAACTATAATCGTTATTGCTACGTTATTACAACGGAATTGGCAATCAAATGAATAACTATGCAGTGACAATTTTCAGTACTGGTCGTTAAGTACTAGCTAAAATCTATGCGGGGTATTAAATAATTACTGGACGATCTGTATCATGAAAAAAAAATTTTTTTATTTTATCCTATAAGAAAAAATTTTTAATCAATTTTATTCTCAAAAAAATAACAGAATATCTTTACTAAAATGATGTTCAATCGTTAGGTGTTGTGAGATGTATAGCCTCAACTAGGATAAGATGTCAGAGTTTTTCTGTTTTTTTTCTCTTTTTTTTTCTTTATTCCTCAAGGAGAATTACGTAAAACAGAATGTAGGGTTAAAACCAGCAAAAGGATTACCTTGGGAGGGAAGATTCCGCTTCATGGATTTGTGAGCAGTACGCATGTCTTCATTGTAGCCGTAATTTAAAGTTCCCGGGTTTTACAACAACAAACAAAAACGCAAGCGTGATGCATCATGAAAAGGATTACCTGTGCAAAGAAGACGCTACTGGGTATACCAAAAACGTTCTGACAAACGGTGAAATCCGTTCCACATAACACCACCAATCAAACACTCAATTTGATCCGATTGTCTCAAGAAGTATTGTAGAAAGTAGCCACTCGTGCAAAGAAGATCCTGGATGGACCAAAATCGTTCTGACAAACGCGCAGTCTTTCCACTCATCAAGAGTACTAGCGAATCACGAAAACAATAAACTACACGAGGCATATGAGACGTAGTACCCGTGCAAAGAAGACGATCCTGGGTGAACCAAAAATCGTTCTGACAAACGGTGTAATTCGTTTCACATACCGACCCAAAGACGAATCTTAAAATTTCTATTAAATTTACTAAATTATCAAACCAAAATTTAAAAAATCCTAAAATCTAAAATTGACGGTAATTTATAAACGATAAGAAAACAAATTTTTACGACACAAGAACTATATGGCTATGACTTCGCGTGTGGAGTTTTATCTTCCAAACCGAGAAAATCCAAACGGATGGTTAACATGTAAAATTAGGATTGAGTTTCAAACGAAAATCATTCACCTTGTGCCTCACGAAAGTGAAAAACCGGAAAAAATTCGTGATGGTGAGGGCAAGTGACTCGCGCGTAGACCAAAATTTTTGGGCCAATTAACAGTTCTGTATTAAATAAATAAAAAAAAAAAATGTTAATAACTGATATATCTGGCAAATACCCCGTCGCAAACGATAGACTCTGGGTGTACCAAGTCTATGTGACTTACGTGGTTTACCAGTATAGGTAAATATTAAGCAGTCTGACAATAACAAATATTTATGTGAAATAGAATATCCCGTGCAAATAAGACGCTCCCGGGTATACCAAAAACGTTCTGACAAACGTGAAATACAGTTCACATATCAAATTTGAAATTACATAAATAAATTGTAACATGAATGAGCTACAATTCGAAACATGGCCAAATACTAAAAGTTAATAAAAAAAAATTCAGACTGAAAGTCAATTCAAAAGACCAGTAGCAATGAAAGAAAAAAACGAAATGGATGAACATTCAACAATATCAATAAAAAAAAACATACTGATTTGAAGAAAATTAAGTATTTAAGAATATAATACTGTTCGAATGGTTCACTTCAGTTCAGTTCAGTTCACTTCAAAGTTGTAAGAAAAAGGAATTATAAATTTAAATACTAAAAACTAAAAATGAATAAAAAAACCTAAATAGGTTGTCATAAAATACATTACATTCAACTTGAATTATGAAAAAATGGTTTTACAAACGACAGATATATGTTTGCTATGTTTACATTGTGAATATGTTAAATGTTGGCAACGTTATTCACAAGTTTTATCCAACTTGAATCCAATCCAGAAAGAGCGAGATTCAACCAAGTACAAAGCGGAGATTCATCGAGCGTTACTGTGAATGTAAGTCTCTACCAGGGATGCCAGATCTTAATGTTAGTTGGTCGCCCAAAATCAGGAAAGTAGTCGCTCAAATTCGCAGCAATGACCTAAAGTTTTGAACAGGTTTCTGAAAAAAATGTGTTTATATTTTGAAAAAAAAATGTTGACTACTCGTTTTGAAATGGAATAAAAAAACAAATAAAATACAATATTCCTTGAAAATAAAACCTTGTATTATATTTCGATGAAGTTTTTTCACTTAAGATACTTTTCCTTTTTCAAAATATTAGTCTAAATTTTATTATGTAACTTAGGATACTTTTCCAAACCGAGTATTCAATACAAGTAAACCTAATGTTGAGTTAGGGTATTTTTCCAACTCGAAAATTTTTGGATATACAGACTTAAGAAAAAAACACATGAAAAAAAATATTTTCTACATACAGAATTTTTATTAACACAATAATTAAAAAGTGGTTCAATTTTTACATTTCCTCATTGTCTTGTTCAGTCAGGTCTGGATGAATGAGTGGTGAATCGTTCGTTCTCAAGTTGTTATAAAAACTGTGAAAACATTCAGTTATTAGTGGCAGCATTTCAATCAGATCTTTTTTCTTTTCAATATTTATTGGAATTGGTTCTGAATAACACCTGGATACATTTTGGATATTTATGCCATTACAACCACGCCGTCTTATGTTGAGTATTTTAAAAGGCTCATTTTCTGTTAGTGTTGTTTTATATTGTATTTCACCAAAATCTTTAGAATAACGCAACCATTTAACGTTTTGCCAGATAAATTTTTCTTTACTTTCATCGGTTTTGCGCCAAAGTAATTGGTTTTTAGAAGCAGTGGAAAAATCAAAAATTTCACTTTGTGACATTTCTTCGACTACAAATTGTCTTTTAACACCTACTGCTGCTATAAAATTGTACCAATCTCTGGGATCGGATGGTGTATATTTGATGTAGTCTTCTTTTTTTTCCTCTCGATCAACGCATGATCCACATCACACTCCATGTGGCAAAATATCATGAACATAGTGGAAACAAAGCTATTTTTATTCTGCCCTGGACAAGAGTCGCTGAAAAATACTACATGTTTAGTTTCTTGTGAAAGATTGTTCAAATGCTTGAAAAGACATGAAGCTATTTCGTTTCCTCCGCGTTTTCCAATAGAGATTGTGAGATTGAACGTCCATAATTGTCGTTTGTAAAATGACAACGAGGATATTAGAAAAGGAGTTGGAAGGCACTGCAACTGTTGTAAATCGAAAGTAAAAACTTTAAGTTTTGAATCCAATTTTGCAGCACTTTTAGCTTCAGATTTAATCTTGTACGCTAAATCTGCATCTGCATGGTGGCTATCACGCTCTTGATGTAAAGATTCCAATTCATCATGAGATGCTGCCTTTATTTTCAATTTAAGCATTTCACACTTATGACATACATCTACCTGAGGCTTTTTAAATTTTAGATTCATAGAATGAAAAATTTCAGAGTATTTTGTCTGTGAAACTGGTTCAATATGAGACTCTTTATACAATCGGTACATTAAGGATAAGGACAAATCACTGCTCAAGTACTTTTTTTCTGTATTTCTTCGGCTATAATGACTTTCATATGCCGGAAATGATGATATATGACTTTGGACGTCATTTAATTTTTGGTCAGATAATTTATTGATTGGTGTACGATATCCACGCCTATCGGGAACAATGACAGTTCCATTACTTTCTATTTTTTTTTTAATAATTGTCTTGAAAAATTGATCACTTTCATCCAGGGTAAATTTGAAACACTTTTGACAAACAGAGAGCCTTTCGCCTCTTTTAACAAGATAATAAGAATAAGAATATTGTCGGTTTCTCGGTGCAGTAGAACTTTTGATTTTTCTCTCGCATTTTTTATCATGAATTTCAATTAGCCCTGTTAAATGAGCCTGGCGAAGTTTGTAACTGCCTAATGCCCAATACTGATCGAAAATATATTTCTGGTCCTCTTCAGATAACTTTTCCTTACAATTTTTTCGACATTTTTGTAAAATTTTAAACTTTCTTTCTGATACATATTTTCCTTTTTGTGTAGTATAAGACTGCCACGTATTCCTTTTTTTCTGCCTTGATTTTTTATTTTCTTTGTCAGTATTTTCTTGTGATTCAACATTTTGACCCTTATCTTCTAGTTCAACTTGTGGTATATCAGCTTCAATTAAATTAAGTATCAATTGATTCGCAGCCTGTTCTAATTCGCTATTAGCATCAAAAACGCATTCATCACTAGAACTATTAGATGGTACAAAGTCCGGATCGAGTACACTGTCATCATCATCATCATAATCAAAAATTTTAAAATGATTTTGCAGGGAACATAAGTCAAAACAAAATACATTGACAAATGAAGAATGAGTTTCGTTTAAAACAGGCGAATGAAAAAATGTAGAAACTGCAATACCTATAATTACATTTTTATTTTTTAATACTGTTATTTTAAAAAAGCATGATAAAAATTAATCAAATCGTTTTTTACATATAGGATATTTTAAATGTACAGTTACATACAATATTTGTATTTTCATTTGTATCAAATTATTATAAAAATTGTTAACTTACTGTTGTTTCTGCATGACATATCGTTGTTACAATGAGAAAATGTGTTGGGTTTACCACTAGAAGACGTGGCGTTGCTAGTTAACGGTCTTTCAGCAAATTTCGAACGAGCCAACAACACCATTTGTTTCCCTCGACTCATACTGGGCTTTTAAAGTTTTACATAAATAAAACTGTATAGCTGCTCTTGCCTATTTGTTCCACAAACATTTAAAATCTAACACAATTTCGTAATGTAAAAGTATACCTTTCACTTTGACTAACTACGCGAAACTAACTTCAGTATCACTGTAACAAGTGTAATACACACACAAAAATAGCTTAAGTCGATATAAATTAACAGCTTTTCTATTCTTAAGTTTGAAAAAGTAGCTTGGGTTACTTAAGCTACTTTTTCCTGGCTATACATCGAATAATTTTATACTGAATATAATCTTAAGTAGACTTATGATCGGTAAACAAGGTATTTTCAATTTGGGAAATTAACTAACATAGACATAAGATATTTTTCCTTATTTAACTCAACTAGGATTTTGCTGTTAAAATACAGTTAATTTCCCACATAAGTGGTTTTTCCAAAATAACATGCGCTGCTTAATTCAACATATTAGGACTAAGTTAACATAAGTTATTTTTCCAAAGGTATATATAAATCATAACGACATAAGCTATTTTGTTGTTCAAATATAACTATGCGACTAGTGATTGTATTATTACGCAGATAAGCTAAAACTGAAGTACTAATTAATTATCTTTTTTCAAATTATTATAAAAAACGAATTTATCATAAGTCGACATAAGCCACTTTGGCTTTTGAGCACAGATATGTATGTTTAACTCTAGGGATAGGGAAAATTATAGGCGTTTATGATGCTAAAACTCATTTATTCGTATTAAAAAAAAAAAAAAAACATTAACGTTTTAATCACATAACAAAAACAAAATATTACAAAAATATTCAACTGGGTTTTCTGGTACAATTTTTTTTATCTGTTTCGTTTTTCCAATCTATGAAAATAAATTTGTTCCATTGATTTTCAATTTTTGTTTATTCTGTGTTGTTACCAATCATATTTAAAGGTAGGTCACTAAATGCAGGTCTTTGTACGTGACTTAGGCATATGCAGATGTGGCCAAATTATCATAACGTTTCTTATTTTTTGTTATGGAAGGATTGGGTTACGGCTATAATATAAGGAAAAATACTAATTTTTGTATTAAAATAGAACATTTATTGTCTCTTATATTTAGTGAACAATCCTTTTGCCTTCCTTAAAGCTTTAACTCTTAATTGCATTCTTTTTATTAGTTTTATTGCTGTATACTTTATTTTTTGATTACCTATCCAAACTTTTCTAAATGATTTTATTAATTCTTCTCTTGTTGTGGGTTGCATTTTTTTAACTTCTTGTTTCAAAATACTCCATATATTTTCTATAGAGTTCATGTCTGGGCTGTTTGGTGCCCAATCTAATAGTTTTATTTTGTTTATTTGGAGTAGTCATGAGTTGAGACATGAGACATGAGTTTAGACATGGAGCACCATCTTGCATGAAAATGCCATGTCTTCCAAATTTTATTTTTATTTTTGGGATTAAATGCTCTTTTAAAAGATTTTGATATTTCTCAGCATTTAGTTTTCCATCAGTAACAACTAAATTAAATAGTACTTACTTTAGATGAAATGGCACCCCATACCATAACTCTCACAGGCTGTTTCATCTGCTGGGCTACACAACTTGGGTGGTATTCTTCTCCTTTCTTCTCCTCACGTTTCGGAAAGTTTTTAGCGTTAAACACATCATTGTTTCGTCACTAAACACGACCTGTGAAAAAAATAATATGGCGTTCTATCAATTATTATTTTTGGAAAATAAGAAAATTCAATGGCACCATATTACATTTTCAATAATTAGCTGAAAATAATAATCGAAACAACTTACTTTTTCCCATTTTCTCTGGTTCCATTTTAAGAATGTTTTGGACCATTTTTTTCTCTGTTGGGCACTTTGTTTTGCTAAAATTTGCATTTTTCTTGGCCTTCTTGTTTTCAGGCCTGCTTCGACCAGTCTTCTTCGCAAAGTTCTTTCAGATATTGTTACGCCATGCCTTCACAGATAAAAATTTTGGAGTAAATTTTAGTTTTTTTAGTATTACATATACATAGGTCCACACCAAAAAACTATTAAAAACTAATAGTTGTGAAGTATTAAACATTATTTTTAATAGTAACATAGTTTAAACATTAGCACTCACTGTATTAAAAATTTAATTTAATAATTATGGTGCAAATGGCAATACTTATTGGATTGTGTAAGAAATAACGAAATTATTAAATTTAAATTGAATTAAATTTTTGCAAAAGGGATATAAAGATTACTTTCTGGTGTACCCAGCCGGTCGTGGTTCCAGCTGCTTCAGTCCGGTGGGGGGGGGTTCTTCGGGACACCTCCTGAAAGTGGTTCGTTATACTTACATAATTGACCGGCATATCGCAGAGACTTATAAAGACCAATGATAATGTATGCATGATCTTCATTCAAGACGGAAATGAACGTTTAGTCAACAGACGGAAAAGTCATTGGGAAGAAAGAAATCGAAAAAAAAAAAAACTTCACATCAATAAACAGGATCAAGTATCATCCCACCATCATTGTGGCTCATATCACCTCAAAACACCTTACCTTGGCCGTATTCAAGCTGTCATCGTTTACTCTAATTGATTTTAATTTTCTTGTTTTTTTTTTGTTTTTTTTTTTTATAATAAGGAAAGACAAATTATTTTCTCTATTTCATGATATCCATTTATTCAAAAATAATTTATATATACAGGGTGTTTCCGTTCCGCAGGTACAACAGGATACCATAGATAGGGCTCATCGAGACAAACAAAAAATCGTTTTGGAGGGGGGGGGGGGGAAATCTCAACGGTTTAGGAGTTAGAGGGGGTTAAAGATTTTTGGTACTTTTTTCATATTTTACCCTATAACTTTTTACAAGGGCACGCTAGGCTCACCAACTCTTTTACATAATTGTGAAGGACTCCTGTGCCTTTCCATCAACATCTTACCTGCTGCTGTGTATCCGACCATTCAGAAGTTATAAGGCCTATCTTCATTTTTTTCAAAAAATGCACCCACCCCACCAATACGATTTTTTGTTTCCCTTGCCGAGACCTATCCGTAGTTTTCCGGTCGGACACCGTAACGGAATCACCCTGTATATATAGATATAATTTTTTTTTCTTTTCACTTGTAATTTCTTATTGCACTTTGATTTATAATTAAAAGTATTAGATATTTAAGTTTCTCAAAAAGATAGCCGACAAAAATATATAGTGATCTAAATTGAAACAACTTCTTTGTTTGCTTTCAAAATTAGACTGATTTTATTATTTTATTTAAAAATTCATTACAACTCTTAATTTTCTAAAATTTTATAATTTTATTTAGTGAGAATTATTACATTTTTAATTCTCACGATTTACCTATAACATTGAAATTTGATGCCTTCTTATTCTGTACTTTATGAATTTATGAATTTGCGTTTCTTGCAGTTTTTTATAATTTAGAATTTTCTAGTCGTGTGAAAGGAAATAAAATGTAAAATTACGTCTGAAAATTTGTTATTAGAACCCGTATATAACACTTCCCCTCCGAGATTCTTCGGTCCCTGAAGAATCGATTGTATTAGTTTATTCTTGTGTTTTTTGGCAAGAAATTTCAATGTTATTTACAGTTTTATTTTGTTTATTTCTTAAAAAACAATAGATTAAAGAAAATGTTTAAATTAGTAATACAAAAAATCCTGAGCTTAAAGAATAGTTATAGCAACTTTACTCTTATACTCGTTATACTTACTTAATATTTTCTCTATTTCTAATATTTTCAATATTTAGGTTTTCTAAAGTGATATTGTTTATAATTTTATTCATGTTATAATTATTGTTATACAAAACAATGTTTTCTTGAAAACTATTAAATGAATTTGAGAATTTAAAGTTTTTAATTTCTATGTCACAATTCATAAACTTTATTACATTATTTCCCTTTATAGTTATGTTTTGATTTATGCAGTTTTGTTTTATATTAATGACTTCAATGTTTTTTGTTATAATTACACCATTTTCAATTTCTTCAATAGATTTTTCTTTATTGATTATAAATTTACATGTATTTATATTTGAAAACAAATTTCTAATGCAAAGATTTTTATGATTTCTAAGATTTTTTTTATTAAGAATTTCTTCAGTGTAAATGTATACATTTTTGTCTGAAATTATAACTTTTTCATTTTTATAATCTAATTCTTCGTTTTTTGAATTAGGAAATGGGAGAATCAAGGCATTAAAATGTTTTTGTTTTGAAAATATTGGTATTAAGACCGTAAAAACTATTGTATTTTCTTTAGTCATTACTGCACTTTTTATAAATGGTAATACGTCAACAGTAATATTATAAGTTTGGATTTCTACCGGTGTTAGAATATCATGAGCGAGAATATTAAGCTTACTTAGGAGGATGTTATCTTTTATCATTTCGACGTGCTTGTTTAAGTTTAGTATATCAGAAAATATTTGCAGCGTGTATTCTTGGCTTCTTGTTTCTTCAGTATTTAGGCGATTTTTTTCGATTTGGTTAAGAAAGCTTTTCAATTTTTCTTGTTGTTGATTTACATGGTCTTTAATTTTTTCAACTCATTCAATTAATTTTTGATTAATAACTACTTGTTTATTAGATTGATCTGTTATTTCTTTATAATTTGAATCAAGGTTGTTCAAATGATTGGAAATTTCTTCAGCATCGTCGGAATCCATAGTACCGGCTAATAATTTAAAACCTTTACCGAGAATGTTTATCGCACCTCTTTTTTTTCTATGTTTTATAGGTATAATACTATTAACATTATGCTCTAACATTTTTATTTCTCTGTTTAATAGAATTGAATTGGGATTTTGATTTTGATCATTTAATTTTAATGCTTTGATATTTGATTTGAGTGCTTGAATGACGTTAGTATAATCTGTTAAATTGACGATATGTAGAATTTTTAAGTAATTTTCTATGAAAGGTCTTCCGTCCATTTTCAAAATAGCATAGCCTCCATCTCCGTAAATAGGCGTTATGACCAGATTTTGTGTTTCAGAAGTTATCCAAATTATCTTTAAATTTAGTAGAAAAAGAATTGTGAGCTTCATTTCTGAAATTAAAATTTATTTGATGTTTAAATTTCCTTTTTAGTTGTGTTTTGTAATATTTTGTATTTCTTCTATTACTCTTATCTATAACATAATTTTTATTTTTTGAATACTCTTTAAGTCTTTTATATTTCGGGCTGTTTTTTGTTATATCTCTGTTTTTAACAAGATTTTCAGTTAGTGTAGGATTAGTCTTTATTTTTGTTTATTTTTTCTATTCTTTCGCGTTTTTCTTTTTCATATTTGTCTTTTAAAGTTTCTATTTCGTTTTTATCAAAATTATTTAGAATAAAGTCTATGGGCCTAAAATTAGTTGTTGAGTGTATTGTATTGTTGTACGAGGTTAAGATTTTAAAGATCTTGTCATCTAAATTATCAATACTTTTTTCTACATTTATAATTCTCATATGCTCATTCAACGTCCCGTGTAGTCTCTCTATATCACTGTTACCTGTTTTGTTAAAAGACGTTGTTTGGTGAAATTTTATACTATTTTGTTTAAGAAATAGTTCTACTGCGTTATGGATAATGCATCTTTCACCATCAGATACAAGAGTTTTCATTTTTCCTAAAAATCTAATTCTCTCTCTTATAGCTTCTAAAACAGATATCCAGGTTCGATCATTTAATTTATGAATAGTTGCATACTTAGAAAATTTATCTGTAGTAGTGAGGTATGGTTTATTTCTTTCAGGGAACCATATGTCCATGTATACAATATCATTGAAATTGTTGGGAGTTTCCATTATATTAAAAGTAATTTTAGCAGGGTTTCTATCATGCTTGGCCAGATTACAGACTTCACAATTATTTATGACTTTATTAATTTCCAATAAGAGATTTGGGTAGTAGTATTTTTCTTTTAATTCGAGAAAAACTTCATTAATGCCTCTATGATTATTACGTAGGTGTTCATTTTTTATTATGGTCAGTATTTCATTTTTATCTGTAATATCTGTTAGTTTTTTTGATGATTTTAAAATCTTTAAATTTTTATTGTTCGAAAAGTACTTTTGATACAAATTTTGAAATTTTATAAAAAGTCTCGTATTTTCGCAATATACACACATAATACCCCGGTCAATTATTACTTTTTTCATAAGTTCTAGAAGGTTGCTATTTTCTTTTACAAAAATTCTATTTTGACATTTTTTGTGAATGATTTTCAGAGAATAACTCTCTTTGGTAGATTCTTCTAAGTAAATTTGATTTTTAAAAAGATTTATAGGCTTTTCAGTAATATAGATTAGATCGATTCCATCTTCCCTTGCACTGTGAATAGTTGCATCGGTCGATATAACTTCATCGTTATCATGACTTTGTGCATTGCTCACTTCAGGTACATTTTCATTATTGAGAATTTCCAAATTATTCTTATCAAATAAATAACTTAAGTTAGCATCGAAACCAGACGACAACATTCTTTCGTTATCATCCTGAATGTTAATTCTAGATAAACCGTCAGCAACACAATTTTGTTTCCCTTTCACGTATTCTACACTAAAATTAAATTCGTTCAATCGAATTTTCCACCTTTGGAGTTTACAGTTAGGTTCTTTCAAGCCATTAAGCCAAATAAGGGGTCTATGGTCCGTTTTGATAATAAATCTGCGGCCGAATAAATAAGGCCTGAATTGTTTGGTCGCCCACAAGATGGCCAAGAGCTCTTTCTCAATCGTTGAATAATTTTTCTCATGTTTATTCAACGTACGCGAAATGTAAGCCACAGGATGGTTATTTTGTGAAAGGACGGCTCCTATTGCAAATTCGGATGCATCCGTAGTGAGTACAAAAGTTTTGTTGAAGTCAGGGTATACTAAAATTGGATCTGATGCTAGGAGTGTCTTAAGTTTTTCAAACGCATTTTGGTAATCTTGATCATTTAGGTTTATTTTCATGCCTTTTTTAAGGTATTTGATTAGAGGATATGCAACTTTGGCGTAATCCCTTATAAATTTTCTATAAAAACCCGTTATACCAAGAAAACTTTTTATCTCTTTTTGATTTTTTGGTAATTTAATTTTCAAGATTGATTCTACTTTTTTTGGGTTCGGTTTGATTCCTCTATCTGTAACAAGATGACCTAAAAATTCTGTCTCTCTACATAAAAATGAACATTTATCTATTTGGACCTTAAGGTTCACGTATGATAATTTTTGAAAAATTTTTTGCAACGCTTGAATATGCTCTTGGAAGGAGGTGGAAAATATAAGAATGTCGTCCATATAAACGACGCATATTATGTTGATAAATTCTTTTAAAACTTCATTTATCATACTTTGAAAAGTGGCAGGTCCGTTTTTTAAACCAAAGGGCATGCGAAGAAATTCGTAGTGGCCACTTGCAGTCGAAAAAGCTGTCTTTGCTCTATCTTGAGGATCTACTTCGATTTGGTGAAATCCCTTCGCCAGATCGAGGGTGGTGAAATAATTTGCATTGCCTAATTTTTCAAGAATATCTTCAAGATTAGGAATGGGGAATTTGTCATCTACAGTTACTTCGTTCAGTTTTCTGTAGTCGATGACAATACGCCATTTTTGCTTTTCACTGTGATCCAGCTTTTTCGGGACTACCCATATGGGAGAATTATATGGGGAGTTCGAAGGTTGAATTATTTTACAACGGAGCATCTCTTCTATCTGGCGATCTACCTCCTTTTTGTGGATTTCGGGGTATCGGTATAATTTTGAGTATATTGGGATATTGTTTTTTGTTACTATTCTGTGTTTAATTTCACTGGTAAATGATAAATTATCACCCTCTTTATAGAATACGTTTTTATTATTTAGTATAACTTTATGCAATAATTTTCTTTCTTCCTTATTTAAATGAGAAGTTTGAATATAATCTAACAGGTTGAAACTATTTACTTCATTAGAAAAAAGTTGGAAAAATTATAGCTGGAAAAATAATACTTTTCTTCTTCATCATTTAAAAATATTTGTATTTTTGAATTTTTTGTTTCCAATGTGCGTTTTTTGTAGTTAATTATTGCATTTAGTGGTACTAAAATATTATTACCTATAATACCATCAAATTTTTCATGAAACTTAACCTCTAAAAATTCTACAAAGTAATCTTTTTCTTTAAGGATTTCAAAAAGTGGTATTCTACATTTTATATTTGAATAAACACTGTGATTGAGGGTCTTTAAACATTCTTATTAAGGTTTTCCATTTTGGTTGACAAAGATTTGGATTTATGATACTGAATTCTGCTCCAGTATCAATGATGAAACGTAGGGTTTTATTGGATTTTTAATAACTAAATAGGGTAGTTGTTTAAGTGGTCTTGTTGAAAATTTTCATGTTCATTTGTTGAAATATCCATCGGCTCTGTATTATTGTTATTATTTCTGTAACTTCTTTGTGAAAATTGTCTACTTTGATTAGAGCTATTTTGAAAATTATTTGGATTATCGTGATTTCTTACAGCATTTGGATTACGAATATTCTGGGATCTAATTTGATTAGAAGAAGACGAATTTCGGTTATCGTTTGCATTAAAATTGGTACTGTTTGAATTACCTGGGTTTTGAGAGAATCTGGTTTGATTTGGGACAGCAGGATTTCTATTAAAATTTCTACCTGTGTTTGCATTATTTAAGCCGTGAGGAGAAAGATTTTTATTTGCAATATTGTTTAAGCACAAACAATATAATAATACAGATATATAAAAACTGTTGTACAAAATGTTGCATATGAATTTTGGTTAACTGACAACGATTAACTGACAAATGTGATATGATTAGCAAAGACATAAACCTATCATGATGTTATAGTTATATAATAAAATAAAATGACAAAGCTTTCAGTTTTTTGTTTCCTTTTCCTTTAGGTACAATAATTGTTAACCGACAACAACAAAAATATGTGACAAGCAAATAAAAGACATTATTATTGTATGTAGGTATATTGTATACATAAATATTGTATTTTACTTTTGCTGACGCACAAGTAACTGTTCAGTTCAACCGACAATTGTATGGTTTAAAGAATTATAAATATTTTATAGGTATTTTAGATTTATGTACAGTAGAATCTCGATAATTTTACCTAATTAAAACTACCCTCGTTGAAATTACGGGATAGTAGAAATTATTGAATACAAAATTTAAACTAAATATGTACATATGTATGGAAGTAAAACGCACACATGAAATTAAAAAAAGATTAGTTCATTTATTTCATATTTCTCAATTTTTAATTAACACAAAAAAAAAATCAAAAATAAAGCCTTTCACAAATCAAATCAAACTTAGATTTTTTGCGATTTACATGTTCAAATATGTATTTTATGTGTAAATTCATGCATAAATTATGGCTGTTGAAATTATAGAGTAAGCAAAATTTCTTTCGCTGTAAATATAGGAAATTATCAGGTAGTAAAATTATCGAGATTCTACTGTATTCACTTTTTTGATAATTGGATGCCCCACTTTCTAAACCTATGTTTAGTTCCTATAGTTATCACTGTTCAGATTGTTCAGAACAAGATCACGCTTCCAGTATATCTTTTTATTGTAGAGTTTATTTCCACATATGAACATACTACATACTATATATTGTATAGATACATAGAATACAACATCTGCTTGTTTAAATCACGTTCACGTTTATATATCAAATAATAATATTCTTGAATGCATGCATGTGTTAACACTTCTGTCAGCAAGAAAATTTTTTTTTTTTTTACTTTTTAAAGGCAAATGGTCATTAAGTTAATGAATTTGGGAATAAATATGAATTTTTTTTGGGGTGTTATCATCTATCATCTGGAAAATATTTAAAAGATATTAATTTTTTTATTTGAAGGATTTTGAAACAATGTCAGTTGGAATGAAACAATGTACCTATTTTCCAAAAACTTCATACATACATATACATGTATCGCTTCGGGTCAGCGCCGTATTTAAGCATAGGCTGCAGCCTATGGGCCAGCACCACAAGAAGACTCCTTATTTTATTTTATTTTTTTTGTTTGCTTGTGAGATAGAGATTTTTACATTTAGACAAAGTAAAGGGTGAGTTCCGGAGGTTTTTTTTTGTAAAACCCCGGTAAGTCCCGCACTACAAGTCCAGGCAAGGGGCTACAGATCCTAAATACGGTCCTGCTTCGGGTTAAAAACTGCTCAGTGATTGTTCAATTTTAATGAGGCAAATTTTCGGACGAGAATGGTTTTTTTCACCTTTCCATCTTGAAATTGGCGTAATGGATAAGCCTGAATCCCGACGGAATTCATAATTTAACAAATAAAAGAAAAACTATATAATTGATTGTTTTCTAAATGGCTAAAAACTCGACACTTCGGAATTCAATGTTTCTTCGGGAATAACATTTTTCTTTTTTTTAACCCAAAACTCTTTAAAACAGTCGCTAAATGGTTATCCAAATGTCCAAAATTGGAGAATCCTAAGCAACTATCTATAAGAACCATCTACACAGACAACCTCCATTGCTTTGGCTAAATAAAATTTCAATTTTACCTAATTTCAAAAAAAAAAATCGAACAACAGTATCTAGCACCATGTACACATTAGGTGGTTGTAACAACCGACGCAAAACCTGTTTTTAAAACTGATTAAATTACATCTGAAGGAAATACGACCAGTTCTAACGAGAGTGTGAGTATATTACAGCCGTGAAGCAAGGTTAATATAATATAGGTTACATCTTCCCATAGGCATTACCTACTTACAATAAAAAAGTGATCAATGTGACGTCACAAGTATCAAATAATTGACATAAAAAACAAACAAAAATTTCTTTCATATATGGGAAGATGTAATCCAAGGTTAATATAATATATAGGTTACATCTTCCCATATATGAAAGAAATTTTTGTTTGTTTTTATGTCAATTGTTTGATACTTGTGACGTCACATTGACGTCACATTGATCACTTTTTTATTGTAAGTAGGTAATGCCTATGGGAAGATGTAACCTATATTATATTAACCTTGGCCGTGAAGCCTATAACAAATCATAAACAATTACCATGTTTATGCGACACATTAATTCGCATTAACTAACTCCATCTTGACTAAATACGGATGCATAAACCAAATTTCAATGCGCATTTAAAATGTGCATATACATTTTATTCGTTTTAAGTAATTGTTATTACACACGCAGATGGTTACCGTTTTGAGTGAGAACGAAATGTTGTATTACGCATAAACACTAATTAAAATGTATTATCTCAAAACGATGCTTAAAACGTTTTAGAGTTAATACGTTTTAATCTTTGTGCATAAACAAGGTAAATGTCAGCTATAAGTTAGAAATGGAAAAAATCAAAAAATCATGATGAAGTGAAAAGTGGAAACATAAATAAAAAAAACTCAAAGTTGTTCGGTAATGTTGTTGTTGTTTTAAGTTTTTAAAAAAACTATAGTTAAGACGCAAACATAAAAATTGTTTGTTCTTCTTCTTTATTACCACTGAATAACATTTCAGTTCATTTACAATACCCATCTGTATTATTATATTATTTGTGGTTTAAGTTATTTGCAAAAAAGTTTCTTTGCGAAGCATTTGGATTTATTTGGTTCATGCGTAAATTTTGTTTGTAGGTTTGTTAATTAAATAAACCAGAAGGACCCATTTTTTGATATTTTCCATTTATAATGATTTTATAGGCATCTTCTAGTGTGTTAGGATTTCTGCTAAAAATCACACTGCGTGCGGGTTCTGGCAAATTATTTTTAAAAGTCTCTAAAGCGATTCTCTTGTTACTTTCAATATTATGGTTGTTTAAATTGTCTGGATTCAAAAGAAAATAATTATTGAGCCTACAGAGATATTTATTAATTGTTTCGTAAAAATCTCCAATTGTAGTGACTACACGACAAGATCGCATTTTGTCTAAAAGATTATCTGCTGATAGTTTTTCACCGTGATTTTTCAATAGCAGAGCTTTTATTTCTGTCCAATCAGTAGGACTACCATGTATCTGTATTGTTTTTTTTGCATCACCTTTTATTCTATCTGTCACATAGCCTTTCAAAATTTTCGCACTAAATTCGTCAAAAACATTAATTGTAGACATAATATTCTCTCAACTCTTTGTATAATTTCAGGAAGTAAATTCGCGTCTTTACCATCAAATTCGGGTATGTGATTAATAAAATCAAAAATAATTTTAAACTTGTTAGCAACACTTAATTCTTCCATTTCAAATTTTATTTATGTGTTAGAAACTATTACAATTTTATTTGTTTAAAAGTCACTTATTTAAGAATTAATTTGTTTATAATCTATTTATTCTACTTTATTTATTTACCTATCTATTTATTTATTTAATTATTTATTTATCACTTTTTTTTTTTTTCGAAAATTTGCTTACCAGATGTGTAGATGTGTAGAATTATAGTTCAATAAAATTGTTGTTCTGTTTGTTGTGGTTCCTGTTCCTGTCGATAAAACGTAAGTTGTATGATGTTGAGTTGAAAATTGTTTTTCCCTTCGTTATTGTTCTAGTTCTTCCTTTTGTTGATGTTGACGAATCTTCTGGTGTTAAATCCTTAAATCCTTTTTCTCTTATTGCTACTTTTATTTTTGTTATTTATTTATTATTAATTTTTTTTTTTTTTAATACTTGTGTTTTTATTTATTTATTTATTTGCACATATGTATCTTTATTGAATTGTTTATTTCACAAAAAACAAAACAATTTTTTTTTTTTTTTTTTTTTTTTTAACTGAAAAATAGCAAGCACTTTGCCACTTAAACTTTTAAATAACTCTTCACAAATAGTTATCAAGGCTTTTCTATTTCCTTTAGTAAGTCACTAATTAATTCCTTGAAAATAAGAACTTTATTTTGGTAGGTTTCTAGTTAATTCTTCTTAACTTAGAACTTTATTTTAGTAGGTTTCTAGTTAATTCTTCTTAACTTAGAACTTTTTTAGTAGGTTCTCTAGTTAATTCTTCTTAACTTAGAACGACTGCGCCAGTGATCTAAATTGAAACAACTTCTTTGTTTGCTTTCAAAATTAGACTGATTTTATTATTTTATTTAAAAATTCATTACAACTCTTAATTTTCTAAAATTTTATAATTTTATTTAGTGAGAATTATTACATTTTTAATTCTCACGATTTATAACATTGAAATTTGATGCCTTCTTATTCTGTACTTTATGAATTTATGAATTTGCGTTTCTTGCAGTTTTTTATAATTTAGAATTTTCTAGTCGTGTGAAAGGAAATAAAATGTAAAATTACGTCTGAAAATTTGTTATTAGAACCCGTATATAACAATATGATATACTTAATTTGTATATAAATGTGAAACTACTAGACACTTAATATTGATAATTCACTTTTTTTAGATTACATTAAAACTGGACAAGACTAATTTTACTTCATATATCAATAGATCCCTAAATATATGTATGCATGTTGCATGATAAATTAATTCACTTTTTATAAACTTTTGGTTTAATAATTATATACATTTTCAAATTTCAATTTGCTCCAACCCAAACCTGATGTTAGTAAGTTTTTAGATCTCTTAGAATTATGTGCACTTTCCCCTGTGAACATAACGTTTCCAACTCATTTTTCTAGTTCCAATGCTACTTTACTAGACATCTTTCTAATTTCCAATTCAGATAAAGTACTTAAATTTGACCAAACTTCTGTTCCTGCATTCTCAAAGCATGACCTAATTTTCCTGGATGTTGAGTGGCATAGTATAAGTAATATATCACCCATTTCATTTCATTATTATAATTTTAAGTCCATAAATCTTGATAATCTATTGTATGAAGCGGCTTCCTTAAACTGGCTTAACCTACTCAGCTTGCACTCAATTGATGAACAATTAAATTTATTTGAAAACCATATTACTTTTTTATTCAATAAACATGTTCCAATTAGATTGCGGAAAAACCACTCGCCTTCTTGTCCCTGGTTAACACCTAATATATTTTCTTTAATGAAAAAAAGGGATCTTTCCTATCTGAAATGGAAACGGTATCGTCTGCCTATGTTATGGAATTTATAAAAACAGCTCAGAAACAAGGTTAACTCGGCAGTGAAACTTTCCAAAATAATTATTTTAAATCCAAATTTGATATGTCCCAGCCTACCAACAAATTGTGGTCTAACCTAAAACAAATTGGTGTTGTTAGCAAAAGCGTGAACATTGTTGCTGACCTCGACCCGGAAGAGTTAAATGCAGTCTTTACGTCACATCTCGGAATGTCTGACCCTGATGAAGAAATAGTTCTTGAGCAAAATGAACATAGCTTTGAGGGCTTTTCATTTACCCCAGTTACTTTCGTGGATGTTTTTAAGTCCATTTTTTCTATTAAATCATGTGCCACCGGTTTGGATAACCTTAATCCCAATTTCATTAAATTACTGGCTCCAGTTATCACACCTGTCTTAGTGCATATTTTCAATAATATTATAACCAGTTCTAATTTTTTCCCGCCCGCTGGAAAACTGTAAAGATTGTCCCTGTTCCCAAAAAGTCTAAATCTAAATTGCAAGAGTTTCGCCCTATAGCCATCCTTCCATTCATATCTAAAGTTTTTGAAAAACTCATCACATCTCAAATGAGAGATTATCTTGAAACTAACAAATTTCTGGTTGAATTTCAATCTGGTTTTAGGAAGCACAGAAGCTGCGTCACAGCTCTTTTAAAAATACCTGACGATTTACGTCAGGATCTTGATGAGGATAAAACTGCTGTAGCTGCTCTATTAGATTTTTCGAAAGCATTCGACTGTGTTAATCACCGCTTACTCTTGTCGAAACTAAAATCTAATTTCAGGTTTTGCAATGCTGCTACCAAACTGATTAAATCTTATTTGGTGGAACGCTCTCAAATTGTTGTCTGTTGCAGCAAGCTATCCTCTCGTATAAAAAATCCTATTGGTGTGCCACAAGGTTCGATATTAGGTCCCCTCTTGTTCTCACTTTTTATAAATGACCTCCCTCTAGTAATTAAAAATACTTCATATCACATGTATGCAGACGACTTGCAGATTTACACCTCTGGACCAAAAGATCGCATCGTAGAAACAGTTAATTCCATCAATTCTGACTTAATTTCTATAAGTAACTGGGCCACTGCGAATCAACTACGTCTAAACTGTGATAAATCTCTCTGCATTGCATTCGACCGAAATTTAATCCCGTACGAAAATCTACCAAACCTAGTCATGGATGGTTCTGTTCTCCCGTACAGGGACACAGTTTGTAATCTAGGAATCATTTTTGATAGATCACTGACTTGGACTAACCACATTAACCCTCTGATAGGTAAAGTATACGGTATACTTCGAAAGCTATCCACATGTGCATACTTCACCCCAGTTCCTACAAGACGTCTACTTGTGAGAACTTTAATTATCCCTTTAATAATATATGGGTGTGAAATTTTTACTGAAATGGACTCCGTATCCAGACGTAAGTTTGATGTGGCCTTCAACTCCTGTATCAGATATATCTTTGGACTGAAGCGTTATGACCACATCTCTTCTTTTAAAAATTCTGTTCTTGGGTGTTCATTATCTACATATTTAGACTTCAGGTGTCTTATCTTTCTGCGTAACCTAATGGTTACTAAACAGCCACCGTACCTGTATAGTAAATTAAACTTCTTACTCTCCGAACGCTCTTGTGCTTTAAAAACTTATCGTTCCAAATCAGCTCTTTCGAATAGACAATTCCTTATCTCTACAGTCATTAAGTGGAATGAACTTTCGCTGGGTTTACGTAGACAGTGGGCCTCTAGTGGATTCAAATACAAGCTTTTTGATCATCTCAAGCATTCATGAAATTATGTTTATCTATTCTGTGCTCATATTTTATACATATATGAATACTATTTATACTTTTATTTCTCTAAATATAAATTTATTCTTTGTATACTTATAAATTTTGTACATATGTATCATGCACTTATTCAACTTAAATCTTAGTTAAGCTTATTATTTAATTTATAATTTACATTATTTCCTTTTTGATCTTTTTCTTTTATTCTTATTTTTTTTTTTTTTTATTATTGTTTTTTTACATACTCACATATAATAAGATTGTAAATCTTACTTGTGATTGTTATATTAATTATGAAATAAATAAATAAATAAATAAAATAAATATACCTACATATACAGGGTGTTTTCTTTCTACGTACATTAATTGGTACCACGATATTCGCTGGACTATTCCATGAAAAAAATTGTACTAGCGAAACTTTCGATCGTGTCTATTTTCGCCGCTAGAGGGCGTTCAAAATTATGATTTTTATGCAAGACCTCTCAACACAAAATCACCTGTAACTTTTTTTGCACCCTATGTATCAAAATTTTTCTTTTCATTATGAATGGCTATTAAAATTACCTTTTATTTGGTGTATAACTTATTGTATGTAATAATTTCACTTTCAAGAAAAGAGGTCATAAACTTGAAATTTATGATTTTTTTTTTCCTAAAATTTTCTCAATTAATTGGGCTCCTGAAAAAAAAATTCACTAACAAAAATTTTTTTTTTATTTATTAAGAAAGCTAATATTATGTATAAAAAAACAAAAAAAATGTCAGTTCAATACCGCTATCCGTTATCATGTAATTAAGGATCATAGGTGTGCGAAAAATTATTAATTCTCATTAATCAATGTGTGAGTATATCAATTATCGTTATGTACTACCGAATATTCGTTACATCATTGCTGAATAGTGTACTCTGAGTAGGATAATATGAAGGCTGTCACGGTGTGCGTGAACTTGAAATTTTTATGTATAATTATATTAGGTAAATGACTTAAGAGCCAAATTTAGTGAAATGGCCTGCAAAGTGACCGCCTACAGCCTACATTTCTCAACCAATTTTCATGAAATTTCGAATATAGATAGGTTTAAGGGAATTGTGGTGCTTAAGCGAAACAGATTTTTGAAAAAAATTCTTTATTTCAAAAATACAAGGATTCAAAGTGAGGCTGTTTTGCGATTTTGGGCCTTCAAAGTGACCACCTACAGCTTACAATTTTAAACTGATATTCATGAAATTTTGAATATACTTAGATAGGTGGAAGGGAATTGTGGTGCTTAAGCGAAACAGATTTTTAAATTTTGATCCTTAAATTTTTTTATATTCGATTTTCGAAGATACTCACAAAACAAAAATTCACTAAACTTTTCACACATTTTTCATGTATTAAAACGTTTAGATATTATATTTTTTTCTTATAGGATTTAAATTTAACCTTTTCCAAAAAGTTTAAAATAAATTTTAAGGAAATTGGTTACGTAGTTTAATTATTATAAATAAAACAAATTGTTAATTTTTCATAAAATTTTATTACTAATTTTTCTCATCACAGGATTTTTTTTGCATACCTTTAGGATTGAATAAAAATTACATAGATAGTATAAACTCTATAAAAACGATGCAATAAAAAATGTGATTGTAGAGTAGTATGTGTGATAATAAAAAGTAACATAAGCAGCATGTAAAATTTATGTTGTTTACTTAGGCTGCACATTGTAGGCTGTATTGCATCGATTTGAGTCAAATAAAATGCACTAAGTCAGAAAATAGTTCAAGAATTAAAATGTTTTCCTTTTTTCAAGGATCAAGGTATGAACCATGGAGGGCCCCATTGAGGTGAAAAAAAAGTTGTTTGTCGAAGGGAGTTTTGTAGAGGTGTTGTAGGTGTTTTTATTTCGAATGTTTGCTATACTGGAAATTATAGATCCCCAAAATACAATCTGTTTCTTAATTTACCTCTTCATCTAATTGAATTTCCATTTATATTGCATGAGTATAATTTTTTATATGATATGATATATTCATACAGTTTGTTCAAAATAATTGTGTTGTCAGTTTTACAAAGTGCATAGCGTTTATTTAAAAATTATTTAGCAAATTAGTCAAAAATTAGGCAACAGCAAAGATTTCATAAAATCATAAAAGAATGAAAACTATTCAACGTAGGTAAAATTGTACGTACTGTGTGGAAAATAATGATTGGCCAGTACCAGATCTGTCTTCTTCTTTCAATTTCTTCTACTTCAAAACAATTTAAAGTATCGTCTCTTTTTTTTGTTTTAAAATGTTGTGTCCAGAAGAAAAAATTATCATTGATAAAAAAAATTTTTAAAATGTTTCTTACATATACATATAACAAAAATACATTTTTTTCAGTTAAACGTTTTCAAAATTTGTTAGTATTTTTTAAGTTTTTACTTTTCAATAAATTTTGCTTCAAACTTTGTATTTATTTCGAGTAATCTTGAAGATGGCAAGTTTTCATTAATTTGATAAATAAAAGTATAGAAAAAAAATTTAAAAAAATTCTGCAAATCTATATCAAATTCGATGTTGAAAACATAGAAACTTTTAAACAAAAAATCAAATGATTGCACAAAACTAAAATTTAAAGGTAAACAAATGAGTTTTTCATCGATACACATTATATACTGAGAAATTACTTTTGCATCTGCTCCAACAGCGATCAAGAAAGGCTGCTGATTTTCTAGTTGATATGCCGTTCTGAGTGTATTACACTGAAAAGAAACATTCATACATGTATAAAAGTTTGTCGAAAATAAGATTTAAAAATAGACATACATTTTCAAATCTTATGAGTTTATTTATTGAATTTGAGCAATTGGCTCTTTAAACTTCTTTGGATTTTCATCCTTTAGCCGTTGATGGCAGCAATCGCAACAAGTAAATAAAATTTTTAACCTCTTTGTTCCAAACTAAAAGTTGTATATTGTATGTAAATATTTTGATATTAATATGTATGTACCTCCAAAATTATCTTTTTTATCTCCAACCGTCTGCTGAAATATTTCTCCACAACAGAACCATACTTGTCCCACTTTTCTATGAGACAGCTTGATTTTTCTGGGTATCTCAAAGAGAAATCATATAGAACCAAGTTGCTGTTGTAGTAAAAAAATGGAAATTTATTACAAATATTAATTGGCTGCGGAAGCATATTTCGACGTATTGGCAACGATTTTGTAATTTTGTTTTTATTATGTATTTCTTCTTGCTCAACTGCAGAACAATGAATAAAAAATTCTTGGTCTTCTTCAGACAAATTGCAATAAGCCGTTGTGATTGTCTCAGTAATTTTTTTTTTCTTGTTTGGTGGTACCAAAGTTGTATAAGTAGAAGATGCCCAAAGTCCATATATCCTCATGGCACTCAAAATTTTTGATCTAGGGCGTAATATCACACCCCACAACATGTTGCTTATACGTTTGTTTCTAATAATCATGTTTATAATGATATTCAGTAGCAATTATCAACAATTTAACTCATCGTATCAACATTTTAATCATGAACGAAAGACAGTAGAAGCGAGAAAGTTTAGAACAGACGCACAAGTATAGTACGATTCAAAAAAGATGGCACAGGTTCGCCATTATGATTATTTATTTAGGTGCTACCTAACTAGATAGTAACGCATATTGACATTTTTTTTCTTGTCGAAGGAAGTAAAGAAAATTGATTTTTAAATATTTTATGAGAAAATAAAGTTTTTCGGTGATTTAAAAAAAAAACATTTATATCGAAATGGATGATATATTATTCGATCCATTTTACTAATAGTAGCATGTTAGATGTTTATGAAGATGATGAATTTGAAAGAAGGCCATATTTATTGAAACCAAGAATAAATCACTTTGAGTTTTGAGGAGATGTTGATTTTTTTTCAAAAGATCTCACAATTAGTATAAGGTACTCCTTTTCCATCAATATTTATATGCAGAAGGAGCTAATACATTTGTACGCGTCATTATTTAATGAGTACATGGTACCTGTTTCTTATATAGGCAAGGCATATACATATTCAATGTATGAATATTAGTCAGAACAATTCTTTAATTGTTACTTCAATTGTTCGATAACACTCATAATTGTAAACGTATGCATGAGATTCAAATTCAAAACAAAATTTCCAACATTTTGAGACGCCAGATGTTGTCGAACCCGCTTTCAAATTCTGTTGTTGAACAAAGAAAATATCGTGATTATTTGTCGCCAGTTATTGAGTTTTAATATGAGGCATCTTATAAAATTTATTTTAAGAGAAACGGAAGCATGAAAAATATGTAGCATAAAATTCTCATTAATTAATAAATATATGTACATACATACATTTGTTTTTTAAATATGTACTAGGATTACAATGAATTGATAATAAAAATACAAAAATTGAATTAATTTTGCATCAAATTAATACAAAATAAACGTTATAGCTTCAAAAATATCCAAATAATACGTTACAACTTGAAAAATACTCAAAAAATAACAGCTGACGTCAATTTGACATTAAAAAGCTTTAAAGTTTCGATTAAAATTTCATGCTTTCAGGTTTGGGAATTAGAAATGTAGCTGACAGCTAGCAAAAACCATATAAATACCATATAGACAGACCAAAATGAAAATTTCTTGAAAAAAAATATTTTTCTCCCTGCAGATGGCCAGCCAAGGAGGCTCTGATAGAAAGAATAATTTTTGTATGAATCGAAATCAACAGTATGAGTGTTTGAGTGTATAAACATATACAATAATAATAACGTGGCTTTTTAGAGCCAATATGGAAATTGCGTATACAGAAAAAAAAAAACAGATCGCAAAAACGAAAAACGTACAGAAACAATATGTATAAGCGCATATATAAATTATGAGTCAATTCATTCAAAAACTATATAGGTATACAACTTGTCTGTTAAAATAATGATCATTAAATAATATGACATATAGATATATATTATACTGTAGTATATACAGAATAGATAATGTACATACATATTTCATAGGATTTTGCAATTATATCCTATAATTATACATATATTGCTGGTATGGTTTTTTTCTTTTCTTTTTTTTTTTTTGTCCACATGCATATATTATAGTTATGTAGGTATGTATACCTATTTGATACAGCAAACAGCGTTCTTTAAAGCTGAAATAAATGGTTATTGTTGTTGTTTTTTTTTTTGGTTTGATTTTTCTGTTTCTTGTTGTTATTGTACTTTTGCTAATGATATGCTCGCGTAAATAAATATTTTTTGAAATAAGAATTTTATTTCAAATTACAGTGTCCGCTCAATAATTTTTCCCTTCCTATTTTCAACTTTTGGTTTTTTCAACACCCAAATTTCAATAGGTACTTTGAAGGTTTTTCGATGATTTTTATTTTATAAAATAGAATAAAGTTTAAATAAGCTAAACATGTAGGTACTGCCTAATTTAAATCACAGATTTTTGTAGAAATAATTCATTATATAATTATCATAATCGGTTTTTATAATAACAAAAACTAATTTTATTACAAAACTATTTATTGTTTTTTCAAAAATAGCGTTGAAAGTTGCAAATTGGTTTCTATCCAATAATTTCAACTATTTTAAAATTTAAACAAGGCCTATTTTAATCAGTCCAAATTATCGAGCTCATACTGTATGTATGTGTAATTTTTGCTTCTTTTCTTTCAAATGAATATTAACATTAAAATACAAGTGCAAGTGAACTTATATTGCATGAACTTTGAAAGGTTGAATTTTTTTCTAAAGAATTAAAAAATGTTACATTTTGTTACTTAAAATTGATTCGAGGGTATAAAATTTAAAATAGAACGAAGTGTTAACTTGCACTTGGTACTGTTAAAAATTATAGAACAAGAAAAAAATGCTAACGAAAAACCAAAGGTCGATTCTCTGTAAAATTATACCAAAATTTTCACTCGGCATTGATTTTTAGTATAATATTACATACAATATACATTTTTATTTTTTTTTAATTACTTCAAAATGTCTTCTGCGTTGCCTGAAATGTCCTCATAGATTTTAATTGCTTATTGTAAAAGATCAATTATATGAGTTTTCTATAAAATACTTTTTTAAAGGACATGTGTTACAATAAAACTATAAATGAGACAATTATTAAATACTTAACAATTCACAGAATTCTTAAAGAAAATATTAAGAATGTATTAACAAGGTTGTGTACGAGTCTTCTGCGTTGCCGCCTTCATTTCAGATAAATTTAAAACATAAGGTCAGAATAATAGAAATGCGCTATATAGTTTTAAAAGTGAGGTATAGAAAAATGTACAAGTATTAAGTCTTTACACTTTTATTATCCAACAATTTTTTAATAAAATTCCTCACAAAGTGTCTTCGATGTTAACAGAGAATCGACCTAAAACAAAAATACACCCATGCTTAAGAAAATAATATCACACGTACAGTATCCCAGTAGAATACAGAATTTATTCGAAATTAATTCTGAATAAATTCTATTGATTCCGGACCGATTCTACTTTGGATTACCAAACACATAAAGAATGCATTACTTTAACATTGGCATGTCATAGGCAGTAATCAATTGATTACCCATCTGCATTACCTGTAATGCATTCTGAATCAATTACATGGAATACATTCTGAATCGAATACATGTAATGTATTCTGAATCAATTACATGGAATGCGTTCGGAATCGAATACATGGAATGCATTCTGAATCAATTAGATGGAATGCATTCTGAATCGAATACATGTAATATATTTGGGGTTAAATAAAATCCAAGCAAATTAAATTTTTAAATTCATTTATTGAAGAATCTAATTAAGTATTCTTAACTTAACATTTTTTTCAACCTAATAGCAAAAATTTAATCAAAATAACTCAAGAAATTTTTTTTTAAAACTAAAAAACAAAGGAAAAAAATATATCTTAAAAATCTTAAGTACTTATGTATACACATTATTATTATTAATTCTGGATTTTATCAGATGAAAAGAGCTGCGGAGTGCTTTTATGTAGTTGTTCTCATCATACGCCTCTGAAAAAGTATGAAAATTAATATGATTAAAAATTTCTAATTATTCATAAAAATCAAAAATTTAACACTATTTTTTGTTATATTATTATCTAAAACTTATCTTTTATTATACAAATACTAATTTTTTTGAAAATGTTATTATAATTTATTTTTTATATATACTTTTCACTGCTACCTATATTTTTTATTTAATTTTTAATTTTTTCACTTCAAACCATCACATACAAAAGTTTTTGATAAACTAAAAATGCAATGTTGTTATAATTGTTTCTATTAAGTTAATAATACGCAACAATTATTTGTCGATGACGAATGGAAAATTTTTAAAATGCTAATTACGTCTTTTTGTTTATTAGCTCTTTATATATTATTTTTCTCCATTACAGGGAATCAGAACAGAAATCAATTGATTCTCACTGCATTACAGGTAATCAGAACAGAAATCAATTGATTCTCACTGCATTACAGGTAATCAGAACAGAAATCAATTGATTCTCGTTGCATTACAGGTAATCAGAACAGAAATCAATTGATTCTCACTGCATTACAGGTAATCAAAACAGTAATCAATTGATTACTTTTTACTACATTCCGAATTGATTTCCTTAGAATCAAATCCATTTATTCTACTGGGATATGGTTTAATAAATACATATCATGTAATGTAAAAACACAAACACAAAAATTTTAGTTCTATGTCCAACCACTTGGGGACAAGGAGAAATCGCTAAAATGATAAAAGTTATGCTGATTTGAAATGTAACTGTCAGTAACGGACAAGTGGGCTGTCTTTATGATGTAATTATATAGTCATTGAAAGAAGCAAAAATTACACATACATACAGTATGAGCTCGATAATTTGGACTGATTAAAATAGGCCTTGTTTAAATTTTAAAATAGTTGAAATTATTGGATAGAAACCAATTTGCAACTTTCAACGCTATTTTTGAAAAAACAATAAATAGTTTTGTAATAAAATTAGTTTTTGTTATTATAAAAACCGATTATGATAATTATATAATGAATTATTTCTACAAAAATCTGTGATTTAAATTAGGCAGTACCTACATGTTTAGCTTATTTAAACTTTATTCTATTTTATAAAATAAAAATCATCGAAAAACCTTCAAAGTACCTATTGAAATTTGGGTGTTGAAAAAACTAAAAGTTGAAAATAGGAACGGGAAAAATTATTGAGCGGACACTGTAATTTGAAATAAAATTCTTATTTCAAAAAATATTTATTTACGCGAGCATATCATTAGCAAAAGTACAATAACAACAAGAAACAGAAAAATCAAACCAAAAAAAAAAACAACAACAATAACCATTTATTTTAGCTTTAAAGAACGCTGTTTGCTGTATCAAATAGGTATACATACCTACATAACTATAATATATGCATGTGGACAAAAAAAAAAAGAAAAGAAAAAAACCATACCAGCAATATATGTATAATTATAGGATATAATTGCAAAATCCTATGAAATATGTATGTACATTATCTATTCTGTATATACTACAGTATAATATATATCTATATGTCATATTATTTAATGATCATTATTTTAACAGACAAGTTGTATACCTATATAGTTTTTGAATGAATTGACTCATAATTTATATATGCGCTTATACATATTGTTTCTGTACGTTTTTCGTTTTTGCGATCTGTTTTTTTTTTTCTGTATACGCAATTTCCATATTGGCTCTAAAAAGCCACGTTATTATTATTGTATATGTTTATACACTCAAACACTCATACTGTTGATTTCGATTCATACAAAAATTATTCTTTCTATCAGAGCCTCCTTGGCTGGCCATCTGCAGGGAGAAAAATATTTTTTTTCAAGAAATTTTCATTTTGGTCTGTCTATATGGTATTTATATGGTTTTTGCAGCTAGTTAGCAAAATTTTTTAATGAAGAAATCCAAACCTCTAGCTAGGTGTCACCTACACTTAGGTGACACCCAGCTAGTTGAGACTTCTGAAGAAATCCAGCACAAGTATCTTTTCTTCTGCGCATGTTTCTCTAGTATAATACGAAATGCCATCTTTTTTAAATCGAGCTATAGAGTGCGGTAAAGTACAAATAAATTCTATACACAAATGTTGCTTAGTTTTAATTTTTTTTCTATACCTACATATATTAAAATTAAAAACAATAAGTAACAATTATATAGCTATAGCTATATACATACATAATTCTAATCATACACACATTCGAGCTATACTTTGCGTTGTTTTGTTTTTGCGTTGAGTAAAATTTTTTAAAACCATATTATATTATTGTAATTGAAGAAATTTGAAATTTTTTTCGTTTTTCTTATTTTTGTTGTTGTTATGTTTAAATTCAGTTTCAACCACATTTTTTCTTTCTTTTTTAACTTTTTGCAGATATAGGGGGACATCTTCGATCAGCTAGCAATTAAGCAAATTGCGACTAGCAAATATGGCGGATTTGCGATTGCTAATTGCGATTACAAAAAATCACATCCTCGATTGTAATCGCAAGTTAACCATTTTTATTTTGTAAGCACTTTTGCTGAATAAGCCTTCACATACATAACCTATAATTTTCTATTATATTACGTTAAAAATTCGTTTTTTTTATTCAAATTTTTGAAATTTTAAAATTTTAAATCATAACCGAAATTATTTTGTTTATTATGAACTATTTTTTTTTCAATTTTCAAACTTCTACAGTCTCATAATTGTGTATAAATTTATTAATTCATAAACAATGGTCTCACTAACCAATTCTATCCATTACAAGAAAAAAATATTCAAATTATATTGATAACATAAGTATTTGGGTTTGAGTTTCTACTAATTTATAAGAAATTTGAGGTTATGTGTTCTGTTAACTGAGTTTGCGACAATAACTTTGCGATCGCAAATTTTGACGGTTAATTTGCTTACTTGCGAGAGCAAAAACAATCGAGGATACCAATTCTATCATTTCAGCTAGCAAGTCTTACTTGCTTGCTTGCTAGCCGATCGAAGATGTCCCCCAATACATTTTATACTTTTCTATTTTCATTGAAAACTTTTTAAAATGTTTTTATTAGCTTGGTTTCTTGTCTGTCTGTTCGGTACAAATTTGGAAATTGATTTTTAATTTTTAACCAACTTTTTGATGAGATAGAGACTTGAAACTTTCAACATAGCTCAGAACTGCATGACAATGCAATATTACATCACTAATGAAAGTTATAAGATTTTACTTTTTATGATATTCGATCCCCAAATTTGGTCTAAAACAAATAAAATATTAATTTTTCTTTACTAAAATTTAATCTAAGCAAACTCTGATTTTCAAGTCAAAAATATTTTAGTATGCTTCATTTCTCATTTTTAACAGCCATCTCTGAAAATGTTGTACCACTTTAAAAATTTTTTTTTGTTTATGAATAATATTTTTGAAAGAAAAAATAAACAAATGAATAAAAAAATTCAATAATAATTTCAAATTTATGGCCCTTTTTCTTGAAAATGGGATTATTACATACAATAAGTAATACATAAAATGAAAGGTAATTTTAATAGCCATTCATAATGAAAAGAAAAATTTTGATACATAGGGTGTAAAGAAAGTTACAGGTGATTTTGTGTTGGGAGGTCTTGCATAAAACTCAAGATTTTGAACGCCCTCTAGCGGCGAAAATAGACACGATCGAAAGTTTCGCTAGTACAATTTTTTTCATGGAATAGTCCAGCGAATATCGTGGTACCCCTCTTGGTAGTTAGAAAGAATACACCCTACCCTGTATGTATATACAAATATATTTGTTTTTTAAAATTAAAAAAACTTTTTTAGTTTTACTTATATTGTTTTTTAATGTAAAATAATATCAATAAAATCGATTGACAAATTTCACATAAGACTAAAAATCAAAAAATAATTAAAATAAAACAAAATTTTTAATATAAAATGTTTTTAAAACGGACTCAAAAGTATAAAATAATTTTTCATAGCCTCATACACATTCTCAACCCCATACAGATAATCCTGAAAATTTGTAATTGCGAATTTTTAATAGCTATAAAAATACTTGTAAGATTAAAAACGAAAAACATGGGGCGCAAGATAAAATAGTAAGAAGTGTAAAGAATAGCGCAAGTTAATAATAAGAAGTGTAAAGAATACCGCAAGTTAATAGTAAGAAGTGTAAAGAATAGCGCCCCACGTTTTTCGTTTTTAATCTTACAAGTATTTTTATAGCTATTAAAAATTCGCAATTACAAATTTTCAGGATTATCTGTATGGGGTTGAGAATGTGTATGAGGCTATGAAAAATTATTTTATACTTTTGAGTCCGTTTTAAAAACATTTTATATTAAAAAATTTTTTTTATTTTAATTATTTTATATTTGTAATATGCAATTGTGTTTGAAAAATTTTATTAAAAACCATACATTGAGTCTTTGATACTTCAAATAAAAAATCTGAAGGTGCATATAAAATTGCAAAGTTCCAATTTCTTAAGTAAATATGGGAAAGAGAAATGAAGGAATTTCTTAAAACAGTTTCTATTAGATACTGGAGGCTTCATCAAAAGCATATTATATACATATGCATATACGGTTCAGGAGTTATAAGTGTCCAGATGCAAAAATTTGTGAATTTTTACCCAATTTTTTGGGTTCAACCTTGTTTGGCTAGAAAAAATCCTGAATTAAACTACTACTTTTTATTTCGGAACTACTTGTCGCTCGGAATGCCAAATTTCAAATAGTACCGCATACTTGAAACGATATGTTTCTGAAAAAAAGACAATATTTTTAAAACGGGCAAAAACAGGCAGCTAAAATAATAACGGGCTTCTAGAAAACCTCAAGCCCAACCAAATATCAAAAACTCAAAGGTGACAAATGAGGGTTTTTTTAAAGTTTAGTCAAACTTCTTTAAATATAGAAAATTACTGCTACAAAAGGCCCTTTTACAAAGATTGTAAATTTTATCAAGTGAAGTGATTAAAAATGGAAATTGATAATTTAGGTATGTGTATGTACATATTTTAAAAATAAGTATTTTTAGAGTTATATACGCGCTAGAAAATATCTTGTTGTTACAATCTTTGTAAAAGGGCCTTTTGTAGCAGAGAATTTTTAAAATTCTTTTTACCAAAAGTCGTTTTTTTTGCAGTAGATATATGTTTTAGTGTAAAAATATGACATACATATTTTAAATATGACAATAAACTAATACATTGTATTAGTTTTTGATTTACAAGATGATGAAATACTAATCTTTAGAGTAAAAATTTGATGTTTGTGCTTCTGAATGTTTTGAAAAAAGGTTTTTATAGTTAAAATTAAAAATATAAATGTGAAAATTTAAAAAGCCAAATTAAAAGACAGTGGGTAGTATAAGTACGTGCAAAATTTTTTAGCATACATATACATATATAATATGCTTTTGATGAAGCCTCCAGTATCTAATAGAAACTGTTTTAAGAAATTCCTTCATTTCTCTTTCCCATATTTACTTAAGAAATTGGAACTTTGCAATTTTATATGCACCTTCAGATTTTTTATTTGAAGTATCAAAGACTCAATGTATGGTTTTTAATAAAATTTTTCAAACACAATTGCATATCGTCGGCCTAATTCGCAAACCTCGTAATTCTGTTTTTGTAAATTTTATAGTAGACAGAAAAAACTGTTGATTTTACCCATATACGTTCACACAAACAAGCAATTCTTTTTTTTAAATTACTCAATAAATATAAAGTAATAGAAAGGCCTGATATTTCAAAAAGCTGGGTAAACTTATAATTCACCGAATAAAACCAAAAACGTTATTTTTGAAAAAATCAGACTTACGAGGTTTACGAATTAGGCCGACGATATTACAAATATAAAAAAAGTTTTCAATGAAAATAGAAAAGTATAAAATGTATTTACCTATATCTGCAAAAAGTTAAAAAAGAAAGAAAAAATGTGGTTGAAACTGAATTTAAACATAACAACAACAAAAATAAGAAAAACGAAAAAAATTTCAAATTTCTTCAATTACAATAATATAATATGGTTTTAAAAAATTTTACTCAACGCAAAAACAAAACAACGCAAAGTATAGCTCGAATGTGTGTATGATTAGAATTATGTATGTATATAGCTATAGCTATATAATTGTTACTTATTGTTTTTAATTTTAATTTTTAATATAGGTATAGAAAAAAATTAAAACTAAGCAACATTTGTGTATAGAATTTATTTGTACTTTACCGCACTCTACTTGTGCGTCTGTTCTAAACTTTCTCGCTTCTATTGTCTTTCGTTCATGATTAAAATGTTGATACGATGAGTTAAATTGTTGATAATTGCTACTGAATATCATTATAAACATGATTATACGTATAAGCAACATGTTGTGGGGTGTGATATCACGCCCCAGATCAAAAATTTTGAGTGCCATGAGGATATATGGACTTTGGGCATCTTCTACTTATACAACTTTGCTATAACTAAACTTATGTTTAAAAGAATATATAACGCTTTAAAGTACTAACAAATATTTAAAAAAAAAATCCATCTTTATATATTAAAAATATGTACATACCTGTTTTTTAACAATAATGTTCTACATGTAAAAAATTGCAAGCATCTGCAAAGTAACAACGGGTATTTAGACCCTTATGTATAAAAATGGAAATTCCTGCTATAATTTTATTGTTGAAAGTATGTGTGTGTCATAAATTTGGTAAAAAATCCCAGAATTTAAAAATCAAAAAGATTTAGATAATGAGATAATTCAAAATAATAATTATTATCATCATATAAAGCAGCAAAACCAAAATTTTTTACAAACGTTAATTTGGCCATATGTGGACTTGGTGAAAAATTATTAATTTTCCGAAATATATTATAATTATCGGGTAGTCGTTTTTTGATTTCGTGTAGTAAGGTTATTATGAAATTTATTTTCACTTTTATAATTTCCCGATATTCTGTTTCAAGATTTTTGAAAATAGTTTCATACTCATGTCCTAAATCAATATGTTCTATATTTTTAAATTTTTCTTTAAATTCTAAAATGTCAAATGTTTCTAAAAAATTTCCATTATCTTTTTTACTTTCTAAAATTTCCTTTTTAACTATTTGTTTCATTAAAACGTAAACAAGATTGTTAACTTTACATAAAGCTTTGAAATAATTAATGTTATTACTTTGGAAAAACATATTTAAATCAGATATTTGCTGTAGAATAGGCTTTATTGCTATCAATAACAAAAAATGTTGGTCAAATCAGATAAGATTTTTGTCATGTGACATTTCTCATTGTAATGTAACGAGAAAAAAAAATTTTAATTAATTAATTAAGATAAATATGATATTGAAAGACTAGAAACGCAAATGACCTTCCTGGTGTTCCCGCCGGTCAATTTTCCAGCTGCTTCAGCCGGACGGGGTTCTTGGGAACACCATTTCGGAAGCGGATCCGTTACCTTACATAAAAAGGATCGGCATTATGAAATTCAAAAAACTTATGTTACGAAAGAGTGAAAAGACAGAGAAAAAGAACCGTAAACGAGACCATCGATGAAACTATTATGGAGAACTCTACCAAAAAGCGAAAACACTTGGAGCCAGGGAGGACTATTTTCAACCATCGCTGGGATTGTCGAAACCACAACATCATTATCAAATTATAAATGCATATTTTTTTTTTCTTTCATTTCCTTTTTGCAAGCATCGAAATTACAATAAACAATCTAACGATGAATTTAACATTATAAGAATAATTTTAATATAAATATTAAGTATCGACCGAATGAATATAAAATAAGTAATGAATGATATACTAAATAAAATATAAAAATGGTTATTGAAATAATCCTTTTATCTCTCTTTTTTTTTTGAATTTTAAGATTTATCTTGTTCAACAGCACCCAAAATTTAATTTCAAAAAAAAACTTGTATTTATAAATTGAATTTAATTAACCATTCAAATTAACCACTATAGGCGAAGTAAACCTCTTTACGTAGTGCTATTGAACATAAATCTTAACACCATTTAAACTTAGATATAGTACAATTTAAAAAAGATGGCATTTCGTATTATACTAGAAAAACATGCGCAGAAGAAAAATTCTTTCACACATGCATTTTTGTTTTTGTAAATTCTAAGAAAGAGGTTTCCTCCACATGTAAGACATGCGCGAACCCGTGCCATCTTTTTTGATTTGTACTATATCTCATGTAGTTATATAGAATCAAATTAGACAAACTCCTTTTTTTATCCTTTTTTTTTCTTTTTTTTTTTTGTTTCGTATTTTTCATATTCCTAAATTATGAATATATGTACATATATATAGCTATATAGTATATCGTTCATATTATTTAATATTACAATGTTGGCCTTTGTTTTTGTTTTTTTCTTTTTCTTTTTTTTTCCAATAATAGATATGAGAAATATTTTGATACATATAACTAATATCAAAAATCATATAACTACAAAGATAAACAATTGCCATATATCCTCATGTCACCATTAATTTTTACTTCTACACCTGATATCAGGTGGCTACATGTTTACTGAATGTTATCAACATTTTATGCTTATGCAACAATTTTAAAATCTAGAGCAAACCAAAAATACGTTGATGTTGCTAAACATTATATGTACCCAATAATGTGTTTGTTTACCAAATATAAATAATGGTTGCATTGTTGCTACGGCAACATAAATTACGATTTATACTTTTGAATTTATTTTCATTTTGAATAAAAATACATATACCTATTTGCTTTAAAAAAAATTTTTTTTTTTAATATGAAATATTATTTTTCTTATACCTCTAAATACTATATATGTATGATACATACTCGTACATATATGCATATCATATACTATATACAAAATACATTTTATTTTTCAAATTTTAAAAATATATTTTAATATTTTTCATCTTCATTGAGAAATATGAAAATTTTATTCGTAATGAATCAGGAGATCAGAATTAATAGGCACGTTATTTCATTTTCTTTTACATTATAGAATATCTAATGCTAGTTTTAGAAATACTATAATGTTTATTCATTAAAATTTAATCTAAGCAAACTCTGATTTTCAAGTCAAAAATATTTTAGTATTAAAAATTCTTTTTTATTTAAATAATTATTTATTCAAAATGAAAATAAATTCAAAAGTATAAATCGTAATTTATGTTGCCGTAGCAACAACCATTATTTATATTTGGTAAACAGACACATTATTGGGTACATATAATGTTTAGCAACATCAACGTATTTTTGGTTTGCTCTGGATTTTAAAATTGTTGCATAAGCATAAAATGTTGATAACATTCAGTAAACATGTAGCCACCTAATATCAGGTGTAGAAGTAAAAATTAATGGTGACATGAGGATATATGGCAATTGTTTATCTTTGTAGTTATATGGTTTTTGCTAATATATAATCTTTTACAAAAAAAAAATCAACCATATTAAAAGGAATTTTTATTAGTCAAAAAAAATTTTCAATGTTACTACTCAATAATTATATTATTTAATTAGAAGTATTACAAAAAAAAAATTTTAATTCTTAATAAAAAATATATCTGCAATCTCACCGATACCGGAACCACAGCGATACCGGAGCACAAATAAGTTTTGTTGTTGTTGTGTTATAGTCTGCAATATCTAACTGCTGCCACAATTACATGATTTTCTTTTTTTTTCCTTTTTTTTTCTGGTTTTATTGCTTTCTCTGATATGGACAGGGTGGATCATTAACGAAAATTATTTACAATTTTTTTTTTTTTTTTTTTATATGCTGAATTTAACTAAATACACTTTATTGATTATTTCTTTGTTTTTTTTTACAAATATTTTTTTATTATTTTTTTTTTGTTTTTTTCTTTTTCTTTTACAAATTTTTTTTTCTCACTATAGCTCCGTATTGTGTTCGAAGCGAAATTTCGTTTCCCATATAAATTACATGTAAAACAAAGGTGGCGGAATTCCGTCAAGAAAATATTCCGTTCACTTTTTGTTTTGCAGTACCAATGACTATATAATTACATCATAAAGACAGCCCACTTGTCCGTTACTGACAGTTACATTTCAGATCAGCATAACTTTTATCATTTTAGCGATTTCTCCTTGTCCCCAAGTGGTTGGACATAGAACTAAAATGTTTGTGTTTGTGTTTTTACATTACATGATATGTATTTATTAAACCATATACTGTACGTGTGATATTATTTTCTTAAGCATGTGTGTATTTTTGTTTTAGGTCGATTCTCTGTTAACATCGAAGACACTTTGTGAGGAATTTTATTAAAAAATTGTTGGATAATAAAAGTGTAAAGACTTAATACTTGTACATTTTTCTATACCTCACTTTTAAAACTATATAGCGCATTTCTATTATTCTGACCTTATGTTTTAAATTTATCTGAAATGAAGGCGGCAACGCAGAAGACTCGTACACAACCTTGTTAATACATTCTTAATATTTTCTTTAAGAATTCTGTGAATTGTTAAGTATTTAATAATTGTCTCATTTATAGTTTTATTGTAACACATGTCCTTTAAAAAAGTATTTTATAGAAAACTCATATAATTGATCTTTCACAATAAGCAATTAAAATCTATGAGGACATTTCAGGCAACGCAGAAGACATTTTGAAGTAATTAAAAAAAAATAAAAATGTATATTGTATGTAATATTATACTAAAAATCAATGCCGATATCAGGTCAGCTGCCTATAAAAACAAAGAATTTTTTCATATTTAGCTATTCTTTTCAACATTTTTACTGAAGCAAGTGAAAATTTTGGTATAATTTTACAGAGAATCGACCTTTGGTTTTTCGTTAGCATTTTTTTCTTGTTCTATAATTTTTAACAGTACCAAGTGCAAGTTAACACTTCGTTCTATTTTAAATTTTATACCCTCGAATCAATTTTAAGTAACAAAATGTAACATTTTTTAATTCTTTAGAAAAAAATTCAACCTTTCAAAGTTCATGCAATATAAGACCGTTCAAAGAATATTCTGGCCAAATTTCAACTTCCTAGCTTCACAGGAACATTCTTTTCTAAAGAATCAAAAAATGTTACATTTTGTTACTTAAAATTGATTCGAGGGTTTAAAATTTGAAATAGAACGAATTGTTCACTTGTACTTGTATTTTAATGTTAATATTCATTTGAAAGAAAAGAAGCAAAAATTACACATACATACAGTATGAGCTCGATAATTTGGACTGATTAAAATAGGCCTTGTTTAAATTTTAAAATAGTTGAAATTATTGGATAGAAACCAATTTGCAACTTTCAACGCTATTTTTGAAAAAACAATAAATAGTTTTGTAATAAAATTAGTTTTTGTTATTATAAAAACCGATTATGATAATTATATAATGAATTATTTCTACAAAAATCTGTGATTTAAATTAGGCAGTACCTACATGTTTAGCTTATTTAAACTTTATTCTATTTTATAAAATAAAAATCATCGAAAAACCTTCAAAGTACCTATTGAAATTTGGGTGTTGAAAAAACCAAAAGTTGAAAATAGGAAGGGAAAAATTATTGAGTGGACACTGTAATTTGAAATAAAATTCTTATTTCAAAAAATATTTATTTACGCGAGCATATTCATTGTAGCAAAAGTACAATAACAACAAGAAACAGAAAAATCAAACCAAAAAAAAAAACAACAACAATAACCATTTATTTCAGCTTTAAAGAACGCTGTTTGCTGTATCAAATAGGTATACATACCTACATAACTATAATATATGCATGTGGACAAAAAAAAAAAAAGAAAAGAAAAAAACCATACCAGCAATATATGTATAATTATAGGATATAATTGCAAAATCCTATGAAATATGTATGTACATTATCTATTCTGTATATACTACAGTATAATATATATCTATATGTCATATTATTTAATGATCATTATTTTAACAGACAAGTTGTATACCTATATAGTTTTTGAATGAATTGACTCATAATTTATATATGCGCTTATACATATTGTTTCTGTACGTTTTTCGTTTTTGCGATCTGTTTTTTTTTTTCTGTATACGCAATTTCCATATTGGCTCTAAAAAGCCACGTTATTATTATTGTATATGTTTATACACTCAAACACTCATACTGTTGATTTCGATTCATACAAAAATTATTCTTTCTATCAGAGCCTCCTTGGCTGGCCATCTGCAGGGAGAAAAATATTTTTTTTCAAGAAATTTTCATTTTGGTCTGTCTATATGGTATTTATATGGTTTTTGCAGCTAGTTAGCAAAATTTTTTAATGAAGAAATCCAAACCTCTAGCTAGGTGTCACCTACACTTAGGTGACACCCAGCTAGTTGAGACTTCTGAAGAAATCCAGCACAAGTATCTTTTCTTCTGCGCATGTTTCTCTAGTATAATACGAAATGCCATCTTTTTTAAATCGAGCTATAGAGTGCGGTAAAGTACAAATAAATTCTATACACAAATGTTGCTTAGTTTTAATTTTTTTTCTATACCTACATATATTAAAATTAAAAACAATAAGTAACAATTATATAGCTATAGCTATATACATACATAATTCTAATCATACACACATTCGAGCTATACTTTGCGTTGTTTTGTTTTTGCGTTGAGTAAAATTTTTTAAAACCATATTATATTATTGTAATTGAAGAAATTTGAAATTTTTTTCGTTTTTCTTATTTTTGTTGTTGTTATGTTTAAATTCAGTTTCAACCACATTTTTTCTTTCTTTTTTAACTTTTTGCAGATATAGGGGGACATCTTCGATCAGCTAGCAATTAAGCAAATTGCGACTAGCAAATATGGCGGATTTGCGATTGCTAATTGCGATTACAAAAAATCACATCCTCGATTGTAATCGCAAGTTAACCATTTTTATTTTGTAAGCACTTTTGCTGAATAAGCCTTCACATACATAACCTATAATTTTCTATTATATTACGTTAAAAATTCGTTTTTTTTATTCAAATTTTTGAAATTTTAAAATTTTAAATCATAACCGAAATTATTTTGTTTATTATGAACTATTTTTTTTTCAATTTTCAAACTTCTACAGTCTCATAATTGTGTATAAATTTATTAATTCATAAACAATGGTCTCACTAACCAATTCTATCCATTACAAGAAAAAAATATTCAAATTATATTGATAACATAAGTATTTGGGTTTGAGTTTCTACTAATTTATAAGAAATTTGAGGTTATGTGTTCTGTTAACTGAGTTTGCGACAATAACTTTGCGATCGCAAATTTTGACGGTTAATTTGCTTACTTGCGAGAGCAAAAACAATCGAGGATACCAATTCTATCATTTCAGCTAGCAAGTCTTACTTGCTTGCTTGCTAGCCGATCGAAGATGTCCCCCAATACATTTTATACTTTTCTATTTTCATTGAAAACTTTTTAAAATGTTTTTATTAGCTTGGTTTCTTGTCTGTCTGTTCGGTACAAATTTGGAAATTGATTTTTAATTTTTAACCAACTTTTTGATGAGATAGAGACTTGAAACTTTCAACATAGCTCAGAACTGCATGACAATGCAATATTACATCACTAATGAAAGTTATAAGATTTTACTTTTTATGATATTCGATCCCCAAATTTGGTCTAAAACAAATAAAATATTAATTTTTCTTTACTAAAATTTAATCTAAGCAAACTCTGATTTTCAAGTCAAAAATATTTTAGTATGCTTCATTTCTCATTTTTAACAGCCATCTCTGAAAATGTTGTACCACTTTAAAAATTTTTTTTTGTTTATGAATAATATTTTTGAAAGAAAAAATAAACAAATGAATAAAAAAATTCAATAATAATTTCAAATTTATGGCCCTTTTTCTTGAAAATGGGATTATTACATACAATAAGTAATACATAAAATGAAAGGTAATTTTAATAGCCATTCATAATGAAAAGAAAAATTTTGATACATAGGGTGTAAAGAAAGTTACAGGTGATTTTGTGTTGGGAGGTCTTGCATAAAACTCAAGATTTTGAACGCCCTCTAGCGGCGAAAATAGACACGATCGAAAGTTTCGCTAGTACAATTTTTTTCATGGAATAGTCCAGCGAATATCGTGGTACCCCTCTTGGTAGTTAGAAAGAATACACCCTACCCTGTATGTATATACAAATATATTTGTTTTTTAAAATTAAAAAAACTTTTTTAGTTTTACTTATATTGTTTTTTAATGTAAAATAATATCAATAAAATCGATTGACAAATTTCACATAAGACTAAAAATCAAAAAATAATTAAAATAAAAAAAAATTTTTAATATAAAATGTTTTTAAAACGGACTCAAAAGTATAAAATAATTTTTCATAGCCTCATACACATTCTCAACCCCATACAGATAATCCTGAAAATTTGTAATTGCGAATTTTTAATAGCTATAAAAATACTTGTAAGATTAAAAACGAAAAACATGGGGCGCAAGATAAAATAGTAAGAAGTGTAAAGAATAGCGCAAGTTAATAATAAGAAGTGTAAAGAATACCGCAAGTTAATAGTAAGAAGTGTAAAGAATAGCGCCCCACGTTTTTCGTTTTTAATCTTACAAGTATTTTTATAGTTATTAAAAATTCGCAATTACAAATTTTCAGGATTATCTGTATGGGGTTGAGAATGTGTATGAGGCTATGAAAAATTATTTTATACTTTTGAGTCCGTTTTAAAAACATTTTATATTAAAAAATTTTTTTTATTTTAATTATTTTATATTTGTAATATGCAATTGTGTTTGAAAAATTTTATTAAAAACCATACATTGAGTCTTTGATACTTCAAATAAAAAATCTGAAGGTGCATATAAAATTGCAAAGTTCCAATTTCTTAAGTAAATATGGGAAAGAGAAATGAAGGAATTTCTTAAAACAGTTTCTATTAGATACTGGAGGCTTCATCAAAAGCATATTATATACATATGCATATACGCTTCAGGAGTTATAAGTGTCCAGATGCAAAAATTTGTGAATTTTTACCCAATTTTTTGGGTTCAACCTTGTTTGGCTAGAAAAAATCCTGAATTAAACTACTACTTTTTATTTCGGAACTACTTGTCGCTCGGAATGCCAAATTTCAAATAGTACCGCATACTTGAAACGATATGTTTCTGAAAAAAAGACAATATTTTTAAAACGGGCAAAAACAGGCAGCTAAAATAATAACGGGCTTCTAGAAAACCTCAAGCCCAACCAAATATCAAAAACTCAAAGGTGACAAATGAGGGTTTTTTTAAAGTTTAGTCAAACTTCTTTAAATATAGAAAATTACTGCTACAAAAGGCCCTTTTACAAAGATTGTAAATTTTATCAAGTGAAGTGATTAAAAATGGAAATTGATAATTTAGGTATGTGTATGTACATATTTTAAAAATAAGTATTTTTAGAGTTATATACGCGCTAGAAAATATCTTGTTGTTACAATCTTTGTAAAAGGGCCTTTTGTAGCAGAGAATTTTTAAAATTCTTTTTACCAAAAGTCGTTTTTTTTGCAGTAGATATATGTTTTAGTGTAAAAATATGACATACATATTTTAAATATGACAATAAACTAATACATTGTATTAGTTTTTGATTTACAAGATGATGAAATACTAATCTTTAGAGTAAAAATTTGATGTTTGTGCTTCTGAATGTTTTGAAAAAAGGTTTTTATAGTTAAAATTAAAAATATAAATGTGAAAATTTAAAAAGCCAAATTAAAAGACAGTGGGTAGTATAAGTACGTGCAAAATTTTTTAGCATACATATACATATATAATATGCTTTTGATGAAGCCTCCAGTATCTAATAGAAACTGTTTTAAGAAATTCCTTCATTTCTCTTTCCCATATTTACTTAAGAAATTGGAACTTTGCAATTTTATATGCACCTTCAGATTTTTTATTTGAAGTATCAAAGACTCAATGTATGGTTTTTAATAAAATTTTTCAAACACAATTGCATATCGTCGGCCTAATTCGCAAACCTCGTAATTCTGTTTTTGTAAATTTTACAGTAGACAGAAAAAACTGTTGATTTTACCCATATACGTTCACACAAACAAGCAATTCTTTTTTTTAAATTACTCAATAAATATAAAGTAATAGAAAGGCCTGATATTTCAAAAAGCTGGGTAAACTTATAATTCACCGAATAAAACCAAAAACGTTATTTTTGAAAAAATCAGACTTACGAGGTTTACGAATTAGGCCGACGATATTACAAATATAAAAAAAGTTTTCAATGAAAATAGAAAAGTATAAAATGTATTTACCTATATCTGCAAAAAGTTAAAAAAGAAAGAAAAAATGTGGTTGAAACTGAATTTAAACATAACAACAACAAAAATAAGAAAAACGAAAAAAATTTCAAATTTCTTCAATTACAATAATATAATATGGTTTTAAAAAATTTTACTCAACGCAAAAACAAAACAACGCAAAGTATAGCTCGAATGTGTGTATGATTAGAATTATGTATGTATATAGCTATAGCTATATAATTGTTACTTATTGTTTTTAATTTTAATTTTTAATATAGGTATAGAAAAAAATTAAAACCAAGCAACATTTGTGTATAGAATTTATTTGTACTTTACCGCACTCTACTTGTGCGTCTGTTCTAAACTTTCTCGCTTCTATTGTCTTTCGTTCATGATTAAAATGTTGATACGATGAGTTAAATTGTTGATAATTGCTACTGAATATCATTATAAACATGATTATACGTATAAGCAACATGTTGTGGGGTGTGATATCACGCCCCAGATCAAAAATTTTGAGTGCCATGAGGATATATGGACTTTGGGCATCTTCTACTTATACAACTTTGCTATAACTAAACTTATGTTTAAAAGAATATATAACGCTTTAAAATACTAACAAATATTTAAAAAAAAAATCCATCTTTATATATTAAAAATATGTACATACCTGTTTTTTAACAATAATGTTCTACATGTAAAAAATTGCAAGCATCTGCAAAGTAACAACGGGTATTTAGACCCTTATGTATAAAAATGGAAATTCCTGCTATAATTTTATTGTTGAAAGTATGTGTGTGTCATAAATTTGGTAAAAAATCCCAGAATTTAAAAATCAAAAAGATTTAGATAATGAGATAATTCAAAATAATAATTATTATCATCATATAAAGCAGCAAAACCAAAATTTTTTACAAACGTTAATTTGGCCATATGTGGACTTGGTGAAAAATTATTAATTTTCCGAAATATATTATAATTATCGGGTAGTCGTTTTTTGATTTCGTGTAGTAAGGTTATTATGAAATTTATTTTCACTTTTATAATTTCCCGATATTCTGTTTCAAGATTTTTGAAAATAGTTTCATACTCATGTCCTAAATCAATATGTTCTATATTTTTAAATTTTTCTTTAAATTCTAAAATGTCAAATGTTTCTAAAAAATTTCCATTATCTTTTTTACTTTCTAAAATTTCCTTTTTAACTATTTGTTTCATTAAAACGTAAACAAGATTGTTAACTTTACATAAAGCTTTGAAATAATTAATGTTATTACTTTGGAAAAACATATTTAAATCAGATATTTGCTGTAGAATAGGCTTTATTGCTATCAATAACAAAAAATGTTGGTCAAATCAGATAAGATTTTTGTCATGTGACATTTCTCATTGTAATGTAACGAGAAAAAAAAATTTTAATTAATTAATTAAGATAAATATGATATTGAAAGACTAGAAACGCAAATGACCTTCCTGGTGTTCCCGCCGGTCAATTTTCCAGCTGCTTCAGCCGGACGGGGTTCTTGGGAACACCATTTCGGAAGCGGATCCGTTACCTTACATAAAAAGGATCGGCATTATGAAATTCAAAAAACTTATGTTACGAAAGAGTGAAAAGACAGAGAAAAAGAACCGTAAACGAGACCATCGATGAAACTATTATGGAGAACTCTACCAAAAAGCGAAAACACTTGGAGCCAGGGAGGACTATTTTCAACCATCGCTGGGATTGTCGAAACCACAACATCATTATCAAATTATAAATGCATATTTTTTTTTTCTTTCATTTCCTTTTTGCAAGCATCGAAATTACAATAAACAATCTAACGATGAATTTAACATTATAAGAATAATTTTAATATAAATATTAAGTATCGACCGAATGAATATAAAATAAGTAATGAATGATATACTAAATAAAATATAAAAATGGTTATTGAAATAATCCTTTTATCTCTCTTTTTTTTTTGAATTTTAAGATTTATCTTGTTCAACAGCACCCAAAATTTAATTTCAAAAAAAAACTTGTATTTATAAATTGAATTTAATTAACCATTCAAATTAACCACTATAGGCGAAGTAAACCTCTTTACGTAGTGCTATTGAACATAAATCTTAACACCATTTAAACTTAGATATAGTACAATTTAAAAAAGATGGCATTTCGTATTATACTAGAAAAACATGCGCAGAAGAAAAATTCTTTCACACATGCATTTTTGTTTTTGTAAATTCTAAGAAAGAGGTTTCCTCCACATGTAAGACATGCGCGAACCCGTGCCATCTTTTTTGATTTGTACTATATCTCATGTAGTTATATAGAATCAAATTAGACAAACTCCTTTTTTTATCCTTTTTTTTTCTTTTTTTTTTTTGTTTCGTATTTTTCATATTCCTAAATTATGAATATATGTACATATATATAGCTATATAGTATATCGTTCATATTATTTAATATTACAATGTTGGCCTTTGTTTTTGTTTTTTTCTTTTTCTTTTTTTTTCCAATAATAGATATGAGAAATATTTTGATACATATAACTAATATCAAAAATCATATAACTACAAAGATAAACAATTGCCATATATCCTCATGTCACCATTAATTTTTACTTCTACACCTGATATCAGGTGGCTACATGTTTACTGAATGTTATCAACATTTTATGCTTATGCAACAATTTTAAAATCTAGAGCAAACCAAAAATACGTTGATGTTGCTAAACATTATATGTACCCAATAATGTGTTTGTTTACCAAATATAAATAATGGTTGCATTGTTGCTACGGCAACATAAATTACGATTTATACTTTTGAATTTATTTTCATTTTGAATAAAAATACATATGTATACCTATTTGCTTTAAAAAAAATTTTTTTTTTTAATATGAAATATTATTTTTCTTATACCTCTAAATACTATATATGTATGATACATACTCGTACATATATGCATATCATATACTATATACAAAATACATTTTATTTTTCAAATTTTAAAAATATATTTTAATATTTTTCATCTTCATTGAGAAATATGAAAATTTTATTCGTAATGAATCAGGAGATCAGAATTAATAGGCACGTTATTTCATTTTCTTTTACATTATAGAATATCTAATGCTAGTTTTAGAAATACTATAATGTTTATTCATTAAAATTTAATCTAAGCAAACTCTGATTTTCAAGTCAAAAATATTTTAGTATTAAAAATTCTTTTTTATTTAAATAATTATTTATTCAAAATGAAAATAAATTCAAAAGTATAAATCGTAATTTATGTTGCCGTAGCAACAACCATTATTTATATTTGGTAAACAGACACATTATTGGGTACATATAATGTTTAGCAACATCAACGTATTTTTGGTTTGCTCTGGATTTTAAAATTGTTGCATAAGCATAAAATGTTGATAACATTCAGTAAACATGTAGCCACCTGATATCAGGTGTAGAAGTAAAAATTAATGGTGACATGAGGATATATGGCAATTGTTTATCTTTGTAGTTATATGGTTTTTGCTAATATATAATCTTTTACAAAAAAAAAATCAACCATATTAAAAGGAATTTTTATTAGTCAAAAAAAATTTTCAATGTTACTACTCAATAATTATATTATTTAATTAGAAGTATTACAAAAAAAAAATTTTAATTCTTAATAAAAAATATATCTGCAATCTCACCGATACCGGAACCACAGCGATACCGGAGCACAAATAAGTTTTGTTGTTGTTGTGTTATAGTCTGCAATATCTAACTGCTGCCACAATTACATGATTTTCTTTTTTTTTCCTTTTTTTTTCTGGTTTTATTGCTTTCTCTGATATGGACAGGGTGGATCATTAACGAAAATTATTTACAATTTTTTTTTTTTTTTTTTTATATGCTGAATTTAACTAAATACACTTTATTGATTATTTCTTTGTTTTTTTTTACAAATATTTTTTTATTATTTTTTTTTTGTTTTTTTCTTTTTCTTTTACAAATTTTTTTTTCTCACTATAGCTCCGTATTGTGTTCGAAGCGAAATTTCGTTTCCCATATAAATTACATGTAAAACAAAGGTGGCGGAATTCCGTCAAGAAAATATTCCGTTCACTTTTTGTTTTGCAGTACCAATGACTATATAATTACATCATAAAGACAGCCCACTTGTCCGTTACTGACAGTTACATTTCAGATCAGCATAACTTTTATCATTTTAGCGATTTCTCCTTGTCCCCAAGTGGTTGGACATAGAACTAAAATGTTTGTGTTTGTGTTTTTACATTACAATATATGTATTTATTAAACCATATACTGTACGTGTGATATTATTTTCTTAAGCATGTGTGTATTTTTGTTTTAGGTCGATTCTCTGTTAACATCGAAGACACTTTGTGAGGAATTTTATTAAAAAATTGTTGGATAATAAAAGTGTAAAGACTTAATACTTGTACATTTTTCTATACCTCACTTTTAAAACTATATAGCGCATTTCTATTATTCTGACCTTATGTTTTAAATTTATCTGAAATGAAGGCGGCAACGCAGAAGACTCGTACACAACCTTGTTAATACATTCTTAATATTTTCTTTAAGAATTCTGTGAATTGTTAAGTATTTAATAATTGTCTCATTTATAGTTTTATTGTAACACATGTCCTTTAAAAAAGTATTTTATAGAAAACTCATATAATTGATCTTTTACAATAAGCAATTAAAATCTATGAGGACATTTCAGGCAACGCAGAAGACATTTTGAAGTAATTAAAAAAAAATAAAAATGTATATTGTATGTAATATTATACTAAAAATCAATGCCGATATCAGGTCAGCTGCCTATAAAAACAAAGAATTTTTTCATATTTAGCTATTCTTTTCAACATTTTTACTGAAGCAAGTGAAAATTTTGGTATAATTTTACAGAGAATCGACCTTTGGTTTTTCGTTAGCATTTTTTTCTTGTTCTATAATTTTTAACAGTACCAAGTGCAAGTTAACACTTCGTTCTATTTTAAATTTTATACCCTCGAATCAATTTTAAGTAACAAAATGTAACATTTTTTAATTCTTTAGAAAAAAATTCAACCTTTCAAAGTTCATGCAATATAAGACCGTTCAAAGAATATTCTGGCCAAATTTCAACTTCCTAGCTTCACAGGAACATTCTTTTCTAAAGAATCAAAAAATGTTACATTTTGTTACTTAAAATTGATTCGAGGGTTTAAAATTTGAAATAGAACGAATTGTTCACTTGTACTTGTATTTTAATGTTAATATTCATTTGAAAGAAAAGAAGCAAAAATTACACATACATACAGTATGAGCTCGATAATTTGGACTGATTAAAATAGGCCTTGTTTAAATTTTAAAATAGTTGAAATTATTGGATAGAAACCAATTTGCAACTTTCAACGCTATTTTTGAAAAAACAATAAATAGTTTTGTAATAAAATTAGTTTTTGTTATTATAAAAACCGATTATGATAATTATATAATGAATTATTTCTACAAAAATCTGTGATTTAAATTAGGCAGTACCTACATGTTTAGCTTATTTAAACTTTATTCTATTTTATAAAATAAAAATCATCGAAAAACCTTCAAAGTACCTATTGAAATTTGGGTGTTGAAAAAACCAAAAGTTGAAAATAGGAAGGGAAAAATTATTGAGTGGACACTGTAATTTGAAATAAAATTCTTATTTCAAAAAATATTTATTTACGCGAGCATATTCATTGTAGCAAAAGTACAATAACAACAAGAAACAGAAAAATCAAACCAAAAAAAAAAACAACAACAATAACCATTTATTTCAGCTTTAAAGAACGCTGTTTGCTGTATCAAATAGGTATACATACCTACATAACTAGCATGTGGACAAAAAAAAAAAAAGAAAAGAAAAAAACCATACCAGCAATATATGTATAATTATAGGATATAATTGCAAAATCCTATGAAATATGTATGTACATTATCTATTCTGTATATACTACAGTATAATATATATCTATATGTCATATTATTTAATGATCATTATTTTAACAGACAAGTTGTATACCTATATAGTTTTTGAATGAATTGACTCATAATTTATATATGCGCTTATACATATTGTTTCTGTACGTTTTTCGTTTTTGCGATCTGTTTTTTTTTTTCTGTATACGCAATTTCCATATTGGCTCTAAAAAGCCACGTTATTATTATTGTATATGTTTATACACTCAAACACTCATACTGTTGATTTCGATTCATACAAAAATTATTCTTTCTATCAGAGCCTCCTTGGCTGGCCATCTGCAGGGAGAAAAATATTTTTTTTCAAGAAATTTTCATTTTGGTCTGTCTATATGGTATTTATATGGTTTTTGGCAGTACTGAGTTCGTGACGGAAAATAAGTTAAATTTGTCTTTGCTAACATTTTTAATTAATGTCCAAGAGATGGCGTTGACGATCAGTATCCACTAATTTTCCGTCGCCATGAAACAAAAGAAATGTAAATACATTTGTTCCGTGTGGTAAATTTGACAGTTGTAAAAAAAAAAATAAATACAATGAAAAAATCCAAAGGTTACTACGTGAAAGCAAAGACTATATAAATTACCACCAGACATTTTATCGCAGTACATTGAAATAACGAATTTAAAAACAGCAAAAATACCTCCAATGTTGAAAGCTGGCCTCCAATCTTATCACTGTTTAAGCTCTTTCTTATTCTCAGGGTTTTTTCTTAATTTCTCTAATTTTAAAGTATATTCTCTTTTCTATATATTTTCCATGCAATACATACAAAATTTTTTAAAAAATTTGAGAAATTTTAACATTTTTAACTCAATCATTCTCATGTATCAAGCATTACAATATACAGAATCATATGGAAACAGCTTTTCCTTTTCTCCATATATTCAGTATACATACCATTTGGTTCAGTATAAAAATTTGTATGAGAAATTGAAAATATAGGATTTGATTAGCTAATTTGCATATGATCTGCACACTAATAAATTCTGTTGATAATTTACATATCAAATTTGATCGTTTATCAGGCCAAATATAATGTTGATATCATATTGATAATAATTTTATTGAAAAAAAATAATTTTATTGAAAAACTCGATCAAAAAATCTTAATTTTCTAACATTAAAAATTATTTTTACACCAGGCAATCAGAATTCAAAGCAATTCAAATTATACACAAATTGCTCTACAATATAAGAGGATAAGAAATTGTTGTAATTTTCTTTAGTGATTCTAAAGGATTTCAAATTCAGTATATGTATGTACATACACATGTATATTTAATGTATTTTTAAATGAGAATTTTATAGTATTTGTGAAAGCAGGTTTTTTTTATATTTTGTTCATCCAATAGGATTGCTTGAAATTATATAATGAAGACATATGCATATAAAAAACAATTGGAAGTATGTATTATAAATAATAATAATAAAAATAATAAAAAAAAACATTCTTTTTCCTTATTACCCTTCTTCCTTTACCTCTATACATTTTTCAATGCAAAAGACCAAAAATATAGGTATAGCTTGATTTAAAAAAGATGCCTAATCGTATTATATTGTACTAGAAAACTATGCGCAGAAGAAAAGATACTTACAAACATGCATTTTTGTTGTAGTAAATTCTAAGAAAGAGGTTTCTTCCTTCGTATATGTATACACAAGAAGATCAGTAACACATGTAAGACATGCGCGAGATTCGCCAACTCATATTATTTTGACTATAATCACCGACCACCGTACAAAAAAATGTGTATATGTGTTTGAGAAAAATTTTACAAAAAATATATATCACACTAAATATTTTTTATTTTTCTTGAAGGAAGAAATTGAATACAATGCGTATAGTTCAAACGTAGTATGTATGTATGTCGTCAACACATACATAATTATTTACGATCGTGTACATTTTTTTCTTTTTTTTTTTTCACTTTATTGGTATATTTTTGTGTTTTGTTGGTTTTTAGAAGGGATATATGAGAAATGTATACATGAAATTTTGTTTTTGTTTGCTTGTGTGTATATTTTAAAATGTATTAAAAACTAGCATTAGATATTTTATAATGTAAAAGAAAATAAAACAACATGCCTATTGATTATTCTGATCTCCTGATCCTTCACGAATAAAATTTTCATATTTGTCAATGAAGATGACTACGAAAATTTTCTGGATATAGAAATTTAGAAAAATATAAAAATATATTTTTAAAATGATATTTAAAATTTGAAAAAAGAAAAAAAAATTTCGGAAGGGATAGATATTTGCTTTCTCAAACAGCAAAATATATACACACGTGCTTTCACCACGGAGCAACATATATAGAGGAACACTTAGTACTGGCTCGAATGTAGGCAAAATTTTTAAAATTTGTTGACCTGTGCGGGAAGTGTGAGGGACGAAAAGTTTAAAAATGTTAAAATTTCTCAAATTTTTTAAAAAATTTTGTATGTATTGCATGGAAAATATATAGAAAAGAGAATATACTTTAAAATTAGAGAAATTAAGAAAAAACCCTGAGAATAAGAAAGAGCTTAAACAGTGATAAGATTGGAGGCCAGCTTTCAACATTGGAGGTATTTTTGCTGTTTTTAAATTCGTTATTTCAATGTACTGCGATAAAATGTCTGGTGGTAATTTATATAGTCTTTGGTGAAAGTATGTATTGAATAAAAAAAAAATTTTAAAAAAAAGTCAATCTAACTTCAAATTTAAATTTAATTTACGTTTCTCCAAATATTATACGTCATTTAAAAAAAAAATTTTTCATGTAGAAATAAATAGCAAAACATGAAATTTTTTTTCGCTTCGAACACAATACGGAGCTTATAATTTCAATTTTGTTTCAGTTTTACATAAATTTTTATTTTCTTTATTTTTCTTTTCTAACAATAAGATAAATTACTTTACTATGGTTACTGTGTCGATAACTTTTACACAGGCATAATATGTCATAGGCAGTAATGAATAGATTGCCATCTGCATTACTTTGAATCAATTCTGAATCGATTGTATGGAAGGCATTTAGAATTGATGAAAAAGAATGTATTCCAAATCGATTATATATCTTCTATATTAGAAGATATTCGGAATTCAAGAAAAACATTTTTTAATAACAAAATATATAAAAAATTTATTAGAACTCATTTACAAAAATTACAAAAAACATAAAAAATTCATTAGAATTTATTCACAAAAATAGCAACAAAAAAAAATAAAAAATTTATTAGAATTCATTTACTTCAATAATATAAATTAAACATTAGAATTTGAGGTTTTGGTTTTCCGCTCTATAAATATGCGTTTATGCTCTTTTGCTTTTATTCTTATTGTTGTAATATAATTTTCGCCACCATACGCGTCTGAAAAAAAATAAAAATTAAAATGATAGAAGATTTTTATATAAGTTTACCTATTTACTTTCAAGTATTTTTGATTAATATTTTTCAACTGCTTAAAAGCGAGCTTTACGTGGCCTCCGTCGTAGTTGTATTCTAGGACAACAGGTTTATCTATAAACTTCTCCAAATTTTTCTTTAAATCGGAAGAAATCAGTTTTTTTATTACGGACACCTTGAAAAGAAAACAGATATTGAAACAAAAATAAATCATTTTTAAATATTTAATCTTTTACATAAAAGTTTATATTCTCGTCATCAATTTGTTGATCAAATTCTTCCAATTCTTTTATAGATTTTAATGGAAATCTTAAGTTTTCTTCATTTTCGTGATTTTCTTGGTTTATAAGTTTTTTCATCAAGACTGCGTTTGCACCTGCAGCTTCAATTATTCCCCTATTTTGCTCCACTACAAAGTCTATAATAATACAATATTGAGTAACTTTTTATTAATAAATAATTTGTTTAATATGTGTTTACCCTGCATTTCTTCGAATTTCTTGTCTACATATATAAGTTTTTAAAATATTTACAATGGCAGTTTCTGGAAAAGAAAAAAAAATAATTAAAAAACAAACCTTATCACCCATGTTCTGTATTTCGATCGAAATTGAATCGAATTTGAATGAATATTCCCAATATTTCGTGTCATTCTCATATATGTCATATGAAATTCATTTAAAATATCTAGTATTCCTGTATATATGTATTAAAATTCCTGTATATAAAACAAATTGCCGGTATTCTGTAGCTTTCCAGTTTTTTATTTCTTCAAAACCTCGTGCGGTTTTCTGACAAATTCTGTTGAGATGAAAGAATGTAGGGATTTAAGATGTTCTGAGATATTTGTTTTCATTTCGTTATTTATCTTATAATAAGGTAAGATTTTGTTTTCTATTAACCTTAGCAAACAATTTTTCGTTACACCTATATCAATCAAGTGCATTGGGTCGATAGCAATTTGTGAAATCATATTTACTCCAATTTCTTCTAACGGAGTTTTTCGTGTAAGAAAATAATTTTGGTGTAAATATGAATTTTTTCTTTCTGTAAAATCTTTATCAGAAATTAAAGCCGCGCTTTTTGTGTCATATACTATACTACGACATTGTTAATTTTTCTACCAGTTTGTGTACATTTGGTACACCCACGAAGTGAAGTATGACCAACTATTCCACAAATAAAAGATTTTGCTGGTGCATCACAAATAACTGTTCTTAATCTACATTCTAATTTTTTGCAGTTTAACTCTATGCTATTTCCAACAAATCTTTCATTTCTGCTATAAAGTCATGTAAATAATTTTCAACAGCCAATGGCTTTTTGTTTCCCAAAAAAACACCTATTACAAATACTTTTATGTTTGGAATATTCACAAATTTTCCTAAAATTGGCCATAAACTGTTATTTGAACTTTTAAAAAGTGGTAAGCCATCAATATTAATATCAAAAATCACTTCGTCTAAATTATTTAACAAATTGCTAATTTTTTGAATTTGCGTTTTAATTCCATAATGCCAATTGTCTGAATTTTTTAATAAACTTTTAAAGCTTTTCGGAACGTCAAAATTTTCTTCCCTTAAAATTTTCAATAAAGAGTCATACTTTCTCTGCTTGGGTTGAATTTAATATACCATTTTCTTAATTTTTCTTTAAGAGCCAAATTTAGTGAAAAATTTTTTGGAAAACAGCAACAACATCGTCTGAAATGTATTTGTGTCTTTATCAACACAAGCAAATAAATTTCTTCTAAGTGTTGGTGTACATGATTTGAAAAAATTTCAAACCCAGTTCACCATCGATGATTATATTCCACCTATCTAATCTTAATGTCAACAGAATATGTTCTCGTGCTCTAAGAATACAAATTTTATATATTAAAAATACGTTCTAGGTTAACTGGGTAGCATATTGCATGGTAAAATGTGTACATCTTTTTATTTGCTCTACAGGCTACAGCTAGCATACAGTTGTTATGCTATGCTATGCTGAAGTTGTTATTGTTTCTTCTCAATGCATAATGGCCAGTACCAGACCTGTCTTCTTTCAGCTTCCCCACTTTTGGATAAAATGTACTACAACTCGCCTTCTGTCTACCGAAAAAGCCGGTTATTGAAGCTGAAAGAAGACAGATCTGGTACTGGCCAATCATTATTTTCCACACAGTACGTACAATTTTACCTACGTTGAATAGTTTTCATTCTTTTATGAAATCTTTGCTGTTGCCTAATTTTTGACTAATTTGCTAAATAATTTTTAAATAAACGCTATGCACTTTGTAAAACTGACAACACAAGAAAGATGAAGTAGAAGTATGCATTAAATTTACTTCTGGTAAGGGTTCACATTCTTTTTGAAAATCTGTTTTATTTTCTATATTATTATTCACTAAATATTTTTTCACATAAATTTCTCTGTGTTTTTTTATATCCCTCGCAAGTTGTCTTTTACTCGTACCTTTAATCCTGTACATTTTTTCTGCTACTTACATTATAAATACAATTTTAATTTAAGTAAATATAATTAAATTTTCAAAAACTTACCTTTGAATTAATTTTTTTAATTTCAAATTTTTTAAATATTCACTTTACTTTTATTATGATTTATATATAATTTACTTTATAATTTATTTCATATACTAGAAAATCCAACTGCACTTTACTAAATATCACTTCACTTTAAAATAGAACAAAGAACAATAAAACAATATAATAAAGACTTAAGTTATATGATTAACGTATTGCATATTAACGCAACTAATATTTTTTGATGACGAATGGAAAATTTCAATAAGTTTAATTGCGTTTTTTAAATTTTTTCTACATATTATTTTTCTGCATTACTAAGAATCAAATATGGAATGAATTTATTTTTTCTGCATTACAAGGAATCAAAACTGGAATCAATTCATTCTTACTGCATTACTAAGAATCAAAAGTAGAATTAATTGATTATTTTGTAATGCGATCCGAATTGATTTTCTTAGAATTGAATCCATTTTTCCTACTGGGATGGATCATATGGTTTTATGTGTTTGATTTTGTTCATAAAATAAATTATATGAGAATAAATCAATTTTGGTGTGAAAGAATTTTGTTGGTGTATTTGAATATTTACAAATACACTAAAGTACACAATATGTTAGTAGTGTGGAATAACAAAAAAGTGCAGAAGATTTAAAAGAGATTATGGTGCTTATTATGATTTTCGTCAAATGATCGAACAGTGTTCGATTACATATTTTGGTATTATCATTTTCGATTTTTTTCGTTTTGTTCGATTAAATCGAACAGCTGTTTCGATCACTTTTTTACTGACGAAACGCAATTTGTAATACGAAAAATATAAAATAATCTTAAAGGTTAAAAAAACTTTTAAAACATATACTTTTTAAAAATTGATTATAAAACCTCTGTAACTGCGATGATATTCAAGTAAAGAGTTGTTCGAGGACGTTTCGGAAGTTTCTCAGTAACTTTCTCCGTTCTTTAAATTCATATTTTTCGAATATTCCATCGTATTTAATTATTTTCAAGAAAGGAATCGATTCTAGACAGGAAGCATTCTATTCACTCATCCCAAATCAGAAAACTCCATGTAAATCCGTTCACGTTTACTACCCTAAAACTCTTTCCAAAATTTCAATTACGTCACGAGGAACACTCTTACCCACAAAGGAAAAAGTAAGTGGATAAAAAGTATATAAAAAAGATGGATATTTTAAAGAAAATGTAACTTTCAATGTTTTAAATGTAATAATAATACTAATTAAATGTGTTTTTATTAATTACTACATACATTATTTATTATTTTAATAGGAAAAATACAGGTAATAAGAAATATGATATCATAGAATATCAAGAAAATTTTGACATAAATTAGTTTTTCTCACAGAAATCATAAAAATTGATCAAAAACAATAAAACAGTTTTAATTTAACAAATGTCGACTCTAAAAACTGAGTATGCGTTGAAGTTCTGTACACATACTTGTAAAAATAAAATCTTCAACATATTCTGTAAAATAGCATACTCAGTTTTTAAACTTTAAAAAAATGTTATTAGTAATTTAAAACAATTTATTCAAATACATACTTATGTATCTTCAAATTTTAACAGCTGAAAAATTGTTCAAAGGAAATATACACAATAATTCACGATAATGTCGTTTCTTCGATCAACCTACGAATAGAAAATCATAATAAGCACCTATAGCGTGCGAAGTGGCGTGATTTTAAATAATCCATGGGATTATGTAGTAAAAATCTTTGTTCAATTTTTTGAACAAAACAAGATTAAATTTGATGTTGCGCGTGGGCAACGGAAAAAATTTACAGTTCATTTATTGGAAGATTTGGATGAAAAATTTCCAATAAATGTACATTTTTGAATGTTTTAAAAATTATGTGTACAACCAACGACTCCTATAGTCCTATAGTACCAAGCCTGAATGCTCATTTTGTGTATGTGTTGGAAGTACCAAATTAAAATGACAACTTATTGTTTTTAATCAATTATAACTAAGTTGTGATTAAAGTTACATGAAAATTATGTTCAAATGAAATGTAGAGAAGATCCTTAGCTTTATTTTCACTGAATATATTAAATATCTATGAGCAACGTAAATCAAAGAAAAAACGTGATAAATATTAAGTAACATAAAACTGAGAATCAATTTTTCCTTAAATCTCCCAAATTACTAAAAATATTAAATTATAATGTTCTATAAATTTGTAGATTTTTATTAAATAAACATTTTTCCCGAACATTGTTATATCATAAAATTAACAGAAATTGAGTTATTGAAGAAAAAAGATAATTTTTAATTAAAATCACAATTATCTCTCTCATTTCTCATTTTTAACAGTCACCTCTGAAAATGTAGTACCACTTTAAAAATTTTTTTTTGTTTATGAATAATATTTTTGAAAGAAGAAATAAACAAATGAATAAAAATTCATAAAAATGAATTTGTGTTTCAATAAATCTGTCCTATGAGCTCTCAGTTCTTTTTCACAAATTTTGCAAAAAGCAGTTTGTCTTTTGAACTTCTTTTGAGCCATCCTAGAATTTGCACAATAGAAAAATAATTTACAAGAAATACGCATCTACATAACATTAACATATATAACCTCGAAAATCTGGAAGATTTTCCCAATCTTTCTTGTAAACTTTCTTATATTTTTCCCACTTTCCAAAGTCAGCAATCTCCACTTTTATTAAATTTCACTAAACGCCATTTTTCTTTTCTAATGATTTTCAGTTTCTACTTTATATACAGATTTGCCATGAGATTTTGTTGTATTTACTCATTTTTTATCAAAACTGGAGATTGCTGACTTTGCTTTTATACCCATCAATTATACATAAAGTTAAGACAGAATTAGTTTTAAAAAAATTAAAAAATGTTTGATTATATTAATTGAATTTTGCGGAGTTTATTCAAAATATGTGAAACTCAGTAAAATCATATACATACTAATAAAATAATAATATAAGCAACGTAGAACAAAATAGTGTGCCTAGTTTTTAGATTAACCGACAAGATTGATTAACCGACAAACGCTTTTTCATCAAAGCTTTGACGTCGTTTTGAAAAGTTTTTATAGCTGCGTTCCATTGGGATTTCAGGCGTAGATGAATCTACCTACTCCCATCTACGCTCAACTATTCCTATTCATATTCAGGTGTTGAAAGCAAGCGTAGTTGGGCGTAGTTGATATATTTCACCACTAAAATTCACCACTAAAATTCACCACTAAAGGTTTTAAGTTATTCTATTATCCAATAGATGAATTTTTCATTTTAGAGGTTATAAAGTTTGTTTACATTTTCTAAGTTTTAGGTTATTGGTAATAAATATAAATAAAATATGAATTAATTATTATTTAAATAGGTAATTAGTGATAAATATAAATAAAATTAATTGAATTATTAAAATTAATAAAATTTATTAAATCAATAAAATAGTGATAAATATAAATAAAATTAATAAAATTATTAAAATTAATAAAATTTATTGAATCAATAAAATAGTGATAAATATAAATAAAATTAATTAAATTAATAAAATTAATTAAATTAATCAAATAAATTAAATATTAACTAATTATACATAGTTAATTATCTACTTTTTTGTGCAATTAACAGTGTATTTTATTTCAGATATTATTAGTTTTGTCACAAATAATATAATAATACAGATGGGTATTGTAAATGAACTGAAATGTTATTCAGTGGTAATAAAGAAGAAGAACAAACAATTTTTATGTTTGCGTCTTAACTATAGCTTTTTTAAAAACTTAAAACAACAACAACATTACCGAACAACTTTGAGTTTTTTTATTTATGTTTCCACTTGTAGTTATTTAGAAAATATCAATAATCATGCTTTTTTGATTTTTTCCATTTCTAACTTGTAGCTGACATTTACCTTGTTTATGCACAAACGTTAAAACGTTTTAACGATAAAACGCTTTAAACATCTTTTTGAGATAATACATTTTAATTGGTGTTTATGCGTAATAGAACATTTCGTTCTCACTCAAAACGTTAACCATCTGCGTGTGTAATAACAATTACTTAAAATGGTAATTGTTTATGATTTGTTGTAAACATAGGTTTAGAAAGTGGGGCATCCAATTATCAAAAAAGTGAATACAGTAGAATCTCGATAATTTTACTACCTGATAATTTCAAACCATTATCTTTTCAACAGTTTTGTCCTTAGCATTATGTATTCTACAATTCCTATATTTACAGCGAAAGAAATTTTGCTTATTCTATAATTTCAACAGCCATAATTTTTACATGAATTTACACATAAAATACATATTTGAACATGTTAAATCGCAAAAAAATTTGATTTGATTTTTGTTTTTTTTGAGAAATAAAACTAATCTTTTTTTAGTTTCATGTGTGCGTTTTACTTCCATACATACATATTTAGTTTAAATTTTGTATTCAATAATTTCTACTATCCCGTAATTTCAACGAGGGTAACTTTAATTAGGTAAAATTATCGAGATTCTACTGTACATAAATCTAAAATACCTAATTCTATAAACCATGCAATGTCGGTTGAACTGAACAGTTACTTGTGCGTCAGCAAAAGTAAAATACAATATTGTATGTATACATTATACATACAATATAATAATGTCTTTTATTTGCTTGTCACATATTTTTTTTGTTGTCGGTTAGTAATTATTGAACCTAAAGGAAAAGTAAGAAACAAAAAACTGAAAGCTTTGTCAGTTTATATAACATCATGATCATTCATAGGTTTATGTCTATGCTAATCATATACATTTTGTCGGTTAATCGGTTGTCAGTTGATCGCAATTCATATGCAACATTTTGTACAATAGTTTTTATATATGTATCTATATTGTTATATTGTTTGTGGTTTTGTCATAAAGCAGCTGCAGTAGCAGTTACAAAACATAAATTTATTTTTTTACGTTCAAATTTAAAGGTTAGAATTTGATAAATATGTGAAAAATAGCGTTTCATTCACTAACTACGCTTAACTACGCCCAACTACGCTTATATACTCCGGGGTAGCCCAAAGGAACGCAGCTTATAAAATTTCTCTAAACTTTGACGTCGTTGATTTTGAGAGGATTTTTTGACGTCATACATTATGATTGCTTTGATCATGTTTTGGCAAATTTTCATTTTTTACAGTCCTATAACAAATATTAATAATGATTGCATTGTTGCCGTATTGCATTGTTGCTACGGCAAAAATACAAATTACGATTTATAATTTTGAATTTCTTTTCGTTTTGAATAAAAATATGTACATATTTGCTTTGAAAAGAAAAATTTTACAATGAATATGAAATATTATTTTTTTTCTATTATTTTTAATATACCTCTAAATACTACAGTGTAAAAAAAAAACAATTTCAAAAATTTTGACAAACTGCAAGCAATTTTCGTAGAACACTTCAGTGGGAGATATAAGAACATTACGTGAGGTTTTATATTGCTTTAATTTTATGAAAACTTCAGACATTGAGACATACTGTATTAGTTGGAATGTATAAAACCAAATTTACGTTTAGACAATTTACCAATAAAAATAAAATATTGTCCTTTTTTTTTTTTTTTTATTAAGAAGAAAGTTCTGGAAGAGCAAAATGATTGACAATGATTCCTTTTTGAAAAGGTAACAGAGACTTTTTACTACAAATAACTCGCAAATCCTTAGTTATCTCTGTCATTTTGTCTATCAATTCTTGTTTTTCAATCTGTAGACCATACGTTTTTTTATTTGGTCTTTCTTCTTCAGCTCGCAGATTCTTAATTCTTGCATATTTTGACTGTTTAGCCTTAAATATTTCAAATATGAATTACAATTATTATTACGTATATAAATTGAATCAAAATAATTTTGCTTACATCTTTTGTGTTCCAACTTTACGTATGTTACAATTTTTAAAAGAAAATTTTTCAGAAAAAAAATTGCAAGAAAATTCAGAAATCACCAAATTCTGGCATCGAGAGACAAAATCATTTTCGATTTTCGCAACTCATTGTATTAATCAATAGAATAGTTTATTTGATACAAAATTTTTATTTCTAATAAAAACACAACAAAAAATGAGGTGATTTCAACCAAAACACAAAAAATAAAATAAATAAAAAAATCACATTTCATCCTTATATCCTAAGCACAAATAATATAATAATACAGATGGGTATTGTAAATGAACTGAAATGTTATTCAGTGGTAATAAAGAAGAAGAACAAACAATTTTTATGTTTGCGTCTTAACTATAGTTTTTTTAAAAACTTAAAACAACAACAACATTACCGAACTTTGAGTTTTTTTTATTTATGTTTCCACTTTTCATTTCATCATGATTTTTTGATTTTTTCCATTTCTAACTTGTAGCTGACATTTACCTTGTTTATGCACAAAGATTAAAACGTATTAACTCTAAAACGTTTTTAGCATCGTTTTGAGTTAATACATTTTAATTAGTGTTTATGCGTAATACAACATTTCGTTCTTACTCAAAACGTTAACCATCTGCGTGTGTAGTGTAATAACAATTACTTAAAACGAATAAAATGTATATGCACACTTTAAATGCGCATTGAAATTTGGTTTATGCATCCGTATTTAGTCAAGACGGAGTGAGTTAATGCGAATTAATGTGACGCATAAACAAGGTAATTGTTCATGATTTGTTATAAACATAGGTTTAGAAAGTGGGGCATCCAATTATCAAAAAAGCGAATACAGTAGAATCTCGATAATTTTACTACCTGATAATTTCCTATATTTACAGCGAAAGAAATTTTGCTTACTCTATAATTTCAACAGCCATAATTTATACATGAATTTACACATAAAATACATATTTTAACATGTTAAATCGCAAAAAATCTAAATTTGATTTGATTTGTGAAAGGCTTTATTTTTGATTTTTTTGTTGTGTTAATTAAAAATTGAGAAATAAATAAACTAATCTTTTTTTAATTTCATGTGTGCGTTTTACTTCCATACATACATACATATTTAGTTTAAATTTTGTATTCAATAATTTCTACTATCCCGTAATTTCAACGAGGGTAACTTTAATTAGGTAAAATTATCGAGATTCTACTGTACATAAATCTAAAATACCTAATTCTTTAAACCATACAATGTCGGTTGAACTGAACAGTTACTTGTGCGTCAGCAAAAGTAAAATACAATATTTATGTACACAATATACCTACATACAATAATAATGTCTTTTCTTTGCTTGTCACATATTTTTGTTGTTGTCGGTTAACAATTATTGTACCTAAAGGAAAAGGAAACAAAAAACTGAAAACTTTGTCAGTTTATTTTATTATATAACATCATGATAGGTTTATGTCTTTGCTAATCATATCACATTTGTCAGTTGATCGTTGTCAGTTAACCAAAATTCATATGCAACATTTTGTACAACAGTTTTTATATATCTGTATTATTATATTGTTTGTGTCCTAAGTATAGGTATACTTATACATAATAAATTCTTTTAGTTTTTGCAGCTTTTGCAAACCAATTCTTTCGATTAGGCCTTTTTGTAACTTTTAAACTCAGTACACTTTAAAAGTGGTACCAATTGGAGCAAAGCACAGCCTACATTTTTTCAAATTTTCATCCTCTACGTCACTAATTAATTCTTCATCACAATCAGCACACTTAATAGCATGTTTTTGATTTGTCTTATTTTTTTGGCGTTTTTCTTGTCTTTTTTCTTAAACGTTTCTCCTTCCGCTTGATTATTTCTTAAGCTTTTCTTTGCTTAACTTATTCTTTTTTAAGTTGCTCTACTCTCCAACGAAATGACGAAATAGCAGATGGTCAGTTATTATTTCTTGTAAATTTTCGCGTGTGGAAATTTTATTGAGAAGGTATTGATAAAAATTTCTTTAGACTTGGTGAACATTTCTTAGAGTTTTTTCTAGATTCAGATGTCACTTTAGATGTATCACTAGCTGGACACCATGCTTCTGAAGATCTGGAACTTTTTATGTCTTTGGTGTTAGTTCAGAAGTATTTTTGTATGGCTCTACATTATTTTGTTGTTCTGCATTACTTAGTGGTAGGAATGCCATAAGTTCAAAAAATTATCGATATATTGTATCAAACTGTATCGAATGTTTTTTATCGATTTCCGAAAACATAAATCAAAATAAAATAAAAGAATAATATTGAAAATTACCAAACCAAAATCACAAGTTATAGAAATAATTGCCAACATAACCGTCATAACCTTAAAGTCAAATAAATCAAGACCTGGAGTCAGCAAGAGTGTTGTTAAATTTAATACATCTTATAAAATAGAAATAAAATAGTCAAGCTTTTTTCAGGGTCGTTATTTATTTATAAAGAAATGAAAATAAAAAAATTAATTTTTTTAAAAAATTTCCAGCACGAAGATCTTGAAGACATATTGATTGGGATTATCTACTGATACGGATTATTAAATATTTAAGTGGTTCTGTGAATGTTTATAATTACAAACAATTAACTGTATGTACTTATATAATATGCTATGAATTCTTACCTTTTATTAAGTTCGTATAATATTAATTATATTAACTTACTCCATTAAGACCATTTACACTTTACAATTTTACATTAACAACCAAACCAAAACCATCCATCACCTACAGCTTGTCTTGTCAATGTCAATTAAATTAAAGGATGTTACATGTTATGTCAATTTATCAAAACTAAATCAAAGGCGAAGGATGAGCTAGTTGAAAAACGACATTTTTTCGGATATCGTAATAAATATATCGACATATCGATATTTCGGTTTTAGAATATCGTGATATATATCATAAAATCTTCACCGATATATCGATAAATCGATTTTCGTCGCATTCCTACTTAGTGGTTGAATATTGTTTGGTAGTTGCTCATTGTTTGGTGATTACTGATTGCACATTATTATATGGTCCTACAGTTGACAAAGGCGTAGTAAGAGAAGTAAAAACATTCGGGCGAATTTAAAACACTTTGGACTAATTTCTCATATAGATCCATCTCGTAAATTCCTTGATCGATATCTTGAATGCATAAAGGTATAACCCACTGCATCTGAATTGAATGGGTATATGTAATCCACATTTTCTAAATCAGTTAGTTACAGATTGTAGTGGACAAGATGTGGATTTCGTGACATTGTCTATTATGTGAGTTGTGTTGGGTAGTAAACTATAAAGTACATTTAATATTATTTTCGTCACAAAGTTCATTCAATATTAAGTTGAGATGTAACTTGTGTCCATTTACTAATAAAATGGGAGCTATTCTGTAAGTTTCTGCTAATTTGACATTATGCCAACTTTCTTACAAAATATTGACAGCTCGTGAAAAAACCTGCTAAGATAAAAATTGGAGTGCGTAAAAAATTCATTCGCGAATGAAAAAATACATTTCTTATCATTTATTTTCATTCGCGAATGAATACTTAAATTTTAAAAATTCGTGAGAGAATATATCCTGCCTAGAATGTATGAGTTTATTCTATTCGCTAGAGAATGAATAAGAAAAAACTAGTTTTTTCAATACAGCAAAGAATGAGAATTATTGTAAATGAATATGTGTTCGAAATGTAAAAGAATATTCCTTGGTACCAGGTACCAAAAATTAACAGAAAAATCTGCTAATTTTTCGTTATCGTAGTAAATCCTACTTTCGAATTTGTTATCATTTAAGTTTTCTGCTAACTTCTGTCATTTTTAAGTTTTAGTAGATAAACTTGCCCTCAATGGCATCTAGTACTTTTTGGCGCTTCGCAGAGTCTTCTTCGAGGAACTCCATAATTCTGTCATCTGGAAAAAATAAATATATAATAGTAACAAAACAAAAAAAGATTTCCAATTTTACCATCAACATTGCCTTTTCTCTTGGGTTTTGTTGTTGCTGGAGTTGTTGTTTTTTCTTCTATTTGGGCCGGTGGAGGTAGTTCTTCCGCAACTGAACAATCTTCAAACAGTATTGTCTCAGCTATAATAACGCAAAACATAATTATGAAAATAATTGTAGAAAATTGTTTATGGTTGATACTTACGGATGTTTTCCTTCGAATCTTTCACTTGAAAAGGAACAACACTAAAACCAGCAACTGTTAACTGGCAGGTTTTCAGTACACCTTTTAAAATGCTGCTCCAGCAAGCAATGCCACGCTCCTCTAGTGGAGTCAGCTCTTCGCAATTTGAAGAGCCACCTCCTGTTTTTCTTATTTCAGTGGCAGCCACCTTTTTTTTTTTTTTGTGTGACATACTTCCAGTTGTCAAACACCTAAAAGACAAAAAAAAAATTTACGTTGAGATTTCTTGTGCATATGATTGATAAAAAAGCTTACTTCTTTCCACTCCTCCTTTTCTTTATTCGGTCCTTTCACTGAATTTAATTTACTTGTCATCTCTTGCCACAGTGCTTGTACCGATGATGCATGTGAAAATTTCTTCAGAGTTCAGACGCATCGGAGCAATATTTACAAGAAATGATAAATAAGTTTCTTTCTGGGACGGAGTCACTTTTTTACTTCTCTTTTTCACTGTAAAAATATAAAAAAACATAAATTGAACACAAAACACTAAATTGAACACATAAACGAAAACCGTGTATGTACCTTCATTACAGGACGAACACAAAACACTAAATTGAAAACATAAACGAAAACCGTGTATGTACTTACATTACAGGACGAACACAAAACACTAAATTCACAGCACTGTACATATTTACCTTGATTTTCTTTACTGTCCATTTTTTTATTTAATTTATTTTATTTTATTGTATTATTTTAAAGTTTTAAATTTGTTTTCAAATTGCAACCACTTAAATGTAAACAAAATAAAATGACAGCAAATTTCTTCAAAGTGACATTTGTTAGCAAATTTCGAATCTCTGTTGACAGCTTCATAAAGATTTCGAAAAATATTAGTGACCAAAATACGAATTTTTAAAAATCTGCTAAAATCATAATCTGTTTATTTTTTAGCCACCAATATTCCTGGCTTTTCAATTTTATTTTCTTCTACCCATTCCATTAAACCTATTGGAAATGTAGTTGTAAAAAACGTCCGTATTCATTCATCCAATGTTTCATTCATCTAGGATGCTGTCAGAGACGTCTCTAGGCAATCTTTTTTCTTTTTTTTTTCAATTTTACAAAAATTTTGAGAAATTTATAAAATAAATTAAATTAATAATAACTTAATATAAAAAAAAATTAATTCACTTGAGTTCATTTCACTTTTTGACACTGTTAGTTTACTTGAAACACTTAGATATTCACAATAAAAATACATTGGTGAAACAAACATTAATTAAATTAAAAATAACAATCAAAAACCAATAACAAAAAATATAAATTGGAAATTCATATAATATTAACGAAAATTTCTCTGTAAAAGATCAGATCAAGAATATCTACGATATTAATGAAAGTAGTTTTAATCAAGGATATTTTTGTTTTGTTTTAATTACTAAGTTATTGAATTTTTGCTTTTCGCTATTTTTTTGGTACTTCAATAACATAATCTAATAGAATAGAATAATTTTGATATTCAATATTTCAATTGCATTATCCAATAAAATAATCTTTTTACATATTTTCTCAACCTTTTCTACTTTTATCTGCTTCGAGAATAAACAAAAATTAGTTGATGTGCATTAGGATATTTAAAAAAACAATTTGAATGACATTTTTGATAAAATTACATTATAAATAGAGGCCTGGGTGGTCGAGAGGTTAGTGCGCTCGTCCATCACCCCACAGGTCCCGGGTTCGATTCCCGGCATAGTCGTGGTCCAGCACTTTTTCCTAAATACCTGTTTTTCCATACTTTCTAATCCATTCTTATATGTATATATATATATATATATATGTATATAGATGTATATGTATATATATACATAGAGAAATCCTAATCTCATCCTGTCATAACAACACTATGAGCCAGTAAGAAAAAACAACAACAACCACATCTACCAACAACAAGATGGCGTTACATCCTGCAGAAAAACTGGTATCATAGACACAAAACCGGAAAAGTGTGATATTACTCCTTAGCAATATCACCAACAGAGGGCGCAGGAACAAGCTAAGGACATAATCGCAATAGGCTAATCTCCTATTAGATTGAAAATAACAACAACTCGATTAAAGAAACCAACACATGCCTCGGACTAGGTTGGAAAAATACCAACAAAGTTTCTATGCTAAGATCAGGCCAATAGGTCACAAATAGCAGATGGAACAAAGTCAGATGGAAAGAGTTATGTGAAGGCGCTATGTTCCCTCGAGGAATGAATAAGCACAAAAAAAAAAAAAAAAAAAAAAAAAACATTATAAATAAAATAATCTCTAATACCCTATGTATTATTTAAAAATGATTGAAAAATATCTTATTAAATATTCCCTTTGAAAAAGAATTTTTCATATAAATTATTTTATACTCGTACACCTATCTACATATGTATTTAAAATAAAATTGATAAAATTGATAAAATTTTATTTTTTAAATTTGTCTAAAACAAAAACAATAGAAATAATTCATATTTACCAGAAAACATTCATACAACTCATATTTTATTGTAAGAAGGTATTTAAGGAATTCTTTTAACCTTTATGTGACACGGTATCCATTATAACGTTGTTGACTGGATAGGTACAGGTGTACCTTCATATAGGTATATCGGGATTTATCAAAAAAAAAAAAAAACGTTTGTTTTACAAGTATTTTTTTTTATTTTTTCAAATTTTTTTTCTTACGCTGTAAATATGTTCTAAGCAGTTTATTCTTAGTCTAATTGAGCGTATTTTGAAATTGTATTAGTTTGTTTTACTAAATTATTCACACCTGATGCAAAAAAGTCAGTTTATATCCCTTTATTCTTTTTTCGGTTTTTTTTAATTACCATCATATGTATTGTAAGTGATGTTTTTTACCTAAAGAGGTCACAAGAGGAATGGAGCAACAAGGTAACGTTGTTGAACGTACGGTGTTGGATTTGTTGATCAAATATCGAGAACCTGGAAGAAATATCACAGCAGATAATTTTTTACATCTTTTCAATTAGCGCACGTTTTTCACAAAAAGTGAAAAATATCACTTAATTCCAAAGGTTGTAGCTTCTGAAACAAGGCAGATAGAGTCATACCTTACCGTGAAAACTTAATTTGCAAAGAAAGAATTGTGCTTTTTTTTATTGTAAAAAAAGTGTATGTTAATAATGAGTTTTTTCTAGAAATCATTCGATTTTTCCAAAAATTTAGGTAGAAAATTGCAAATAAATTGATCGCTAATAACTTCTGTGGTAAGGGGGATGAAGGGATGTTACTGATGTTAGTTCAAAGGGCAAATGGTTCCCTTTTGTTAAATATACGTATCATTGATATACAATAAGCGAAAACGAAAAGACAGGGTGTTTCACAACAAAAGTCGCAAAAAACTTCAACCCTCTGTACCCCGGGAACCCCGCTGGAGTTGACCACCCCCCCAATACGAATTTTTGTTTGTCTCGATGGGACCTATCACTGGCATCAACTCAAAGCAAACCAAACAGGACACCCTGTATACAATATCATATGGTACACGTGTACCGTTAAGGATGTAAAAAACAATTTTCAGAGGTACAATTTGCGCAAAATCAAACTATTGGAGGACTTTGACCTTTGACTTCTTCTTCGGCTTCAGTTCCTACATTTCTTGATGTTGTATCATAAATTAAACTCTTTGCTATAGATAATTTGAAATTTTAATAATCTAAAATATCACGTGCTTGCATGTTTTGCTGCAAAACTATGTTCCTATACTGTATCCACGCATCTGCAATAAAGTAGTCCATAAAATAATACGCACAGTCCATTTCTTTGTTCGCTCTAGCATTGCATATTCAGATATTACTCTACCTAGCATGTCTACTCCTCCCATGAATTTATTATATTTTTGAAAATATCTGTAAAAAAAATATTAGAAATTGTTTTCCCATGGTAACTCAAAGCGACTTTAAAAGCTCACAAATATAATACATAGCAATTGAATACAATTATATTTTCAAATTTTTAAAACATCAAAAGAATTTTACTTTTTATCCTTCTTTGACCATCGACAACATTCTTGTTTAGGTTCTACGCTACTGCATGTCATACACCATTTCGGAAGTGGGTCCGTTACACTAACATAAAAAAAGGACCGGCAAAATCCAAAGAAATCATACCAAAAGCATGTCATATATGAAAAAAAAATGGACCAAAAGAAAAACTTTCTTTATTGATAGAGGGGATGCTTGTCTCATCATAATCTCAAGAAAAAATGGGACAAAAGGACCATCTTCACCCATCGTTGAAACTCCAAATTACAACACCCTTTGTAATTTAATTTAATTCATTTTATTACTCTTTTCCATCTTTGTTATTCTTTTTCCCTTTGTTTTTTTTTTCTTTTTCTTTTTCACAGTAAAAATAGTACAATTAAGCTTGTTTTAATTTATATTTGTAGGGTACTTTTATCAGGATTTTTATTATCGCACAAATTATATTAGTAATTCTTATAAGAAAAAACCAGTACCTTTAACAATGTTTTTATTGAACATATATTTAAAACAACTTATTTTGAAAACGGCTCGAACGAAAGTGAACTACTCTAATCTTCTTCATTTTTGCTTAATCACTTTGTTGATTTTTCATACTATTTAAAGAATAGAATTAGACCATTTAAATATGGTACAATTAAATTGGGAAATAGAATCATGGATGTGATATGTCACATCATAATAAAAATAGGTACTTTTTTAAAAAATGCCTACAGATCGGCCAATCTGACAAGGTAATCGGCCTCGATTACTACATATATAGAATTAGAATAAAATTTCCACATTTCATTTCTTTTTTTTTTTTTTACAAGAATAAATGAACAATTTTTACAACACATCAATTATTTTAACGTGTTAACATATAAATGTAGTGTTTTACATTATCTTACTTTCTTATGTAAGTATATTTATATAGAAAACCCCTTTTTGAGGTTGGAAAATTATGCATACCGAATTTTCTTCTCCCTTTTTTTTTCTCATCTGATAAACGTTTTAATATACATTTTTATTAGAATAGTTCACGACTTTTCGTTCTTTTAACAAAAAATTTTTTTTTCTTTGCGTTTACAAAAATTTCGTATAAAATAAACTTACATATATATATATATATATATATTTTTTTTTTTTTTTTTTTTTTTAATAATGATTCGGTTTTCTAAATTTTCTTTTTATATTATACATTACATAAATATTTATTTTAACTATTTATACATACAACAAAAGTACATTTTAAAAGAAAATTTGTTTAAAATAGAAATATAAATTGTCTGTTTACTTTTTTTTTTCATTTTCAATTTTTGTTATAATTAGGTCAATTAATTTCCACTAATTCACATTGTTTATTACATTTACACATATAAAAGTACATTTTAAAAAAAAAATAAATTAAAAAAATTATTTAATTGCTTCGGTTTTTTTTTTTTACTTTACTCTATTTTCTTTCTTTTATATTGGTTTTTGGTCAAATTGAATAACCTTTTATCATTTGTTTTCTATATGTTTCTTTTTTCCCTTTTTTTTTCTTTTTCTTTCTTGCATCGAAATTGGTAACTACATAAGGCCTCTTGTTACTTGGAGCACATATTCCTTTATAGGGAATACGCGTCACTTGCATCCCTTCAATGTCCTTAATGACATAGCGGTCATTGGAGAGAGCTTCCACAACTTCATAAGGTCCTTTATATCGAGCAAGCAATTTTTTATTTATACCAGGGGTATTTATCACGTTTCTAATCATTACGTAATCACCGTTTTTGTATAATCTTGGTGATTTGTGATTTTTATCGTAATATGTTTTATTGTATGTTTAAACTTTTTCGATATTGTGACTAGCTTGTTCTCTGATAGCATTTAGATCTACTTGCTTTTCATTTTCATTTTGTTCAAGAAACTCTTTAATCATATCACAAAAATATCCTTTTTGATTTCGTCCAAATAAGAGCATGCTTGGTGTGAAACCTGTACTACGATTTAGGGTATTATTTAGGGAAAATTCTATCTTTGCCAAACGTTTATCCCAATTTTCTGTTGTGTCAGGCTCACATTCTTTAGACAACATAGGAATTAAAATTCGATTAAGCCTTTTAACCTGGCCATTGAACTGAGGACAATGCGTAGCGATTTTAATGTGCTGTATGTTGCTTTAGTTCATGAAATCTGAAAATTCTTTAGATGTGAAGCAAGTTCCACGATCAGAAATGATTCTATTAGGTCTAGAAAAGTTTTCAAAATAAGACTGTAAACATAAAATCGTTTCTTTACTTTGGGTACTTTTAACGGGATATAACTTTGTGAACTTGGTAAATGCGTCAACTACAACAAGCACATGTTGTTTTTTCGATTTCGAATTTGCCAGAGAACCTAGATGGTCGATGTGTACAGTATCAAATGGGACCTGACCTTTAGGTATATTATATAATGTACCTTCAACCTTTCCTGAGTTAGGTGAATAGTATATGCACTTAAGACATGTTTGTATATAGTTTTTAATTTTGCTTTTTATTTCTGGAAACCAGTAACTACGTAAAAGATACTCATGACACTTATCTACACCTAAGTGACTCATAGCTTCATGGTATGTTCGAATAATTTGGGTTTCTAGATGTTGCGGAACGTAGAATAACACTTTATCTTTAAACTTTCGGTAGACTAGACCATCTATCATTTCGTATTTAGGACTTTCCGATTTTTCTAATTCTGAAACAATCTGTGCTATTTTTGGATCTTGCCTTTGAGTTGCAGCGAGTAAAAATTCAAAGGACTCATCATCAACATGCAAAATATTTACTGCCCTACTCAAAGCATCAGCATGGGGTATTTTTTGACCACTTCTGTGTTCGACTGTATAATCAAAACTTTGAAGTTCCAATGCCCACCTTGATATCCTTGGGTTTATAACTTTTTTACTAAGAGTACGTGCGAGTAATTGACAGTCTGTTATGATTTTAAAATATATACCTAGAAGATATATTCTAAATCTTCTGAGTGCGTACACGATAGCCAAGGTCTCTAATTCGTAGCTATGATATCGACTTTCTACATCTGTGGCTCTTTTCGAAAAATAGAATATAGGGTGAAATTTATTATCTTTTTGCTTCTGCAACAGCACCGCCCCAAAGCCTAAAGAACTACCATCGCAATGTAATTCGTTCTCGTTGCTTGGACTATAAATTGACAACACTGGTGACTCAATAAGTGCTTGTTTTAACTTTTAAAAAGCTTCATTTTCAATGGGACTAAAGATAAATAATTAATCAAATAAAAAAGAATTTTTAACACTAAAATATTTTCGACATGAAAATCAGAGTTTGCTTAGATTAAATTTTAGTGAATAAACATTATAGTATTTTATTTGTGTTAGACCAAATTTGAGGACCGAATATCATAAAAAGTAAAATCATAAAACTTTCATTAGCGATGTAATATTGCATTGTCATCCAGTTCTGAGCTATGTTGAAAGTTTCAAGTCTCTATCTCATCAAAAAGTTGGTTAAAAATCAATTTCTAAATTTGTACCGAACAGACAGACAAGAAACCAAGCTAATAAAAATATTTTAATATTTTAATATTTTAAAAAGGAATTTTTTTTTAATAAATCTTGTAATGGCTTCGCAATGATTACAAAATTTTCTATAAATTTTCGAAAGTAGGAGCAGAGACCCAAAAAGCTATGAACATCCTTTAAGCACCTAGGGATAGGAAAATCTATAATTGCTTTTAAATGAAAATCAGTGGGACGAATTCCTTAAACGTTAATTTTGTATCCCAGGTAAGTTATTTCTTCTTGTAAAAAGGAGCATTTATCAAATCTAAGATGCATGCCCTTCTTTTTAATAATATCGATAACTTCACTAAGGATTTCTAAATTTTCTTCAATTGTTTCGGTAGGTATAAGGATGTCATCTATAAAGGTAAGTATTTTTTCCGATTTTATTAATTTTTCGAATACATGCTTCATATACCGTTCAAAAACTGATGGAGCGTTTTTGAGTCCAAAAGGCATTTTTGTATATTCGTATTGACCAAGAGGGGTTATAAAAGACGTATACTTTATTGAGCTTTCCGCCATATTGACGTGATGAAATCCATTTTTTAGGTCTAAGACTGTAAAATATTTTTCATCTTTTAACCTATCCAAATGATCTTCGATCAAAGGCAATGGATAGTTATCTCTAACCGTCAATTTGTTTAATTCTCGATAGTCAACGCACAATCTTAACTCTTTGTTTTTCTTTTGGACCAGAACGATAGGTGAAGTGTAGGGGAAGCAACTTTCTCGAATTATTTTCTTTTCTAATAAATCATTTATAATTTTTTGTAGTTCTATTTTGTGTATATAAGGTAATCTACGCGGTGTACTATAAAAATGTTTGTCGGTTGTTAATTTAAGCTGCATTTCAAAACTATCTTCAGGGTTAATATCATGATTGCTATCAGAAATACAAGCCAGCGCAACAATTTTTTCTATTTGTGTTATAACATGCAAGGGTAAGTTTTCATTTATTTTTAATGGAATTTCTAAATTATTATTACTTACATCAATATTTAGGATTTGTCTTATGAAGTCACCATTTCCAATTTTATTGTTGTAATTTGTCTTTGCTTTTTCGTGTGTTATCGATTCCGATGCATCACTTCGTTTTATAATATTTATTGTGACGTCATTATTAACAACATTTTTTCTTTGTAGCTCTAGGTCATTCAATTCGATGAAATTTCTACCTAAAATTATAGAGTGTACCATTGTATTATCTTTTACAACTAATAACAAAAATTTTTTTAAAACATTGTCAAAATTTATGTTACATTTTACACTACCTTGAACAACTAATGGACTTTTATTTATACCAAGAAAATAATGATACTTATCTAAATTTTCTTTGATGATCATACTCGATGGTAAGTACTTTTCTTGAATAAAACTTATGGGACTCCCTGTATTAATATAAGCGTCATCAATGAAGTAATAAATTCTGTATTGTCAGTAAAAAAACATTTAATTTGATGTTCAAAATTATTTTTTTTCATTGAATGTAAATTACACATTTCACTGCTATGATGATCAGGTAGTTGTAAATTATCAACATTTTTTCTAATAGCGGATTGCATTGTCATTACCGATAATTTGTCTGGAGAGTTAGATGATAAATGACCTGGCTTTAAACACTTGTAACATTTTATTTCATTTCTTTTTTCATATTTTTGTTTTTTACATGACTTACTTAAATGACCTATTTCATGGCATTTAAAACATTCAATTGATTTAACAAATGTATTTTTTTGTAAGTCAGCTGTTTTATGAAAATTTTCACGATGATTAGATTTTATTCTTTCGTACTTACGTAATGCTACTTTTAAGTCATTGATATTGTTTTCATTATGTAGTATAATTTTATTTTGGTCATTATTGGATCAAATCTTGTTCGTCAATAGAAACAGTTGATGCAATTTCTTGCAAAATTAGAACATATTATTGTAAATTTTCTTCTCGCCGCTTTTTTCTACTTCTTAATTCATTATGAATATCTGCTTTGGTGACATTCTTTGAAAATTCTTTCAATAAAGCTTCTTTTAATTCCGACCAAGATTTGATCACAATAGTTCTTATAAATAATTTTGACGTACCTGTTAAAAATCTTTTTCCATAAACAAATTTTGTTTTTTCATCATAATTAAGTACTTCTGCAGATTCTTCGAATCCTCTATCCATCGTTGTACAGGGTAGTTATCGTCGCCGCTGAATGATGGTATTGAATCCTCGATGTCTCTGGAGTTATGGGTCGTTGACCTTAGAATGACCTCTTTGTTCCTTATGTCGTCCACGTGCAGTTCTCGTAACTCGGCTTTCAGTCTGGCAATTTCCTTTTCCTTTTCTAGGATATTTCGCAAACGTTGAATCTCTGAATTCATTGTATCTTCGTCATCAGCATCAATATCAGCATCCTCTCCATCATCATCACCACCAGAATGACCTTCACCAAAGTCATTAGGCACGAGGTTGGCAAGTTGAACTTCACTGTATCCCTGTACAGCCTCTTGCAACCGCAGTTTTACCACCGCCTTATTGCCACTTGTTGGAAAATTAAGTTCCCTTAATTTGTCCTTAAGGATAACTAATGTTGCGGTATTAATAAAGGCATTCCACCTTTCAGCCATTTTGCACTTTCGCACACGTGGTAATGATAAAATCAAATTTAACGAATATAATTTAAACACGATTAGAATTAACCGATTTCGCGGGTAATTCCACTTCTGAGATAATTGTAGGGTACTTTTATCAGGATTTTTATTATCGCACAAATTATATTAGTAATTCTTATAAGAAAAAACCAGTACCTTTAACAATGTTTTTATTGAACATATATTTAAAACAACTTATTTTGAAAACGGCTCGAACGAAAGTGAACTACTCTAATCTTCTTCATTTTTGCTTAATCACTTTGTTGATTTTTCATACTATTTAAAGAATAGAATTAGACCATTTAAATATGGTACAATTAAATTGGGAAATAGAATCATGGATGTGATATGTCACATCATAATAAAAATAGGTACTTTTTTAAAAAATGCCTACAGATCGGCCAATCTGACAAGGTAATCGGCCTCGATTACTACATATATAGAATTAGAATAAAATTTCCACATTTCATTTCTTTTTTTTTTTTTTTACAAGAATAAATGAACAATTTTTACAACACATCAATTATTTTAACGTGTTAACATATAAATGTAGTGTTTTACATTATCTTACTTTCTTATGTAAGTATATTTATATAGAAAACCCCTTTTTGAGATTGGAAAATTATGCATACCGAATTTTCTTCTCCAAAATACAAAATAAGTGAATTACTTAGTCTAAAAGAAGATCTTCTTGGTTACATATTCTATCTAAATTTCTCTCTTTTTCTTTTCTTATCTTGTTCAAAAAAAATTCCTTTTTTTTGTTGAATGATTTCAATTATCAATAGTTATATAAATACAAAAAAAAACTTAAACTCCTTTTATTCCATGATACTGATATTATTGATAACAACTAATTTCACTGACCTATCTATCTTCCTTTAAACAAAAATAAGAAAAAAAAAATATGTAATTACAAAAAAAAATTCTCTGTGGTCTCTGTTTATTTCATTTATACTGGGTGTTTCCGTTATCCCCGACCAAAAGGATACCATAGATAGGTCTCATCGAGACAAACAAAAAATCGTATTGGAGGAGGGGGGGGAATCTTAACGTTTTGGCCGCTAGAGGGCGTAACTGTTTGCAGCGGCACTCTAGGGTCACTTTGTATTAAAAGAAAATATAGAGAACCCTTTACCCTTTTCAACGATACCTTATATGTTCCTCTATTCCTAACTGTTAAAAAGTTAGAGTCGTTTAAAATCAAAATTTTGAGAATTTTTACCCATTTTACATTTTACCCATTACATATAACATATAACCAAACCATATATAAAAAACAAAAAATCAAAAAAAACAATGCAGTGTTGCATAAATTGGCGCTTTAGGCTGCACAGCTGAATTTTTGAATTCATACATTTTTTCATATATTAAATTTTACATATTCCGCATTATGTAAATGTCTTGTGCGAAACGTTTTATCATATCCTCGCTAGGATTAAAATTTTTACAACAATATTCGTTTACATTACTGTGTATAGATAGATAGATGTGTAATGGGCTATGATTGCACTTCGACCAATAAAGATCTTTTGTACAGCCCGTGCTTCTTATAGATTTAGGCTTTTTACAAATCCTAAAATTCTATTGGAAGGTGCGCACCAGATTTCCTCTGGTTTGAGAAAATACTGATGCATGTAGCACATTCTTTTAGAGGCCAACGCCTCGCATTCACACAGAATGTGTTTTGAGGTTTCTTTGGCCTCCCTGCAGAATCTGCATTTGTCTTCCTCCTGTAGTCCTATCCTGCTTAGATGGTAATTTAGAGGACAGTGTCCAGTTAAGAGACCCGTAATGGTTCTTAGCTCTCTCCTACTGAGGTTGAGTAGTTTCCGTAGTAGTTTACTGTGTATACGTACTCTTAATGAAGAATAACTAGATTCAGACAATAACCTAGTCCTTGCCTTCGTTTTAATCGAGTTCATAATAGAAAATGTTCTTTCTACCACAGCATTGCTAATTAGAAAAGAGTAGTATGAATATGGGGTTTCTGGCGCATGGAGCTGGCTCCTGGCTCAGTGACGTCATGAGCTTTTGGGCTTTTTGGTTGTGACATGTGGTGTGCTTTGGGATATTATGGGCTTTTTGGTTATGGCATGTGGTGTGCTTTGGGATATTATGGGCTTTTTGGTTATGGCATGTGATGTGCTTTGGGATATTTTTGGGTTTTTTTTGGTTGTGCCATGTGGTGTGCTTTGAGAAACTTTGAGCTTTTTGGTTTCGGTGTGTGGTAGCTTAATATTGTTTATGATGTCATTGTTTTTTAAGTTAACTTTTTAGGATTATTCATAGGTGCTGAGCATGTTGAGACATGTTTGTTCAAGTTTCATATTGTTTATGCTGTGTTATTGTTTTTATTTAACAAAAAAAAAAAAAAAAAAAAAAAAATACTTACTGTATTGTCAGAACCCGGATTTGAACCGGGGACCTTTAGAGTTTCAGTGTAACGCTCTCCCCACTGAGCTATTCTGACGATTGATTTTACGTGTACTATTTGATGTTTTAATGTTTTACTTCCGGATTTCATCAAGTTGTGAAATTATTTTTATATGTATGTTTGTGTGTGTGTGTGTGTGTGTGTGTGTGTGTGTGTGTATAAATTTTTTCAGCACTTGCGCGGGGGGTTAAGATTTTTTTATCAGTGAGGGTTAAAATTATGGGCGTTATCATTGAAAAAGCAATGGAAAATTTTTGGTACAGTTCTGATTCACGTGTGCTTAATCAATGCTAAGCATGTTGAGCCATGTTTGTCTTAAGTTTTAAATTGTTTATGATGTCATTGTTTTTTAAGTTAACTTTTTAGGATTATTCATGTGTGCTGAGCATGTTGAGACATGTTTGTTCAAGTTTCATATTGTTTATGCTGTGTTATTGTTTTTTATTACTTTTTTGCAAATAATTATATTGAGACGTGTTTGTTCAAGTTTAAAGTTTTTCTAATGTGCGTTATTAGTTTAAAAAAATTTTGGGGATAAGAAATTCATACTATAAATGAAGACAATTTCTTCAAGCGGCACCAGTTTATCGTGAAATTTCAAAGTGATTATTTGATTTTATTTTAAAGTTTAAAGTCTTTAAAAAGGATATTAAAATTTATTCAGTTTCAAAGTGTTTAATTAATTTTCTTTTAAATTTGAAGTTGTGTTTAAGGATCTTAAAAAAGGATATTAAATCTTATTCAGTTTCAAAGTGTTTAATTAATTTTCTGTTAAATTTGAAGTTGTGTTTAAGGATCTTGAAAAAGGATATTAAAATTTATTCAGTTTCAAAGTGTTTAATTAATTTTCTTTTAAATTTGAAGCTGTTTTTAAGGATCTTAAATCTTATTCAGTTTCAAAGTGTTTAATTAATTTTCTGTTAAATTTGAAGTTGTGTTTGAAAATCTTAAAAAAGGATATTAAATCTTATTCAGTTTCAAATTGTTTATTAAAATAAAGAAATTAATTTACATAGACTACAAAATGAAGAGTTTTATATGTGAAATTTGTGGAAATGGATTTGTATTTAAAAATTCGTTGAAAAGACATGTCCAATCAGCTCATGGTGACCACGAAATTTGTAGCATTTGCAAGAAGAGCTTTACACGCAAAGAAAATCTACTAACGCATATGAGAACCCAGCATAAAGTGTCATCTGTTGAAGCTATTTCCAATGATATTCATGCTCAACCTCAAGAAATTTGTAGTATTTGCAAGAAGAGTTTTACACGTAAAGAAAATTGGCTAATACACATGAGAACCCAGCATAAGGTGTCTTCAGTTGATGCTATTTCTAATGATATTAGCAATCAGCCTTCATCATCATCACAAAACAAAATTTTATGCCAAACATGTAATAAAGAAATTTCAATCAAGAACTGGAGTTATCATCTAAGAACAAATGTACATAAAATAAAAGCAGCCGAACCAATTAATGATAAATTGAAAGTAGTGAAAAGTAGCTTTGAGGAACGAATTGAAACGCTCATTTATGAAAACAAGGATGAAGGAAATCTGGATCCTCTTAACTTTTTAAAAGCGGAGAAAGATATTATTATAGAAACATTAAATGAACAACTGATTAAACACTCATCTTTTAAATTCAACATAGAACTATTTGCAGAGTATATGAAATTAACAAAAGAAAATGATGATAACGATGAAATAACAACTTCAGTTAAATCATTTCAATCAAAAATGATAATCGTTAGAAATGAAACTGAGTTATCGTCTGCATACGAAGTTATGATTGATAAAATTCATACAAAAATGCAAGAGTTTCAAGAACGAGATAGTGGTTGGACTCTTATAAGAATAATCCATCTTGAAATCAACATTAATCAGTACAGGCCAATAAGAGGTTCTCAGTATTTACCATTACCAACAACAATTGCACGTAAACATGCTTGTATTAATGTGAAAAATACGGACGAATACTGCTTTAAATGGGCAATAATTTCAGCTCTAGTTCCTGCGGAGATGAGTTCTGATAGAGTTTCATCATATAATATTGAAAATATTTCTGCAAACACAATTCTTCTGAAAAACAATATGATATTAGAATTTGATGATCTTGAATTTCCACTAAAGGTAACGGATATAGCAAAGTTTGAAGACCTTAATCCTGAAATTAGTATAAACGTATACGGTTGTGAAGAAATGCAATTTAATACATGTAAAATAGTGGGACCGTATTACTGTACAAAAAATGAGAAGAAATTACATATCAATTTACTGTTGATTCAAGATGGAGAAAAGAGTCATTATGTGTGGATCAAGAACATATCAAGATTAATAAAATCTCAAATAACAAAACATAAAGAGAAGATATTTTTATGCAATGGATGTTTACAACATTTTTATACCGAAGAGGCGTACAATATACATAAAAATGAATGCAGTAAGATTGTTACACTTATGCCATCACCAGAAAAAAATGAATTAAAATTTGAGAAATACGAACGTCAATTAGAGGTCCCATTTGTTATATACGCAGACTTTGAATGCATTTTACAAGGATTAGATACGTGTATTCCAAATCCAGATATTTCATCAACAACAAATATACAACAACACATTCCTTGTGCATTCTCTTATTATATCAAATGTTCTTATGATGATAGCTTAAGTAAATTAAAAGTGTATAAAGGAAAGGACTCACCAGCAAAATTTGTACAATCCCTGGTTGAAGATGTATTAGATATTCATAATAATGTTATTATGAATCCAAGGCGATGAAACCACTCACAGCTTTTGAAGAAAGGAGACAATGTAGTAGTAAGATTTGTCATATATGTAAGAAATATTTAGGTAATATAAGAGTAGCCGACCATTGTCATTTAACAGGAAAGTACAGGGGTCCAGCGCATAATGAATGTAATTTGCGGTATCAAGTCCCAAAGTTTTTCCCAATTTTCTTTCATAATTTTTCTGGTTATGACTGTCACTTATTTGTTAAAGAATTAGCAAATATTGATGGTGATATAAATTTGATACCATTAAATAAAGAATTGTATGTATCACTTTCAAAACGAATTTTCGTTAATGAAACTGATACAATTGAACTTAGATTTTTAGATTCCGTAAGATTTATGCAGTCTAGTCTAGATTCATTAGTAGGAAATTTATCCCCGGAAGATTTGAAAACAGTTAAATCTTTATATCCAGAAGAAGAAAATTTCAAATTACTAACACGTAAAGGAGTATTTCCATACGAATACATTAATTCTTTTGAACGTCTAGATGAAACGTGTTTACCTTCACAAAAACATTTCGATAGCAAATTAACAAATAGTAAATGTTCTGATAAAGATTACATTCATGCTAAGAAAGTCTGGGAAAAATTTGATTGTAAAAATATTTGGGATTATTTAGAGTTATATTTGAAAACCGATGTATTACTTTTAACAGATGTATTCGAAAATTTCAGAAAAGTTTGTAGAAATATTTATACGCTGGATCCCTATCAGTATTATACAACTCCGGGGTTATCATGGGACGCGATGTTAAAATATACTGAAATAAATCTTGAACTATTCACCGACATAAATATGTATAATTTTATTAAAAAAGGTATCCGTGGTGGAATTACTCAATGTTCGCATAGACATTCTACAGCGAATAACAAGTATATGAGTAATTTTGATGAAAATAAACCATCTTCATATTTAATGTATGTTGATGCAAATAATTTATACGGTTGGGCTATGTCACAACCTTTACCATATTCTGATTTTCAATGGGTAGAAAACGTTGAAGATATAAATATTCTTAATATTACAGATAACTCAGATACGGGTTATATTTTAGAAGTAGATTTAGAGTATCCTGAATCTCTTCATGATTTACATAATGATTTACCGTTTTGTGCACAAAATAAAAAAAGTCCGGGGTCAAAATTCAACAAATTAATTACAGATTTGACAGTAAAAAGAAATTATATAATTCACTATAGAAATCTTCAGCAATGTTTAAAACACGGTTTGAAATTAGTGAAAATTCACAGAGCGCTACAGTTTAAACAATCATGTTGGTTGAAAAAATATATTGATTTAAATACATATTATCGTACTATTGCAAAAAATACTTTTGAAAAGAACTTTTTCAAGTTGTTGAATAATGCTGTGTACGGTAAAACGATGGAAAATGTTGACAAACGAAAAGATGTCAAAATCGTTACTGACTGGGAAAGTAGTGGTAAACATTTAGGTGCTAGGGCTTTAATAGCTAAACCGAATTTCCACAGCTTAGCTCAGTTTACAGAAAATATGACAGCTATACAACTTGAAAGAGTTCGAACATACTATAACAAACCAATTTATCTTGGTTTCGTTGTATTAGAATTATCAAAGTGGAAGATGTACGACTTTCACTACGATTATATAAAACCCAAGTATGATGAAAAAGTACTTCTTGCTTACATGGATACAGATTCGTTTATATATTCAATAGAAACTGAAGATTTCTATAGTGACATTATAAATGATATTGACACTAAATTTGATACTTCCGAATACTTACCTGATAACCCTTATAATATTCCGCTTAAAAATAAAAAAGTATTAGGTTTAATGAAAGATGAGAACAATGGTCGGATAATGAAAGAGTTTGTAGGTTTAAAATCAAAAATGTATTCAATAGATGTAGAAGATTGTAAATTAATAAAAAAAGCTAAAGGTGTTAAAAAAACAGCTGTAGATAATTTAAGTTTAGATAATTATAGAGATTGTTTATATAAGAAACAATTATTTTATGGTAATATGTTAGTATTTAGGTCATACATTCATAAGATATATACTCAAAATGTAAATAAAGTAGCTTTAAGTTATATAGATGATAAGAGATGTGTTAGAGAAGATGGTGTTAGTACATACGCATGGGGTCATTTTAGAATAAGTTTAGAATAAGAAAACTGAAAAATAGATACGTATATTATATAAGAAAACTGGAAAATAAATACATATTTATAAAATAATAAAACTGAAAAATAACTACATATATATAAAATAAAATAAAAAACATTCATTTAAAAAAAATTGGTTTTATTTATCTAAAAAAAGTTTTACCACTTTTTAATTCAATTTTACATCAAGATAATTTCTTAGAAGACATACATTTTCTAAAGCACAGTATCCTTCATGGATATTACAACGCAGAACATGCGGATAGTTTTGAAGCAATGTTGCAAATTTCGGACATTCTTCTTCTTCTTCTAAATCGTATACTTCAATCTTATTCTCAAGTATATTATTAATCCATTTTTGTTTTTCATGACCTTTCACACATACTTTAGAATTTCTCAGATTTGTTCGAAGAAATTTTTTAACACTTTGAAAAGATATTGATCCTTCATTCCAAGTTAAACCATGATGATTTTTGTGTAACCAATTCACTTGTTTCTTCTCTTTTGTTGTTAAACGCGAAAAATCAAACGGTGGCTTTATAATAAACACTTGAAATTCACGCGCATTGAAAGAAATAGCAAGTTCTTTAACAATAAACTTATTATTATAGTCTTTGAAACCTTGAACATCGATAATAATTTTATCAAACATTTTATGATATATGTGTATTCTCTCTCACAAGTTCTTTGAAATACTAAATAAATTTCTATATTATGCTCTCATTTATATCAGTTTTCTAACTTCTCCATTCAGTGGATTGTACTCAATTATTCGATCATGTAGTAGTAAACAAAATCCTGAAGTATTGTTAGGAATATTGACGTTGCTTGCTAACTCAAACTCTATTCTAATATCAACAGGTCCTGTTTTTATTGTTTCATTTTGATGAGCACAATCAATAACAACAATTGGTGCTATACTCTTGAAACTATCCCATTTTAATAACGGTTGACAATTCCTTCCATAATAAGTTTCTTGAAATTTTGTATACATATCATATAACAACGCATATCGATTACGTTCAAAAAGTATATTTAAATTATCATATGGATACGTCTCAGAGTTTAAATGAGCTTTAACGTTAGCTAATTTACAGTGATCAAATTTACTAGCATCAGCTTCTTTTTGGTTTTGTCGATTGGTTTGTAATGCAAATATCAAAAAACGAGGTTTTTCTAGTTGTGTAGATGTTTTGATAGTCCATATGATGTGATTTGTATTTGGAATATTCGGATATTCATATAAATCCCAGCTCCTGAAACTAATACGAATTGGCTTCGCATTTCGAGTGATTTTAAGAAGTTTAAGTCTTTCTTTATCGTCTACATTTATATGAGGTACTTTCCATAAGACTTTTGTGAATGTAATTTTATAGTCTGTAACTGCAACTGGTACTTGAACCGCATTTGCATCATTTCTTGCTCTAATTAAAATCAGATCATGTCTTACATTAACAACTATTTTTTTATAGTCTTCAGCAAATCCTAATAGCATTTTTAGAGGTATACAAAAATTGAAATGTCCTGATGTAGGCAATATAGTACTATTTCCTGTCCATCCTGCATTATACAGCGTTGTACTTTCACTTTCGCTTAATGAAATGTAATTTTTTAAAACACTGCTGATTCCTACATTCCGACAACGATCGATTTCTACACCGTTCAATTCATATCGTATTTCATCAAATAAGGAGGCCCCAGAATTATTATTTAATTTATAATCAGGTATTACAGTACCATCGCTTTTAGTTAGAGTTCCTTCAATATATATAAAACTTTCACTTGGTAGTAAGTATAAATCTTGGTTTTGAATAGAAATTCGTATTTCATCACTATTGTTATACGATTCTACAAATGGTGAATATGTATGATATTCTTTTTTAGTAATACTTTCATCAAAGTGAGGTTCTTCTAAAATATCCAGTATATCATTCATGTTTGCTTTTCAAAACAAACCCCAATGACTTTAAAAATTTTTTATTTTCAATTGTTAATGATGGTCTCGTTGAAGTGCACTCTCTTTGTGTTGTTGTTTGTTCAATAGGTAATGGTATACTAATGATATTATCACTTTTGAATGAGTTATTATTATTATTATGTTTGTTGAATATCAACATATTTAGTTCTTATCCACTTGACACTTACATAAGAAATAATAGCTTTAGTTATCAGACTACTTGTTTTATACTTTACGTCTTGTTCTATTATTGTGGTTTCAAGTGTAATCTAACTGTAATTATTTCGCCTCTGAAATTAATCAAATCTCCATCTTGATCTACAATTTTTATTTCAACAGAACTAATTCGTTTCACATTTACGGGTAAATATATAACATTCTTAGGAACTTCTGTTATTTTATACCCTGGTCCTACATCAGGAGAAAATTCATGAAGAGTGTGAACTGGAATATTATTTATATATGATCCTACTATTAGATTACATTCAATTCGTATAGCGTTAACTTTAGTTATATTCACAGGTAAATCAGACACATGCGTCGTATTTGACCCCAATTCTTTTTTACTGAAACCTAACAGTTGACCAATAGTTCTTTCTCTGTTAAAGTAGACGTTATGTGAACTTTTAATTTCTGTTTTGAGTGTGTTGTTGTTCGCTTGTATTTTGATTGTAGGCTTAGTTTTCGTTTTCTCGAGCTCTTTTTGAATGAAATTCGCGATGTCATCAACTTCATAAGATCCCACAGGTATTTTAATAGTTTCATTACCTATATGAAATAAGTTATTGCTACTATCCACATTAGGTATTGAATTATAGGTATGAAAATCAACAAGACCACAAAGATAGTCAGATAATAAATCAATGGGCGGGAAGTATTCAGTTGTTAATATAGATGTATTCCCACTTAAAGTTAATGCTACTGACATGTTGAAGGTTTTAAATGAAATGAATAATAGTTCCATGTTTACACATTTATTTATACTAATTCACATCAATAAAATTATACAGAAACTTTAAACATAAATGTCCACATTTAAATGAATTGAAATTTTGATATCTATTATAATTATATTCTATATTATTTCCTAAATATCTTACAATTTCTAGAGGTGGTTGCAGATTACCATAACTATCAAAGTATTCAACACGATTTTCGTTTTTCTGATATGCTACCCAATGTGTACCAGGTCCACTTGAATTATCTAAATTTACTATACCACACTCATTTTTATAAGGTTTTGGTGGTAGTTTATCTTTCATGAATACAGCTCTAAAGTGCGGTATACTTTTACCATATCTCATTAAATCGATTTCACTGAGAGGTTTATTGGGTAGCTTACTTAAAAGTTTTTTGGATTTGGATTTAAAAAAAGACCAAGACCTTTCCTGTATGGTTTAAGTTGTAATCCTTTCCCCATTGCTACTGCCTCCATAGTTTTATTATGTCGTTGGTTTTCAGCTAGTTGTTCTCTAGCTTGTTTTGCATCATTGATTGCCTTTGCTATTGTCGCTGCACCACCAGATAATGCTCCTGCTGCTGAGAGTCCCGCAAAAAGTGGAACTAAAAATGGTAAAATACCGCCTGTTTTTGGAACAGGTATGATTCGAGGTAGTTCAATTGATGACTTTTTTCCCTTTATGGTGTTCTTGGCTGCAGTTAATGCTATTCTAATGGCATTGTTCATTTCTTCTGGTTTTTGTGCTTTTAATATTTCACGGGCACTTTGTATAGCTTTTCGGAACATTTTACGCGTTTTTGCTTTATTCTTCTTCTTATTTGTTGATTTCTTCTTCTTGATTCCCATACCTAATTTCACTTTAGCTTTCATTGCGTTTGTAACAAACCAAGAGTTTATTCGTTCACTTATACTTGAATCTTTTGTCTTTACTCTTTCCCAAGCTTTTCCTGCTAATATTCTGTCAGCTGTATGACGTTGATTTCTGTCTTTTTGTTTAGAATAAAATATATCGTGTTGTTTGCAAGCTTGATCTAATTGATTGATTCCTTGATCACCTCTTGCAAGACGTTGTTGTAGTTTTGTACCAGGTCCACAATATTGATAACCAGGAAGATGAAGCTCTACTGGTAACTTATTAATTAATGTATCCACTAAACCTTTACCTTTGCGAGTTTGAGTTCGACTAAATGTTTTTCGATTATATTTAATCATTTTATATGTTTTCTCATACAAAAAGATGAATAGAATGATGTTGAAAACCTATATATTAGGTATTTATAGTTTTTTTCTTCAGTTCTTATCAATATGCGTTTCATTAAACAACGTGATACATTAAATGTGAAAAATATAGATTTTGTAACAAATACTTCAAATAAAATTAAACATAGTAAACTATTACCTAACAATGTACGTGCCATTATTGTGGGTCCATCGAGTTGTGGAAAAACAAATGTAATGATGAGTTTACTTGAACATCCGAATGGTCTGAAATTTGAAAATATTTACATATACTCAAAATCTTTGTATCAACCCAAATATGAGTATCTTAAAAAACTGATTTCACCAATTAAAGGGTTAGGATACAACACATTTTCTGAGAATACTGAAATAATGTCACCAGAACAGGCTAAACAAAACTCTATTTTCATATTTGATGATGTTGCCTGCGAAAAACAAAATAATATACGTTCATATTTTTGTATGGGACGTCATAAGGATATTGATAGCTTTTACTTATGTCAGACTTATACACATATTCCAAAACACTTGATACGTGATAACTCAAACTTTATTGTAATTTTTAAACAAGATGAAATGAATTTAAAGCATATTTTTAATGATCATGTAAACACTGACATGTCATATGACAAATTTCGAGATATGTGTTCAAAATGTTGGAAAGATAATTACGGATTTTTAGTAATAAACAAAGATAGTTTATTAGATTGTGGACGATACAGAAAAGGATTTGATACTTTTGTATTATTATAAATAGATACGTATGTAAGAGTTGTATATCATTAATATTTCATCTACCGAGCTGTTTAAGCTGTTTAAGACCTGTTTAAGCTGTTATTGGACCTGTTTAAGCTGTTTTAGAGCTGTTTAAAGACCTGTATAAGCTGTTTTAGAGCTGTTTTTGGACCTGTTTAAGCTGTTTCATAGCTGTTTTCGGACCTGTTTAAGCTGTTTTAGAGCTGTTTAAAGACCTGTTTGAGCTGTTTTTGGACCTGTTTAAGCTGTTTTAGAGCTGTTTAAAGACCTGTTTAAGCTGTTTTAGAGCTGTTTTCGGACCTGTTTAAGCTGTTTTAGAGCTGTTTAAAGACCTGTTTGAGCTGTTTTTGGACCTGTTTAAGCTGTTTTAGAGCTGTTTTCGGACCTGTTTAAGCTGTTTTAGAGCTGTTTAAAGACCTGTTTAAGCTGTTTCATAGCTGTTTCAGAGCTGTTTGAATACCTGTTTTTAAGCTGTTTTTCAAAGCATTATCATGGAAAACGAGATAATTAAGAATATTATAAAAACAAGAAATGTTATTCGTAAAAAATATCAAGCTTTAAAAACTGGTAAAGCAGAAGAAGAAATACAATTGGAAAGTGTTTTTAAACCAATAACTCAACCTTTGAAGAAAATAGTAGATAAAACTTATTATCCGGATATTAAATCTGAAGTAAAAGAAGAAGAATGTGAGACTCCATTTAAGTCTAAACGTTTGAAAACTGAATTCTCAAGTACACCACATGAATATTTCAATAAGTTAGAAGAGAATTTTGAAACACCTCAAACAATTAAACAACCTGATTTTTCTTTGAAATCATTCGATGAAAGTTTTGATGAATCGCAACAACTACAACAACCAGCATTTTCAAACTCACCAAATCGATTTTTGAAAGAAATGAAATTAAAAGAAGATGATATTGATTATAAATACGGACCACATTTAGATCATGATAGAAATATTTGGAAAATAGGAAACTCTTCTTTTGATATTAACGATAAAACTATTGTTATTGATGGAAATTTTTATTCTCTAACACCTGGTTTGATACAATTATTGTTTTTAAAACATCCTAATAAAACGGTATGCACTAACGATGACTTCAAAAATTATAAAAAAATCATAATACAAACAAGTGCAAATAAACGAGATTATGAGGACGGAGGACAAATATCTGGAAACAGAAGTACGAAGTATAGACTAATTAAGGGATTGTTCAAATCTCATTCTGGTTCTGGATTAATGCATTTACTAAAAGAAAAATCTAATTATGTATACTGGGATGATCCAAATGAATTAGTGAATAGATTGAAATTACTATCAGCATCTACACATGCAGGTCATAATAATCACAACAATGAGATAGTTTCAATAATTGAGGAGTTCAGAGAAGCAGACATTATCGTATAAATTTATATTCTACAACGTGAAATTTATTATTTACATTATGAGCGTTGACAAGTTTGGACGTTTCTCTATTCGGAGACATCACCATGCTACAATTTCATCTGAACGTGGGCTTCCTGGTCCTGTAGGTTTGCCAGGAATAGGTTTTATTTTAACAAATGAAGGAAACTTTAATATAAATTCAAAACGAATGGAAAATCTTGAAAATCCTTTAAATGATAATGATGCAGTGACAAAAAAGTATGTTGATAATGAAATCAATGCTTTACACGAAAATCTTATAAAAATAGAAACATTTCGTCAGGATCTTGCAAAGAATCAGGACATGTTAAAAAGTCACAGTGAAAAACTATATAGTTTAAATTATAATATTGAAAATATTCAACAATTTTTATTTGATGAAATAAAGAAAAAACATAAACCTGAAGAATCGATTTTCCCATTAGAAAGTGTACCAGAATAAATATGCAAAAACAACAACTTGTAGAAGAACTTCATAAACCTGCTAGAAAAAATTTCAAACGGCGACATGTTATAGTAAAAGGAATTAATGATTTGTGGCAAGCTGATTTAGTTGAAATTACTCTTCATTTAACAAAAATTATAAATATTTATTAACTGTAATTGATACTTTCTCAAAATACGCTTGGGTACACCCTGTTAAAACAAAAAATGCTAAAGATGTTACTGAAGCAATGAATAATATATTTAACATAACACAAACATCACCAAAAAATTTACAAACAGATTTGGGGAAAGAATTTTATAACACACAATTTAATCAACTTATGAAGAAACATAATGTTAATCATTATTCAACATATAGCACATTGAAAGCATCAATTGTTGAACGTTTCAACAGAACATTAAAAGAGATGATGTGGAAATAATTCAGTATGAATGGATCATATAAATGGATTGATAACGTAAAAGTGTTAGTTACCAAATACAATAACACTGTTCATCGAACAATAAAAATGCGTCCCAAAGATGTTAATAAAAACAATGAAAAATTTTTATTAAAGAAAGTATACAATAACTTAAAAGTTTTTCATAAACCAAAATACAAAGTTGGAGACAAAGTACGAATAAGCAAATATAAACATATTTTTGAGAAGGGATATACACCCAACTGCACCACCGAAATTTTCACGATAAAAAAAGTTCAAAACACGAATCCAATAACATATCTTTTAGAAGACTACGAAGGACAACCAATTAAAGGTGGATTTTACGAAAAAGAAATAATTAAAACCAAACACCCAGATCTTTATTTAGTGGAAAAAATTTTAAGAAAAAAACGAAGCAAAGTTTTTGTGAAATGGCTAGGATTTTCTAATCAGCATAATTCGTGGATAGAGGAGAAAGAGTTATTAAAAAAAAAAATAAAAAACCTTAAACTGTTTATATTCTAATGATATTTTATTTTTATTTCATTAAATTTTATTATAAATTATTGAAAATAAATTGGTATTACATAAAAAACATTTCAAGCTGTGTTTTTCAATAAAATCTTTTATTACAAAATTACTATTTGCTTCAAAATTCCCTGAAACTCTACATACATTTACAGGCATGTATTTATGGTTTTTACAATTAAAACAAAATTTAATATTTGTATTGTTTTCAAAAAATTTATTAAAATATTGAAAACTTATTTTATATGAGATACTGTTGTAACCTTCTTCTTCATCTAAAAACTCCATGTTGAAATTGTTGATGTTGCTATTGAAATCTTCTTGTTCATCTAAAAACTCCATGTTGGAATTGTCGATGTTGCTGTTGCAATCTTCTTGATCATCCAGAAACTCCATGTTGTTATCTTCTTGTTCGTCTAGAAACTCCATGTCGTGAGTTTCAAAAATTTCTTTTAGAAATTCCAAAATTTCTCGTGTTTCACTTATAGTTTCCATTTTAAAATAATAAAACCGACTAAGAAAGAATCACTTGCTTGACTAACAGGAGGTAAAAAAGTCTTGAAATTAATGAAGCATAAAAGTGATTCACATGTGTTTTATATACCTAATCTCGAATGTATTTTAAAAGCTTAATAGTCGATAATTCTAATATTAGTCACATAATCCAAAAGCAAAAATACTTTGTTAGAAATTTTTTTTCTTCTGAACTTAAAAACAATAAAGCAGCTGGCAGCATAATCCGTTAAAAAAACAAAAGACTTCATTGTTTCATTGTTTTAAACAAGAACAAACATGTCTCAACATGAAAACTGATAAAGTAGCAACTATACAAAACATATACACTCAACATAAGTATATTATCATGTTATGAATATCATGAATTTGAAACAGATTGAATTCAAGGCAATGATGAAATATAACTACAGAACCGATTACGAGTATATTGGTGCACGAAAATCGAAAATGTTAAACAAATAAATAATCATTAATAAAAGTCAATTCATTCTCAAAATAATTAACAGTTAACCAACATTATTCAAAGTATAAAGATGGATTTTGAAGGCGAGTTTTACACAGATTATTTAACAGACGAAGATAGGAGAACTCTTGTATACTATAGAAAATATATACAACAATATGAAAACATGGAAAAAATCACATCAATTCATGGATCTCATTACGTTGATTGTTGTTTGGCTAAAGATGATACAACTACAGGACCAGATACATGTATTTGTAGTTATAGACAAAATCAAGTTATCAAATTTAAAAATGAATTTGAAAAATTATTGAAATTTCACGAGAAATTGATTGGGTACTTAGAAAATGGAAATCTGGATATAATAGATAATATTTCATTATTTTTAAATGAATTTGATACATTTTTTGGTGCAGAATCATATGGAGAAGTGGTTTTCAACAAAAAAGAAATTGAAAATGTTCGAGAATATCTAAACAACAGCAAAAGTGCAGAATTTACATCAAGCGGCCATTATCTTGCATGTTCTAATCCTGAAGACAATGAAAATATTTGTGAATGTGATTTAATAGAAGAAAAACAAAGAGAAAAAACAGATAGAGCTAAAGAAGCTATTAGACTTATAGATGAATTTCTTGGAACAATATAATATAATTATTTTGCTGATTATTAGTTAATAAATAAAAACACTTGATATTCATTTAAAAAAATTGTTTTTTATTGATTTTATATTATGTTATTATAAAAACCAGGTAAACTTATATCAAATTGTTGTGAAAATTCATCAAAATTTATATTAGCTTCCGTTTCTGTTGAATATTGTTGATCTGGTTCTGATTGTACAGGTTGTTGCTCATTCTCTGTTATTTTCGGTTGTTCTTGTTGTTGTTCTTGAAATTCATTAGATATCGGAAATTCGGTAAAGTCTAAACTGTAAGCTTTGCCTACTTGTCCATAGTTGATTAAGTGATATTTCCCCTTGTTTAATGCTGTTAACACATTATCTGATAATTTATTGTATTTTTCTGGTAAATTCAATCGTTGACTTCCTTCTAATTCAAGCGAAACTCGATCACCAAATTTTGTGTTAACTTTTTCTGCACTGATGATTTTATATGGATGATTTTTCACCATATTTCCCAAGTTTAAGTATATATTGTATCGAAATGATTTTAACTCCTCCAGCTCAGAAGCAAATACTTTGTTTGGTAGTTCATCTCTTACAAGATTATCTTCTTGTTTCCGTTTAACTACTTTTGTTGTCTTCTTTGAACCAACTTTTTCAGGTTTCTGTACTTCACTCATTTTACAAACTTTAAGATAAAATTTAATAATAATCACTTTGAAATTTCACGATGGACTGATGCCGTTTGAAAAAATTGTCTCAATTTATAGGCAAAAATCTTATCCCCACCCTTTTTCAACTGCTTACAAGTGCTGACAAAATTTAAACACTCTCTTTTTCTACTGCTTACAAGTGCTGAAAAAATTTATACACACACACACACACACACACACACACAAACATACATATAAAAATAATTTCACAACTTGATGAAATCCGAAAGTAAAACATTAAAACATCAAATAGTACACGTAAAATCAATCGTCAGAATAGCTCAGTGGGGAGAGCGTTACACTGAAACTCTAAAGGTCCCCGGTTCAAATCCGGGTTCTGACAATACAGTAAGTATTTTTTTTTTTTTTTTTTTTTTTTTTTGTTAAATAAAAACAATAACACAGCATAAACAATATGAAACTTGAACAAACATGTCTCAACATGCTCAGCACATATGAATAATCCTAAAAAGTTAACTTAAAAAACAATGACATCATAAACAATATTAAGCTACCACACACCGAAACCAAAAAGCTCAAAGTTTCTCAAAGCACACCACATGGCACAACCAAAAAAAACCCAAAAATATCCCAAAGCACATCACATGCCATAACCAAAAAGCCCATAATATCCCAAAGCACACCACATGCCATAACCAAAAAGCCCATAATATCCCAAAGCACACCACATGTCACAACCAAAAAGCCCAAAAGCTCATGACGTCACTGAGCCAGGAGCCAGCTCCATGCGCCAGAAACCCCATATTCATACTACTGAAAAGCTAAAACTGATAATACAAACAAAGCTAATTCATAAAATATTTTCTCATTTGCAGCATTGGCTATTTTTAAAACAACTGACCAAAATACTGTTGAATTATTTGGTACGGTGTTGTCAGGAAATTGTTGAGACTAATCGAATAAAATCAATTTATCATACTGATATTTTATTGCATCAATATTATCAGTTCAGCAAGGAGTTCAAGTATTGGTAAAGTTTGAGTTTTTAGTGGTGTCACTTTAGATTTGGCACATAGTAGTTGTACTGAAATCGTGTTGGCCTTGAAAATTCCTCTTAGATACACTGCAGCTCCATATGCTTCCATCGAAGCATCGGCAAATGTATGAATTTTACTTGAATTGGTACCTTTTTTGAAAATATATGTCTTGGAAATCTAACATCATTCAATTTAGTCAGATCTTCTCTAAATTCCATCCAAGCATTATGTAATTCTGTTGGTAATGCTGAATCCCAAACCTTTTGTAGAAATTTTTTGGCATTTACAGTGACTGGTCCTACCAGTCCTAGTGGATCAAACAAACTTGAGATTTCTGAGAGAATTGTTCTTTTTGTTACCTTTTTATGTTTAGTTTGATTCACCTTCAATTTGAATTCATCACAATAAGGTATCCAAATTAGACCTAAAGTTTTTAAATGATTTTCTTCACCCAAATCATTAAAATCTAACTGCAATACACGATGTTTCACTGGAATATTTTCTAATAATTTGGCGTTATTAGAGCACCATTTCTTAAGGTTGAACCCTGCTGACTTCAAAATTCTCTATACTTGTTGTTGCATTTCGAAAGCTTCTTGCAGTGAATTTCTTCCACCCATGCCATCGTCAACATAAAAATTCTTTTGTATCATTTCTGCTCCTAATGGCATTTTTTCTTTGTGATCCATGGCTAATTGTTGCAAACACCTGGTGGCTAGATAAGGAGCCGATGTGCTTCCAAACGCCATCCTATTGATCTGATAACAGTTCAACGAGTTATCTGGATTATTGCGCCATACAATAACTTGAAAACTTTTATCTTCATCATTCATTTTTATCTGAAAATACATTTGCTTGATGTCTGCTGCAAAGACATACTTGGGAAGTCACCATTGGACCTTTGAGTAATTCATCATTGAGGCTTATGTTAGACGTAGTTTTCGCCGAAAAGTCAAATACTGGTCTTATTTGTGTAGTTTGGCTTTCAGGTTTTTCTACACAATGAACTGGAGCAAAATAATTAGGTTCATGTTCATTTGGAAAAGGTATTTTTTGAATGTATCCCAAGTCTTCATATTCATTTATGACTTGTTGGCACTTGTTTTTCATTTCAGTATTTCGAAGTAGTTTTCTCTCTAATTGGAGAAAACGTCTTACAGCACAGTCTTTGGATTTACCTACGAGTAATTGTCTCACCTGTTCAGCAAAAGGTAATCTTACTACAAATTTTCCATCAACATCTATCTTAATATTCTTTCGAAAATGTTCTTCAGAAAGTGATTCTTCGTTGGTCATTGTAGATTTTTGACTTTTATTTCTTCTAAAGCCCAGAATTTGTCTATTGAGTTCTGTAATTGAGATTCTGTCATTGTCCCCACTGCACATACATTTTCATTTAGTTGTTCACTTGATTGAATTTTTCCTGATATGATCCATCCGAACACCGTATTTTGAAGAATAGGCCTATTTTCTCCAAGCTTCTTCTAACCCAACATTAAGAGTTCATAGTATAGTTTAGCTCCAATGAGCAAATCTATTGGAGCTGGGTTATAAAATTGTGGTTTAGCAGGTTTCAAATCCTTTGGAATGTGTAAATTATTTATATTAATCATGTGTGCAGGTTGTTTACAGATAATTTGAGGTAAAACAAAGGCTTCTATGTTAGTTCTAAAATCAGACGTTCTAGATCGTATCGCAACATTTACACGGTGTTTTCTTATTTACCTCACCTATGCATGCTTTGAATGTTGGTTGATGATGCTTCCTTTTTCAATTTTAACTGTTTAACAGCATTCGATGTAATCAAATTTATCTGCGACCCACTGTCTAGTATCGCTCTCAAAAACATAGGATTGCCGTAGTTGTCCTCAGTTTCAAGCACTACTGTACTTAATAGTACCTGAGTTTTGTAATTATTTACAGATCCTGAAGCTACAGTTGTTATGTTTTTATTATTATTTCTGTTAACTAAATGTGTTGATGTACTTTGCTGATCATCATTATTTTTTATTTGTGATGAAGTGGATAATCTGTCTTTATTCTCAATGTTTTTGTTGAATTCCACATGAATAGTGGTATGATGACGTTTGCCACACTTATAGCACTGTCGTGATGAACAATTATTAGATAAATGACCCTTTTTTAAACAGTTATCACACAATTCATGTTTTTTAATTATGTTGAGCCTATCTAATACAGTTTGTTGAAGATATCGTTTACATTTGTGTAAGGGATGTGGTTCTTGACATACTATGCAACCAGTTTCCTTTGCCAAAGTCAATGCTGATTGTATTTTCCCATTCTTGTGATTCGAAGTGGGCGTTATCTTTCTCTCTTGAGAATAAGACTCCAGTGCTTGAAATCTGTTTTCTAAAAATCTTAATAAATGATCCATATTTTAAAGATCTCTTGGATTTTTTAGCTGTTGTTCATACAAATTGTGAGTTGTTTTGTCCAACAAGTCATATGTACACCTGCATTGCTCAAGCCCATCAAACATTCCTTAGTGACATCATGTAACGATTTAATTGCATGATCACTTTCATGTGTTGCATTAGGTTGAGATAGCAAACGATTAAGCCAACTGCTTACTTGTAAACGTTTGTTATCATATCTTGCATGAAGTATTTCCCAATCAGCTGCATAATTTTCAGCATTAATGGCCAAATGTTGAACAAGTGCTTTTGCCTCTCCAGTTAAATTAGTGATTAAAAAGTACATCTTTTGAGCATCTGACATATTTGTATTATGAATCAAAGTGGTGAATAATTCCGTAAATTCAGAATTTAAAATAAACGCGGGTTTAATTCTATCTATCGATATTACTTGTTCTTTATTTTCTTCCATAAGAACTTTAAAAAACTTTTCATGTTTTGATAAAACTTTATAGGGTCCAGTGTAAGGTGCACTTAAACTGCCTCTGTATATAGGTTGTTTTACGAAGACGTGAGAACAATTTTCGAGACTTTTAGGTTCAAAAATATGGTTCTGTTTGCGAGGTCTTTGAGAATGAGGTTTTATTTTGTTTATGGTTTCGTATAACTCTTGGGCTATTTTAGAATTTATTTTTTTAACATCAGTCGTAATGAATTCGCCTGGTAAACGTAATGCTTGACCGTATAAAAGATGAGCGGGAGACACACCTAGGTCTTCAAGGAGAGCAGATCTGATACCTAAAAGAATCCAGGGTAGTGAAAAATACCATTTTTTATGTTCATCTGAAGCTCTTATGGCTGTTTTGAGGTGTCGGTGGAATCTTTCGACAAATCCATTGGCCTGAGGGTGATGTGTGGTTGTTCGAATGCGATTTCCTAGAATCAAAGATATCTCTTGGAAAAGTGAGGACTCAAATTGCGTACCTTGATCGGTGGTAACAAAACGTGGTATACCATAACGAGAAACCCAAGAATGTATGAATGCTGTTGCGACATTTTCAGCTGATATAATTCTTAAAGGTATGGCTTCTGGCCAATAGCAGAATCGGTCTTTAATGGTTAATATGTAAGAGAATCCGTTAGATGGTGGTAGGGGACCAACTATGTCCATATGTATATGTTCGAATCTACCACGGGGCGTATTGAAAGTGCCATGAGGTGTGTTTACATAACGTGTGACCTTTGATTTTTGACATCGGATGCATGTTTTGGCCCAAGTATTGATTTGCTTATTCATATCAGGCCAAAAATATTTAGAAGATTAATTTCCTAGTACCTCGAATACTGGGGTGAGACAAACTGTGTATTTTATCGAATATAGGTCTGCGTAGCTTTTCTGGGACGTAAGGTCGATTGTATCCTGTGGATGTTTCTCACCAAATTTCTTTGTCTTCCACAGGTATAGAAATTTTTGAAAAATTGAAGGAAGATTTTTTATTTTCCTTATCCTTTTGATTTTTGAGAATCTGTTTAAGTTCGTTGTCCTGTTCTTTTTCATATATTAGGGATTGGAAATTAATATCAGTTTGAGCGTTAACTAAATCTATAGATGATATTGAAAAGGTGTCTGCCACTATATTTTTAGTACCTTGGATGTATCTGATATCATTTGTGAATTGAGATAGTAAGTCTAGGTGCCGTGACTGACGTGGTGATTTTTCAGTTTTTGACGACAATGCTTTTACTAGAGGCTTATGATCTGTAAATATGGTAACGTCTTTGGCTTCAATAAGGTAACGAAAATGTTTTATGGTGAGGTAAATGGCTAAAAGTTCTCGGTCGAAAGTTGAATACTTTTGTTCAGAAGGCTTTAGTTTTTTTGAATAAAAGCTAACAGGTTCCCATATGCATCCGTTTTTCTGTTGTAGTACTCCTCCGACTGCCATGCTTGAAGCGTCAACAAAGAGGCTAATTTTGGCATTGGGGTTTGGATGTGCTAATAAAACGAGGTTTTGGAGTGCTTCTTTTATGGATTGAAATGCTATTTCATGTTTTTCGCACCACGCGAAGTTTTGTTTATTTCCTCTTTTAGTGTTAGAACCTTTCAAGAGTTCATATAGTGGTGTTGCCAATTCTGCTAAATTGGGTATGAAACGGTGGTAAAAATTTACCATGCCCAAGAAACGTTGAAGTTTTTTGATTGTTGAAGGAGTAGGAAAATCTTTTAAAGCTTGAATTCGATTTTCGGAAGGTTCTATACCTCTAACAGAAATTGTATGTCCAAGAAAATCTAGTTGCTGTATACCAAAGATACACTTATTAGGGTTTATATTAATTCCGTATTTTTGCAGTTTAGTAAATAAATCACGTAGATAAATTTTGTGTTGTTCTGTCGTCCAGGTAAGCAAAAGTAAAATTAAAATCAGAGAGCACTTCGTTAATAAAACGTTGAAAAGTTTGAGCTCCATTTTTAACGCCGAAAGGCATTCTGAGGAACTCAAATAGTCCAAAAGGGGTGACAACGGCGGTTTTGTATATGTCTTCTTCAGCTACTGGGATTTGATGGTAAGCTCGTACCAAATCAATTTTGGAGAAAATTTTACAATTGTGTAAATTGAGATTACAGTCTTGAATATTTGAGAGTGGATATTTATCAAATACTGTTGCAGCATTAAGTTGTCTGTAATCTCCACATGGTCTCCATTCGTTGGGATTTTTCTTGGGTACCATGTGAAGTGATGATGCTACAGATGAGGAAGAAGGCCTACATATACCTAGTCTTACCATGGTGTCAAATTCTGATTTTGCAGCCTTATACTTTTTACCTTCGAGACGTCGAGCTTTGGCTGAAGGGAGACTTCCTTGTGTTATTATATTGTGGTTAACTTGCATATTGAAGTCCGGAGGTTTAATGAGACTTGTAAATTTTTTCAGCAGTAAGCCATACTCTCCAGAAATCGAAGACAACCGCGGTGATAATAAAGTGGTTGGAGCTTTAAAACAAATTGTTGAAAGCGTCGTAACTTGGTCTACAAGTTTTCTATTATACACATCTACTAATAATTTGTGTTTATATAGGAAATCTGCGCCAAGGATAGCATTGTCGACCGAAGCTATAATAAAAATATGATCGAAATTACGCCTGAGGCCAAGAGTGAGTGTTAAAGCTTTGAAGCCAAATGTGGTAATACTAGAGCCATTAACAGCTGTGAGATTTATATTTGAACTTTGGTTGGAGGGAGGATAAAGGCTTTTAGGTGAAATTGATACTTCAGCTCCCGTGTCAATGAGGAACTGCATTTTTGTCTTTGGGTCTCGAATGAATAAGCGGCAGAGTTTTTTATTCAACTTCGTAGCCGCGTACGAAGTCGAAGAGGCTAGTTTTTTGGGTCTTGGTTTCGTTCGGTTTGTTTATCTGATTTTGCGTGTGACCAACTACAAGGTTTTATACATTTTTTCGCATTCTTTTTGTATTTGTGATGATACCAGCAATTTTTAGCAGGTGCAGGTTTCCTAAAATTCCTTGAAAATGATCGGCTTCTACTTCTTGATCTAGTATTTCGCAATTCTAATCTTTGAATACGGTTGTCTAATTGTTGCATCGCGTCTGAAACGTTCTGTGTTTTATCAGAATTGTTGTGTTTAATGGCTGAAGTTTGCCAAGGTATAGTAGAAGTGGAGTCATGAATTTTGTCAGCTATTTGAAAGAATTGTTCTTTTGAGTGAGTGCTCTCAATGGCGATCAAACAGGCTTGGATATTTGGTGCTAATTTATTTATCCAAATCTTTTTTAGCAGTAGATCGTTGACAAGTGTGTTACCAGATGCAAGAGATTCCATTCGTCTGTAAAGATCAGACGGTTTTGAATCTCCAAGCTCGACTTTATGTAGTATTGCATCGAGTCTACGTCCTTCTGTGTCCCTACTTCTAGATAATAGATTCTCTTAAAGTTCTTCGTATTTATTTGTCGCTGGTAGATTTAAAAGAATGTCAGACACCATTTCCATGGCTTCTGGTGGTAAAGAGGCAACAAGGTAGTCATATTTGGTGTTTGATGAAGTAATAGACTTAACACGGAATTGAGATTCTACTTGAAGAAACCACAAATCGGGTCTGTTGTTTCAGAAGGGGGGAATTTTTAGAAATGAGACCTGTTTACTTAAATCTTCGTTAGTCACGTTTGTATTGAGGTTAGGGATATCAGATTCCTTCGCTCTCAGACATTGTGATTTATTTATTTATTTAGAAGAAAGTTGAATGGAAGACTTTAGTTGGTATTTAATTGTAAAAATTTGGACTTTGTACCGAAGCGTTTGACAATTTAAATATGTGTGTTTGTTTAACATATGTACGAGACCATAATCAAAATTTTCATATATAAAATATAACTCCCGAAAATGTACTATATGTACATGAATAAATATTACAATGGCCGAATTGTATTGTTTGTGTATATTTTGATAAATAAAATAAAAGTTTCATAAAGTACTTACGGTTTTACTTTGTAGATGGGTTGTTAAATATTATTTTATATTTTAATGTAGATATATCTACCTGTGCATGCTGATTTTACATTCAATGTGTTGTATTTTATATATATGTATATTTAACGGTGTTGTGTATATTATACTATATTTACAATGTGTATTTACATATAGGATTGCCTAAAAAATAAAATGTGAACATGTATGTTAATAATTTTCAATATTTAAATTTATATAATATATTTATTATTTGAAAATTAATAATTATCTGTATATATATATAAATCTATGTTGGTACTCCCTTGTTAGTACGTGTCCTTTGAGTCACAAAGGTCAATTGTTACTTTCATGTAATCCGTCTTCATCTTTTTCTGTAAATGTGATCCTTCAAAATTGGTTGTCCTTACAAATTCTGCTTAATTCTATCTCTTGAAAGCATAATTTATTTTCAAGTAATTTAGAATTTTTCACTTGGTAGTGTTAGAACCGGATATGCGCCCACGTGTTGATGTAATTATGCTAATTCTGGAAACTCATGTGTGTTTCAAAAATGTGGGTGTTTTTTTATTGTTTAAGCATATAAGTATATGTATATTTTAATATTAAAATAAATTTTATTTATTTTATTGATTTTATTGAAATCTGATAGTTTTTGGTCTCATTTTCATAGTGCACGAAAAAAACAATATTTTGAACATAGGTTCCTCACATCTGTAAATTAATATTTCAATGTAATATACAATGTTAAGCTTTTAAAATAAAATTTTATTTTTTTAATTAAGTCACTGCACTGGATTTTATTTTAATTTTAAATTAATATTTTAATTTTCACTTTATAAAAAAAAATTTTAAACTTTTAAACTTTTCGGGGTCACCATTATGTGGAAAATCCACATGATTTTTAATGAAACAAAATAATCTTATTAATTATTTAACATTTTATTGAAACGTCTTATCGCTATGAAATACAATGATAGAAGAGAGTGATTAAAGCGACGATGTGGTACATCATAGGTATAATCATAAAATGCATTTTAATTTCTATTAACTGCTCCCATCTCTTTCTTGTTGTAAAGAGATGTTTAGTGGTAAATACATGTAATGTAATTATGATTCTTATCTCTGAATATGATTTGAGAGGTATAGAGTTTAAAATATATTTATGAATGCTGAATAAATACGTATGTTTATACCTGGCACCACCACAGAAGTCCACTGCAAGTAACTACCATTAAATACAGGGAGAATGATTTGTGGCAGTTTTACATTCTTTGGTTTAGTATCTTCAATAACGTTTTCTGATTTATTGATTTTAAAATCATCAATTTGTTCTTTAAGTGCTATTATGGTACTTTGAAAAACTAAATCATAATCCAAAAAATGCTGATGAGTATAACCCAGTGGTTCAATGACCATATAATCTCATCTTGTGTGATTGATTCTTGCCATTTTGATTGCAAGGTTTGTAATTTTGTGGTATAATAAGCTCTTGCTTGACGCTTTTTTAAAGATTCTTGAACTTCGTTCAAATAGCATTTAACAGTGTTCAGTAAACGTTTTTGTTTTTGTATAGCTGTTTTCAAATCAGATGTTAGTGTGTGTTGAGCACTACCATTTTCTTCTATAATATCCTGATTCTTCATTGAAGCAGCTGGAGCAATTTTATTTAAACCTTCTTGAAGGGTACAAAAATATTTCTCGAATACAGCTTTCTGTTTGTTGAAATAATCTTCAGTAAAATATTCATCTTCTTCAATTTTAAAACTATAATTAGTCATCAACTCATCATGTTTTACGTGGTATAGAATCCTTTGCGAAATTTTTTGTTAATTGATCGAATTTACTTCCTATATCCCTTTGTGATCTTAAAAGTTCTTCCATCCTGATAGTTGTGTCCTGTCACGGTCGCCAGAAATGTTTGTATAGCGAATAAGTGTATACCCGCTGTGAAATACTGTAGTGCCGTGCTAAAATAATACAACAACTAGGTAGAATCACCTATTTGCTGACCTTATTTTATACAAGGTACTGAGTATTCAAAAAAACCAAAATAATGATATTCAATATTTATTTCAATATGGAACACTCTAGAAATAGGTAGAAATCACCTATTCTAGACGCTGTAGTGTTCTATTGTTTAATTAAAAATTCCTTGGTAGAAAACACCAATGAATTATTGTAGTTCTTGATAATAAAGTAATATAAAATTCTTTGGTAGAAGCACCAATGAATTTAGTTGATAATCAGAATGTTTACCTAGATCCTAGCAGCCTCACTAGGAGAATTATGGCTTGAGATACAAAATAAAAATCACCTTTGAGCAGTCAAAAATACTACTGAATTTTATTTAAATTTAACTCTCCCTTTTATACAAAATTTTTTTACTTAATTCTAATCATAACAATAATATTAACGTACAATAAAATACATATTTGAAATTAATATAAATTTGCTAACTAATCAAATTTTAAAGAATTTATTTCTACAAGAAACATTGTCAATGTAATTAAAGAATTTATTTTACCAGAACTATTTAGCTTACTTAGCACATTTTTCAGACGTAATTCTATATTTTGTTCTCTAATACGATACAAAGTATAATTACGAATGCCTTTAAACACATGATAATATAAACAACAATTTTAAGCCGTATGTTTACATTAAAGATATTTACTTTAAGAATGTTGATAATATTGTTTTTGTGTAAACGGTGATCTGCATATTAATATTAAACTATTTGTTTAACAAGTTATATTTATTTAATAATTTTTTTCTTCTTTCAATTACTGAATATGTAGAGTTTGTTAAAAATTAAAAGCGAATGATCTGCGCATGTTGTATATAGATACTATATACAAAATATTTACATGTGCATTAGTGTTTTTCTCTCTTTTTAATTTGAAAATAGAAGAAAAAAACCACTACTAGTGTAAAAATTCTCTAAAAAATTATACCATTATCTCTCTGCGCAGTTATACCATTCGCTTTTAATTTTTAACAAACTCTACTAATTTATTTTTTTCTCCTTATTATAGTATTTATATTTCACCTTCTTATTTTATTTCTTAATTGTTTTATTAATAGCTATAAACATTTATTTGATATTGATATTTAACATTAATTAATACTTTAAATTTATTTTTTATTTTTTTGCTATTAAATATAAACCTTAAAGTGTTATCCATATTTTTTTTCTTTTCTTCTTTTTTTTTTTTTGAATAATTTCACTCTGTTTCATCCCCTAATGTAAAATTTTTTTTTCTTCACTAGTGTAATCATTGCATAGTACTTTTTCTTTTTTCAATAACCAAAAAAAAAATGATTTCGTTAATAAACTGTGGAATACTTTATTGATTAAAATACATATTTCGCCTAAGATGGAATAATAATACATACTTCATTTATTTATTTTGTTTTTTTGTTTTTGTGTTCTATTAGAAAAATTTGTTTCTGTTTTATTTCAATAAAATCAAATTAAGGTTATAAAAAAAGAAACCGGAATTTCACAAAAAAAATGATAAAAGTTGTCTTGATTTTCTAAAATTTTGCGTTAGATAACTATAATTTTAATTCTTTTTTTTTTCCACAAAATGTAGTAAAACACAATGTTAATGCTTTTAGACTAAAGAGTGCTATCGTTTTTTTTTCTTTGATTATTAAATAAATTTTCCAGTTCAACTTCACAAATTAGATTTTTCACTTAAGCAACCTATATATCGTCGGCGTAGTGCTTATTTGTTCAATAGACTAATCATCAAGTTTTAAGAAAAACGAAATTTTAGTTTGTAACAATAAAATTCCTTACAAAATAAAAAACAACAGAAATTATTTTTTGAGTAAATGGAAAAACACTGGATTAGCTTCATCCTAGTTCATTTTTTTTATTTTAATTTCCATTTTTCTACAAGTTATTCATTAATATATAAAGTGATATACGTTTGGATATTGAACAAACTTCTATGAGCAACAAATACTTTTGTTTTAGTAGTGGGATATAGAACAAAATTCAGTTGAATTTACACTGTATTCATTTTGATTTCAAAAAGTCGTTATAACACAAAAGATAATAATAAACCAAAATATTGGATATTGAACAAATAAGAATAATAAGTAAACATATGTTTTGTTCAATGACAAATTGGATACAACATTACGCTCGTATTATTGAACAAATGAGCACGGAAAATATATAAACAAAATTGGTTTTTAGCACAAAAGCGCAACTTTGTATCTCCCGAACAGAAGCAACTAGAGCAATTCTGAGAACACCAATCGAAAAAAAAAAATCCGAAATTAGTATGTCTGCATCAATAACTCAATTTCGGGGGAAAAAATGGTCTATTGAACAAATAAGCACTAGGTCGACGATATATATATTTTTTTCCATTGTTTCAATTTTTCCTGAAAAAAAAACTAACACCATAAATTTATAAAATAGCAAAAATTATTAAATTTTTAATTGTAAATCCACACGAATTTCATTCTTAAACACGTTTTTTTTTTAACATTTTCGAATCAATATCAATACTTAAAAAAACCATCACTAAACGGAGCCATCATCACCCTAAATACTCAAAAAAAATTCCCAAAAAAAAATAAGAAGTAAGAGGCAAGAAAACTAAAATACAAGAAGGGCAGTATCAAAAATTTTGTCGTATTATATACCAATCGCGTCGCATATATAGCTTGTCCCAAAAGAGTTGAAGTTTCGTATTGTACTACGTTGGCATGCGCAGAATAAAAGATACTTACACACATGCATTTTTGTTGTTGTAAATTCTATCAAACAGGTTTCTTCTTTCGTATATGTATACACAAGAAGAACACATGTAAAACATGCGCAATGAACCTTCACCTGAAATAATTTCAGCTATACTAAACCTTATACACATTTTATTTAGCATTGGTATTTGCGCGGCAAAATTAACTCATAGTGGAGACTGTAAAATGTTCCAATTAATAAAATGAATGAAATGAAATAACACACTAGTTCACTTATAATAAAATTATTTAATGATTCCTTTATTTTCTATGATTATATTTCTTAACAAATAAAGATGAAATGATGATTGACTGAACTAAACTATACAAAATGAAACTTGACTTTCTAACAACAAAATATGAGTCTACTTTACTGATTGAAAGAACAAATGAGACAACTTTACTGATTGAAAAAACAAATGAGACTGAATGTACCTGAATTGTACTGACTATAATACAAAAAGAATGTGCATGACTGTTGCATGCTTAAGCCACATTTACACTACTCAGTTCTAGACTGAACATCCTCCCCGCCTTGAAAGGATCCTTTCAAATTGTCACTCTTAAGTAGTAAACACAGCTTCTGTATAGGATGCTTGAGAAATCCACACTTCGTTCTGATGGTAGCCACACGAACTAAGCCATCCTTGGCTGGGTGAACTTCTGACACACGACCAAGTAACCATTATGTAGGAGGTAAATTATTTTCTTTAATCAAAACTAAATCATCAATTTTGAGGTTTTGTGACACCTTTGTCCATTTTTGCCGCTGTTGAAGTTCAGTAATGTAATCAAAACTCCACCCTTTCCACTGCCAACGAGATAAATGATTATAGTGCTTTACATCATGATTCTCTTCAGGAAGAGCAACTAATGGTCGGTCAATTAAAAAATGCCCTGGTGTTAATACATCTAAGCAAGTAATATTATCAGTTTCAACAGTCAGCGGTCTACAATTTAAACATGCTTCAATTCTGCACAGAATTGTATTAAACTCCTCAAACGTTAAGCTATATGTATTGAAATGTGTCGATTCAGATGATATTTTATTCGTTTAACTCCCGACTCCCAGATTCCACCGAAATGTGGGGCTGTTGGAGGTATAAACGACCAATTAGTCATTGTCTGAGATAAGTTATGCTGAATGACGTTGTTTGTTTCATTGTTACGAAGAAATTTGTATAATTCTTTGAGTTGATTGTTTGCACCAATAAAATTTGTTCCATTGTCTGAATAAATGTTCTTGCAGTTACCTCGTCTTGATGTAAATCGTTGAAGACTAGCAATGAAAGAAGACGTAGTTAAGTCAGAGACTAGCTCCAAATGGAATGCTTTAGTAGCTAGACAAACAAACAATGCAATATAGCATTTATACAACTTTGCTCATCTACCTCGCCATGATTTTACAGAAAAAGGTCCAGCGTAGTCGACTCCTGTATTATAAAATGGTGGTGATGGTTTCACCCTTTCTGGTGGTAGTCCACCCATCAACTGCTGACATGTTCTTGCTTTTTGTCTGGTGCATATAGTGCAACTATAAATATGTTTAGAAACCATACTTCAACAATGCAATATCCAATACCGCTGTCTCGAAATTCTTAACGTCAATTTTTTTCCTGCATGAAAATATCTTTTGTGAACATCATCTATGATCAATTTTGCAAATGCACAATTTCTTCCCAAAATTATAGGGTGTTTTTGTCCATAACTTAAATAAGATGCCTCAAGCCATCAACTCGTAAAATACCTTCTGTATCAAGAAATGGATTTAAAGAACTTAGACAACTACTACTTGGTACACTCTGTTGATTAATTAAACGTTTAATTTCTGTTTGAAATGAAAGTTTTTGAGCAATACGTACTGCTGCTGTTGTTGCTGCATTTAATTCATTTGCCGTAATTAATGAATTTCCTCTTAAACCTTTAATATACTTCCAACGGAGACATATAGCAATTACTCGTAACAATTTCCAAAGTGATGAATATCTTTCTAGAATAACACTTTCTGTCTCTAAAAATTACCTTGTTGATACTTAGAATAATTGACGATTTCTTTTGTTCTGAAGTTGTAGTAAAATTATTTTTGTATTTCTCAAAGTTATCCTTGTTATAAAGAAAATCAGGGCCCTTCCACCACAAGTAAGACTTGATGAATTCTTCACTTGGAACATAGAACCAACACTTTGCAACTAATGATTCTACAATCTCTGATAGCCATGCTAAAACAATCTTAGAATCTGACCAACCAAATATCTGAATATTACTTAATTGCGACGCTTCTTTACACTTAATTAACATTCTTGTTGCTAGTAGAGCTGCACATAACTCTAGCTTTGGAACTGATATCTGCTTTAATGGGGCAACTCTAGTTTTAGCAGCAACCAATTGCACCTTTATATTACCCAAAGGATCAACTGTATGTAAATAAATAACTCCGGCATATGCTTGTTCAGATGCGTCAGCAAATGCATGTAATTGTATGATCGAATTGTGAGTATAGTTTAACCATCTATCAATTTTCAAATTATTCAAACGTTTCAACTGAAAATAAAGAATTAAAAAATCTTTTAAGATATCACTTGGTACCTTATCGTCCCATGTAATATTTAGTAACCAAATTCTTTGCATCATAATTTTAAGAATAATTACTACTGGAGATATTAGTCCTAATGGGTCATAAATTTTTGCAATTTTAGAAAGTATTAATCTTTTAGTAAGATGTTCTGTTTTATCACTTGTTTGAAAACTAAATGAAAATGTATCTGTATGTGATTGCCACCATACGCCTAATATTTTTGCTGATGATTCTCGTGCTATAAAGTTCTCATTATTACATTGATTTTTATTTTCCAACTTGTTAACAAATTTGAATTTGATCTCCATTTTCTCAATTCAAAACCTCCAGATTTTAACAATTCTATCAATTCATCTTGTACTCTAAAAGAATCTTCAACTGTATCTTGTTCAAATAACAAATCATCAATATAAAATGCATTTTCGATAATTTTACTAGCACTTGGAAAATTCTTAGATTCATCGGCAGCTAACTGGATCAGTGTTCTTGTTGCTAAAGACGGAGCAGGTGATGTACCATACGTGACTGTTAAAAGTTTGTATTCAGCAATTGGATCAGTAGGAATCCATCGCCATAATATTTTTTGATATGAAGCATCCTCTACATTCATTCGAATTTGACGGTACATTTTGGCAATGTCCGCAGTAAATGCAATTTTAAATTTACGAAAATTGAGTAATATAGAGAAGGCATTTAATTGTACAGTAGCTCCCACCATTGACGTATCATTTAGAGATATACCTGTTGATGTTTTCCTAGAACCGTCAAAGACTACTCTCAATCGGGTTGTTAAACTAGATTCTTTATAAACTGCATGGTGTGGAAGGTGTAGGAGATTTGATTATCAAAGTTTAGAAGTAGTAACTAAGAGCAGTGAACGGCATGACATTCGGTGGCGCATTGGTAAGCGCACTATCCCGGCAAGATAGAGGACTGCGGTTCGATTCCCAGTCGAGTCGAATGTCGTTTTTTCTGTTCTTAGCTACTACAATTTTCAGAAGTGGGATAAAGAATCCAGGTGGTTCGGCATTTGAAAGATGTGGTGTCATAGGGAAGCTTTCTACTTAGTTATGATTGATAGACATCGGGTAAGATGTGTTATAGGGAAGCTTTCTGGTTATGATAGACATCTGGGGCAGATGTACTGTCAGGTTGGTCGAACTGTAGGAGATTTGATTATCAAAGTTTAGAAGTAGTAACTAAGAGCAGTGAACGGCATGACATTCGGTGGCGCATTGGTAAGCGCACTATCCCGGCAAGATAGAGGACTGCGGTTCGATTCCCAGTCGAGTCGAATGTCGTTTTTTCTGTTCTTAGCTACTACAAAGGTAAAATTTGTTAATATCTTCTTCTGAATCATTTTTAACTTGTACCATATATGATTTAATTGTAAATATTCCTTTATAAAATTACAATACTCTTTCTTTAATGTTGAATTCTTTTCAAATCTTCTTTCCAGTGACAAAAAAGTTTGTAATGCATAATTCCTTTAATTACCAAGCTGATGTTTGTTGTTCTTAAAAGGCAATCTGACTTCATATCTACCATCTTTACCTCTGTTTCAGTATAAAACTGTTCGCATTTCAATTCTTCTTCAGAGAGAATAGGCTTGTCAATTGTTTCAATTTCCCAAAATATTCCTATTAAATTCTCAGTGTTCACACAACAATGAAATGAATTTACTTTTTGTTTGACCAAAGAATTATTGCCGCTAATTACCCAACCAAATATAGTTTCTTTTAACCACACTTTGAGTCATCTCTAATTCAAATGAGCGTTTTTCTAAAAATTCCTTAAATTTCTTAAAGTTGTTGAAATTGTCTTTAGTTCTTTCTCTTAACCATAGTTGTTTAGATTCTGGATCAAGTTTATTTGATATAATATATATCAGTATTGCATCCCAAGAATCTACTGGTTCTTTCATTGCTTTGAGACCTGCAGTAGCTTCATTTATACAATTAACCATGCTTCTAAACGAATTTGAAGATGGATAAGTTAGTTGTGGTTGGTCCATAATTATTTTAATATATGAATCAATTATACATTGCGGTTTATCATATCTTGATATAAGTTCTTTGTAAGCTTCTTCATAATTATCATCTGTAACAGAAAGATGTTTTAACAAACTTGAAGCTTCACCTCTTAAACTTGTTTTCAAATACTGAAACTTTTGTGATGCAGTAAGATTAGTATTTAAATGAACCATAGAATTGAACAAATCTTTGAACGTTAACCATTCATAATAATTGCCATTAAATATTGGAAGATTCAATGCTGGTAATTTGATATCTGGACTAGCTGATTGCGTTGACGTATTTGTACTAAATTTTCTAGCTTGTGTAGTAGTCAGACGATCTAAAATTGACGATAAAGCACTTTGATTTGTTATAAGACTCTGTATGGCTTTGTGTAGCTCGCCGTTACATTGTGTGATAGGTGTAGACGTAGCGTTATTATTTGGTAAGAATCCTCGTAACAAATTATTAATTTTTGCTTGAGTATTGAAATATTATTCTTCAAATTCTGCTCTTTCATCCTCTTCAGCCAGCAATTCATTATTGTTTTCAATGGATAGTTCAATATTTAATTGAGTTTCATTAAATTCTTTCCATACATCAGCCAAACGTTGATTTCGTATACGAATTTGTTCTTCTTCACTATTTCGAGGTTCAAGTTCATCAAAATATTTTTGCAAGCGCGTAATACTGGCTTTCAAGTATCCTCTTTTCTTTACTAATTCCGCCATTTTATTTTTAACTATTAAATGATCAAAGTAAATAATAAAACTTTTCTTACCAATTTGTAGAAAGAAAAGAAACAAATAATTTTATGAATTTGATACTTATAATTCAGTTTTATTTGTTTTTCTCTTTGCAATCAACTTTTTAAAGTGCAGACTTTGCACTTTATAAAAAGCATATATTATAATTCAATTTTGAAAAGTGTATAGCATTTTAAAAGTGTATACTACAGTTTCAATTTTTGAAAAGTGTATACTATTTTGATTTTATGTTGTTACTGTTATTTATACCGTTGTTGTTTATAATCACCGATCAACTAATACAAGTAGATAGGACACTTCGCACGTGTTACGAAATTTTTTTGTGACCTTGGTACCGTTATTTTTTCGACCTTGTGTTTTCTGCTAAAAATCGATAGTAATAAATATTGCAAGTTGTAAGAAAGAGATATAAAATTTGGAAACAGAACAACATGTGGTTTAGAAATTGAAACACGTTTATAGGGTGCACAGAAAAAATACAAGTTTATAAATATTTTATGTATGTTAAAAAAACAAAAATTATTAAAAAATAATCAAAACTTTTATTTTCACTGTTAAACATTGTGAATTAAAACTTTTCTACTACAAAATAAATTTTTATTCTAATATTATAATACAAATTTTACAAAAAAAAATTACATGTGCGAAACACTAAGAATTTCATTTTTTTTATTAAATTTCTTCAACTTAAAATATCACAAGTTAACTAAAATTTCACTAATTACATCTTTACAGATAAAATTAAGTCTTTAAAAAATTAATGATTAATAATTTTTTCTTTGAATTTTAAATAACGTAAAATCCAACAGAAAAAATGAAAACACCCTTTAAAATTTGATTTCAGGTAACACACACATAGAAAACCAGTTCCAGGGCGCCTTTAAAAATACGTGATAAATAAATGTATTCATATTTCCTTCACTTGAGTATTAGTAAATTTTAAATTTCGTTTCTTTTCTCAGTGTCCGTATAGTTTACATTGTTCATAGCGACCTGAAACATTATGAAAATGAAAAACACATACTATGACGACAGTTCCAGGTCGCCTTTAAAAATATGTATACATATTATGCATATTTTGGATGCATTCTTTCTCATTGCAACTTCTAGAAGAATATTGTATTGAAACAAGTCATAGCTTCTATACTGTTTTTGCTTATGGAATTTTTTGAATTTTTTGGAGTTCAATAATCGCAAAAATTGCATATGTATTTGTTAAAAAAATCACGTGGCGATGGTCCATACTTTATAAATTTAGTTTTACGTTGTTTATAATATTCTTTTTTTTTTTTTTGTATGACGGATATGTAGTAGTATTTGTATGTAACGATTTTTAGCCTCTTGTTCAAATTCTAAATGAAATTAATTTTCAATAACTTACACCATTAGAATTGTATGTATATTGTACTATTCAAACCAAAACCTACTACAATAAAAGCCTCGAACAGGAGTTTTGTATGTATTAGTTGAGGAGTGTATAACGACGTTTCTGGGTTAGCACAGGTTAGCTCGTCGTTCCAGGATCAGGTTTCGTCGTTAATTATTAATGAAAAGTTCAATTTTTAACAACTTAATTTTATTCTTTATTATTTCAAAAATCCTGATCTTTTACAATAATTTTCCCTGATATACTTTTTATTCTTATCTTTAATACAATGCGTTCTTACTTAGTTTTATTAATTCACAATATAATATTTTTTTTACAACTTCTTAATAACCCCAGAAATATATTTTTTACAACTCAGGAAAACTTTATTTCCTTTATACTTGAATTCTTTTGAATTCTCCTAACTCAACTCAAAATACAATATACTTTTAAAAACTCAGGAAAGCTTAGTTCCTTTATACTTGAATTCCTTTTGAATTCCACTAATTTAAAATATATTTCTGAATCTCAGGAATGCTTTAGTTCCTTTACAAGTTTACTTTTTAAACTTCATTACCTAGTTTCTCTTTTATTGTTGTAAAACAAATATATGAAAAGTGAAGCTTGCAGGACGTTTGGGAGTTTCAACTTATCCAGACTACTTTTCGAGACGAGAGGATTAACCTCAACTTCAAAAAGTGAATTTCATAGATAGACGAGAAAATCCTTATTTCTACCCAACCTTCAACTTTTGATTCTAACGAAATAACCACAATTTACATTGAAGTCAAGTAGAATATTTTGGGACCTTCAACTTATCTAGACTACTTTTTGAGACGAGAGGATTAACCTCAACTTCAAAAAGTGAATTTCATAGATAGACGAGAAAATCCTTATTTCTACAAACCTTCAACAAAATTACGTTATTTTATTATTTTTTTCTTACCACTTTTTATTACTTTTACTTTTAATTTAAAACATTTACTTTGAGTTATGAAAACCAACTGATATCCTGAATCCTGATCAGAACCACTGATCGACTGATCTTTACTTGATCAAATGATTGACTGATGTCTAATATGAAAATTTCATCTCTATTTATACACTTTTGAAATTGCGTGTTTCCAATTTCCAAGCTTTTAATTTTTTTAATTATTCTAGAACATTCTTTAAACGGTTTTTTTTTTCAAACTTAAAACTTTGTTTTCTTATTATAAAACAGATGGCGTTGATGGCGGTAATGTCTAGAAAAATAAACTTTCCATGCGGATGCGTGTTAAGTTTAAACATTATGAAGTCCTTGCTTCACTTAAAATTTATTTTCTTTCTTTTTTTCTTTTTCAATACATTTCTTAAAAATAAATGGGGACAGAATGTAACTCCGTTACAAGTGTTCGAACAAAAGGTAAAATTTCCACTTTTTGGCTTTTTGCTTTTTTTTGTAGAATCGTACGTAAATTTATGAACTGCACATTGTAGTTGAATTTGGCGTATCAAATAGTCAGAATTCCCCTAGAAAAACGGAATCTAAATGTCGGTTTTCGAACAAAAAGTAACATTTCCACTCTTTTATATGAATTTTTATGTAGTTATAACAAAAAGTGATATTCTCCTTTACATTTAATATTAACAATAACTATAGAAACCAATAAGACTTGGCTTTAGTACAAAATCTATAAAAATAATTTTCTATTCAAAAATTCGTCTCGCATCCCAGTGAGAGCTTTTATTTTTCAAATCTAAAGCTTTGTTAGCTTAGAACAAAACCATTATAAACTTCATTTGTAATCACGAATACAACAACAAAACTTTGACGTTGCATATTTATTCTTTGACAGTATTTTATGACGTCATACATTATGATTGCTTTGATCATGCTTTTCCAAATTTATGTTAAAAATTTTCATTTTTTACAAATGTATAACAAAAATTAATAATGATTACATTGTTGCCGTTATTTATATTTTAGAATTTTTTTTTATTTGATCAAAAATATATATTTGCTTTGGAAAAATTTTTTTTTAAATATAGAGTTTTTTTTTCATTTATTCAAAAATTAATAATGATTACATTGTTGCCGTTATTTATATTTTTGAATTTTTTTTTATTTGATCAAAAATATATATTTGTTTTGAAAAAATTTTTTTTGAAGTATAGAATATTATTTTTTTCTATTCTTATATTATACCTCTAGGTACTATATAACATTATATAAATATATATATCGCCCATTCCATGCATGACGGACGGGACATTGAAGAACATTTTTTTGAATCTTTCTTCTTTTTTACCTTTATATAAGTAGTTCAAATGTATTTCAGTTAAATGTAAAAAATAATGATCCACCCAAAGACCTATCAAACCGAAAAAGAATATGTTTTATAATAATATAATAATATAATATAACCGTAACTTTAGCCATATTACTATCATAATTTCATATTGCATTTATTTCTAATTTCTTCTTCAGTCATATCTAATTTTATCCAAATGTCACACACTTTTTCTTCTATACATTTTTTCATTTCGAAATTTTTTACGATCTTCATTGTTCATTTCTTCAACTAAATTTAATAAAACTATTCATTCCGTACGGGGAACAGGGCTGTATATCATAATTGTTTAGTAACATAATTTATTTCATAGAATATATATTATATCCTGGATCCAATAATGATTCTTTAATTTGGAGAATGAGTGAAGCAAGAAGACATTTCTCAGACAAATATCAAAATAGACTTAGCGATTGCTGGTTGTTGCCTGTTGGTGATGCTGGGTATGCTTTAGAACCCTTTTTTATGACACCTTACAGAGATGGTCAATGTTATTGTAATAATATGTACTTACATCTATTGTCTTTTGTTAAAAAGAATTGTTATATAATGTACGTATATATCCAAATTTCATTTAATATCATAAAAGGGTTTTCTCTTTGCTTCACATATGGTAAAAATTTGCCTGACTGTAGGTATTTTTGATTTGTACAGTTTTATTACACTATTTTTGAAAATGTATTTAAGTTGCACGAAGTGTTACTACAACAGTTGTTATATTATATTTTAAAATATTTGTTGAATTGAATTTACCTATACTTACTTAAACAAATTCAAAAAAAAATAATGTAGTTATATAGATTTCTTATGACTATGAAAAAAACAAATGTTTTTTACATGCCTTATAAAAAATCTACAATAAATGCAATATGAAATTATGATAGTAATATGGCTAATGTTACGGTTATATTATATTATTATATTATTATAAAACATATTCTTTTTCGGTTTGATAGGTCTTTGGGTGGATCATTATTTTTTACATTTAACTGAAATACATTTGAACTACTTATATAAAGGTAAAAAAGAAGAAAGATTCAAAAAAATGTTCTTCAATGTCCCGTCCGTCATGCATGGAATGGGCGATATATATATTTATATATATGTTATATAGTACCTAGAGGTATAATATAAGAATAGAAAAAAATAATATTCTATACTTCAAAAAAAATTTTTCCAAAGCAAATATATATTTTTGATCAAATAAAAAAAAAATTCAAAAATATAAATAACGGCAACAATGTAATCATTATTAATTTTTGTTATACATTTGTAAAAAATGAAAATTTTTAACATAAATTTGGAAAAGCATGATCAAAGCAATCATAATGTATGACGTCATAAAATACTGTCAAAGAATAAATATGTAACGTCAAAGTTTTGTTGTTGTATTCGTCATTACAAATGAAGTTTATAATGGTTTTGTTCTAAGCTAACAAAGCTTTAGATTTGAAAAATAAAAGCTCTCACTGGGATGCGAGACGAATTTTTGAATAGAAAATTATTTTTATAGATTTTGTACTAAAGCCAAGTCTTATTGGTTTCTATAGTTATTGATATTAATCATTAATTTATGTCTATGGGTCAGATTTACTTCAAACTATCAAAAATAATAATTGTAAGGATTTGAAAGTTTCTAAAGGGGCAAAACAGTGATTGTTAGGTAATTTTTTCAATGCATATTTCTGTATAAACATAATATTTAAAAAAAAATGCTAATTCTTTTAATCACATTTTAGTGATTTCTGAAAAAAAAGCATCGATGGAAATGTTACCTTTTGTTCGAACACTCCTCAGTTAGAAGTGCCATGTTTTGTTTTGACATTTTAGCTTCTTATGGTTTCTTAATAAGAGTGGTGGAATATTAGTGTAAAGAAATTTAGTGTTTTAGTTAAATATTTTTGGTTTTTTAAATAAAATATGGTTTGTAAAAGTTTTAAAATATAATAAATTAACTATGTTATAATTTTTAAAGTGAAAAAAATAAAATAAAAAGGTGGAAAATATTGTGCCTTCTTACCTACTTGTAAGAGAAAAAATTAAAGTATGACCATACCTATGGTATATTATTTGTAATAAAGTGAATAAATTGATTTGATTAAATAAAATTTAGTTTATAATAATTCTGATACATATATGTATTTATATAAATAATTAAAGTTTAAAGAATAATAATATAAACTTTTTTCTTCTATACCTATATATTGACATGTGACTAATGACTACATAACCTATGGTGAGGTTATATTACATTATAAAAGTGAATAAATTGAAATGAAATGTAAACACAAATATATGAAAAAAATAAATAAAGTGAAGGAAATACAGAACAAATTGATTTAATTTAATAAAATTTTATTTATAAGTTTATATTAATTGTTAAATTATTGAATCAAATCAATTTCTCACATCATAACATAATCACAAAAATTTATATAAAAAAAGTCTATGAAAAAGTAAATAATTTGGTACATAATCTTTATTGTGTAATGAAGGCAAATAGACACTTAATTTGTGATAACTAATAAATTAAATTCTATTAAATCAAATCAATTTATTCACTTTATTACAAATAATATAACCTCACCATAGGTATGTATGTAGTCATACTTTAATTTTTTCTCTTACAAGTAGGTAAGAAGGCACAATATTTTTCACCTTTTTATTTAATTTTTTGACTATTATGCACTTTAAAAATTATAACACTGTTAATTTATTACATTTTAAAACTTTTATAAACCATATTTTATTAAAAAAACCAAAAATATTTAACTAAAACAAATTTTCTTTACATCACTATTTGTACTACCAGCATTGAATGTTTTGACGTTTCAACACTTTTATCGTGTTTGATTGTGTTAGTGCAGAAAGCCAGAGCGCGGCTTCTATGTAGATGGTTTTGATTCAAACATATGCTGTATACTATGAATTATCTATACATATAAATTCATACGAACAATATGAATACAGAAATCTTTATGATTGAATTAATATATGAAATATTATTTTTCTTGTTTTTTAAAATTACGCGTTATTATTAAAATATAATTTTTCTTTTATTTAATTTTATTATTCTGTTCGAAGGACCAAAAATATGGAGACTGTAAAATGTTCCAATTAATAAAATGAATGAAATGAAATAACACACTAGTTCACTTATAGGTAATAAAATTATTTAATGATTCCTTTATTTTCTATGATTATACGTAGGTCACTCAATAGGTTTTAAGATACAGAAAAACTACTAATGATTTTGAAAAACAAACTTTATTGATGTTCAAAATACTCCCTTTCAACATCAAAGCACTTCTGCATTCTAATTTTCCACAAGTGGAGTGCCTCTAGTCAGTCGCTCTTTAGAACGTCTAAACGTTCTGCCTTTTGAAAATCAGTAAGATAATGTGGTACCCATCTCATTACAACCTTCCTTTAAATGAAGGTGTTTGTGTAAGATAGTATGTACCGTTGCGGATCCTACGCCGAGTGTTTCCTCTATCATTTGGTATGTGTATCGCGGATCTTCTTCAATTAGTCTCTGAACTTTTGCAATGTTCTCATGAGTGACGCTTGAACACGGTCTTCCCGGACGTGCTTCACCACTTAATGAATTACGACCTCTTTTGAATTCGGCATACCATCTAAACACACTCATCCTGGATGGAGCTTTTTCGCCAAATGCTTGTTGCAGTCGTCCGATGCACTCATTCTCACTTAAACCGACTTTAAAATCATAATAAATCATAGCACGGTAATGCTCACGTGACAATTCAATTGTTCACTTTGAATAATTATTTATAACTTTACTTGTAACAAGATAAAACAAGAACTGAATACAAAACACATGTTTCCAAAGACTAACGTTCCTATTTATGCATGGTAGCCAATTGTAAGTATTGCTGATATTCTGTATCTCAAAACTTATAGAGTGACCTACGTATTTCTTAACAAATAAAGATACAATGATGATTGACTGAACCAAACTATACAAAATGAAACTTGACTTTCTTCTAACAACAAAATATGAGTCTACTTTACTGATTAAAAGAACAAATGAGACAACCTTACTGATTGAAAGAACAAATGAGACTGAAATGACAGAATGTAACTGAGTACTGACTATAATCAGTGATGCATCCAAAGTCGGTCTGTGCCGTAGTAGATTGGTCCAAAAATATGTAGTAAATCGACGAAAAATGTAGTAAAATTTTGCAAACTCAAAGCAGTTGAACAAAACGGCTTTGTAATTCAAAATTAACTAAAACGTTTATTCAATGGAAAATAAATACAAAAAAAAGGAAATTTACATTACAAAAAAAAAATTATTATTTTTATTTCAGAAACATAACAAAAGGTCTTGAATTTAAAAACTTGAATAATTCAATAATATTTTTAAGACTATAAAAATATAAATCAGTGCATTATATTTTGTAGGCGAAAAAATTAATTGCACTACTTTTTAAATGAACATTCCTGGTATTTAAATTGATTATAGTCTATATCTAATATAAAAAGAATGTGCTTAAGCCACCAATACAAATTAACAAAGTAAAAAATATGTATTTGTTGCATGCTTGAGCCACATTTACACTACTCAGTTCTAGACTGAACACATAGTCATTAGGTGATGTACAGGTATGTATATAAATCGTTGTAATATACCTTTGAATATTCAGTATATTATTTAATGAACAATATAATTGAGTAGATAATCATGGAGATTATAGAAAATAGGTCATAATGCAATTACATGGATCATATGGTACATATTTGATTTTTCTCATATAATAAATTATATGGGGATAAATCAATTTGGTATGAAAGAATTTTGTTGGTGTATTTGAACATTTGCAAACACACTGAAGTACATAACATTTTAGTATTGTCGAATAAAAAAAATAGAGAAGATTTGAAAGAGAATATATTCGAGAAAAATATGGAATAATCTTATGTATTTATTTAATTACATAAGATTATTCTCGAAATGGTGTGATTTTAGATAATCCATGAGATTATTAGAAAATAATCTTCGTTCAATTTTAGCCATTGTCATATACTTTTTTCATATGGCTTCTAATAAAATTGAACCTGTCTCGGGAGATATTATCTGCGATTAGCTGATATCTTGTTTTCGCCTCCTAACACATTCTAACTGCCTTATTCTACATCAAGTCATAACTTGTGATCAGTCATAAGTATATTCACCAAACTAGTTTATGACCGTCATAATCAAGTTCAAAGTTGGGTTCAAAATGCTAGTAGCAAAGCTAATAGGTCAGCAAAACAGTTAAAAGAATTTTATGGTCATAACTTGACTATGACGGTCATAAAACTAGTTTGGTGAATATACTTATGACTGGTCACAAGTTATGACTTGATGTAGAATAAGGCAGTAAGTCTAGGGAATCCTAAAAGAGACACTAATATGCTAACACCTCAAAATATCTTCATTTCACTCATCGTCAAGCCGTATTTTCCTGTGTCACAAACACCACGCATATTTGTGAAACCTGCCATTTCAGAGAAAAAAACTTTCTGTCATGTATTTTTCAAAATACATATTTAATTTCTGAATAATCGCTATCGTTTTCAGCAACAGTTTCATCAGAAAAAATATTAACATTCAGCTTTTCGTCGTTTTCATTGTCATTGAACTCTGAATCTACATCAGAATCATTTCCATCAATTCCGTCGATCAATTCAAAACCTAAGAAAAAAATTACTTCATTAAAACCCATTGTATCATTTAAGTTAAGGGAATTTGAATTTTAACACCTTTTTAATTTTTAATCTTACTTTATTGAATCCAAAAATAAGACTAACTTAATTTTTTTAACTTAAATAATAATAGCAATTAGGTTTTTAAGAAATTTAGTGAAACGTAAGCATTCAATAAAATATTATTTAGTATTAATTTAATTAAATATTACTTGTTAGCTGAATAATGAAAAAAATGTGTTTTGTTAAATCGGGGCGGATGCGCGTGTTAAAAAAAAATGCAAGAATGCATTTTACCAATATTTGGTAATTGGTATTTAATTGTTCAGTCGATTGACCGGATACGCGTGTTATTATATGCTGTGTTAACTTCTCCCTCTTTAAAGACCATCGTCCCGAGAGTTTCAGAAATTCAAGGTTATGGGTTGTAAGTAGTTCTGACTGTGTGTCTGTTTTCAAGTATGTCGTTGTCTGGGGAAGTATTGTCATCGATTTGTTTTTGTATATGTTAAGCGACGATGTCAAAGTCCATACCGCGGAGCTAGAGAAAGAGAAAAAATATTTTTTTACTTTATATATTTTTTATATGAGACTTATGAATTCTTCTCCCCGAAGTTGTTGTAACAGTGGCTTTGTTATCCCTGCCCAACGTTTCTTTTTTGAATCTAGGTTTGTCTTTCCCTTTAATTTGTTTGATAGATGTATAAATCGTCTCACCAGGTGCATATGTTTTGGTGGTGTTTCCCTTTTCAGTTACTCGTTTAACTCTCGATTTCTGGTTTCTTTTTATTCTGTCCAGAAGATTTTCATTTGTTTTGTTTCTAAATTCTATTAAGCTTTGATGGTTTATTTTCTGAGCCCTACCAAGGAAAATATCACAGGGTTTTAGTTTTGTAACAGAATAAATGGTATTATTGTACTTATCTACAGCTATATTGACAAGCTCTTAAAGAGTTAGATCTTTATGTTTATTCTGCATGCACCTTAAAATTTCGATAACTGTAGAATGAACCCTCTCTACTGTGCCGTTAACTTCGCTCCTTTGGAATGGTGCAAGGTATATATCTATTCCTAGTGTTTTTATATAGTCCGTTATTATTGGGCTAACGAAACTCTTTTCGTTGTCCATTACCATCATTCGGGGTAGTGTAAAATCGTGCAATATTTTTATTAAGTTATCACGCAGATGTAAAATAGATTTATTTTTCATATGGAATAATTTGGTAAATTTAGAGAACTTATTTATTTTTTTTTATTTTATTTATTTAATCATAATTACAGCTTCAGAACAAAGTCTTTTTCAGCTAAATTTAAATCAATAATATATACACATTTATGAATTTACAAAACCAATATAATATTAGTTAAAAATTTAAATAAAACTTAAGGTTAAAATAATCAATGTAGTAATAATAAATGGAAAAGAAAAACAAATAATAATAGTAATACATAAATAATAATAATCACAATAATAAAGGTAGAAATAAGCAAAAATAGGATCAATAAAAATAAAAGTAATAATCATAATTAAAAACTATACATAAATTTCAAAAATTTCAACTACTATAAGGCTATATAGACAAGGAATGACGATTGTTAGCAAAGTCAAGGACAACGATAAAAATTGTGTAGAAAGCTCCTTAATTTGCTGAGTGAGTGCTCTTCACGAATATGATTAGGCAGATTATTTCATAATCTAACAACATGAACAAAGAAAGAATGTTCTCCATATTTGGATTTGAAATGCGGCAGCAAGAGTTTGCGACTGCGATAGGAGAGCGGAAAAACTATATGATCATATAAGTAACCAGGCTCCTTTGAATAAAGAAGTTTGTGGAAGAATAATATCAATCTAATTTTACTGTAGTTTCCGTAGTCAACTCCAAGAATTTTATTTTTTTACGAAGATACATGATTATACCTGTGCAGCCCATAAACAAAGCGTACACAGTCGTTAAAGGCAACTTTAAGTTTGTAATTGCAAGCTGAATCAACATACGGGAATATAATTCGACCATACATTAAGTGAGGTAGCAAAAGAGTTTGAAATAGCTTCTTCCGTACATGAACACGCAGACAAGAGGCAAACAGTATACTTTGGTAATTGCTTTGTTAACATGATCACAGTAGGTCAGAGAGGAATTCAATTGAATACCAAGATTTCTGATTGTCTTTTTGTATGAAAGAATTTGATTACCTAACACAATATTAGGTAAATCGTTGTAACCAATATTACCACGGTAGATGGGAATACATATTGACTTACCAGCATTAAGTGACAATCCATTCTCAAAAGACCATTCGTGAATCTTGATAAGATCCTCATTAAGCCGAAAAATACAATCATCATTAAGACCTAACTTACTACTTATATAGATGTGCACGTTATCAGCATAGAGGTGAATTTTACAGTTTGTAACTACCACTGCTAGATAATTTATATACATGCTGAAGAGCATAGGACCTAAGATTGAACCTTGCGGAACACCAGAGGTGACAGGTAGGCTTGATGACTAAGATGAAGCAGTTACAGTGTACTGGCTTCTGTTATTTAACACATTCTGTATCATCTTAACTGCCGATGATGACAGCTTAAAATATTCAAAAAGCTTAGTAATTAAAACTGTGTGATTAACCGTGTTAAAGGCTTTAGAGAAGTCTAGTAGAACAAGAAAACTGATATAATCTTTCTCAATGGCACTTCTCAAGTCAGTAGTAACTTTAAGTACCGCAGATTCACAACTGTGTTTAGACCTGAAACCTCACTGCCATTTGCTTAACATTTTGTTCATCTTAAGGTATGAGATAGTTCATTATAAATTATTTTTTCAAAGGCTTTGGACATAAAACATAGCAGACTAATAGGTCTGTAATCATCCCCTTCAACAGTATTACTACATTTAGCAATGGGCACAACTAACGCATTTTTCCACTCACATGGAAATTGGCATGAAGTTAAACAAAAGTTGAAAATGTGACATATATATTGGGCAACGCAAGGCAAAAGAAGTTTTAGAAATTTCGGACAAATGCCATCAGGACCGACGGCATTTGAGTTTATTGATAAGATGACATTGCAGACATCAATTATATCAGCGCCATAAAACTAATGTTACTTTCATCATTACCAATACTTACAGGGGGAACATTTATTAAACGCGTAGTACCATCACCTAAGTTAGTACTGAGAGTACTGTTGCAGAAATATTCATTCAACTTGCTTGCGTCCAAGGGACATCCTGATCCTTTTTACTGTGCACTCCTAAATCACGTAAATTTGCTCATAACTTTTTTGCAGGTAGAGATGTACTAAGTTTATCAGCGAAAAATCTACGCTTGGCAGCTTTAATCAGACAATTTATATGATTTATTAAACGTATGTACTCTTTTCGTACCTTTTCGGATTTAGTACGTTGGAATTTACGATATAAAAATTCCCTTTCAGCCGTTAAATTGCTAATTTCAGCTGAATACCACGGACATCCTGTGTTTCTTGACCTGATAGATCTAATGGGTACATGTTTATTAAACAACTGCAGTATGAGAGAGTTAAAATGGCTAACAATGTCATCAGCGTTAGTGCATCTGAGAATAATTTCCCAAGGAAGCAATGAACAGTCTTTAAAGAGCGCATCAATTGATATACATTTATATTCACGATAGCTAAACTTTATGTTATAGGAATCCCTATCTGGCAAAAGATCAAGAATTGCAAATAAGATATCATGATCTAAGAAGCTGGGTGCAGTGATTTGATTATAGAAAAGAACTGTTGTTGGATTAGAACACAACAATAAGTCAAGCTGGGATTGTCTAGTAGTATTATGAAAAGTAAGTAGTTGATTAATAAATATGTACATTAAGCGACGTTAGGAAATATTTAAAATCCTTGATGCAACTATTCGATTTCAAAACGTCAACATTCCAGTCTTCCCCAAGGAAAACAGTCCTGTATTGTTTTTGTATCGATCCTAAGCAGTTACTCAGTTCTTCTCCAGAAACCAAATCAAATAGACCAGGAGGACGGTAAACCACGAATAACATAATTTTTTCATGTCTATTACAAACTTCCAGCCCAACTCTATTCTTGCTTTAGATCCACAACAATGAATAATTTTACATTTCAACGAGTTCGTAACATAAATAGCTACTCCACCACCAGTGCGATTTACCCTATCATTTCTGTATAAACATAAACTATACCCTGGAATAGAAAAACATTGCGATAAATTTTTTTTACACAACCAAGTTCCGGTTATTAACACAGCATGCAGATTTACATTCTGAAACAATTCACGTAATTCATGAAACTTCGACCTGATGCTGCGACTATTAAGCACACACAGATTAAGCCTAGAAGCTTGCTCACTAAAAGCCTTCAGAAGAATCCTTTCTTTGTTCACATGACCGTCATTATTACGTACCATAAATTAAAAGCACATCATTCATCAAAATCAGAAGCCTACAATTAAATAAACTAACAATCATCATCGTCGAATCCATAGAACCAATAGCAACTATTACTAACATGATAATAATAATGTAAATAATGATAAAATAATAATGAAAACAATATTGGAAATAATGAAAGAAAAAAAATGAAAAAAAAAGAAAACAAACAAAGCAAAAGAAAATGAGGAAAATATCGATCAAAAAGATATGAAATTCCATATAAGGTATCTCAGCTTGCGATGTGGTTCCTATTCATATTGTTGCAATTGCAATAAGTCTGTTATACGTACAATTTTATCATCCTCTTTAGTTACATTATACACCTAGTTGCTATTGTCTGATTCGTACCCTGATCGAATGTAATGCAATATATATTGAGTATAATTATATAATAACCACAGAGCAAGAGAGCAATGCGTCTACTCAGAATGATACATCACTCAACTTATCGATACAAGAAATGAAATTTTCGTTTATTATGTATTGCGATTATATCAATATGAACAATTTCTGTAGGGTATGTAGGTGTTACTTGTAGTTTTGGTATGTTTGGGTGTCTGTCATATTTGTTTGTATTACAGATGTCACAATTGCGAGAATATTGTTTAATCAATTTGGCCATCTGTGGAAAGTAATACGCTTCTAAGATCTGCTTCTTATTTTCTCTCCAATTTTGATGTACTCTCCTATACTCATATCGAATTATGTTCATTTTTTCTTCATCGCTGTTGACGTCTTGTACCATCTTTTGAGTTATTCGTATTTTGAGTGTTTGAGGTATTCTGTGTAGATTTCTTGTATGGGATGTTCAGGGATTTTTATTCCGTTTACTGTATTTGGTTGCAGCCTTTTTTGAAGTGTTTGGAGCAAATTTTCTTTAGTTATCACCGGCATATTTATATATAGTATCGAAAATATGATGGATGTAGTTGTTCCTTGATTGTAGATGTATATGATCCTTCTTTTTCGTTGATTATGAGTTGGTTCTTGAATATGTTTAACGGTGCATCACAATGTGGAATTAGATCAGAGCTATCTTCTTCCGCGCTGTGTACTGTAGCTCTTGATGATGTTGATGTTAGAGCATTTACCTCTGTTTTCAATCGTGACAGTGCGTCAGCTAATTTGTTTGTACATCCTGGTTTATAGATCAATTCGCAGTTGTATTCTTCGATTTTCGCTTTCCACCTTTTTAATTTTGCATTATAATTTCTATTACTAAGAATGAATGTAAGTGGTTGGTGATCTATCAGGATTTTGATTTTTTTGGCTCCATACAGATAGTTCCTGAATTTGTCTAAAGCCCAAACGATGGCCAACATTTCTTTCTCATTTGTAGCATAATTTTCCTCTGTTTTATTTAGTGATCTTGAGATGTGTGCAATTTATTATTGGTGCTGTTACATATTTATTTAAATTTTGTGAATGTATGGTGAGGTTTTTGTTGTTTAAATTTTGGATTTCCAGACATAAAGCATAAGTTTTTGGAAGTGTTTGGGGTCTTTGACTATTCAAATATTATTAATTAATATTTTGGAAAGTTTCCCATTTAACCCACGAATGAAGACATCGAGTGCTCTATCTCTGTAGGTCTCAATAAGCACATTAATTGTGTCTTGGCTATACTCTTCCGTTTTTCTTTTATTTACTATAAGAGAAAATTGATGGTTCACAGTTGCATAGAAGTCATCAATACTTAGGTTACTTTGCACTAGAGTACCTAGTTGATGTTCTAGTGTTCGCAGATCCCGCCTATCGGCATAATGGAGGGATAGGCACTTTTTGACCGCTAGCCAATCTCCATCAAAAATATTATATGATATTAAAACTGAATCTGCTTTACCCCTTATTTTTTGTCTTATACATTGCAATTAGATTGATTTAAAACGAAAAATTTCATAATCTTTGAGTATATTTTCTACACTATGAATCCAGGAGATGTACTGTACTGGGTTACCGTCAAATGGTTGTAATTCTTTAACACAGTCTGGGAATTTAGATATGGTTTTTAAATCTTTTTCAGTTTTTGGTACCGTCAACGTCGTTTGTTCAGATTTTCTATTGTGTGTAATGTTTCTAGTTGTTGAAGTCTTTTTTCTAGACCCTTGAATTGTTCTATTTATGCATCTTCTGCACCAGTTAATTGCTTAATGGCTTCTTGCATTTTTTCTATATGTGACATTTTCCAATAATTATACCTTTTTCATTAATTTTCTTTTACAAAATTGAGAGAATTACAAGTAAAACGATACAAATTACTAAAAGTTTATTTCACAAAGTCGACAAAATCACAAGTGAACAATATAATTGGTTAAATGTAATGATTTAGATTTCCTCAGTATATTTTTCATGTTACAAATATAGTGGTAGGTAAAGTAAACTATATAGTATGCAATATAATTATAATATAATTATATATAATTAATATATAATAATTATATAATTGCAATGGTCAAAAGTTTTTTCGAATGATTTATAACAATGATATTTTTGATTATTATTTATTTAAAATAAAAGAATATACATATAATGCATATATTTTTATGTTTTCTTCTAGGTGTGCGTTATTTTTAATAATATTTTTACTTTTTATTTTTATTTTTCCTCAATTTTTGTTTGTTATCTAATTATTTATCTTTGTTATCTCTATATTTTTACTTTAAACTGTTTGAAATTACTTATTTTTTGAAGTTTTCCTCTGAAATATTAGTAGAATAACCAAAGTTTTCTATTTATCTGTTTTTATTTTAAACAATTTGAAATTACTTATTTTTTGAAATTTTTCTCTAAAATATTAGTAAAACAACCAAAGTTTTTTATTTATCTGTTTTTATTTTAAACAACTTGAAATTACATATTTTTTGAAATTTTCCTCTAAAATATTAGTAAAACAACCAAAGTTCCCTATTTATGTGTCTTTTATTTGAAATAATTTGAAATTATTTATCCTTTGAAATTTTCTTCTGAAATATAAAATAGCCAAAGTTCTCTATTTACTTGTTTTTATTTAAAATAATTTGAAATATTTTATATATTTTATTCTATTTTTTTGAAATTTCCCTATGGATATTGGTTTTACTTACAGTAAAATAACCAAAATTTTTACCATATCGGTCTTGGTCGATGAGAAACGCTTAGAAGGGCGGTCCGCAGTTATCCTGTTTAGTTAGATAGATAGATAAATTTGCAATGGGCTATAATTGCACTTCGACAATTAAGATCTTTTGTACAACCCGTGCTTCTTATAGATTTAGGCTTTTTATAAATCCTAAAATTCTATTAGAAGGTGCACACAGATTTCCTCTGGTTTGAGAAAAGGCTGATGCATGTAGCACTTTTAGAGGCCAACGCCTCGCATTCACACAGAATGTGTTTTGAGGTTTCTTTGGCCTCCCTGCAGAATCTGCATTTGTCTTCCTCCTGTAGTCCTATCCTTAGATGGTAGTTTAGAGGACAGTGTCCAGTTAAGAAACCTGTAATAGTTCTTAGCTCTTTCCTACTGAGGTTGAGTAGTTTTCTGGAAATGCTAGCTGAAGGTAAGATGAATTCCTTAGCCTGTAGATTTCCAGAAGTTTTCTTCCATCGGGAGGTGCATTTTTCCATTTCCCATTTTTTGATGTTGTTTTTTTGTGGCTTCTGGGCAAGCCGCAGAAAGGTTCTGGACCAAGGAAATTGAAGTTGGCACTTTTTTTTGCTAGGGAGTCTGCCAGCTCGTTGCCCTTGAATCCTTCATGTCCCGGAATCCACAATAGATATACTTTGTTTGTCCTAGCTAAAGATTTAACAGTTCTTAAGCACTCCAAAACCAATCCAGATACTATTTTGTATGAGTTGATGGCCTTGAGTGCTGCTTGGCTGTCTGAAATTGTGTAGACTGTGGCTTTGTTGAAGCCTTTTTTTAGGCATTCAGTAGCACACATGTCGATAGCCATAATTTCAGCTTGAAAAACTGATGGATATTTTCCCATGGATTTATATAGGCTTCTTTTTGGGCTCCGACCCCCAATTCAGTTTTTGAACCATCTGTGTACCACACAGACGCACCTTTATCAAAGGTTATTTTGTTGTCGCGCCAGGATTTCCGATCTGGAAACAGTACTTTTCAAAATCATATACTGTTTCTATATCGTCAGTTACTTGGCTGATTTGATAATTCTTAAATTCCTCAAGAATTTTAAGATTATGAGTGAGATTACCCGGTTTGAGTTCTCTATTTCTTTGAAATTTTAGAGCCCAATTTAGTGCCTCTTTCTTAATTTGTATATTGAGAGGTGGCAGGTTGAGCATGGCTTCCATTGACGCCGTTGAAGTGGTCCTAAGAGCTCCTGTAATACTAAGACAAGCAAGTCTTCGTATTTTATTGAGTCTGTTTTGGACCGTTACTTGATTTGTCTTTGGCCACCATATGGCTGAAGCATATGTAAGTATAGGTCTTATGATGGCTTAGTCCCCATGTTTTGCCAAGAAGTCTGTTGCAATTCCATAGAGCTAATGTGGCTTTTTGTATGGAATTATTAATATGTTTGTTCCAAGTGAGTTTTCTATCCAGGATGACTCCTAAATATTTGACCTCACTTGAAAATTGAATTTGTGTTCCTTTAAGAGAAGGCTTCCTCAGCTTGAGTTTCCACCTTCTTGTGAATCCTATTTAGTTATTAACGTTGTTATTGTAGACAACCTACTTTTGGCACGTTCCTGATCCACTGCCTGTGTTTCAATTATGTTGAAAGCGATGATTTGTCACGGTGTTCTTATGGGTGCTGTGATGATGCTTTATTAGTGTTCCAATTTTTTTAATTCACTTCTCCTTTTTTTTTTTTTTTTTTTTTTTTTTTTTTTTTTTTTTTTGAACTACTCCTGTGTTCTTATGTAAACAGTTGTAGTTGTCCAAATTTTCTACAAACTATAACCTTTTAGAGACAGTGATTTAAATTACTTCACTTTTGAACTAATCCTGTGTTCTTATGTAAACAGTTGTAGTTTTTGTTTTGTGATAGTTATAATAAGTTTTTATTTTTTATTTTCTATTATCAACTTTGTGGATCTCACTAATTTTTAATACTATCACGCCGTTTTTTGTTTGAACAACGATAGTTTTTGTTTAACTTTTATTTTTGTATAAATTTAATTAAATTTATATAAAAATTTAAACTTAAAGAATTTTTTTGGAACACTCAACACAATTTTTTCGACCGTTTACTTTTGCTCGGGCGCCAGTTAAGGGAATTTGAATTTAAACACCTTTTTAATTTTTAATCTTACTTTATTGAATCCAAAAATAAGACTAACTTAATTTTTTAACTTAAATAATAATTACAATTAGATTTTTAAGAAACTTAGTGTAACGTAAGTGTTCGGTACTAGCTGTAGGTAAGTATTTTAAATAATTTTAAAATAATGCTGGTTCTTTTCAATTGGATTTTATTTAACTACAAAATTGATATATAACTGTTTCCTTTTCTTCAAAATTTAATATAAAAGTTATTATTTTTACCGAACAAGAATTTATTAACGGAATGTATGTAAATTTATTTTATTTCTTTTTTCTACAACGTACAAACTTTAATTTCACCTGCACACTTGTAAGGTTTAGCTACAACTGATTTTAAGTTCAAACAAAGAAAAGAGCCTAATATAAATGTGAGATAAAAAAAACTTAGAATAAAGAGAAAACGTCAATATGAGAAAATGTTGATGGTGTACTGAACATCCCGGCCTCCTTGAACGCATCTCGTTCAATTATTCTTGATATCCACCTCGACTGGCAATTTTACTAGTTTAGAAATTAGACGTTTGAAAATCTCATGTTGTGTTTGGATTGTTGCAACTTTGACCAATTTATCAGCTCCTGGATACACTTCAATAACCTTAGCCATAGGCCATTTGCCTGGTGGCGAGTTATCGTCTTTGACCAGCACAACAGCATTTGGTTGCAAATTCTCTTCTGGTTTCTGCCATTTGTTTCGAGTTTAAGACTTGACAGATAATCTTGTTTCTAACGCTTCCAAAAAGATTGTTGTAATTGGTTCAGATACTGCCATCTAGAAAAATAAGAAATTTTAACGTCATCAAGAGTTACCTGAGGAATTGTCATCGCTGGGCCTCCAACCAAGAAACAATTACGTGTAATAATTTCAGCTTCATCAGGATCCATTGGTATACAACACAAATCGGTCTAGAATTGAGGCACATCTCAATTTGGCAGAGTACTGTAGCAAATTCTTCAAACGTCAATAAAGAATTGCCTACTGTCCTTTTTAAATGAAACTTTACTGATTTGATGCCGGCCTCCCACAAGCCGCCAAAGTGTGGAGCTGCAGGGGGTATAAAGTTCCACTCTGTTTCTTTCCGCTAGTTCGCCATTAAATTTTTCATTTTTAATGGAAGCTTTGATGCATTCAGCCACCTTCTTCAGTTCACGATTTGCACCAACAAAATTGGTACCGTTGTCACTCCACAAAGCGCTACAATTGCCTCTTTTTGCAAGAAATCTGCGTAAAGCAGCAAGAAAAGCTTCAGATGACAGCTCACTTACAGCCTCCAAATGAATAACCTTAGCTGCAAGACACACAAACAAACAAATGTAACCTTTTATAGATTTTGCACCTCGTCCTTTCCATGTCTTCAACATTATAGGACCGCCATAATCTACACCTGTATTAGAAAAAGGGCGTCCAGGGCCTCTACTCTCGAGATCACTCGTAAAGTAACGCATACGTATCTTTACGAGTACTTTGTTTCGAATGGTTTGTGTCTGACTTATTCTTGAAATCATTCGAATATTTTTCCACCATTTGAATAGAATTCCGAGTGTGGTGAAATTTTTAAACTTCAAAATGATTTTTTTAAATGTCAAAATCAAACCAAACGTCAAATCTTTTTAATTGTAAATTAGTTTTAAAATAAAATTTTGCTTGAAAATAATGGCTGGGTTAGACGAGTTAGGTTTTTTAATGGCACAAACTGCTGTTGAACAAGCAGAATTATTGAATAATGATAGAAATATGTTATTTAATAATTATTTCGAGTTTACTGAAGAAAAATTTGTAAAATTATTCAGACTAAAAAGTGTATGGTGGATGAAGTTATTGAAAAACTAACTCCGTTTATGATCCAGCCATCAAGGAAATCTGCATTGGATGTTGAAACTAAGGTGATGAATGCTAAACAAAATCTATCTCAAAATAAAGATTGTAAAGAATCAACACAATATGCATTTTTTTAGGTATTGAGTGCATTGAGATTTTTTGCTTCAGGAAGTTATCAACTTGATATTGCTGAAAATCCGTACTTCCCAATTAGGCAATCTTCAGTAAGCCGAAATATCCACGAAGTTATAGATGCTGTACATGAAAGTGGCTTATTTGATGAAAAAATTAAATTTCCAGGGACTATCCAAAAATTAAACGAAATTAGACAAGAGTAAATGCACGAAAAAGTTACAAGTAAAGTTGAAAATAAGTTTTTAAATTTTTCAGATTTTACAATATTTATGGAATTCCTTTCTTTCTTCAGCTGCTGCAATTCTCTGAAGCGCTTTTACTTTTTCCTCAAGCAGCTCCGATTTTCTTTTGTAATATTTTTTTTTATATCCAATTTCATTTTTGTTTGTTCTGTTATTTCTTTCGTAGTGTCCATTGACGCTTGAAGTCGTTTTACACCAATTCTCGGACGTTTTTTTGCTGCATGAATTGAGAAAACTGAAGTTAGATTATATTTGAAAAGTAAGAAAATAAATTATGTACTTACGATTTTTAACGCTCGTGTCTCATGGCATCGCCGTTCTTAAATTAGTTGTATTGGACGTTGATGGGTGGGGCTCTTCTATAAAATATATGCACATATATATAAATGTGAAAATTAATATTTAAAGAAATGTAAAAAACAATTGCCATTTGGTGGTGGCGGTGATAGCAAAAAATGCATAGGCACTTCAGCAGAATCGTTCAGTTGCGATTCATTATCTTCATTTCCAAATGAAATCGCAACTGAGCTTTCTGGAAAACTTGTGTGGCCTTCAATGGCAGTTGGTCCAATCAGGCTTTGGATTCGCTCTTCCAAATTAGTGAGCGTCACCGCCGACTGCTCTCTTCCTCCTGTAGCATTTCTATGTTTTTTCATTTCTGCTGATTTGGATTTGACGACGCATCTCATATCTTGTGAATTAATTACCGTTTCTCCAAGCTTTCCAATCTTTATACGCTCCTGGAATCGAGTTGAGCGACGTAGAAACCTCCATCCACAACTTCTCAGCGTCTTTGTAGGTGAAGGTTATTTCAAATTTACCGCTTTTTAGTTGCGGATGAAACTCCATAAAATTTATAAGGACTTCTTTTTGGGCAACTGAAATGTTTGCACCCCTCTTTTTGAACATTTTTAAAGACATTTTCACACACTTTTATTTATTGTTTTTTGTTTTTAAACTAATTGTCTATGTTTTTAGTTTTATTAGTTTTATAGCAATATATATAGTAATGTAGTAATATATATAGTAACCGCCGAATTGGAGGCAAAGAATTGCTGGCGGTGAATTGCTGTGGCGATGAATTGTTGAGGCGATGAATTGCTGGCGAAGAATTGCTGGCGATGAATTTTCCTAGACCCCTATTTTTGCATTTAGAAAATGAGAATATGCATATTTTGATAATTATGTCCAAAATGCATTGGAGATAACGATTATATAGACATAATTGGTGTAGAGGCAGTTGTGTAAGTACTTACAGTTGTGGTAACAGAAGTATTCACTGAAATTAGTGTATCACGTACATACCATACGCCTTTTCTCTTTGTCATTCTACCTATGTACATACAAAAATATTCTAAATGAAAAAATAATTAGTGAAAAATAAAACACACATCCTAATTTTCTTCAGAATCTGAAAAGTCTTCATATATCATATGAAAAATCATACTCATGCAATATAATTGGAAATTCAATTGGAGGAAAAGGTAAATCAAGAGACAGGTTGACGAATGGACATATTTCTTGTATTTCGGGGATATATAATTTCCGATAGCAAACATTTGTAATAAAAATCTTCAAGCTTGGGCAAGTGAGTTGTCCAAAAAGATTCGTCGCGATAAATTTTTTATAACTTTTAAAGGCTTGTTAGAAGACGTCCAAACAGCGAAATAGCAGAAATTGCGCCGCGTTATATTCAATTGGCCTTGAACTTGGCAATAATACAAATGATTTTTATCAACTGTTATTTTATCTGTGTTTTTATTACATTTCCAAAATATGATTTTTTTTATCTCGAATCTCTTGTTCAATAATCATTTCAGTAGCAGAAAATGGACATTTGATATCAACTATTCCCATTTTACCAACGACATCGTCTGGTAAGCGTCTAGGAATTCGAAATTTTCATCGATAAATAAACCACACTTTTCAATTTCGTTCTTCATTGTCTTTTCAATATCGTATAGCGCAAATGGAAGTTAAATCAGAGTATAAAATTAGTTTGACCAAATTACCAAAATTTTTCACTTTACGCTTGCAAAGTTTTTCAAAGTTCGATGCAGTCAGTAAATTACGACGATACTGATACCATTCATCCGAATAAGCTTGATCACGAGTTTGTTTTTTCAATTGCAACACGATTATATTGGTTCGATATCAAAGATTTTATTATTAAAATTTAAACTAAGATTCTCCTTGTATTAAAATTTGATTTTCTTTAGACATGTCGAGTAGTAACCGTTTTACGTTTATTAAAATTTACTTTTGTTGATCGTAATAAATTTGTGGAATTATTTTTAATTCGTTGTAGCATTAGACGTTTTAATCTACCGTTAGGACTTTTTATAAAAACGCTTCGACTTATTTGGTCGTATGCTTGTTTGGTGTTATGCTGGACAAGAGTAGCATTACACCTCGTTGTATATGTTCTCGTGACAACTAAGATTATTGAAAATTGTTGAAAGATCGTTAAAAAAACCATTCTTCTTTATTTCCTCGATTCTATTTTTCGGTTTGATTTTTCTTAAACAAAAGTATTCAGCACAATTTTCATGACTCTCGAAGACATGATAATTAGTAGTAAAAAAGTAACTTTATCATGTGAATCTAGATTTTTCTCCGATTTCCAATGAAGTGTAGCTGTGAAGGAGTTAATGTAATTATTCAAAATTTAATTAAGTTTTATTAAATGAAAATAAAATACCATGTGGTTACTAAATTAATACACGTTATAATTCAATCAATTTAATCAACTTACTCTTACGACTGCAGTAACAAGAATGTATGAATTTGATTGCTATATACAATGCAATGCTATAACTAATCTATACAAAATGACCTAACTGTTATCCAAAATTATTGTACAAGTAGGTATAAGTATAATAATGATAAGCTAAGTACAAATATGTACATGTTATGTAAAAACTAAAATATTACATGAATATGAAAATGTTGAATAATTTTTAAATGTGGTAATCAATATTTGACTGTTGATAATTGGGAAGGTGATGATACTGCTCTAACATGCCCGCCTTGGCCTAACGCCAAAATCAGGAATTGCAACCGCTAGATTCTACTGGTAGTCTACACAGCTTTGATATGGGTCGTTTAAACGACGTACCACGACAACGTACGGTGACGACTCTTACTTTACCATCTGATCCAGGGTGGAGCTGTTCAATTCGAGCTAGGATCCAATCATTCGGTGCAGAGATATCATTTAGTAGTACGACCTCTCCGATTCGCGGATTTTCATTTTCCTTCCCCCACTTCACCCTTTGCTGTAGTGTATATAGATAATCTCTTGACCAACATCGCCAAAAATGCTGCTTTGTCTGCGAGAGCAATCGCCATTTAGAGAGAATATGTGGTTTTTTGTCTAACAAATGCGGTTCTGGAATTGACAGCAAGGAATCGCCAATTAAAAGATGAGCTGGAGTTATTGCTACCGGATCATCCGAGTGACTCGATAATATACCCAACAGACGCGAGTTCAGGCAAGCCTCAATTGCAGCCAAAATCGTAGAAAGCTCCTCGAAGGTCAGCAACCTGTTTTTGATAATACGACGGAAATGATGTTTAAACGACTTCACGGCGGCTTCCCAGATGCCACCAAAATGTGGGCTATATGGTGGAATAAAGTGCCAATTAATCCCTCGAGTGGCAGCCAATTCAGCAATATCAGAGATTTGAAACTGTCCCTCTTCTTTCAATAGTTGTCGTAGTTCTCTATCGGGGCCCACAAAGGTAGTACCTCGATCGCTGTAGATGTCCGAGCAAATGCCTCGTCTCGAGGTAAATCTGATGAGTGCTGACAACGAAGTAACAGCTTCAAGGTGAATTGCTCTTGTACTCAAGCAGACAAATACTGCGACGTATCCCTTATAGCTACGATGACCCCTTCCTTTCCAAGATTTTATGAGTAACGGACCAGCAAAGTCTACGCCGGAATGAAGAAATGGCCATGAAGGTGTGACTCGAGGTGAAGGAAGATCTGACATGATTTGCGTATGGCGAATGGGGCGATGACGTACACATTCTGGACACTGTTTGGTAATCTTACGGACCAGGTGTCTACCTCCAATTATCCAATAACTTTGTCAGTTGACTGAGTGTTAACTGTGGACCTCCGTGAAGCATTGTTAAATGCGCATGTCGGACTAACAGCTTTGTTAAATGGTTGCTACTGGGTAAAATTGCAGGATGTTTTGCTGTAAAACTAAGAAAAGAATTAGATAATCGGCCACCAACTCTTAATATATACTTCTCATCCAAGAATGGATTCAAGCTACGGAGGCTGGATCTTCTCAATAAGTCTTTACCATTCCTCAGCCGATTTAAGTCTTTAGTAAATGATTGGTTTTGAACCGTCTTTAACCAAAATTCACGAGAATCAGAGATTTCCACAGCCAATAGATAACCTTTTCTTCTATCACCACTTTTACACCGACAGTTTAAAATGAAACGTCGTATGTATGCTGTCACGCGTTACAATCGAGGTAGGGATGAAAACCTTTCCAGTAGCTCATTGTCTGGTAGTGTCATGGCCTGACATGTCACAGTTAGTTTACGTACTTCTTCATGCGTCTCTGGATGCTCTGAAACAAGATCCTCAAAACGTTTAAAGTTAAGTAATTTTAGAAATTCCGGGTCGTTCCACCACAGCTTATAGTTCCTTAGATCTAATGCATTCATACCCCGTGAAGCACAATCGGCTGGATTCAGCTTTGATAGTACGTAGTTCCAATGATGACTAGGAAGCGTAACTTGTATTTCGGATACACGATTAGCCACAAACGTTTTCCAGCGACTTGGAGCAGAGCGCAGCCATCAAAGTACTGCTTGGAAATGGGGAGGCGAACAATGTAACGACCTGTCTAATCTCTGCTATGTGTTGTGTTGAAAAATGTTTCACAATGATTTTCATCAGATGAACCGGGTGAAATGTTCGCATCTACCTCCTCAACTTCCCAAAAACGTCGAAGTTGCCTCATTAAATCATCTTCTACTTGAATGGTATATGTTGAGATAGGAGGCCTATCGAGTGGTAATGATGATATACTTCCAGAAAGAACCCATCCTAAAGATGTTCTTTGCGCTACTGGTTGATCAATTTTCCCTTTAACTATACCATCCAGCAGTATCTGACTATACACAGCAGCTCCAAGAATAGCATCAATGCGGTGAGAAACTAGGTAGTCAGGGTCGGCTAATTGAAGATTCTTGATATGAGGCCAATTTGTTTGAACACCAATGCAGGTTTTACTTGAAGCAGTAAGTTTTTTCAAAACGAGGGCTTCGCATAAAAGTTCGAAGCTCGAATCAACCACCGATCTCAAATGCAATTTGACTGAACCCCTTGCTGTATCAGGAGCTGTTCCCCCAATTCCATAAATCTTAGCCTCTGCACGCAATATTCTGAAACAAATGAAGCTTGGGATCCTTGATCCAATAGTGCTCTGACCCGAATAACAGAACTATCAGAGGAGATGAGATCAACTAAAGCTGTAGCCAACAATACTTGGTTGACGGGCATTATTTTACAGCTCACCAAACCCGTGACAGAAGTGACTGGCTGATCGATGCACGAAGATTGATGGAGAAGTGAATGATGTGAACCATTACAAATTCGACATTTATAGGAAGATGAGCAGCTATTAGCAGTATGTCCTTGATGCAGGCAGTTCAAGCATAGTTTCTCCTTGTCAGCAAATTCCTTTCGTTTTGAAACGGATAGACGTTTGAATTTGAAGGAAAACCCAATTGAATGACTACGAGATAAACAAACCCTAGTAACAATTTTGGTATCCCGCCACGTGGCTGCCACCAAAAAGAATCGTACAAAGTGGCAAACACCAGAGACGGGAACGTCTATGGTACGTGGCAGGAACATATTTTCCACTAAAATGGGGAATGGATCGCTACGTGCCTGCCACGAAATTGGGACGATAGTCGCCACGTGGCAAAAACGTTCCAAGATAGTGGCAAACACCACCCAAATTCGTAACTGAAACTTGAATGCTATACCTTCTCACTAATACTAAAAAACAATTGAAACTGTGTTGTTTTTGTGTTTGTAATAATTATATAAAAATTACTTTAACAATATATACAAATATAAATTTCAGAAATGATGACTAATTCAAGTTTCGTTTGATATTTTTAAAAGTATAAATTAAATATATTTTATTAATGGAACTTTGAAAAATCAAAATCAATTTTCCCTATGATTAAAACTTCTTGCGAATGAAATTTTATCGTGAATATGAATATTGTACATACTTCGAAAAAATAAGCTGCCTTTTAAAAATATTACAAATTATAGAATTTTTTTCTAAAAAATTGCATTTTGCGGTTTTCACAGAATTGTATTTTTTTCGATTTTATGCTTTAAATTGTTCAAATATTCCATATTATTTTGTTTTTCATTAGAAATTTTCTTGAAAAACCTACTTTTGCGTTGTTTTAAAGATTTTTAATTTTTGTTTAAAAATTCTTCCATAATTATTAATAATAAAAATGGCTGATTCATGCATTGCCACTATAAAGTAATGGGTGCCTACAGTATAGTATCAGAAACTTTAGAGTTCCGAAAATGGTATTTAAAACGTATCCGTTACTGAAAAATACCATAATTTTGCCACTTTGTAGTGGCAAAATGAAGTGGCAAAAACGTTACAAACCCAAGAGAAAGTAACTATAAAGTATAGTATTTTCGAAAGGGTTTTGCCACGGTTTTGATACTATTTTAAAACTTGTACTGGAACTTTGAACTTGGGATCTATATAGTTCCCATACATATGTACGTGTCAGATACGTTCCGAATGCATCTATGAAGTGCCAATTAACAATATAGTGGCAAAAATAGTGGCAAAAACGTGGCATTAACCTAAACTTTGTAGCAATCACTAAGTTTAGGTATCTGGAACTAAAAACGCTACTTGAGAAATGGACATTTTCTTTTATTGGAAGGGCTTGTGCCATTAGTAGCCACATGATTATGTACAGCAGACGGTTTTGAATTACCGGATTTGGACGGATTCAAAGTTTCTAACACGCAAATACGATTAAGTAAAAATGTCTGAAGTGACTTGAACAACGGCAAATCATCACTAGTAGCTAACGTTTTTTCCCAGTCTTTTCGGGTGTTAATATCTAATTTTTTAATTATCACACACACTAACCAGTCGTCCCAATATTTCACTGGTCTATCTAAATTTTCTAATACTTTTACCGATTCAACAACACGATTCAGTAGCCTTTTCAGTTCTAACGCAGTTTCGTTACGAACAACCGGGATATTCATTAAAGAATCAATATGAATTTGCACTAATACTCGAATATGTTCATATCTCTCAACTAAAGTGTCCCATGCCGCCGTATAATTCGCTTCAGTTATATTAAAATTGCGTAAAAGTTGTTCAGCTTCACCACTTAGATTAGTTTTCAAATAATGCAATTTTTGTACATCACTTATATTGGGATTGTGGTCAATTAAAGTTAAGAACATGTCTTTAAATGCGGTCCATTCAAGGAAGTTTCCCGAAAAACTAGGCAACGAAATACGAGGTAACTTTGCATCAACATTGTGTATTGGTGTTGTTTCATGACGTACACTAGTGTCTTGATTTACAACCGAATTATTAACACCGGATACATTGAACTTTTCTAGACATTCGTTTATGTACGTTATAGCATCAATATATGCGGTTTCCGTCTCGCCATAGATATCACGTTTTATATATTCACATTCTGAATCGAATTCAGGCCTTATTATAATATTGTCACGTGTAACACTGAATTTATCCCAATATTTATTTAACAAATCACGCCTGGCAATAAGGAAAACTCGCGATCTTTTGTCCTTTGCAGTTTTGTTCATATTCGAGATAAACTTGCCAATTAAATTTAAACACGAGGTTTGTTGTAAGAAAATGTCCTCCATTTTGATTAGTATCCACAAACAATAATAAAATAATGTGAAAGTTACCTTGAATTTAATTCCAGAAATCCAATAGAACAGAACTGCTCCAAATATCCTTGAACGTCACAAAGGTCAAATGACCGAAGAACCTTATTAGTTGATATGATTTATATGTAAATTATAATGTTCACTACTGCTTTAATATGCGAAAAAAACACAATCTACTTCAAATACTATTCCACGTGTTACTTAACTCAATACAAATTTTGAATTTTATTTTAAATATTAATTGCAAAATCGAATTACTTCGAAATTCGGCTCGAAGGACCAAAATATGTAAAAGAGTTAATGTAATTATTCAAAATTTAATTAAGTTTTATTAAATGAAAATAAAATACCATGTGGTTACTAAATTAATACACGTTATAATTCAATCAATTTAATCAACTTACTCTTACGACTGCAGTAACAAGAATGTATGAATTTGATTGCTATATACAATGCAATGCTATAACTAATCTATACAAAATGACCTAACTGTTATCCAAAATTATTGTACAAGTAGGTATAAGAATACAGTAAAACCCGCTTAACTACACATTGAAAATGCCATGAAACTTTGTGCAAATATCCGGTTTTTGCAGTTAACAGGAGCCCGGTAAGTGCTCAAAATATGTACCTAAGAGGGCTCCGAATTTTGTGCAAAAATTTTGTACATAACTAACCAAAAATAAAGTTGAAAAAAAAAAAAACTTTCGAATTTTGTTCAGAAAACCGGGTGTGCAGGTAAGCGAGTTAAATTTTCATAGATTAATAGCAAATGAACATGGGAAGCGGTTTTTGCAGTTATGCGGTGTGCAGCTAAGTGGGTTTTACTGTAATAATGATAAGCTAAGTACAAATACATGTTATGTAAAAACTAAAATATTACATGAATATGAAAATGTTGAATGGATTTTAAATGTGGTAATCAATACTTAACTGTTGATAATTGGGAAGGTGATGATACTGCTCTAACAGTAGCGTTTTCTATACCGATTTCAATTCGCGCGTTTTTAGAAAAAATGAAATGTCGAAGTTTTACTGAATATATACTTTGTGTTTTTCGACATATCACGTAATTTATTTCTTAAATTGCGGTAAAGATGGTTTTGGCATTAAATTTTTTGATTATACGAATTAATTACACTATTTCCGTACGGTTTCGCGTCGAGAATCTTTTTGTACACCGCGCTGTCGCCATTCGCTATGTACCTTTTATAACGCAACCCGTACATACCTTCGCTGTTTTGGAAGCCTTCGACGATTATGGCGGCTTTCATTTCTGTTGATGAACCGCTATAATTCAAGGTACAAGAATGATCACGTGGTTTTTTTACTTCATTTTTTACACGTTCGCAAATTAAACAAAATTTATTTTTCATGCCAAGGAAAATTATTTGTTGGGTATGATAACCAATTATTGCAGCTGCACCCGATAATGCCGAATAATTAGTTCTATACGACCGTTTTGACCAACAACCATCGACTACCACAGTAATAAAAGAAAAACCGTCTGCATCTACGTCAACTCTTTAAATAGCTGCTTGTTTTTCTTTTCCAGCAGAAGCTACCATGCTTGAGCAAGCAATAAGCATCTAGTTGTGACTAATGGTTTTCCGAATATTGTTGTACGTAGCAGATGACATACAAGGTATATTCAAAACACCGGTCAATTCCTCTAAGTTACTGTAGCCACCTCCACTTAACGTAACAGCCAAAACCGCACCGTAATTTACGTCCGATATTGAAGATTCATCTTCGTTCGTTTGGACCGAAAATTTGCTTTTACACATATTACATTCAAAAAAAATTCGAATTTAAACCGCTACTTTTCTCTCCGACAATATCAACATTTTGTAACGTACATTCACAACTTCCGAGATGATTAAGTTTTTGTAAACCACGATGAAAAAGCTTTCTGAAGAAGTGTACGTACACCCATTGTAACGTTTTTTTTCTTAGTTCAAAGTTTTCGTTTTTTTCACTTTGCCCATTATAAAAAATAAAACGTACGAAAAAAGTTTAAATTAATTTATGCACTACGCAGGAATTTAACATGCAATAAAAATTATATAAAAAAAAGTCATGCAAAAAAAAAAAAACAATATTGCAGGTACCAACACCTATATAGTCTATACGAACTTTGAAAAAATAAATCAACATTCGAAAAAGAAAAATTAATATTAAAAAATACCGAAATATTTTTTTAGTAATATATTAGATTTATTGCTAAATAACCACTGAAATCTAAATTCTATATATGTAACACTATACTTTTTCTAATATTTAGAATATAAAAAATTAGCACTAAAACTCAAAATGCACTAAGCACTTCCTCGAACGAAAGTTAATAAAAAATATGCTTTTATCTATTTTTTTCGATTCTCTGTAAAATGAAACCAAAATCACTTTCTTCAGTAGAAAATAGAAAGAATAGCTAAATATAAACAAATTATGTTTTTATAGGCAGCTGACCTGATATCGGCATTGATTTTAAGTATATTACTACAAAATACAATATACATTTTCATTTTTTTAAATTACCTCATAATGTTCTCTGTGTTACCTCCTTTTGTCCTACCTGGAATGTCCTCATTAATTTTTTTTTGCATATTGCGATAGATCAATTATATGGATTTTTTTATTGAATACTGTAACTAATTATATATTGTAAGTATAAATATACAATAAAATCTTTGTAACAATTATTTTTATTGTAAGTATAAATATACAATATAAATATCCTTTGTAACAAAAGTATTAGTTCCTTTTCTATCGATTGTTTTTGACTTATAAAGAAGACCTAATTATTCTACGAACCATTTTCAAGTAAAATAAAGCTTAAGTTGAGACACAACTCAAAGCTTAAAGAAGGTAAAAACGAGTTACCTTACAACAATGTAGATGTCGCTGTCGTTATTTAGTGGAATGCTACACTCTATTCCTCTAGCGCCGAAGACGTCTGGACGAGGTACTAGCTTTATTGGAGCATGACACTGTTTTGCTAAGTTTTGGTGGTCGTCCTCTTTTTCTTAGTGGTCTCACAGGCTTAGGAGTTTCATCCTCTGGTTCATTAAAGGGAGTGGGAGCAGAAGTATGGAACTTTCCAATTGGTATTTTAGGTTCATTTGTGTCAATCTCAGAAGAAGATGCTCCTTTTTTTGACAATAGTAATATTGTCCTTAATGTCCTTATGTAAATAAGGATTTTTCTTGGTGCAAACTTAGAGGGAATTCCTTGAGAGAAATTCTGCTGTTTAGCTTCATCTAATGTTTCAAGGAGCTGGACTAACTTCGGAGTAATTTGAGGCACAAAATTCTCTGTTTCTAATATAGCTTTGGGATCTCTAAACACATCACTTGGAGTCCTCATACCTCTCCCGAATGTGAGATAAGCTGCAGTTTGCCCAATGCTTTCACAATGTGCTGAATTCATGGCGAATCTAATAGCAGGTAATTTATCAGACCAGGGACTATGTTGATTCTTTACTAAAATTGCTAATTGCGACTTCAAGTCCCTATTTTTTCTTTCTACTGGATTGGCTTGGGGATGGTATACTGGTGTGAGAATTTGTTCGACTCCCAAAAAGTAAGTTAACTTTTGAACAATATTCGATATAAATTGTACCCCGTTATCACTTATGAATCGTCGAGGTAGACCATACCTTAGGAATATTTCATTACATCAGCGTATTTCTCAGCTGTAGCTTCCTTTAAAGCGAATAGTTCAATCAATCTACTCCTCTACTCTACATCCTCGGAAGGTGGTAGAGGGCCAAAAAGATCGACAGTAATTATTTCAAACCTTTGATTACAAGCCGTTGTCTGTAGTAATCCAGCAGGTTTCAAATTATCTACTTTATACCTCTGACACTAGACAATTTCCAATATGTTTTACGATTTTTTGCCTCATACCATTCCAATAATAACGATTGGATATACGTCGGTAAGTTTTATCAATACCATAGTGTTCTGCATAAGGCGAATCATCATGATGTTCACGGAGAATTTTCTTTCGTTCTTTTTTTGGAATAACTAATTATCTTTCAGATGAATCAGAATCAGGTGAATATCTATAAAGAGCACCATTATTTATAATGTATCCTAATTTGAACCATTGAACGAATTTCTCATCTTTAGTGTTGTCCTCTAAACAATTTATGATTTCTTTTAGGTCTTCATCTTCTATTTGAGCCTTTCTGATATCTTCAAAATTCTTGTGAGGCAAGTCTACACTAGTGCTACAAACTGAACATTGATAATTATTGGTGATACGAGGTGGTCTCGATAAACAGTCAGCAACAACGTTTGTTTTTCCTGGTTTGTAAATAACTTTCAGATCATGAGATTGTAGCGTCAGAGCTCATCGAGCTAATCTTCCTGAAGGTGACTTAAGAGACATAAGCCATCTTAAGGGTTGATGATCGGTTACTACGGTCGTATGAGAACCTTCAATATAGCCCCTGAAGTGTTTGACAGCCCAGACTATCGCCAGTGCTTCTCTTTCTGTTGTTGAATAATTTTGTTCCGCTGAAGTTGACAATCTTGAAGCATATTCTATATGGTGCTTATTTTCATTCTCCCCCTGTACTAAAACTGCACCGATTGCGTAGGCACTTGTAACCGTCTTAATAATAAATGGTAGATTTTCATCCGCTTGCTTTAAGATAGGTGAAGTAGTCAATTTTTCTTTTAAAATATCAAATGCAAGTTTTTGCTCTGATTCCCATTTCCATAATGCTTTCTTTTTTGTCAATTTTGTTAAAGATTGAGATATATCAGCGAATGATGATATAAAACGGCGATACCAAGAACATTTTTGCAGAAATGACAAGAGATGTATTAAATCGTGTGGCACTGGCCAATTTATGATGCTTTTAATTTTTTCCGGATCTAGTTGTATCCCTTCTCTGGTAAGAATGTTACCCAAATATTTCACCTGTGTAGAGCAAAGATGGCATTTCTCACGATTCATTTTCAGTTTGCAAAATTCTTAACCACTCAAATACTTTGTATAAATCTTCCATGTGATTTACAAATGTTTTGGAGCATATAATCATGTCATCAAGATAGGTGTATACATACTGATCCTATTCCAGCTCTGAATTTATCCATTAACCTTTGAAAAGTTGCTGGTGCGTTTCTTAAGCCGAAAGACATACGCTTAAAACGAAAAATTCAATTATATCTTCGGAAAGCATTTTATAAATTTCTTCTTCCAATTGTTTCCTTTTAACGGGCGAAAGTCGATAAGGTAATGTAGCCGTTGGTTTATGTGTACCTGTATCGATATGATGTTCGATGTAGGGTGTTACATCAAGACTTCCAGTGAATAAATCTTCATTTTCCTTCAAGATTCTATTTATTATTTGTTTTTCATTTTCATCCAGACTATTTCCTTCTTTTGATCTGAGTTTCACTTCGATAGATTCAAATCTTCCTCTTAGTACTTTATTTGGACTATATGATTCATTGGTTCTTGGATCTGCCCTTGGTGTTTTCATACCTTGCGGTAATGTGTCTGCAAATATTTCTTGAATTTCAGATGGATTATACGAACCTGGAAAAATGACCCTTGATGTTTTTCTTGGTGGTGTCTCCAGTTTCATTAACTTCCGGTTGGAAAATTTCTCATCAGCTTCGGTTTCATCATCTGTGTTCATTGGAGAGGCATCTAAATCAAAGTACCATTCAGGAAATTGCTTTTTTTTCGTTTATTCTTTTGCTGTGGTATTTCCATATTATTTTTAGATGATTCCATGATGCTCGTGCCTACTGAATTTGGTGATGACATAAATTTGAATTGTTCTACCGATATATCTACAAAACTCCATTCTCGTTGTGCTATGTTTATTATCATGCCTATTTCTCCAAGCAGATCCATTCCCAGCAACGTATGATTTTCAGTAGCATCAGAAAGTACTAAAAATTTAATTTAAAGTTTTCTTTTCCCCATAATGACGTCTAAGTATGTGGACAAGATTTGTTGCTCTTTTGAGTGTCCATCAAAAAGAGTTACATTCGCGACCATTTTATTGAATTTGTATATTTGTTGTGTAACAAGTATTTGTATAATTTTTCCCCTGCCATGCTTGTCCATGCGGCAGTATCTGCAAATGCGACTTCAGTGAACCCATCAATGGTAATTTGTACAACTGGAGGATTACTACCAATTTTTACCCAAGATTCTATGGCAGAAAGATGTATTTTAGGTGAAGATGATCCTTCTATTTTTTTACACTTCGGACAGTTACTTCTATATACTCCTGGCGTACCGCAGCCATAACAAGACAGTGTATTTGCCCTTGTATTTTCAGATTTTGCACAAGCAGTTTGTTCAGTACTTTTTTTTGAAAAGTTTGAATGCTAGCTTTTTTCCGACATTCATCTGCTGTATGTCCCCTGTAGCTGCAAAATCTACAACGTTTTCCCTTAGGATGCATCAGCTTTTTCAGGCGACTCATTATTTAGTTCTTGCTATAGATTTTCGATTTCCCTAGATCAAATGTTGTTATACTTTCTCTGCTAATTTTGTTACGTACTTTTAAGTTTAGTAAACCGTAGACCATGTCAAGCTGGGTGGTTTCGTCGTGACGTTTACTTGGGAGTTGGGCTAATAAAGCACGTTTTTTAAAGATGAACGTATCCGTTTTTGTTTTATTGTTCTTGTTTTTCTGAGAAGACTTCGTTATAAATTTGATAAGAGGTCTTGGATGGTACATATGCTTCTCTAATCAGGGATATAGCATTTTCCCAATCTGCAACATTTTCTTTAACACCTTGCCACCATATGGATGCTTCGCCACTAAGGAGAAGAGGCGTCTGCCTAATTGCATCTGCATCAGAGATCTTTTATATATCTTTATAAATGGTGATTGTATTTATAAAGCTCTTCACTTCATTATGGTTTCTAATTCCCTCGAAACGAGTGGTACAATTACTAAAACTACCCGACTTACCTTGCGTATCGATCGCGCCACCATTTGTTCTAACCGCTTCAATCAACCTCAAAAATTGTTCTTCTGACATATTTGTTGTCATAGTTGTTTGGTGGTTTGGATTTAATCGAGGACTACGTCGCAAAATTTTGATCACTTTATATATTATTATTATTATTTTTTTTTTCTTTTATATTATTTTATTCATAACGCGATAAGTCGGATACAATCTTACAATAATCTACTTAATTTATTACAAAATTTGATTGAATGGAACTTAATTATTAAAGTTCATGTGTCCAAAATCCAAATTATGGTATAGCTCTATTCACGATCACAAATTGATGATTTAATTGATGGATAATGATAAGATTTTCTTCATCTTATTTTATGTAAAGTAGTAAGTACACAAGAATGTATATAGCCTTGCAGCGAGTATAGCACAGTATAAAGCCTCGAATGCGAAATCATAGTTTGTGACGACTTAAGAGCAACCGCGTATTCAGCAGTATATCCAAGACGAATGAGTATGCGTTCGAACGATACACAGAGAATTTGTTGTTGTTGTTTCTTTGTGTAATTACGTGTTTACGTAATACAAAGTTCTGGCATCCAACAGGTATAAGCCACTTGTTGGGTGCCAATTTATAACTAACTATTTATTGTAAGTATAAATATACAATAAAACCTTTGTAACAATTATTTTTATTGTAAGTATAAATATACAATATAAATATCCTTTGTAACAAAAGTAGCTCAGGAAATAATATTATTAACCGTTTTATATTATTTCTTATGTATTTAATAAGGTGTGGTAAATCAAACATAAAACAAATAATTTCACCATTTACTTTAATGTAAGGATTTTCAGTATTTATTTAAGTGATTTATGTAATTTCACGAAATTGCTTCCTTGATGAGAAATTACTCCTTTAAAATGTTATCCGACCTTTTTAGTTTCCTAATAGCTTCATATTCAAGATTTTGAAGTTAATTTTCCCCACATCAAAAACAAAAAACAACCAGATTAAATAAACTGCGTAAAAAATTTCTATAGAAAATTTTTATGTGGACGAGAGTGTCTCATCCAAGTAAAGTTAACATTTAAAACTTTATTTTCTGGTCCAAGAGTTATACATTAGGACTCGCTTTTATACACCTACAAAATTGTAGAAAAAATCATGCATTTAGTGGGATAGTAGATGTAGGAGGGTGGTACATATTTTCCTTTATCATATTGTTAGAATTATTTTAGGCTTACAACGCCAGTAAAATTTTCATAGAATTCCATTCATAAGCAATTTAATCTTTCTAAAATTCAAATTAGAAAACATAGTTTTTGATAAAATTTATTATAAAAAAAAAAAACTAATAATTAAATATACATGTATACATAATATTTATGTATAGGTACATAAAACAAAAGAAACATAATATTAAACTTATAAAACAAAAATACACATAATAATGAAAAGAAAACATTTTGTTTATGTTAATAAATGTGAATGATGAATTATTTGCTATTCAAAATATAAAAAAATGTACTAATAAATTAGTACTAAAAAATAACAAAGCATAAATTAATATCAATTCTTTCTTCTTGAAATTCTTTTATTTAAATAATTGTACTTCATACACATATGACATATTGCAAAATGTATGGCTTCATTAGCCCTTAAAAATTATAAATACAGTTCATTTCTTGCATACCAAACATAATGATGTTTGTAGCTTTTTTCCAACAGTTTGTTTTTCATTGAATTTTTTGTTAAGAACACTTTTAAGTAAAAGTTCTTTGGCCAACATTAAATTATGAATATTTCCTCTTTCTAATTTATTTCTCAATTTAGTTTTGATTAAACTTAAATACGGAAATTTTCGCTTAGCAGCAGCTGAACTATATGGCAATGTCAATAAATTAAAAATAAAATCAATTAGGCCTTTGAAAGAATGCTCATCATTCCGTTTTTAAATCAGCACCTTGTTTAAGTTTTGCATGCACACCATTGATTTCATCAGACATCAAAAAACAAAAATTCAACTAACTTCCCGTGCAACCTGCCTCCCGTGTTTTGTATTCAGTTCTTGTTTTAACTTGTTACAAGTGAAGTTATAAATAATTATTCAAAGTGAACAATTGAATTGTCACGTGAGCATTACCGTGCTATGATTTATTATGATTTTAAAGTCGGTTTAAGTGAGCATGAGTGCATCGGACGACTGCAACAAGCATTTCGAAAAGAAGCTCCATCCAGGGCGAGTGTGTTTAGATGGTATGCCGAACTCAAAAGAGGCCGTAGTTTATTGAGTGATGAAGCACGTCCGGGAAGACCGTGTTCAAGCATCACCCATGAGAACATTGCAAAAGTTCAGAGACTAATTGAAAAGATCCGCGATGCACATACCAAATGATAGAGGAAACACTCGGCGTAGGATCCGCAACGGTACATACTATCTTACACGAACAACTTCATTTAAAAGAAGGTTGTAATGAGATGGGTACCACATTATCTTACTGATTTTCAAAAGTCAGAACGTTTAGACGTTTTAAAGAGCGACTGACTAGAAGCACTCCAATTGTGGAAAATTAGAATGCAGAAGTGCTTTGATGTTGGAAGGGAGTATTTTGAACATCAATAAAGTTTGTTTTTCAAAATCATTAGTAGTTTTTCTGTATCTCAAAACTTATAGAGTGACCTACGTATAATATAAATAAATAAAAGAAAGAAAAAAAAGAAGAAAAAAAAGTTTTTTTAAATTATATGTCTATAAATTCCGACAAAGATTCCTATAACGCTCTATACAGATTCCTATAAAGCTTTTCATCGAAATCTTTTATAGCTGACGTCGAATTTCGTGAATAAAATCGATGTCGATCTTAATCAAAACCTTGGTTTTTTCTATAAAGAGCTTCACGCAAATCTTTATAGTTCTTTATAGCTAGCTATATAGCTTGGTTGCACGGGTTACGTACTAGTACAGTAAATTTAAATTCCATGTACATAATAAAGAAGTGAAGTATTGAATTAAGTTATTTTTTCTTTAAATTTTCGTGTCACAATGAATTAAATTATTTTGTTATATTTATTTGGTTTTTAAATTGTATTGTTTTATTATGAGTTTTTAAATAGTTAAATACTATTATGAATGATAAAAAATTACTTTTAGATATTCATCCTTGAGTACATCAAATATTGCTTTACAAACTGCAGGAATATTCTATTCAATTGTGCATTTAGATATGTGGAAAAGGTACATCAGTAATCTACCTCCTAGAAAGAATATTTTATAATTATATAAAATTTTCTGTATCTAATAGTTCTTTTAAACATTTTAGAAACTACTCACCTGTTGCAAGAAATCTCAAAGTAACAACAAGACGTTCCTTTGTTGGTGTAATAGCTTTGTGTGCTATGTGTATATTTGGGTCTTTTTTTTTAAATTTGGGGCTCAACTGTATTAAGCAAAACATTAAAATCATCACATGACATTCTAATGAAACTTTTATACAAATTCGCATTCATTTAATTCTTTTAATAAAGTGGTCAGACCACCATTTAAATCTCTGTTTTCAAACCAGTTTTGCACCCATAAACTTGTTTTTTTGTTTGTTTTGAAATAATAATGTAAGCAGCAACTGCCGCTGCAACTTCAATTTGATGTTGTGCGTAATTCATTGTGCATGAGCAATAAAAACTTTATACGAACTCTATAAATATGCAGAACAAATATTTTTTTGTCAAATTAGGCTTGAATAAAAGAATATTTGTACATGTACCCAAAAGGTTTCTTAAAATTTCTGACCCTGTAAGTGAGAAATCGTGTTTTACGATACCATAATATAGGAGGGTTAAGGTACGTACGTATATGAAGACCAAGAGATGTGTGTATGCACTAAAGAGATCTTCAAAATTTCAAGAAACCTGGGTTCTTTGGAGTCCGTTTTGATTTCTTGTTCTCCTGCCGTTTATACCGGAAAAAAATGGACTCCACATATCGACTCTGGTTTTCAAAATGTTTTGATATTTGTTTTTCGGACTCCAGAATCTAAATTTGATTTGATTCATGGTGTTATAAAGACAATAAAGTGAATTACTAAAAGCGAGGTAAGTTCTGTGAAGCAATTCATTAAAGCAATTTTTATATAATACTGCATCCTTATCTTTTAATTTTATAAATATATGTATTCACAACACTTACATCTCTTAAAATCCACTTTTTTACCCATACACTTCTTTTTTCTTGTTTTTTCCTATTAATAATAATATAAGTAGCAACTGCTGCCGTGATTTTACATTGACCATCCGAAAAATTCACTTAGAGTGGAAATATCAGGAGAAACATCAAATGCTCTCCAGAGATTCAAATCAGAAACCAAATACGAAACCCATGTATACACCAAAGAGACTGGTCTCCAAAAGTCTCCTATTGTCATGCCTAATTTTGTAGTCTCCTGAGACCAAAGCCTTCTATCGTGTATACATGTTTGAGATTTTAGTCTCCAGAAAACGGAGTCCAAAATCCGGAGACTCTTGTCGTGTATACTTATAGGTTTAACTGTTTCAAAATTATTTTGGTTACTTATAATTTCTACCATTAACTTTGCTTTGTTATAAAAATTTAAAAAAACAAGCGAAATTTTCTTTATTGTCTTATCCTACTTCCATCATTAATAAAAACGTCAAATCTTCAGAGATATAAATGAGATACCTGAACCAGAGATCTAAATCTAAGTCGTTTATACACTTCAGATTTAAAAAACTGATTATTTTTGTATGATAAATAAGCAATGACGATACAAAGCGAATTTATCGTCGCATTCGCTGATTGTTGCTTGTTGTACTCTTAATAAAAATTCTAATTCTTTTGGAGACATCAGATATTGACAACTGAATTAAATGGCAAGTACATTTTATTAAAATTAAGTTCACTTCAAGTTAAAGAAGCGTATATACGAACACACTCTTATTTATACCGATCATCACTGATGCATTATTGGTACCAACTGATAGCAAATTATTAATACCAAGTTGAAATTTTTTCAGTGTTATCTTAATGTAATCTACAATTGATTGTGCAGTACAAAATTCTAGTATTCTCAAACTCAAATATGTTGAAACTACTCTACGATGATTAACGGAGAAATAAGCAATGGCAATTCCTAGCATTTTCAAAGTAGAAATGTCGTTTGTTTTAGAGTAGCAGCTAAACGGCATAGTCCTAATATCTAATATTTTTACTTTTGGAAGTCAGTACAGGTAAGATAGGCATACTTTTCTACATTCTTTTACATTGGGTTTGAATAAATCTGTCTCTTGTGTGGGGTGATCAGATCTCAATTTCAATCGAGGAAAATATTTTAAATTTATATTACCAAGGGCTGCCAGATGAATTTTTTTTTCGATTTTACACAAAAACGCAATTGTGGAAAATTTTGGGAAATTTTATGAAATATGTTCATTTCCACACCACCTTGCGGTAAAACAAATGGCGCGTTTTTTTCGGTTAAAAAGATATCCCCTTACACCTATTCCTCTTCAAATCCTTAATTTTTTATTCATTCCAATTCCTCATCTGTGTCACAATCGGTTGAAGTATTATCTGCTATATTTAATTTAAAGCGTTCTATTTGTTTTTCTACAATACAGTCTATTGTTCACATTTTTTTTTTTATTATTTTAATAACATGTTGAAAGCATCCGGACCAACAATCTTTGTCAATTTTATTTATTAATTGTTTAAATAATTCCTTCACTTCCGATAATTTGAAGTTTTTATTTTGTTGAGCAATAAATCCTTTAACTTAAGCCCATATAATTTTTTATTGGATTGAGTTTACAATGATAAGGCAGTAATCGAAGTATCGTATGATCAGCTTCTTTAAGTATTCTATCGACTGCATATACATATTTTATACTTTTTTTTAATGTTTTTGACAATGCTTAATAACTCTGCTTTAAGCATGTCATCTGCATATGAAATATTTTTCGAATTTCGTCATTGTTTCATTTCATCATTTCGGGTTGCTGCTATTGGTTTTTTTTCTAGTTTTCTCGAACGATATGGAGTACTATCAATAAAAATCACCGAGTTTTTTCAATGTCTTTCAAATCTTTTTCAACCCATTCTTAAAAAACTACTACAGTCATTTGTCCATGATAGTCTCCAGTGTTTTTTGATTCCATACATAACAGTTCCTCTTGTACAAAGCCGTCTTCACTTCCTATGTGAACTATAATAATTCTTCTTCCTTTTCTAGAAGGATTTATTAGCCCTGTCGATAATCCTTCCTTGAGAGCTTGGCTGGTTGAAGCGATCTCAGTGTCAACCCACACTTTTGACATCGCGTGATACTAATTAACCCAAGTCTCGTCTAAATAATAAATTTTTCTACCCTCTTTCCTAAATTTTTTGATATTTCTGAGATAGCTTCTCCTCCATAAAATAATGTCTTCTCTCTTAATTTGAAAATTATTCATATCTCTTTTAAGGGCTTTAAAATTCAGTTCTTTGTCGAGCTCATCCACACCATTCCACGTTGGGGTAGCCAAATTTCCAGTTACTTTCTTTTGCTGTAATATTTTCTAAACTATTCTCTCTGAAATACTGAATATGTTCGCCGTTTTCTCTACAGCTTTGAAAGTGTTTTTTAAAATATTGAAAAAATGATCATATGCACTAAGTATTGTATATTGATGTTTTACCTTTAGATCGACTACTCGCCTGTCGGTTCTTAAAGATCCTTTGCTTGAATTGTGTCTATTTTGTTGCTAATTCAAACATATCTCTTTAAATTAAACTATGTATTTACTATAAAATATACATATATACACTTTTCCAATTGCTTTGAGTTTGAGTGTTTTTTTTTAATATAAAAAAATTAATTCACTTGGGTATATTATAAGCACTAAATTTACTTTTATTTCACACTTTAACACTCTTAATTCATTTTGAAACAATTTTCACAATAAAAATAAAAAACTTCGAATGTTAATACTTTAATAAATCTTTAAAAGATTATTCGAATATTCTGATCGAAGTTTGCAATGCAAATAATTTTCTTTCTGTTTCTAAGAAAAAACAACAAAAACATACATGGTCCTGCCACAAGTTCTTTCCATCAATTAGAAGGGTCTGGTTGTTATGGAAAATGAAACAGAGTTTTAATTTTATATACATTTTATTTATTACTTATAATATACGTATATTACGAAAAACTAAAAAACTATTCAAAATTACCACCTTTCGCTTTAACATATTTCTTCTAACGCTCCGGCCACTTATCTATTGCTGCACGCACGACTTCAATTGGAATTTTGGCTGCTGTCTTCAAAAGTCCTGATTTTAAAGTCTCAATATTTCGATGAGGCGTAGCGTAGGCCTTCTCTACTGAAATGTTCAAAAGACGGTAGTCTAGTGGATTAAAATCTGGGCTTTCTGATGGCTAATCATCAGCTCTGATGAATTCTGGTAGGTTGTCCTCATACCATCGCTGCGTTTTACTCGCCTTGTGTGCTAGCGCTGAGTCTTGCTGGAATATTCGATGCTTTCCAGCGAACAAAGTATCACTTAAAGGCTTGACAACTTGCTCCAGGATGTCGCTTTGGTAGTTTTTAACTGACGTTTTTACACCTTGTTCACAAAAATGAAGCCTGATTACACCTTCATATGAAACTCCCCACCAAACCATTACCGAGGCGGGGTGGTGACCTCTTTCAAATCGTGGAACTTTTTCTGCAGCTTCTTTGGAACTGTGAGCTAACACTGTCATTTTGCTTGTTGAATTTTTCATCCGAAAACAGAATATGCCGGTGTTTGTTATTCGCGTGCCGCTGTAACAGAACTTTTGCTCTGGTCTTACGAATTTCCCTAAGAGCAGTCGTAATTCTGACCAGTAATTCTCCGGTAAGCACCAAGTCCCAGGGCTTGTTTTATAATGCTAGAAATTGGGTGGAGTGAAAAAAATCTGAGTGCGAGTGTTCACTCAACTGTTTTAAAGAAAAACTCAGTTTGGCGTGAATAGAAAATTAGATTTCCAATACTGACACTACGATTGAGTTAACTAAACATATTTTAAGTGTATTTTTATTCACTCCAAATGAAATGTTCACTTTTAACGATTCACTTTACTCAACAAAGTCCACTCAGAGTGTTCACTCAGTTTTATTCACTCCACCCATTGTCCTGGTAGGGATATTGATCTTAATCTTACGAAACGGATTTCTGCGAATCCTTTCCTTTACAGCTTTAACAGCTGCTGGCGTTCTGCTCGTACGAGGACGACTACTACATGGCCTGTCGTCGGTAGAGGACGTTTCATTATACCTCTTAATAGCTCGCTGAATAAACTTGCTCGAAATTTTCGGTGGATTTAGTAAGTTGATATTCTCCTTCGGTTTCTTACGACACTTGTGTAAAGCAAACACTGGAATTCTATTTTCTTTTATTCCCCACTCCATTTTAACTCTGCGAATGTTTCACAAATACTATTAATTTTTTACTGCTCACACCTTATTTAAACTTCTACCAAACATAACGATGTCATTTTCAGAACATGAACAAAATAACGGTTGTTTTATTTTAGTGTAAACAAACGGTAACGTAACGAAATTATAAACATTGAAGCATTGAACATTCATAATTGAAGCAAAAGTATGTCCGATTTTTACATACTAGTTAAATTGAAATAAAAAACGCACAGTTTTTCCAGTTTATCCAATATACAGTGATGGACAAAAGTGATGGCACATGAAAATTATAGAAAAAAACATTATTTGTGTATAAACAAAAAAAATATTTATTCTCAATAACAATACATTTCAAGTATAAAAACCGCTTAATCATTTAATACAAACAAAATTTCAAAAATATATTTTCTTAAAGAAAAACAAACAAAAAATCACAAAAAAGTATATTTTTACGTAGACAAAAGTGAAGGCACAGTCAACTGAAATTAAAATTTCACTGCAAAAAAAATGCTCCATATTTCGTTTCTAGTATTTTGTTGGGTATCCATGTCTTTTTAAAACTTCTCTTAATCTTGAATTTATAAAAAATATTAAATTTTTTGTAATATTGGAGTTAATTTCCGCCCATTCTTTAATCAGAGCCTCTTTTAACTCATCCTTAGTTCTGATAGACCTTTTTCTTACCCTTTTTTCCAGCTAATCCCAAAGGTGCTCTATGGTGATTGGGGAGGAGTTTGTAGAAAATGAGGAATGTTATAAGCAATCCAAAGACGAACCATTTCAGCTTTGTGTTTGGGGTCGCTGTCATGCTGAAAGTAGTAATCTCGTCCCATCTGCAACTGTTTGGCGCTAATTTTTAATTTTTTTTTTTAGGATTTTTAGATAATCTTCTTTTTTCATCGTATTTTCAATAAATACGAGGTTTCCTACTCCTTTAGCAGCCATACAACCCCATACCATTAATCCACCATCTCCATGCTTCACTGTAGAGGTCAATTCTCTACGAAATGAAACCAAGTCGAAAAGACTAAAGTTTATTTTAAAAAACGGTATGGTTCGTAATTGTTTACTTTATTAATCAAATTTTATTTTAGAAGACAAATAAGAAAGGTCAGTCACATTTACTTGTTATTTGTGAGGTTTTTAAAACTGAGAGTTAAGAACACCAATATTTGTAAAAAAGCAATTCAAATATATAAAAAAAAACATGATGTTGTTACAAACCTGAAAAATAAAAAAAGAACTTCATTAATAAATTTGAATAAAATTATTTTTTTAAATGAAATTACCTTTAAAACAGGATCATTCAACCATCCAGTTGTCCCATACTTTTCCTAAAAAGACAAGAAACTTAGTTAAAAATGTAAGTAATAAAATTTACTTAAGCTATATAAAATAATGTAAACAAATAAATGTTGTTGTTGGCTGTAAATAAAAGAAACTTCCAATTGAACACCAAATAAATAAATTTTTATAAATTGGTGCCCAAACCAGAAGCCCCTATTAAACTACAGCCATAAATCCTAGAAAATAAAATAAATAAAAAAAAAGGAAAAAGGACAACACAAGAAACAAACACTTAAAACAAAAACAACAAAGAACACATCCAAATTTCTTTTCACAACAACAACACAACACATCACAAATACACACAATTCACACAAAAAATTTCGAAGATCTCGAATCTTCTCTGAAACTCCAATATTCTCATATAGAAAATAACTTCTCTCATATTGGAAAGTAACAATGACCTTCCAAAGAAGATTCGCGAAATTTCGCAAAAACCTATATAAACAGACACCCACAAAAAGAAAAAGTTCAGTTCAGTTTAGTTTTTTTTTTACCAGTGTTTTACGAGTGATTTCGCACAATTTGTAATTTTCTTTCGCACAGTTTTATATACAGTTTTTCTACAGTTTTTTTTTACAATTTACTTTTCTCTTTTTTCTTACAAATTTGCACAGTAAGTTTTTTTTTTTACAGCACAGGTACGTACGTACGCTTTTTTTTATTCTTTCTTAAATTTCCACCCACTTTCACTTGCACATTCTTTGCTTTCTTTCTTCTACTTAATTCTAATTTTTTTTAACACTTTTAACTTTATCTAATTTAATTTAATTAATTTAATTACTGTCACATTTACTTACCTTTTTTTTTTTTTACCACTTTCATTTGGTACACATTTTTTTCCACGTTGCTTTCTTTGTGCACTTAACCTATACTAATCACTATTTCATTTTTTCACCGAAATTCCATTTTTTTTTGTTACTTTATTTTTTTATTACACATATTTTTTCCTATAATCTAACTCGCTTTTCTTTATTCACAATTTTATGCACAAACTTATTTCGCGAACAATCTAAATAAACGAAAAAAAAAAAAAAAAAGAACACACGAAATCTTTATTTCGTTTGTTTACATTTAATTCATCTATACTTTATTTAACAATTAAAGTCAGTACAGGCAAGATAGGCATACTTTTCTATACTCTTTTACATTTCGTTTGTATAAATCTGTCTCGTGTGTGGGGTGATCAGATATCAATTTCAATCGAGGAGAATCTTTTAAATTAAATATTACCAAGGGCAAATATCTCATCGGGTACTGCCACCATAAGCACAACACTGACTTTAATTGTTAAATAAAGTATACGTACAATTTAGTTAAACATCTGTCAAAACAACAAGTGTTGCCACAGAATCTGAATTAATAATTCACTTTAATTAAAATCGATCGGTGTTGCCAACTAGGCAAGAGCAGCCAAAATAGCTTCGTGTAAACAGGTAGCAGTGAACAGCCAAATATTAAACTTCATTATTTTTTTTTCGACTTTTTTTTTTTTTTTTACCGTCAATTTACCAGTTTTAACCCTAAAATTGCGAATTAGTTTGTTTTTCCTCTTTTCTTTCAATACTCCGTTCAATTTAAAATAATTTTTTTTTTCCTTCTGTTGAAATTGTTTTTACCCAGTTTACATCGACCATAGACCCATTTGTAGTTAGATCGCTCCCCTCGTTCAATGCCCTATTAGTGTAATAGCAAAAATCATATAACTACAAAGATAAACAATTGCCATATATCCTCATGTCACCATTAATTTTTACTTCTACACCTGATATCAGGTGGCTACATGTTTACTGAATGTTATCAACATTTTATTGCATATGCAACAATTTTAAAATCCAGAGCAAACCAAAAATACGTTGATGTTGCTAAACATTATATGTACCCAATAATGTGTCTGTTTACCAAATATAAATAATGGTTGTTGCTACGGCAACATAAATTACGATTTATACTTTTGAATTTATTTTCATTTTGAATAAAAATACATATTTGCTTTTAAAAAAAAATCTTTTTTTTAATATGAAATATTATTATATACTCGTATAATACATATACTATGTACAAAATACATTTTATTTTTCAAATTTTAAAAATATATTTTAATATTTTTCATCTTCATTGAGAAATATGAAAATTTTATTCGTAATGAATCAGGAGATCAGAATTAATAGGCACGTTATTTCATTTTCTTTTACATTATAGAATATCTAATGCTAGTTTTAGAAATACTATAATGTTTATTCATTAAAATTTAATCTAAGCAAACTCTGATTTTCAAGTCAAAAATATTTTAGTATTAAAAATTCTTTTTTATTTAAATAATTATTTATTTAAAATGAAAATAAATTCAAAAGTATAAATCGTAATTAATGTTGCCGTAGCAACAACCATTATTTATATTTGGTAAACAGACACATTATTGGGTACATATAATGTTTAGCAACATCAACGTATTTTTGGTTTGCTCTGGATTTTAAAATTGTTGCATAAGCATAAAATGTTGATAACATTCAGTAAACATGTAGCCACCTGATATCAGGTGTAGAAGTAAAAATTAATGGTGACATAAGGATATATGGCAATTGTTTATCTTTGTAGTTATATGGTTTTTGGTAATAGGCTAAGTTTTCCTACGTAAGTTTTATTTTTCTCTCTCTTTTAACCCTAATTTTCAGCATTTCAACCTTGTGTTCGAATTGTAAATTGTTGGCTTTAACAACAGTTGAACAAAAAGTCGATTTAATTAACAATAAAACATTTGTACTAGATTTTTGTTTGTTTTAATTTTACTATTTAAATTTCGGCTGTTTTTATCATTTTGAATTAGATTTCCTTTTTTAGTAATAGACTTTAAGTTTGTAAATTCTGTTTTTTTTGTAATAAATTTCAGAATTTTTTTTTTGGTAGAACTATAAAACTGCCTTTTATTTCATTATTTCCCATCTTTTTTTTCAGCCCTTGGCCCTTCACTTATTTGTTTTTACTTTTTCTTCTTATCTAAAAAATCCCTCTCGGACGCCTTATTTCTCTTCTTTTACATTTTTTTTTTGAATCCATTTTTTCTCTATTCTTCGCTTATCAAGGCCAATTTTGTAACAATATTATCCAATGAGTCAAATATGTGTGAAAATACAACATCTAGGCATCCCTTTCAAAAATCTATTCAAATATTATTTTTTATTTCACTATTGTTTAACGAACACTTTTTTCAAATAATAAGTAAAAGTGAAGTTTTGCTCTTACTTCAAATCTTTTCAAATATTGCAAATATTGGAATAAATTGATTCTTTGAATTCACCACATTGAGAATTTAAAAAAAAAAAAATGTGTTTTAAATTTTTAATTACTTTTTAAGAAAATTTTTTTACAATTTGTTCATATTTATAACTACGGGTAGTGTGCGTTACCTGCTATTTGTAGTGTGCGTTACTAGGAATACCATTACAATTTATTACCTAGATCGAACAGATGTGAGGATTACCTAGATAGTTACGAGGAATTTTTAAGTACTTGTCCCATACTATAGTTTGAAGTATTTTTAATTAAAAATGTTCAATAGAATTCGCAGAATTTTTGTTATCAAATGTTGAAGATGCATAAATCGAATTTTGAGCGAGTATGTGTGTTACGTAGTGTTCTTTTCAAATTATACTAATGATACTCTACAGAAACAAATAATATTTTGTGGTAGCAACCTACTAATGGTTTTGTATTGAAGGTATAATAAAAGGTACGATATACTCTTGAAATACATTTTTTTTAAAAAAAAAAGTTCGCACACTGAACATCAGCAGCTATTTATGAAGACGTTATTTTAGGAGTTATTTTTACTTTTCGTATAATAATTTTTTCTTCTCTTGGAGTTAATTTTCTGGGGCTTCCAGTTCTCACAGCATTTTTCACTCTTTTTTCAGTTTCAAACCTTTTTATAATGTTTCGAACAGTGTAACGGCTTCTTCCTACTATTTGTCCAGAATTCGCATATGTCCCATCACTTTTGTCCATCACTGGATATTTACCATTATTATTTACAAGAACAAGGTCTTCCAATTTTAATTCAAATTTTTCAATGCCTTCTCTATGAATTTTTAGTGTTGATTAAAAAAAATGCTACAACTCCTTTTTTACATCGTCATCTGTTCTGAACTATTTTCCATTTAAATGATTCTGAAGGCTTTGAAAAAGGTCACAGAAAAAATTAGTTTGTTACCAGTAGGAATGGCATAGGCTGCAGCCACAGAAAAGTTTGTTATTTTAGGTCCTGCAGCCCTTTTTGTTAATAGTATATTCGGGATCCGGAAAATTCATCGCCAGCAATTCACCGCCAGAAATTCTTCGGCAGCAATTCATCGCCTCAACCATTCATCGCCACAGCAATTCACCGCCAGTAATTCTTCGCCAGCGTATTTTATCGTCATATTACGAAAAATTTTTAGGAAAAATTAATTTTGTTGATTATGTGTATAATAAAATTATAACATATTGTATTAAAACATAAAATATTTGTTTATATGTATATTTTGTATTCAAGTAATCATTTTTTTGTTTTTTTTTTTAAAATTTCAATATTGCTTTGCATGTTATTCTATGACTGAAATTAGTACGTATACTTCGTATGTAAATACATATATATATTTATTTCGTATTCTCTTCAAGAAATTTTTTTTAATTGGTAGGTATACTTTAATAGATATATATTTATTGTTCAGTGGAAGTGTTGAAAAGAATAACTAAATATAAAAAAAGTTTGTTTTTATAGGCAGCTTACCCCATATTGGTATTGGTTTTTATTATTTTATTACAAATACAATATACATTTTAATTTTTTTTTAATTAGGTACTTCATAATATTTCCTGCGTTACCTTCTGTTGTCTTCTGCGTTACCTGGAATGTCCTCATAAATTTTTATTGCTTATTGTAAAAAATCAATTAAATGGGTTTTCTATTGAATAATTTTTTAATATTAATAAGGTTGTGTTTGTGTACGAGTTTTTTGCGTTACTTCTTTTTTTTTGGATAAATTTAAAAAATAAGGTCCAAAAAATATAAATGTGCCATATAGTTTTAAAAAAATATCTTTTACGTTTACGTTTACATTTTAATTTTTTTTTAATTACTTTGTAATATCTTCTGCGTTACCTTCTTTTGTCTGATGCATTACCTTTTTTAAATAGGTAGATTTTGTAGAATACAGTTTTGTTGTAATTGCATTTTCATGCAATAACATGCAACATGTAACATACAAAGCAATATTGAAATTGAAAAAAAAAAATAAATAATTTCTTGAATACAAAATATATACATATAAACAAAGATTTTATGTTTTAATACAATATGTTTCAATTATACACATAATCAACAAAATTAATTTTTCCTAAAATTTTTCGTAATATGACGATAAAATACACTGGCGAAGAATTGCTGGCGGTGAATTGCTGTGGCGATGAATTGTTGAGGCGATGAATTGCTGGCGGTGAATTGCTGGCGAAGAATTGCTGGCGATGAATTTTCCTAGACCCGACCGTTAAAATAAAAAACTATTTTTATCATTTATAAACTATTTGTATTATTTGAAAAAATGATTTGTAATTAGAACACATTATTTTTTGTATTCAAAAATGAGATCTTTTTAGCTACAAACCCTTTGTAATATTTATTGATAAATATTTTGCGTATATATGTAGGTACAAACTATTTGTATTATTTTCAAATACAAATTTGTCATTATAACAAACACATGATTATTTTCAGTACCACTTTTTCCAAAGCAGTTTTTTAGGGACCTAAATAAAAAACTTTTTAATTATTTTACAAAATTTATTATTTCATCTCTTACAACTATAAAGATTTTAGTTTTTGAAACGTATAAAGGTTTTACTGTTAATTTTGTGAATAAAAGTAGATTTGTTTATACTTTCTGTAAGTTTTTTACAATAATATTTTTCGAATGGAGCAATTTCAAAACAATAGTTTCCTATATCGATAATTTCCAACTCTTGTAAGCAAAAACACTACTTCTTCTTCATCAATAATTATATATATTATCTGATAAATTCTTCCAATTTCACATTTTACTGCCATTCCAATCTTAAGCAGATTTGATATCACTTTTTAAAACTGTATCATAAAAATACCTTTGGACGAAAATCTGGATACTCAGCATTCAAAGAATTAAAAAGTTTAAAGCAAACATTTAGCGCTTTCTGGAAACTGTTGAAAGAATAAGAAATTCCGTTGAAGAATACAATAAATTCTGGAGAAATTGTTTTCAAGCCAACTGTAATGATCATAGGCTGAACAGTCAAATTTCTCTCCTTACATTTATTGGAGTAGGTTGAAATTTCTGCGGAAACCTTGGTTTTATCCTTGAGAGAAAAAAAAATAAATAAAAATAAAAAAAAATAAATAAAAAAGTTAATAAAATAAATAATCAAAAATAATTTCGACATACTTCAACATCCAATATAAAACTTTGTATAGTCTCAATAATTGATGGTCTCCAGTTATTATGAATTTTTGTTTTCAAGTGAAGAATTGATCCCAAAAGAGCAGTTATTATACAATCCTTAGATTCTGGAATATAAAGAAACAGTAAATATTTTAATTTAATTCGAAACTATTGAATTTATATTACCACTTTGAATTTATAATAAAATAGTTCAAAGTATGAATAAAAAATTCTAATTGTAAAGTGCATAAATTCTTTTATTTGAAACCACATGAAAATTGTAACACATGTATTCGCATTTTAAGAAATTTCCTTATAATATGCACAACATGATATTAATAGATCTTTCCCAACTCTAAATGTTGTAAAACTTTAAAACTGTATAGTTAAAAACATATTTTTCTTATTTTATATAATATTGTATTATTTATTCATTACTCACCTTATTATGAATATTTATTATAGATAAAATTATACTAATATCACTTCACTAGAAAAAACTTGCACAACACAACTTTTCACTAACAAGTGCACAAACTGAATGAACCACTTGTTGTAAAAAATGCAATAATTCACGAATGTTGTAAATAATATCATCAGATTGTTTAAACACAAACTATTTGTAACAATAACAGTTCAAACAATTTTTTATGTATATAGCAAAAAACAAAAATCAAAAATAACGGTATATACCAAGAAACAACAAATTGAAAATTATAAACACAAACAGTTTGTAATTATCATGAAATTGATAAATTCAATGCTTACAAACTTTGAAGGTGAATATAGCAAACCATTTTTCGGAAAGTTTGTAAAAATTACAATTTGATTGTGTCATATCCAGTAAGATGGTTAATATTATAAACCTACTAGCGGGCCCGGCAGACGTTGTTCTGCCCTTTCGGGTAGGTGGCGGGATGAGTTTGATTTGGATTCAAACTATCGATTTCTGGAAATATACTTCATGCATACATACGACAAAAATTCAAATGATTTTTTTCAAATTAAATTAGTTGTTATCCTAATTAAAATAATGTGTTCAAATGAAGTTTTAATAATTTTTCTGAAAAAAATGCTTATTGTAAAACTTTTTGGTAGACAACATTTTTTGTTGTTCCATCTGTCGTGTTAACAAATAATGCCGATGGTTTGTCTACTCGTGAGCATGCAACATAGAGCTGTCCATGTGAAAAGCATGGAAATTCCAAATTTATACCGCAGACTTCCAAAGACTGGCCTTGTGCCTTATTGATGGTGATCGCAAAAGCAAGACGAACAGGAAATTGAAGTCGTTTAAAATCAATTGGCAAGTCGGATGCAATCATTTGAATTCTGGGAATCAAAACGTCTTCGCCTTTGTATTTTCCTTTCAAAATAGTTGCTTCGATGACGTTTTTCATTAGCTTTTTCACTGCAAGTCTGGTGCCATTACAAAGTCGTGGTTGATTTATATTGCGAAGCATCTTGATTCATAACAGTGTCTACTGTCTACTGACTTGTATGTAACTAATCTACCTGTTATGTCATTTTGAATAGCCGTGTTAAGATCATTGACATCTTTGTTTTTTGCTGCTAATATTGCTCGTTCGCTCAACCAAACATTATTTTTGTGTTCCTGTGCTATATTTGGGAACACGCTTTGAATCAATTCTTCTTTGGATTGTGTTTTACTACAAAAAGTGGTTGGTAGTGTTATGAAGCCATCTAAATTATTGATTGTAATTTTGCCATTTCCAATGTCCAACAATTGTTTTGAAAATTCATTTTCTGATGTATCGTTTTGCAATTGAACACGCATGTTTGTACTGAGGGTAAGTGTTTTCACATGTCTCCACAAATTTGAAGATTTCAAACACGCATTAAGTTCATCGGCAGGAGTAGATCGAGGAATAACAGGTAATATTTGTCGAAAATCACCTGCTAACAATATGACGGCACCACCAAACAGTTCTTGATTTCCTCGTAGATCTTGTAATGTTCTATCTAATGCTTCTAATGATTTCTTATGGGCTATAGTACACTCATCCCATACGATTATTTTGCATTGTTGCAAAACTTTTGCCATTCCAGATGTCTTAGGGATATTTCATGTAGGGTTTTCGGCGAACTGCATGTTCAATGGCAGCTTTAGTGCAGAGTGTGCTATTCGACCGCTATCCAATAGATTGACAGCAATTCCAGTAGAAGCGAGTGCCAATGCTATTTTATTTTGCGATCGTATGGCTGCTAAAATCAACGAAATGAAAAATGTTTTTCCAGTGCCTCCAGGCGCATCTAAAAAATATATTCCACCACTTTCGTCGTTAACAACTTGCATGATTGAATCGTAGGCATGTTTTTGTAGATTATTCAATTTTGTAGTATTTGTTTGTACAAATGTTCTCAATTCATTGCAATCAAATTGTTTTTCATGTTTGAAATCTTGATTAAATATGTCGTGCATTGGACGATCTGGCGATATCATGCCTAATTGTGTTAATGCTTTATTTGCGATCTCTAAACACATGTCTTCAATCATAATCAATGCTTCATTATGCATGTCCATTGTGATAAGTAATTCTACATTTGAAGTGGTGCAACGCATTCTATGTAAAATATCATCTGTCATGTAATCTCGATATTTCATCCAAAATCCTAGTGGATTTGATGGGAAACATGTTGATATTATTATTGAAAATAATGTTCGTATTTGATGCGAATGAGCTGAAATTGATGCGTCGGCAAGTGTAAAATCCCAATGCGTGTCATGCTCAAGTAAATGCAATCGTTGACATGCTTCACGGTACGTTGTAGACAATCGGCCATCAATCGTTCTTAAGTTTTGAAATGATATTGGTCCACGAACGTTAATCAACAACAAACGCAAGTAAAAACATTCAGCATTGTTGGGGTGAATTGTGTAAATTCGTCCTAAAGCATCTGTTGAAAACATATTTGGATGACCTTCAACTGGTTATTCTTGTTTGCGTCATTGGAAAACTTTCGAAGACTTATTCCAAATGTAATATTGTGGTATTTCCGAGTATAGCAATGTTTTTGCAAATGTATATCAGTTTGACACAACGTAAAAAAGGCAGTCAGTGTTGTAGATGGTGGTTGCGCTGCTCTTTGCAATACATTTTCAGTTGTAAAATAAACACGTTGACCATTTTCAAGATGAACTGCTAAATGAACAACTGTTGGATGTCTTTCATGTATTGGGAATGAAAAAATCCACCATATTGCTTCGTTACTGCTGATGTAACGCCCCATTTACTATTTAGTGATTTCATCATTTTTTTTTTAAATTATTTTCACTAAAACCGCATTTAAATTCAATTCAAATTCACAAAAAACATTTTTTTTATACGCCTGCTTCGTTAAAAAAAATTTTTTTTCAATGTACCTACTACCTATATACGATATTCTAAATGACATTCAATACAAAAATTCATGTATTTCCAAATTTCTTGAATTTTTAAAAACACCAACCATCGTAAATAAATCAAACTATGCATAAAACCTTCCTCACAATATAAGCAACACACACACAAAATTTCATCAAAATCCGTCGAGGGGTTCGCAAGTAAATTGGCTACACACGAACGGACATTTCAGTTTTATATATATAGATATCTGCAGACCAATTTCTGTAGATACCACAAACTATTATTTTCAGTGATGGTAGTCCGACGGTGCCAGGTCTAGAGAGTATGGTGGATGAGTCAGGACTTCCCACTCGAACTTCCTTAATTTTTGTAATGTGCAATATTACCACTCTTCTATTGACCAAAGCTGGACATTTATCTTCGACTGCTTGCTTCAATCGATACAGTTGATGACAATACACCTCTTTAGTAATAGTCTGATTCTTTGGCAAAAGTTCGTAGTATATGATTCCGTTCATATCCCACCAAACCGATAACATTATCTTCAAAGGATGGAGACCTGATTTTGCCTGTGGAGTTTGTGTTTCATTCTCATCCACTCATTGGCAGTTTCGCTTTATATCGGAGAAGACGATCCACTTTTCGTCAAGCCACCCGTTACAATGCGATTTAAAAACGGCTGCCTTTTAGCATGCAAGTTCATAATTATTAAACGTTCTGTATTGAAATTTTGTATGTGAAAAAGTTTTTTGAACTTGGCATTAATGCAGATTTCATTACTTTTGCTTGCCCAACAGAAAACGAATAAGAACTTGGCCCCCTTTTAACATTTATGTTTTTGGTTGGATTTTAACTATTTTTGTTGAACTAATTGATTGAAATATAGGTATTAGATTTACATTGATTTGGTTGGTACATCTAAAGTCTTATTTTCTCCGATATTTGTGCACACATACAATATTGCAATAAGTAAGAAAGTTTACAAATAATGTGAATTTCCGTACTTTACAGTCTTAAATTATATAAAATTTTCAGGTGGTAAATATTTTTCACTAAACACTCCTATTTTTGAGAACATTAGTATCGAACAGTATATATTTTATGTGTCTATATAAAATCAATTAAGAAATATGACATTTTTTATTTTTATTCAAGCAAGCTATGGAAACTAAATCTAGAGTTGTAAATGATAGAGAAATTATATAAAATGTACAAAAACTGTAACAATTATAGAAATATTTATTTTTCCAGCACACATTCGACATACTTCGTAATTTTTCCTTGACCTACGCGTTAAACACTACATACGTGTAAAGTTTCATGGTTCTAGGCTCATCAGAAGTACCCTAGAGGTTTTGATTACCGGTCAGTGAGTGAGTCCCAAAATTAGCTATTTCTGGAGTCAATATCTCAAGACGCATTGAACTTATATAAATGAAATTTGATACAGCGGGCGGGGCGAAGCACACTATTACGTGGTTTAACTGTTTGTCTGTTTAGCTTTAATAGACACTGAGCTGTGAGAGGTCAAAAATGGCTCGAAACAGTTCGTGTTAATAGTGTACGGTGTGCATACGGCCTATGTATTGAACTTGGCCGCGCACTACCGTGCGGTTAGATATCAAAGATTGAATAACAAATAAAACAAAATTAACAATTAACTATTAAAAATAATCAATTTTAATTTTAAAATAGATCTAAAAATACTGAATTTATCATACTTATTATCATAAATTCATTTTTTTTAAATCAAAGCAATACTTCCAAAAGCTACATCAATCCTGAAATTTCATCATTTTTTTATACTAATCTTTTCGCTGACACTAATCAAACATCATTTACTACTTGAAGTGGAAATCGGCTGCGCAACGATCTTATATTTTATACTTCGCTATAACTGTAACTATTTTGCATAGACTAAGGATGGGTATTGTAGAATACCCTTTTTATTATCCAATATAATTCAACAACCAAGACTGTTTTCACACTCAAAATCTGCAAAGATATTTTCTGATATGTTACTGTTAAAGTAGGTAAACGTTTTTCTTAAATTTTTGTACTTTGAAGGAAATATTCGTCGAAATTCAAAAAAAGTCAAATTTAGATGTTAAGAAAATATGTAGGGTAAAATGGTATAGCGGTGGCGTGTAATGTGGTAGAGTATTCTATTTTACCAGACCTTCAGTTATAAATGAATTTCTAATTTTTTTCAAAATAAAAACACATGAATCTTATTTTAAACTATATATTTCTAATTCATAAATTTGTGGGAAGTGGGAGTATAAAAAGAGAAACTTATAAAAACAAACAAAAAAACAAAACAATTCATTTTCATATTCTTTGGTGAAAAAAAAACAAAAATAAAATAACAAAACAATGAAGAAATTAGAAGAATATAATTAAAAAAATAAATAACTTGTACTCTTATCAATTAAATAATTAAAAAAATTTAGTTTGTAGCGAAAGCTCACAAATCGCATACAAAAATTGCACTTTGATTAGGGCAACAAGATTGATGGGCCACACGCTATCGCATAATAAACATTGGAGCCAGCCTTTTTTCACGTCGTCCCCCTACGTTATAAAACAAAAATTTCGCCCATTTTCTTTAGTGAAGCGTCGTATTTCTTCATTATAATATGTTTTTAAAGGACCCATGAAAGTTTTGTCCAGTGGTTGTATTTTGTGCTTGAAGTGTGATGGTAACGAAAGAATTGTTACATGATGTTGACGTGCAAGATCAATTACTTCAATATTTCTCGTATGGCTATAATATCCGTCGAGATTTAGCAACGCAGGCTTCTGCTCAGATGGCTTTGAAAATTCCAGGAAATGGTGAAACCATTGTGTGAAAATTGGTAGTTGAACACATCCAAAAATATGAAACGCTGCTTTTGAATCAACAGGGGCGTTTTTCATAAAAAGAACATTCGAATTTATTCTTGAAAATATAAAATATGGAGGAATAAAGTTTCCACCAGCACTCATACAATTAATAACGGTGACGAGGGTGCCACGTTCGGCAGAACTCATGGCACCAATTGAACGTTCGTAATAAGAATTTGCCAAAGATCGAACATCACTTCTTGTAAAACCCAAAACCTGCCTTCCATTTCTTGCAGATACTTTACAAGATCTTCTTCCATTTCTTGAGTAAACACTGGTTTGCGACCTAACGGAGTTGATAACAATTTTTCAACAGATTCATCGCTTCTTGCCATTCTTTGCAAAGTAGTGGACGGAACACCAAAAGTTGTTTCTCACAGAAATTATGGCCTTTTCCATCTGATGCTTCTCTCACTTTCTCACGTTCACACCTTTTTTAGGCATGTTTATAACGAATCTAAAAAAAGAAAAACAAATTTAGTGTCGGCGGCTAATGGTGAATATTATTATAATTTGCACTTCATAAGCTATGCCACAATACTTGAAATGATTTTTTTTAAAAAAGAATATATCACGAAAACGTCGAAAGCACACATAAAAATAGCACAGCTGTGTTTTAAATGTTGAAAAACAATATACAGCGATTTAAAAAAAGCGCCCATCTACTCACTTTCAATTTTAATTAACAGGTGTTATCCTCACAAAAAAATGTTGACTCTACAATGAAACACTGAAGGAAAATTTCACCGAAAACAAACACGTCCAAACACGATTACGCATGTTGCTCTACTGGCAACAAAATTACAAAAGAATATATTTCTATAACTGTTTCAATGAGAGAGATAAGACGGTATACCATATTACTTGCCCACAGCCCATTCCACAATACCCGACTCTGCTCTACTTGAGTCTGCAACTAGTGCGTAGACCTAGAAAGCAAGTAAATTCTTTGAATGCTTTGACTAAAGCAGAAAATAGCTTGATTGACAATTTTAAAAATTTTCGAACCCTAAATTAAAAAATTAACGTTGTTGCTGTTCTATTTAATCGGCAAAATTAAAAAATAATTATGAAATTCGATATTAAAGTTTATATTAAACAACATTTAGGTACCTTCTTTTTCATTTTAACATCTATAATAGGTAACATCAAATACTATCCTGTTTTTAGAAAAAAAAAAAAAAAAAAAAAAAAAAAAAAAAAAAAAAACAAAGATCAATCTAATTATTAATTTTTTTAATATACAATGCGAAACTGTTTCATTTCATCTTTTTATTCTGTATTACAGAATATTGATTATAATGCATATAGAGCAGTGCTGGGGGGCTCTCATGAAGTAAAATCCCACAAATTTTAGAGAAAATTCTCTTTTTTTCCCATCAGCTGAGTCGATTTTCCCTTAAGTTTTCCCTCGGATTGAAAACAAAAATAAAAAACTAAATATTACACCGATGCTTACATTTTTTGTATTTTCAGTTTTGTTGCTTATTTATTATTCATTTTCTATAGTTTGTTTAGCGTATCTCATCTCATGCCTATGTATTTTGTATTTAAGAAATTAACTTAAAAAACTTAAAACTTACAAATGCCTTAAGTTGATGCCTTCCGACCTTACACAGTCAATTATATATTAAAAAACTATTGTGGTATAATAAAACAAAGAGTACTGAAGTATAAAAAGTCTTTATTAAAATTAAAAAGTAACTAGACAAAAGATAATAAAAAAAGACTTGAATTTCTTCTTGAAAAAAAAGTAAATAAACAAAATCCATTGATACATTGAGTACTACATTTGGTTTTAAAAATTCAAGCTCTTCGAGTACTGTATTCTTTATAGGAAATCTTTTCTTCATTTCTTTAAAAGCAGTAACATAAAAGTTAACAAGTAGTTAACTTCGAAAATTCCCACAAAATCACCCTCTTTTCCCACAATCCCTTTTAAAGGATAAATTCCCACAAAAAGGGAAAAATCCCACGATCCCCCAGCACTGATATAGAGATAACTGTAAGAGATCTATAAGAAGTCGACAGAGATTTATGACATCAATTCATTCCACGAACAGAGAAAAGGTTCCTGAAATAATATCATTTGTAAGAGATCTGTGAGAAGTCGACAGAGATTTTTAGGAGAAGCAGCTGTGAAAGAGCTGAAAAACAGAAATGAAATGGTCGGACCAAAGTTATGCTAGCCTAAAAGAGCTAAAATTTTATTATTTTTTGTTTTTTTCTTTATAAAGAAAATATCTTCTTTGATTGAAAATAAAATCTAAAAGAAAAAAATACATATGCAATAATTAATCGTCGACAGAAATTTTTGGCATTATTACACGAACAAAAAAGGTTCCTGATGTTATTACTTTTATTTTGTGTTCATTAAATTTATCCACTTCTGACACAAATTTAATTTTTGTTATAAATTTTGTTTTGTGTCCTTTTTATTTATCCATTTCTGACACCAGGGCCGGGATTATGAACTTTCGTTATAAATAACGATAAAGTAAAATAAAGATAAAGTGCATAGAATAAAGTTGTATTACGAACTCTCTACGATAAATAAATTTCGTGAGAGATCACCACGCTTTATTTTCTTACTCACCATCCATAGTTTGACGTTTAAAACTTTATAAATGTAAACAAAAGGAAATCAATAAAAAATTAGTGAATGATTAGTGAATTCTTTATTGTGAAAAATAAATAATATAAAAAGTGGGATCCATACAAAATCCAGATTTTCAAAATCCAGAAACGACAAAATTCAGAACTTTTTAAAAAATCCAGAAAGACAAAATCCAGAAACGACAAAATTCAGAAACGACAAAATTCAGAAACGAAAAAATCCAGAAACGACAAAATCCAGAAACGACAAAATCTAGAAACGACAAAATCCAGAAACGACAAAATCCAGAGCGACAAACAAAAAATGAAAATTTTTTTTTATTTTCTAAAATATTGAGAAAATGTTGAATAAAATACATATTAATTTATTTATTTATTTGATTTTAAATTTTATTTTTAAACATTGCACTTCATACGAAGATAAAACCTATTTTTTAAATACTAAGATACATTGTTTCAAATCATCACACTTTAAATTCAGGTGTAATATAGATAAAATATAAAAGGAATTTAAATATAAAATAGTTAAAATATATAATAAAAAAACATAAGCTAAATTTGAATATATTCTAATATAGTAAAATAAAAATTAAGCCAAAGAAAAGTTTTTGGCAATATTTCTTAAATATTCTTCTTTGGAGTAATTTGTTCTTTCAGATAAAATCAGATTAATTCTTTCTTCTTTTTCTTGATATGCCTTTTTTATTGGTTGTTTTTCTCCGGAATTAATTTTTTCTATTAATGTTTTTATCATTATCTGCTCCTTTTGAAGATTTTGTATCAAATTATATAAATTTGCGTGTGTTCCTATTAATGAACCCAATCTTCTATGCCACGCTTCAACTTTGTTTTGCGTTCGTGGAAAATTGTTTATAATGTTCTCATAAACTGACCAAAATGACGGAGGATATACGGGTGGATTTTGCACTCCTCGTTTTTTTTTTTTTCCATATATATAATTTGTTTCAAGGAAACTAGCAATTTTTTTGAAATCTGCATTAGAAGTTTTTATTGCCTCATAGTATTGTGGAACTTCTTCCGAAGGTACGAAAGCAAGTGCTTTTAGTTGCCTAATTTGTAGTGAGAACTGTTCGTTTGTTCCATATTTTCGCTCAAGCTTTTCTTTTTGTATTTTGCGCCAAATAATTTTTCCAAAGTGAAAGAAACAGCCCTTATATATAGCATCCGGAAAAAAGCTTTTAAAAGATTTTACACTAGCTGTTTCAAAGTCTGACAATACTATGTTTGGATTTAAAGATATATTGAATTCAGCTGCCGATCTTAATAATTCGTATAACATCTCATTATAACAGTTTATGTTTTTACGAGACATTAAACAGTAAATAAGAGGTACTGTTTCATTATTTGACTGATTCCCAACGCGTCCATGTATTGTAAAAAGTTGTCGCAACAAAGACGGAACTACTTTAAATGTTCCATCAATAATCCATATATCTGATTGTTCCAACCAATGAATATTTTCTTTTGTTCCCATAAGAATTATGCAGTCGTCATCAAAAGTTTTATAAGACAGAAGGAATCTTTCTCCTTCAACTACTTGTAATGTTTCGGGAATATCTATTTCACTAATGGTTTTCGGCTCTTTGAAAAGTAATTTACGTCGCACTCTTTGAATCTTTCTATTTTGCGCTTTTTTCGAAGGTAGATATTTCCTACATAATGGTTCACAGTTAGTTGTAGCAGAAGATAATATTTGGCATGACTTCAATCCGCTTCTTGCTGCTTTATCTTTTACTAAACTATTTGTTGTATAAACACTTTTATCAGACGCCATGGGATCGTGGTTATGTATTGTTGGAGATCGTGCAATTGTATGTAGACCTTCACTTGTATAATTTGTTGTAACTCTTCCTTTACAGTGAAAAGATTTTCTTTTTTCACATATCCAATTAATGCTTTTCTCCGTTTTTTTGTCTACGTGGTATATAAACCCATTAAGGGATAATTTTATACCACCTTTATTAGAAGCTATTATTTCTAAAACTGGTTCGTTATCGTTCATCTTTTCAATTAATACACAGAATATTATTAAAAAAATTCAATTAATTAAGTAACTTAATTTCTTAATAAATTAACACCAAACTAGTTCAAATTGAAATTTCTTCAAATTTAAAATATGCAGTCTATCACTTTTTTTTTTATAATAATTCACTAATCACCAAAAATAAAAACCTTAGAATGAGGATATCAAGGCTTAAGTGTAAGGTTTTTATACCTTTTCTTGATACAGTAATTTTGTGTGTTACTTTGATGTTGCTTTGTTACTACAGTGATTTTGTGTGTTACTTTGATGTTGCTTTGTTACTACAGTGATTTTGTGTGTTACTTTGGTATTGTTTTGTTACTACAGTGATTTTGTGTGTTACTTTGATGTTGCTGAGCTAAACTAAATGAGTGATAACTGATTTTATTAAAATATAACACAAGATATGTACCTTTATGAGTTTATAAAAAAATCCAGAAGAAATCCAGAAGAAATTAGTTGGCGCCGCCAACTAATTTCTTCTGGATTTCTTCTGGATTTTTTCTGGATTTTGTCGTTCTGGATTATGTCGTTTCTAGATTTTGTCGTTTCTAGATTTTGTCGTTTCTAGATTTTGTCGTTTCTGGATTTTGTCGTTTCTGGATTTTGTCGTTTCTGGATTTTGTCTTTTCTGGATTTTGTCTTTCTAGATTTTGTCTTTCTGGATTTTGTCTTTCCGGATTTTGTCTTTCCGGATTTCGTTACGAACCCATAAAAAGTATGTTTTATAAACTATTATAATATATTATTTTTGTTAAGTGATATGATTTCTTATTATTTTATAATGCTTTTGTGTAATATTTTTCATTCTGAAATGAAAATGTAAAAAAGGAAAAAATTAAAGAATGATAAATATTTTAAAATGCATATAAGAAGCCTTTTTTTTAAGTGGTATAAATAAATCCATTTTTAAAAAAAAATTTATTTGAAATAAAGGTTGTTATACATACATATATAATAATACATTACAATGTATAAATACATACAATACAATACATTTTAAAATGATAGAAGATTCACATTTTAAAATAAATGTATGATATATGTATGTATAACATCATAAAGTAACTGATTTTGACAATCATTGAATATCTCCAAAAAATGAAAAATTGACTTTTACCCAGTGTTGTTCCTCTACGCGTATATTTTAATTGTCTACGCCATGAGGTAGACAACAGCGTATACAATTGAAAATCCGTAGACAATGTCGACAATGACGTCGACTATGTCAACAATAACGGTGACTATGTCAACAATTTTGTTTTTTTTATTTCTGTCAAAAAATCAAGTGCAGTTACATTATTATGTTACAATACAACAGACTACAGGTACAATGTCTAGTGAGTTTTTCAATATACTTATTTGTAAAATAAATAGATAAATAAAGACAAGATGCCAGGGCGCCCAAAAAATAAATGTTTTGAAGAATTAGGCTTTGATTTAAGCAAAATCAATAATAAATATGTAGCGATTTGCAGATTGTGTAAGAGAAATTTGCAAAATATGCTAGCAATCGTCTTAGAGGTCACAGGTTAGTAGAAATTTCATTTAAATATAATTATATTTATAATTATATTACAGTAAATTTTAATCAATTTTCAATCATTTTTAAAACCTAATTCTTCTATTGTCTACAGTCTACACGTAGACAATAACGAGTAGACAACTAATAATTGTTGACACGCAATTGTCTACACGTAAACAATGGCGTAGTCTACATGAAGTAGATTACAAGGAACAACACTGCTTTTACCACGATTTATATATTATTCATAATAAGAATTACCACAAATATTCGCAATATTTAATTTATTTAAATTATTCGCATTTATTATTATTTTTCCACAAGTTTTTCACAAAAAATAACTACTTTATACAATAAAGACCTTTACTTAACTCACGTTATTTTAAAGCATAAATAACGATACAAAAATAACAATAAAGTTGTTTCATAATACCGCTTTATCGTAATTTTCAGTCACCACAAAAAATAAAGAATTTGAGAGAATTTCTAATACGTCATAATGATAAAGTAAGTTTATAATACCAATTATGTATACTTTATTCATTTATAGCGATAAAGAAATAAAGATAAAATATGTTCATAATCGCGCCCCTGGCTCTATAGCAATTTCGCTCACTGTATGTACAATGTATGTACATTATGTATGTATATCATATTTTAATTTTGTTCGTCGTCCCTAATGGATCGTTTACATAACAGATTGAAACGTAGATTATTTTAACACTTGAAAAAAAAAAACAACTTGTGAATAAAATTTCAATTTTCCATGCAATATCATTATGTTGCTATTTTTTTCTTTATTTTTATTTTTTACTTTGCTTTAGGCGCCAGACTAGAAAATTTTCTTTTTCTCTATTTATTCTTAATCCCTGGTCCAGACGAGACTTTTTTATGTCAAGACTTATGTCTTGACATCGAATATGTCTCGTATAGACCGCTTATGTCTTGCAGACATAAATGGCAAGACATGGATGTCAAGACTTATGTCTTTGCTACGATGTCTTGCAGACATGAGCAAACAAAATGGCGGTTTCATATGTTTTGTGCAAATGTATCAGATTTATCAGACTTTCATCGAGAGAAAAAATTGCAAATGTGAATTTTTTAATAAATTTAAATTAATTTTTAAATTTACAAAGTTATTTGGACAAAATTTCACAAAAATATATTTCAAAAATTTTACACTTTATATTCACTTATTTGAAATAGCAAGAGATGAAATGCCCAGACATGAAAAATATGTCAAGACATGAACAATGTCAGACATAAGTCTTGACATAAAAAAGTCTCGTCTGGACTATGTATAAAAAAAAAAACAAATACGTAAAGAGTGTAATACGCAGTGCAGACGAGACTTTTTTATGTCAAGACTTATGTCTTGACATCGAATATGTCCCGTATAGACCGCGTATGTCTTGTAGACATAAATAGCAAGACATCGATGTCAAGACTTATGGCTTTGCTACCATGGTAAATAGAATAGGAAGGTATGCTGAAAAGCAATATGGCGGAGATTTTTTTTCGTTTTTTAGTGACATTACAATAAGTTGATGACGTAGCTGTGACGTAAAAGTTTTTGTTTACATTTTTTTTTATATGTAGTTTGCATAGTGGCTAGTGATAAAATTGTATTATTTTATAAATAAAGTGAATTTAAATATATTTAAAAACTATAGTTGACTATATATTATTGAAAAAAAAATCTATTAAAATGGTTAAATGTGCGGTGATGTCCTGTAAAAATTATACAGGAAAAACAAAAGAAAAAGTTAAACTTTTCAGATTTCCATCTGAAAAAAATATGTTTGAGAAGTGGATTCGGGCCTGTAGTGTGAAACCAGTAAAATGTTTTAAGTATATGAAAAATAATTGGGCCGTGTGTTCAAATCATTTTGTGGAGGAAGATTATTTATTAAAAGACAGACTGCTAAATACACCTCTTCAAAAACGAACTTCTTAAAACCTTTTAAACTCCTTAAGGGTTCATGTACAGTTTTTTTTATAAATCTTCAAATTGTTATACATACTTATGATAGTTATTTTTTCTAATCAGTTCCTTTTTTTCTACAGGAATCGGAAATGAACTTCATGTGGTTGGTGCACAATAGCTATTTGAATACATCATCATCAGACTCCCCAAAGAATGAGCCGAATGAAGTTCAACGTGAAAAATTACATTGTAAATTCAAAGAAAAAATCCATGGTCTAGAATATGAAATAGATCATAATGTTCTTTTAACATATGGAGCAAAAGAATTTTCTTTGATCTCTCATAATTGTGTGAGTAGTAAAATATTTTGATTTAAAATATTAGAAAAATTGTCTTTTTGGCTCTTTTTTTTTTAGAAATATGAAGGAAAAAATATCAACGAAGAATTTAAACTACTTTCCTGTTCGAAAATTACGGATTGGATTAGTAATGGGCTGTTTTTAAATAAAAGTACAAACCCAGAAATTGTAAAATTTTATCTATTAACAGCTCATAGTGTCCTTTTAATTGTTGAATATTGTTTTCATGAAAACGCATTTAAAATTTTAGAAAAATATTCATGTAGGTATTGATAAATCCACAATGTATTGTTCGCATTTAATGGAATCAAATTCAAATTTAACAATTTTTGGAGGTAATTAGGGAATTCTTTTTAGAATTTTTTTCGTATTAAATTAATTTCATTTTGTATTTTATAGGAAACGCATTTGGTGAAGTGATTATCTGGACCATAAATGATGAAAAAATTACAAATCATTATCCAGTTTTACATCGTATTTCTGCTCATTCTGGTGTAATATTTTCTATTGATGTAAATATGAAATTTATGTTGATGACAACAACTTCAATAAAAGAAGATATTCAATTGATAAATTGTACAATTTTAGAAACATTTGTAACAAATGAAAATAATTGTTTAATTTTAATTGGCGGTTATAAGAAACTTTTAATTTATGAACATGGTTGTAAAAAACCAAAAAATTTAAAATTTAAACAAATTGAAATTACAAAAAGTTATATTAAATCAATTTTTATATGTGATGAAACTAAAGAAATATTATTATGTGATGATAATGGTAATTGTATTTATATAAATTCATATGAAAATATTGAAAATTCATTGTATCATATTAATTTTCAATTACCATCATCAATTAAAGAAAAATGGTTTACAACGGCAGAAATTATAAAAAATAGTTGGTTTTTAATATGTAACCGTCAAGGACATGTTTATTTATATTCATTAAAAAATAATATTGTGGAATTGAAATATACTTTAAAAAATCTTCATAATCATTTTGGTGTGACACATTTAATGCAAATTAATTATTCAGATGATATAAATGATTGTTTGTATTTGAAGACAAGCGGTCGTGATGGTACAATAAAAACGATAAAATTAAATGAAAAAGAAAAAAATTTACACAATTAAAACAAATATTTTATTTTTAGATTTTTTATAATATGAGCTTATAAAGTATGGGATATGAGGATGTGATTCTGATAAAATGTATATAAATTTTTAGGTAGCAAAAAATGTATACTTTCGATATTTCACAGAAATGATGAGAAAAATATTTGTATAAATTTTATACAATTAATTAATTGAAAACAATCTAAACAGAAAATGAAAAAAATTTGAAGAATGGGAAACAAAAAATGTATACATATATAATTATTGTGAACTTACAATAGCATATACAACAGTTTTATTTCTAAAAATTCAAAATTACGTCGCAGCTACGTCATCTGTAAGAGCGGGTTTATACGGTCACTTTTTTCAATGGCATTGACGCCCATTCCGCTTTGTTAAATAGGAAAGAAGTAACAAGTATGTGGTGGGAAGTCACTCACGGGATAATCGAACTTTTTCTTCGAGCACGCCGGTTCCCTTTTGTGCTATATTCGTAATTTTGAATTTTTTTTTATATTATCGCATCTCCTTTTCATTTTATATTTGTAGTGACACAGCTCATATCTATCTTTATATATGGAGATGAAACATACACAACATATATTGTCGTTTCATCTTACCTAACAAGAAATCGGTATAGAAGAGAATGAAGAGAATTTGAGCTATGGTAAAAAAGTGACTGTGTAAACGTACGTACGACTTTTTCGTAATTTAACAAAGCGGAATGGGCGACAATGCCATTGAAAAAAGTGACCGTATAAACCCGCTCTAACTGATATTTTTATTTTAGGTTAAAACCCCCTTTTCAGCATACCTTCCTATTCTATTTACCTTGCTGTACAGTACAGAGTAGGCTTGAATTATGGAAATTATGGTGTATAAAAAACATAAAATGATGGTGCTCTAAATACATATTTATAAGTATGTATGGTCTATGGGAAAAATAATGTGATTTTGACGTTTGTTATCATAAAGGAAAGTGGCATTTGCTTTTTTTTATTTTCTTTATTGTTTATGGCTAATACCAATTGTCTATATATATATGTATATGTATATAGTATAGTAGAGTAGATTCATAGATTGTAGAATATTATAAAGTAAGTTACAAAGATGTTTATCTTCTGTGAATTTTCACAAAAATTCAGGATGTTTATTGTATTATTTAATTGGAATAGAGCAATAGAGGTAATTTATTATACGATATAGTTTGAAAAGTTAAAACTATATATGTAGATTAGAGGATTAAAGGTAGACATCAGATGGTGATACAGAGATGATGAATGTAAGTAATGAATTTGGTAACTAAACTAGCAACTATTGTTTTTAATAAGGCACACTGTTGAAAATATATGTATGTACATATATTATTATTTACTTAGTTTTTGTGCGATTTAGAAATTTTTCTTGCCTAAATTTATGTACAGATATGTACATATGTATGTGCCCATAAATATGAAAGTGGTCTAAGTCAATTCGGTTTTGTTTTAAGATAGGTATTTAAGATTTTTTATTTTAGTTTCCCTACAACTTTCATATAACTATAACAGCTTAATTTCTGTTGAAAAATTCTAGGGCATAGTACCTATTACCATATATTCTATATGCTATGCTATTACATAATAACTTTAATATTATAAATTGTTGAAAGAGCATATAGATCTTCATCTGAAACTTTTTACCAAAAAAAACTTGACTAGACCACAATCCACATATAATAATACATAATGTATGTATTGTAAGTTACCTATGATTGGGGACGTCGAAATTTTGAAAAGTATCGATACTGGATATCGGTATCGGATCTATGGTATCGATGCCTCGATAGTATCGGGACAAAAGTATCAATACCCGATAGTATCGACCGATGCTATAAAATCCGATACTATACAAAGAATAAATAAGCTAGGTTAAAAAAACTTTTAAAACATATACTTTTTGAAAATTGATTATAAAGCCTCTGTAACTACGATGATATTCGAGTAAGGAGTTGTTCGAGGACGTTTCGGAAGTTTCTCAGTAACTTACTCCGTTCTTTAAATTCATATTTTTCTAATATTCCATCATATTTAATTATTTTCAAGAAAGGGATCGATTCTAGACAGGAAGCATTCTATTCACTCATTTCAAATCCGAAAACCCCATGTAAATCCGTTCACGTTTACTACCCTAAAACTCTTTCCAAAATTTCAATTACGTCACGAGGAACACTCTTACCCACAAAGGAAAAAGTAAGTGGATAAAAAGTATATAAAAAGGGAAAATTAAATAAAAATTTTTTTTTTTTTTTTCTGGAGGAAGTAAGTAGTCTCGAAATTACGAAATTAGTAACTTTGTTGTTGTCTACAACGTAGTCGTTCTCGTTTCTTATTCTTGATGGCTTCCTCATTTTATATAGCTTTCGTACCACTATTTCGAAAACTTTGCACTGCTGGTATCGGGTATCGGCCCAAAAGTATCGATACCGGTAAAAGTATCGGAGACTGAGTATCGAGTACTCAGTATCGTAGTATCGGATCAAAAGTATCGATACCTCGATAGTATCGGTGGTATCGCGACGTCCCTACCTATGATTTATGAATGTTAAAGAATTTGTCATTTAGATATATATTTCTGTGGTCACATTCGCAAACGCTTAAGTCGGCATAAGGATCTTCAGACTTAAGCGGTTTGTTCTTGTGGCCACAGATTTTACTCACATTATTCTTCTGAGCCAAATCACCTGTAGGACTTACGATGTTCCTCTATTCATTGTAATATAAAGGAGTTAAAATATGTAAAATGTTAGGTCCATCTACTGTAATAGTAATTTCTCTTATATTTTCCACCAATTTTTCCTTTAATTGTGTCTTCATGTAAATCAAAGAAAAAATATGGTACATATTAAGTAACATAAAAATGAGAATTAATTTTTTCTGATATCTCCCAAATTACAAAGAATATCAAATTATAATGTTTTAAAATTTTTTAGAGTTTTATCAAATAAACATTTTTCCCAAACATTGTCATATCATAAAATTAATATGTAGAAATGTATTTATTAAGGAAAAATGATAATTTTTAATGTTTATGCATGATTCTTTGATTTACGTTGCTCATAGATATTTAATATATTCTGCGAAAATAAAGTTTAGGACCTTCTCTACATATAACATATCATAAGAACATAATTTTCATCTGTAACTTTTTTTGCACCCCATGTATCGAAATTTTTCTTTTTATTATGGATGGTTGGTTGGATGGATGGAAATTTATGATTCTTTTTCCTAAACATTTTCTCAATTGGTTGGAAATTTACTGCAAGTCAATATTATTTTATGATGCATTGATAGAAAATAATATGAAATTTCACATACCAAATTCCATAATTATTGGAATACTCAAAATGTTGAAAAAACTAAGATACAATTTTTCTATTGAGGCGTTTCTATTTAATTGTCCGTATATATGTATATATTTATGTATACATATAGCATGTACCCATTAAAAGTGTTAATAAAATAATACAATGTCTTTGTCTTTTTTTCTTTTATTTTTTTTGAGTGATATGTATGTACATACTTACATACATTTATGAAAAGAATTTCAAGAATCTCTTAGAATACTTCAGTAATCATATATAGTGATAACAGCAACGATTAATTATATACTCTACATGTTTCAATATCATAATTATTGTCATCATCTGGATTGGTTTCATTCCGTATGCGGAAATTTGAATACAGCATGTTTGAATTTTTGATTTTCAGTGTGTTTATGATGATCTAGACTGATGCTTTTTTGAATTAATGACAACAATGAGCATCGTATAACTGAAGCAGCAATCCATTTCTGATTTACCCATAGTCCATACTCTTGCTATTATACACGAGCTCACTGTTTTTTGTTTTGTTTTTATATACTTTTTATCCACTTATAAACCCTTGACTTGACTAAATAACTTTGTGGGTAAGAGTGTTCCTCGTGACGTAATTGTAAAGTTTTGGAAAGAGTTTTAGGGTAGTAAACGTGAACGGATTTACATGGCGTTTTTGGATTTAGGATGAGTGAATAGAAGCCTTCCTGTCTAGAATCGATCCTTTCGTGAAAATGATTAAATATGATGGAATATTCGGACAATATAAATTTAAAAAACAAGCTGTTATTGAGAAACTTCCGAAACGTCCTCGAACAACTATTTACTCGAATATCATCGTAGTTACAGAGGCTTTATAATCAATTTTTAAAAAGTATTTGTTTTAAAAGTTTTTTTTAACATTCAAGCTTATTTTAATTTTTTTCTCTTTGATTTTTTAGTTATCTTCAGTGAAAAGTAAAAATGTGTTCGATGAAATTTTCGAGAATACTACGAATTTTTTTTTTCTGTGTATATTTTTTAACTAAAATTAAAATACAAAAACAAAAGCTATACAGGGTGTTTCACAGTTCGTGTGCCAAACTGAAATGGGTGGTAGATCTCGGTGAGAAATGAAAAAAATCGTATGGAAGGGGGGGGGGGGGGGGTCTATTCTCAATGGTTACCGAGATATTCAAGGTCAAACAAAATTTTTTTCGACGAGTAACCAGTTCCACTTTTTGCAACATATTGCAGCGCTCTAGCAATATAGGGAGCTAAATGAAAATTATTTCAATAGGGAACCTTTGGACGTTTCAGAAAATGTCTTTTATAAAGTTTTATGTTTAATACTTGAGAAGTTATTGTAGCTCAAAGTCAAAAAATTTTGAAAAAAAATCGTCATTTTTATGTTCAAGGTCAAATATCTCGAAAATTTCCCTTATTATTTTTTTTAGTTTTTTAACTTAAACAAAAGCCTATTTTATCTACTCTAATATTGTTTTTATTTTATTGCATTATCTTCATCCGTTCAAAAGTTATTGAGCATAATTCAAGGGCAGTTTTTTCAAAATCGGTTAAAATTGTTCTTGTGAAGAAAAAAAAAAAAAAAGACAAACTGAGTAATTCTTCACAAGAACAATTTTAACCGATTTTGAAAAAACAGTTTGTCTTTTTTTTTTTTTTTTTCGGGAAATTTTCGAGATATTTGACCTTGAACATAAAAATGACGATTTTTTTCAAAATTTTTTGACTTTGAGCTACAATAACTTCTCAAGTATTAAACATAAAACTTTATAAAAGACATTTTCTGAAAGGTCTAAAGGTTCCCTATGGAAATAATTTTCATTTAGCTCCCTATATTGCACGAGCGCTGAAATATGTTGCAAAAAGTGTAACTGGTTACTCGTCGAAAAAAATTTTGTTTGACCTTGAATATCTCGGTAACCATTGAGAATAGACCCCCTCCCCCCCCCTCCCATACGATTTTTTTCATTTCTCACCGAGATCTACCACCCATTTCAGTTTGGCACACGAACTGTGAAACACCCTGTATATCTATATGTATACTCACTTTTTTATAAAGGCAAGTTATCACATTTGTTTTAAAGTATGTTTTCGTAAAATAGGAAGCTGGAATATGGTAGAGACACCTACATATTTCTAATGTTTGTAAATCATAATTTCTCCCAATTTAAACTATTTTATTAATTGATTAATTTTTGAAGTAATCACTTTCACCATGTACACATTAGGTGGTTAAACAATAATGGTATAGTTTTTTCCAACTTGGTATAATAAGAATCATCTAAAATAATTTTAGCTTCACGGTTCTAATACACTCACACTCTCGTTACAACTGGTCGTGCCACGTTCAGATGTAATTTGAGTAGTTGCAAAAATAGGTTTTGCGTTCGTTGTTACAACCACCTAATGTGTACTTGGTGTTTGGAAGTCGAATATTAAGCCCTAATACGAATAAATGTAGCAAACTTCGTACCGCATGAGGTCGAGTGCAAGATTCATGAGTAATCAAATCCAACAGCTTCAGCTTCACAATGGTAGCTACCAACAATTACATTTTCTTGAGTCATTAAGTATACTTTTGGATTACTTGAAGGTACTCCCATATGCTAGAATTGATCTTGAGGTGTGCTATAAGTTAAAAACTAATCCTTTAAAAAAACAGAAAAAAAAAAAAACGTTTTTTATATTCAATATTTTTTCGATGTAGATACTTATGTATGTATATGTATTTATGTTTTATTTAATTTCTTCGTGCCACTTTATCCTGTGAATCAAGAAAATTTTTGATGATATTACAAAAAAATTATTATCTTCTATTTTATTTTTATATCGTCATGAGCGCTGAGATGATAAAATGTTATGTCTAAAAACTGTATTTCGTTTCTATAACTTAACTTAAATAGGAAAGAACTTCTATTCATATGACGTCATTTATTTTGTATTTATGTACGTTTATACTTCTCGAAAGTTTTTATTGTGGGTTGAAAAAAATTTCGAAATAAAAGCACTAATATTGACTGACGTCATAACTTTTGTAAAACATCATAAGCAAGAGAGTTCAATATATACAGGGTGTTATTTTCTACGTACAAAAATTGGTACTACGATATTCTCTGGACTATTTCATGAAAAAAATTGTACTAGTAAAAATTTCTATAGTGTCTATTTTTGCCGCTAGTGGGCGTTTAAAATTATGAGTTACACAAAATCGCCTGTAACATTTCTTGCACCCCATATATCGAAATTTTTCTATTTATTATGGATGGTTAATAAAGTTACCTTTTATTATAGTATTTTTATTTTTGGAAGTCAGTATTGTGCTTATGGAGGCAGTACCCGATGAGTTTTTTGCCTTGGTAATATTTAATTTAAAAGATTTCTCTTGATTGAAATTGAGATCTGATCACCCCACACACGAGACAGATTTATTCAAACAATTTGTGAAAGAATATAGAAAAGTATGCCTATCTTGCCTGTACTGACTTCCAAAAATAAAAATAGTATAGGTGTATTACTTATTGTATGTCATAATTTTATTTTCAAGAAAAAAGTCATAAATTTGAAATTTATGATTATTTTTTTTAAAAATATTGTCAATTAATTGGGATTTTGAAAAAAAATTCACTACCGAAAAAAGTTTTTTTTATTTATTTTGAAAGCTAATAATGTACATAATAACACATAATAACCTTTCTTCCTGAAAAAGTGGAGTTTTGCGCCGTCATTGAATACTTTTTTTTTTTTAAAAAAAAGTTAAGTATGTACAAGAAGTATAAAAAGTGAATTGGATGAACTGTAGAGGAGCTAGAGGACTCTTTTCCGTTAATTAAAGCAATTATACGCTGGGTTGTTGAATTTAATATAGGTCAAACGAGCACTAGTGATAAACCATGCAGTGAACGTCTCGTTTAAGTGAAATGGTGGAAAAAAAGTTTTATAAAAGCGTAATGGCAGACCATCGAATAATAATAAATGAGATATCATAAGCTTCAAACATATTAGAAAAACATTTTCACAGCATGATAAAGCTGTGCGAAAGATGGCTGCCGCGTTTGACCTAAAAAAAATAACGATATGCTGCAATGGATATGCAAAAATCCATGAATAAAGTTTTAATTGCTTCCCCATCCACCTTGCACATTAGGTTTAGCTTCAAGGGATTTTCATCTCTCTCCTAACCTAACACTAAAAATTCCTCAAGAAATAAAATTTGGGAAATTAGAGGCGACAATGAAGTTATCGACGTTTTAAATTTTGAGGACCTCGACAAGTTATCTTATCAGCTCGAAAGTAATCAACTTCCAATCGGAATTCGGAATCTAGAATAGAGGTGTATATGTGTATCGAGCTAAATAGTGTAAAAATATATGAAAAATAAAAATTCGGAAAAAAGTTGTTTTGTTAGATATGCTCGAAACTTTTCAACCTGCCCACGTACTCGTATATTGAAATAACTGTGCAAAATAGTATAAGAAAGAATAAAATGAAATATAGAAGATAAACTATGTACTTATTTAATTTTTACAATCAATTACTTGTTCATTTATTCATTTACTTATTTCTTTTCGTCATTTCTTACAATATTTCCTTTCAAACAGGAAATATTTTTCAGTTTAGTTATCTACATTTGTGCTGTTTATTTTGAAAATAGTATAATGACATTTTATGCGTTTTGAATTATTCATTGTTTTTTTTTCTGTCAGTTACCATGGAGTTTCCATTCAACCACTTTATTTTTACCGAGATAGTATAAAATTTAAATTCTAATATTACAAATACATAATTAAAATAATATAGCTGAAATTATTTCAGTTGAAGGTTCATTGCGCATGTCTTACATGGCGTAGTGATCTTCTTGTGTATACATACACGAAAGAAGAAACCTGTTTATTAGAATTTACAACAACAAAAACGCATGTATCTTTTCTTCTGCGCATGCCAACGTAGTATGTACAATACGAAACTTCATCTCTTTTGGTTCAAGCTATACATCAGTATATACAGGGTGATTCCTTTAAGGTGTCCTACCCGGAAACTACGAATAGTTCTCGGTGAAGCAAAAAATCGTACGTGGGGGGGGGGGGGGTAATCTAAACCATTACGAATTTAGAGGGGGGAAAGATTTTTGGTACTTTTTTCTTATTTTACCCTATAACTTTTTACAGGGGCACGCTAGGCTCATCTACCCCTGTGCCTTCTCATCGACATCTTACATGCCGCTGCAACTCTTACCGTTCACAAGTAATAAGGTTTCAAAACAACAATTTTGTCATTTTTTCACCCATTTTTTGACTTTAACCCTTTTTTTCTCGAAAAGTGCTCGATATTAACCCTCATTTTTTATTGCAGATAAAGAATGCTTAATTGATTTTGCATCGATTTGCTGTCTTCATTTTTTTCGAAAAATGTATAGTTTTGTAGACTTTTTTCATCTTCGAAAAAACCGGCTAATTTATTTGCATAATTTGGTTTCATTTGAAAAGTGTGTTTTCATTGGACTAGAAAGTTGAAATTTTGATATTCCTTGATTTAATATATGTACAGTCAGCGAAATTGCTATAGAGCCAGCATATTTTTTTTAGAAAATGAAAAGATTAATTGTTTGAAAATTATTTTAATATTTTTATATTTTATATCTTATCAAATGAAAAAAAAGTACAAATTAATTTTTCTAAAAACAATTTTATTTTTCACGAAATTTAAAAAAATCGAATATTTTGTAAAAATATTCGCGAAATTGCTATAGAGCCACATATAAAACTAGGCAATTTTATTTGCAAAAAAAATTATGCAACTTTTAATTATTATAAAACTATTTAAGTATATAATAATTAAAATTTATTTTTAGTAATTAGTGTTTCCGTCTTTATTTTAAATAACATCAAACACTTGTTTTTTCAAACTTAATATCAAATTTTGAAGTACATTGTTCCACTCTATTATAATAGCCTTCTTCGGAGCTATAACATCGTCATATTGCTTGCTATTTATGAACACTTCTCTTGCCAATATTCCCCATAAATTTTCAATCGGATTAGGATCAGATGAACATGCTGGCCAATCGAGAATGTTCACATTGTGGATCTGAATCCAATGTTTTTTCGTTTGGACACGATGAATAGCAGCGTTGTCATGTTTAAAAATCCAGTTTTCCGTGGGCATTCGTCCTCTAAAATCTAGTAAAACGTCATCCAACAATTACTGTGTACTTCTCCGCATTCATTTTTGTGGAAATCCATCATATTGAGGACTAGGCGTAATAGCTAAAAGCTGCCCATACCTTTACGGTTCCACCTCCAAAGTTCCGACCCATAAAAATTTCTTTTTCCTTCCTCAAATCATACCAGTAGCACTGAAAGCTATCTGGACGTCTGAAAAAATGACGTCTTTCCATTCATTTTGCCATGACATATGATTTTCTGCAAATGCCAGTTTTTGTTTTTTATGATTTTCTGTTAGTGATTGCTTTTTGCATCGTTTTGTCCATTTAACGGTTCCACTGCGCGATTAAATTTGCTGAATGCGACGTTTCCCAATATTTAGCTGCAGTTCAGCTTTAATTTGGCCTGCTGTTGAAAGTTTTACTCTGGCCAGTCGAATTATAAGAGCCTTTTCTTTTTTTGATATTTTGAGATTTCTCTCTTTATATATTTTTTTCCCATAGAAATCACCAAAATTAAGAAAGTTATCAATTAATTTATGTGATCTGCTTAACTTCCTGGCTATTTCTCTATTGGAAAGTCTCGCATCTTTGTATGCTCTTATTTTCACCTTTTTTTCAGTATTTAATAGTTCACCGCGTGGCATTTTTTTAAAAAAAAATATATAATTTTTTTTTTTAATATTAATTCTGTCAAAAATGAACGATTATGGTTCGTTATTTAATAAATTAACTAAAAACTTCTACAGCACAGATAAACACTTTTAAAAATTTAGTTTAAAACTACATGGCTCTATAACAATTTCGCGCTTACATATATAGGAAAAAATCTGGTAGCATATGTAAAGGTTCATTATATTGAAAATTTCCATGCTAAATAATTACCTAAAATTCAATATAACAGATACTAGAGGTACGAAGGGTAACTTTGCAAAATGTTATTTTAAAATATAAACCCAAAATTAGATGAAAAAAATGTCATATACCTTAAAATTATACCTGTGCCGGGATTATGAACTTTCGTTATAAATAACGATAAAGTAAAATAAAGATAAAGTGCATAGAATAAAATTGTATTGTATTACGAACTCTCTACGATAAATAATTTTCGTGAGAGATCACCACGCTTTATTTTCTTACTCACCATCCATAGTTTGACGTTTAAAACTTTATAAATGTAAACAAAAGGAAATCAATAAAAAATTAGTGAATGATTAGTGAATTCTTTATTGTGAAAAATAAATAATATAAAAAGTATGTTTTATAAATTATTATAATATATTATTTTTGTTAAGTGATATGATTTCTTATTATTTTATAATGCTTTTGTGTAATATTTTTCATTCTGAAATGAAAATGTAAAAAAGGAAAAAATTAAAGAATGATAAATATTTTGAAATGCATATAAGAAGCCTTTTTTTTAAGTGGTATAAATAAATCCATTTTTAAAAAAAAATTTATTTGAAATAAAGGTTGTTATACATATATATATAATAATACATTACAGTGTATAAATACATACAATACAATACATTTTAAAATGATAGAAGATTCACATTTTAAAATAAATGTATGATATATGTATAACATCATAAAGTTACTGATTTTGACAATCATTGAATATCTCCAAAAAATGAAAAATTGACTTTTACCCAGTGTTGTTCCTCTACGCGTATATTTTAATTGTCTACGCCATGAGGTAGACAACAGCGTATACAATTGAAAATCCGTAGACAATGTCGACAATGACGTCGACTATGTCAACAATAACGGTGACTATGTCAACAATTTTGTTTTTTTTATTTCTGTCAAAAAATCAAGTGCAGTTACATTATTATGTTACAATACAACAGACTACAGGTACAATGTCTAGTGAGTTTTTCAATATACTTATTTGTAAAATAAATAGATAAATAAAGACAAGATGCCAGGGCGCCCAAAAAATAAATGTTTTGAAGAATTAGGCTTTGATTTAAGCAAAATCAATAATAAATATGTAGCGATTTGCAGATTGTGTAAGAGAAATTTGCAAAATATGCTAGCAATCGTCTTAGAGGTCACAGGTTAGTAGAAATTTCATTTAAATATAATTATATTTATAATTATATTACAGTAAATTTTAATCAATTTTCAATCATTTTTAAAACCTAATTCTTCTATTGTCTACAGTCTACACGTAGACAATAACGAGTAGACAACTAATAATTGTTGACACGCAATTGTCTACACGTAAACAATGGCGTAGTCTACATGAAGTAGATTACAAGGAACAACACTGCTTTTACCACGATTTATATATTATTCATAATAAGAATTACCACAAATATTCGCAATATTTAATTTATTTAAATTATTCGCATTTATTATTATTTTTCCACAAGTTTTTCACAAAAAATAACTACTTTATACAATAAAGACCTTTACTTAACTCACGTTATTTTAAAGCATAAATAACGATACAAAAATAACAATAAAGTTGTTTCATAATACCGCTTTATCGTAATTTTCAGTCACCACAAAAAATAAAGAATTTGAGAGAATTTCTAATACGTCATAATGATAAAGTAAGTTTATAATACCAATTATGTATACTTTATTCATTTATAGCGATAAAGAAATAAAGATAAAATATGTTCATAATCGCGCCCCTGGCTCTATAGCAATTTCGCTCACTGTATGTACAATGTATGTACATTATGTATGTATATCATATTTTAATTTTGTTCGTCGTCCCTAATGGATCGTTTACATAACAGATTGAAACGTAGATTTTGCTATATTTCTTTTTTCTATTATTTTTATTTATTGAAAATGTTTACAGTGAAGATTTGTTACAAAATATTTCAAACAAAGAATATGAGTCAGTTTGAATTTTAAAATGTGCGCTTTATTAGTTCGAAAAAATCCGAAATTCGAACTTACCAAACTTCACTCTACGCTGAATTTTAAACAGGTGAAAATTTCCACGTTAAATTGTTAATAATCCATAAATGTAAAACTTTATCAGGATTTCTATGTTTCAAAAAAATTTTTGAATAGCAAAGCAATTTGGTAACACCTTATGTGTACTAAAATAAAAATAATAATGAGTAGAGAGAGTACAAATATTATTTTATATGAATTTCTATAGTGTTTCATTTTCGATTCCGTATAAAATTTCAAACCACCCATTTCAATATAAAAATGTGTCTTTACTATGTAATGTAATGTATATTCATATTCATTTTTATCTTCATATTTCTTCTTTATGTTTTGAATTTCATTAAAAGCTTTTGTAGTATACTAATTACTAATATTACATTTGAATGAGAAAATTTGCGGTACTTCCGGCTTTTTCCTTCTCTAATGTAGAGCTTTTCTTCTGAAAATACATACATATGTATGTACTAAATCGTAAGTAAAACAAGAAAATGAAAAACAATAATAAAAAAAATGAATAAAAAATTGTATATGGTGCCTAGGTAGGTATTTAATGAAATTTTGATTATTAAATTTTAGTACATGAATACGTCTAATTTTTCAATTTATTTGAAAGTTTATTTTTTAATATTTTTTCTTGTTTTGTGCATTTCTTTTAAAAAACTTTAGGTAGGTAATCTAAAAATTGAAAGAAAAAAAATAATTTAAATTAATGGTTTTAATCAAATCTGAAAAGAATAGCGTACATAAACTTCGGTATTTACAATTTATCTGCTTATCAGCATGTACCAGTTTTTAAAGAGAGTATATGTATAAATATAATAAGGCAAAAGTTTTCATAAAGCTTAATTTTTATATATTCTACTATTACTGATGAGTGATGAATGATGATCATAGAATGAATAGAATGATAGAATGATTATGGTACAAATGGTATATTTTTTCTTAGTATCAGCAGTTTGATTCGGTTATCCGTGGGCCTTGGATCATATTTTGAAATTCATCCAAGAAATAAAGTGTGTTATTTGCAAAAAAAAAAATTCTTTTTTATTTTTTTTTCTGTTCTATTTCCTTTTTCTTAAATTTAAAATTTCAATTATTTAGTGTTTAAAGTAAAATTTATAGTAGATACTTTTTCATTGTGGAAATGCTCTACACGTCATCTCTTTAAAAAAAAATTAAATTTTTTTTATTTTTAGAAAAATAACTTTCTTGTTTTTTTTTTTTTTTTTTAAAAAAAGGGGTTTTAATTGTTTTTGTTACTAATATAAAAAGCGAAAAATCTAATTCCTGAAAGCCCTTAACACGAATTACGAATTATGTATGTATGTTATAAAAATAATTAAATTTTTCGGGCTTTAATGCATACAGTTGTGTTTGTGTGTACCTATAGAAAAATTAAAGTGAATTGAAAAAATAAGAATTTGTAATAATTTTAGGAAAAAAATTACCAAAGAAAAAAAAATAATAATAAACATAGATATCTTCGCATCATTATAATAATATTTAACGATTTATTGATAAAAATATTTTATTTCTGTATTTACATAGTTGATTTATTTATTTTATATACGAGTAACATCTATACTAAATAATATCATGTTCTAGTGTTAAAGATAAGAAAAAAAATTATACCTATAGTTAGTAGATTTTTATTTTTTTTTTATTCAAGAAATATGTTTTTTATTTGTCTAGTCTGATACGGTCTTCGTTTTGGTTCTTGTCAAAAAATTGAATATAAGAAAGAAAATAAAATAACCATTAAAAAAAATCAATTTAAAATGTGAATTTTCTTAATTGTTTTTATAAATTAAAAATTTTAAATTTATTAATTCAAGCAGAAAAATAATAAATTATATGAAAAAATTTTTTCCGTTCTACTATTTCAAAAGCAACATTTTCATAAAAAGGATACATTAGAAAATATATTGTAAGTTTCATTTTAATATCTAAATTTTTTAATATATGATAGGTGTACGTACCTATCTGTATAATAATTTACATAATATGTATGTACATACAAATTCTGCTTGTTAAAAAAAAATATTTATTAATATTGAACAGAAATAAAGTCAAAATGTCGAATATAACCTACCTTTTTTGTTTCAGTTTCAACATTTTGTGTATAACAGGATTTCAATTTATGTATGTACATAGAATATACCTACATATGTACATATATGTATTATGTAAATCCTGAAAGCTTTTGAGGAAATCATGAAAAATGAAATATTTTTAAGTTTTCCATGATAGGTACAATAATATTAAACAGTACCTACCTATATTGAATAATTTCGTAAAAAAAAAAATCAAAATTAACGAACATTATTTACAATAGAATCAATAAAAATTAAATAAAATTACAATTTATTTGAATTTTACATACATACATATCTAATGACAGTTAAAACAAATACATAATACCTACTGGTATCTTTAATCAAAACTAATGTAGTTAATATGGAATTTTTAAAATTATAGGTATGTGATTGAAAAATGTATTAAAATGTGTTATTTTTTTAAATTTTATTAAACAATGCCGTTTTCATGAATAAATAAATAGGATATTTTTGATTTATAATGTTGCCTTAAAATCAATTATTATAATAATTCTGCGGTGTCAGGGAGAAGAAGCATAAGTCAATTATTATTATTATTTTTCAGTATATAAAGATTAAAAATGTTTTTATTATTAACTTTAAAATTTAATTTTATAAGTTACATATACGAGGATGTTTCAAAAAGTTTGTAGACTGTTCGCTCTATTCTTTATTCGGCTATGTTACATTGAACTCTTCTCTTATATTGATTTTAAAAGTGAAAGTGTTTATGTATTTTTTTTTAAAGTTATTCTTTAATAGTATGTAGTTACATAAAAACTGCGTCATAAAATTGAGCATTTTTAAAAAAATGGAAAAATTAAAGTTTGAAATTCGTGCAAACATAAAATTCATGATTAAATTAAAATGGAAATCAAGTGATATAATTGAGGCATTGGAAAAAGTTTATGTGAATGATGTTCTAAAACGTGCTACAATTTTCAAGTGAAAAAAACGTTCTAAGAAAGGGCAGTATGACATTGAAGATGATCCTAGAGAATGTAGACTGTCAACGTTCAATTGGGACACAAAAGGAATAATTCTAATCGATTTTCTGGAAGATAAAAGATTGTTAACTGGTGATTATTATGCATCGCTTTTAGAAAAGTTAAAAATCGCACTAGTTGAAAAGTGATCTGGGAAACTTCATATTTGAGTTTTCTTTCCCCATGATAAAGCACCAGCTCAAACTGCACCTCAATATATGCCATATAGTTCAGATTTAGCGCTTTCTGATTTCTGCTTGCTGATTTGAAGGTGGCTGCGTCTTCGTGGTTATTAGCACAGCTTCCAGCATTCTATAAAGAAGAGGTAGAAGGATGGGTGAAAAATGTTTAGATTTAGACGGTGGTTATGTGGAAAAATAAATGTCAAATAATGTATAACTTTTTTTTTAATTTCAATTGTCTACGAACTTCTTGAAGCACCTTCGTATATTTAGTGAAAGATTAGGTGAAAATAGAATTATTAACTATAATTTTTATTCACTACCTTGTCATTAAGTAAAGCTTTTAAGTTATTGCAAACTTGTGCTTTTACTTTGCATTTTTAAAATCATTTATGTTAATATGACCTACGTTGAATTATGCTACTGTGCTGAAAACAAAAGGGAAATTAAAACAGAAATTTCTTAATTTTTCACAAGATAAAAATTGGTTTATTTCTTGATAACATCAAAATCTTTTATTACATATCATTTATGCAGAAAATTAAAATAAAGAATGGATTATCTTATGATAATTTTATTATTAATTATTTTCATGTTTTTTTCTTCTAAATGCATATTCACAATAACTATTCACGAATATAACATAAATGAAATAAAATTTAAGAATTTAACTCCAAAATTTAGTCTCAATTGTCGTCGTCTAAGTGATCTAATTGCGGATCTATTTCCGAAGTATCATTTTTTGTTGATAAATTTTCTCAAAAATGGTGAAATACAGGATTGATAAATTGTAAAAGTGATAGTCGAGGCTATTCTTGAAAAGGGCGTAAATGAGATTCGATTCACTTCCGCGTTTCACCTTATTGAAAATTTAGTATGCTGGAAAACGATCGAAGAACTGCATTATTTCCGTTATGCAACGTATAAAAATACGAGTATATGCATATTTAAAAATGAAAATCCTGTGTTTCTTATATCGTTTGTTTTAATAACAATTTTGTAGCCTTGGAGTTTTGCAATGGAAATTTTGTATGTAAGCACTTTTACTTTTTTTGTTTTTTATTTTTCTAATGTTTTCTATTTGTCGACTTTAGAATTTTTATTTTAACCATCACTTTATTTTACATTTTCAAAAAACTAACTACACATTCAGTCTTCTTATAGTTGTCACCATCACTATATCACTTTTCGTTTTATAGTTGACGAATTGTGCGAAATTACATTTTTATTCAAAGTGGTATCGTGGTTGTAACCAACCATGGATGGTAATGACATCACGACTATTAGAAATTTTCAATGAAAATAAATCGGCTCATTTGTTAAATACAAATTTTTACAAAAAAGTCACAAAGACAGAGAGTATATACGCATATTATTGTTCTAATCTTAGTTTTAAATAGTTGTTGGTTGGTTTTTTGTGCGTGATCCATTACAGTCAGAGATGGCTCATTACAGGTATTTCACAGTTACCATATAAAGTGAAATCGGGCGAAAATATAATTTTTTGTGTGTATTATTGTTGTTAACTTACAACTTTTCTGCTTGCACTTTGCCTAATAACACGATCACTTATTTACTATTAAAAATTATCCCTTAATATGATAAAAACTACATTATTTTAATATGTAATTAAAACACATAAATTAATTTGTAATAATTCAAAAAAAAATTTGGAAAGTACCTTTAACTTGCCTTTTTGTTTTGTTTACAATACACATCAAATATGTACATGTCTTTAACTGATTTGTTTTTTAATATTTTATTTTATATACATAATAGTTATTCCATGCTAATTGCCAAGTAATAAAATTATTTCGTGAAAAGAAATAAAATTATATTACAATTATCACTTTACATGCAACGTGAATGGATATACATACATGGGGTTTTTGATTTAGAATGAATGAATGGAAAGGTTTCTGTCTAGAATCGATCCTTTCGTGAAAGTGATTAAATATGATAAAATATTCGAACAATATGGATTTAAATGACAAGCTATTCTGTTTGATAAGGACATTATCAAAGCTACTGAGAAACTTCCAGTACTTCCTCTTGCAACTTTTAACTCGAAAATCATCGTAGTTACAGAGAAATTAGAAAATCTTAACATCACAAATAAATAAATAATAATAACATAAATCGAAAAACATTATATGCCGCATTAAAAGGCTAGTGAATTTGGAAAATTTATAAAACTAAAATATATTTATTTATTTATTTTAAAAGTTTTTTCATATGTATATGGGTAATTCCATTTGTAACGGGTGTGACATTTTAACTCTTAAATATTGAAAAACTCGTGCAACAATTGCATTCTGATTATAGTTTTATTTTCTTAATATGCCTTCTGGTGAGAACAAACGACGGTTACGATAAAAAAGAAAACTTCAAATATTCTTAATCAGAATCGTCATTTTAGTAGCGTAACGGGTGTGACGCTGACGATTTCGAATTTCACGGATTTCCGTGTATTTCACTAAATATCCTAAAATTTTCATATGAACAATTCCTAAAATTATTTTTTAATATACTGTAGACACTTGAAGGAATCTTAGGAAAAAATTTTGTGAGGATTAATGCGATAATTTTTTCAGAATTAAATAAAAAGAAACGTAACGGGTGTGACAGTGTTACAAATTTCTATTAGTGAGTAGCAAAAAATTTGTTTTTAACATTATGTTTCATCTTATTATCATCAATAATTTAAAATTAATAGTGTTTGGGGTAAAATATTTATAAAAGAATATATACCCCTTTCATTTTACCTGGACTTTTGGTTGACCTGTCTTTGCAATGTCTTTATGACAGCAACTCTTGTTTCAAAAATATTTAATATAAACCAAAACGCTAATTTGGAATAGTAAATGTTCTTAAATAACTTTATTTAAAGTAATAATAATTGAAATAAAAAAAAATTTTTAATATAAAATGTTTTTAAAACGGACTCAAAAGTATAAAATAATTTTTCCTAGCCACATACACATTCTCAACCCCATACAGATAATCCTGAAAATTTGTGATTGCGAATTTTTAATAACTATAAAAATACTTGTATGTAAGATTAAAAACGAAAAACGTGGGGCGCTATTCTTTACACTTCCTAACTTGCGCTATTCTTTACACTTCTTACTATTAACTTGCACTACTCTTTACACTTCTTACTACATATTTTATCTTGCGCCCCATGTTTTTCGTTTTTAATCTTACAAGTATTTTTATAGTTATTAAAAATTCGCAATCACAAACTTTCAGGATTATCTGTATGGGGTTGAGAATGTGTATGTGGCTAGGAAAAATTATTTTATACTTTTGAGTCCGTTTTAAAAACATTTTATATTAAAAAATTTTTTTTATTTCAATTATTTTTTGCTTTTTAGTCTTATGTGAAATTTGTCAATCGATTTTATTGATATTATTTTACATTAAAAAACAATATAAGTAAAACTAAAAAAGTTTTTTTAATTTTAAAAAACAAATATATTTGTATATATGTGTTGGAAGTACCAAATTGACATCACAACTTATTGCTTTTAATCAATCATAACTAAGTTGTGATTAAAGTTACATGGAAATTATATTCTAATGAAATGTAGAGAAGATCCTTAGCTTTATTTTCACCGAATATATTAAATATCTATGAGCAACGTAAATCAAAGAAAAAACGTGATAAATATTAAGTAACATAAAACTGAGAATCAATTTTCCCTGAAATCTCCCAAATTACTACAAATATCAAATTACAATGTTCTACAAATACAAATTTGTAGATGTTTATTAAATAAACATTTTTCCCAAACATTGTTATATCATAAAATTAATAGAAATTAAGTTATTGAAGAAAAATGATAATTTTTTATTAAAATCACAATTATCTCTCTCATTTCTCATTTTAACAGCCACCTCTAAAAATGTAGTACCACTTTAAGAATTTTTTTATTCATTTGTTTATTTTTTCTTTCAAAAATATTATTCATAAACAAAAAAAAATTTTTCAAGTGGTACTACATTTTCAGAGGTGGCTGTTAAAAATGAGAAATGAAGCATACTAAAATATTTTTGACTTGAAAATCAGAGTTTGCTTAGATTAAATTTTAGTAAAGAAAAATTAATACTTTCTTTGTTTTAGACCAAATTTGAGGATCGAATATCATAAAAAGTAAAATCTTAAAACTTTCATTAGCGATGTAATATTGCATTGTCATGCAGGTCTGAGCTATGTTGAAAGTTTCAAGTCTCTATCTCATCAAAAAGTTGGTTAAAAATTAAAAATCAATTTCCAAATTTGTACCGAACAGACAGACAAGAAACCAAGCTAATAAAAACATTTTAAAAAGATTTGTACATGTACTTTATACTTATAAACTAATGTTGATACAATAAAAACACATTCACTAAAACTAAAAATTTAACACCCTGTAGCTTGACAGCTAATATCATCGTTTTCATAGAATACTTTTATTTTGTTTTTTATATCTATGTCGATACATTTCTTTTTCTGAGGCGACGTAAAGAGGGTTTTCGATGCTTTAGAAGGTAAAATTTCACGTATAACTTGTGTTATAACAGCAATTTTCCTTGTTAACCGCTCGCGTTTTGGTTTATAGGACCCTATTGTCGAAGTAGATGGTTCTAAAGCTGCAGATAAATCCAAAGCTGAAAACGATTCTGACAATTTCTTTTTTCTTTTTTTCCCTATGCTTTTTTGTCTTATCTGATCATTTCGTCGTTTGATAAACAATTTTTCTTCATTTAAATTGATTTTCGCGGTGTCTCTCCATTTTTTATCATGAATTTTTTCCTTTTCAAGGTGTGCCTTCCACTTTTCAGGATCGTTTTTCAACTTTTCTCTATACTTTTGCATTCTATTTGCAAACTCCATCTATGAAATTGTCAAATAAAAAATTTCTTATATTATTTAAAGTAGTACACATTTATATGTAAGTACAAAATATGTAACGGGTGTGACATACATATACTTACTTTGCTTGGTTACGAAATATAGTTAATAATAATAAATTTTAAAAAACACTTCGAGTATGGTACGTACTTTCTTCTATTTTTGACCAAGTGAAACAAATTCAGAATATGTTACTTTTTTCTAAAAATCAAATAAACACTATTTTCACGTAACGGGTGTGACACCAGTCTAACATTTTTTACAAATAATATTTTTTTATCAGTAGCTAGATATTTATAGAAAAAAATTTGCAGGATAAAAGATGAAATTATTAACTACCAAAACATATAATTTTTTTATAAAATTAAACATAATGAAACTTCAAAAAATAAATCAAATTATTAATACATATATTTGTTGAATATTGTATATAAAGACAGGTCAAACAAAAGTACAGGTAAAATGTAATGAGCTCAGGCAAAGTGAATTTTTTTTCTTAGTAGATAATAATTATGTAAAAGGTACTTTATATCCCTGATGTTTTACTTTTCAGATTCATTCATTTTAATTTTCAGGTTGAAAGTGGTCGTTTTGCTTGGAATTCCCCATATATTAATTATTATTTACATTATGTATATGAATATCTATGAAAAAAATATTCTTGTATTTTATTTTCACTTAAACATTCCTTAACCTTAATGTCTAACTTTACTGCGTTAAAAATATTTAAAATTTTTTTTGATTGTTTCAAAGCTTACCCAGAAGCTATGGTTGGATCTTATTGAACCATCTTTTTTAGTTTTGAAGATTACTATATTTTTAGTTATTTTTCATAGATATATGTAAACATAGGTTATCGAAAGAATTTTTCATTAACCCTAAGATTGTCTGATCGTATTAATATATATATACATTCGGACTTTGAGCCTTAATGAGCCTAGGACCTACGTATATATCCCAATTTTTAAAGTCCTATCTCAAAATCGATAAAACAAGGTATCCTTTTTTTCCAAAAACACAAAATTGGCTTTTCGTATACAAATGTATGTATACAATCTGTTGTCTCTTTCTTTAAGTACTTAAAATTTCCAATAGTATTATAATACCATGTCATAACAGCATAAGGAAGGCCTTCTGACTTTTCCAACTGGTATATGACCGAAAAATTACAGATGCATATGTATAAATTCACAACTGTAGGAGATTTGAATAACAATGTTTAAGTAGTAACTAAGAACAGTGAACGGCATGACATTCGGTGGCGCATTGGTAAGCGCACTATCCCAGCAAGATAGAGGACAGTGGTTCGATTTCCAGTCGATTCGAATGTCGTTTTTTCTGTTCTTAGCTACTACAATTTCAGAAGTGGGATAAAGAATCCAGCAATTCGGCATTTGAAAGATGTGTTGTCATACGGAAGCTTTCTGGTTATATGATGGATAGACATCTGGGGTAGATGTGTCATAGGGAAGCTTTCAGGTTATGATAGACATCTGGGGCAGATGTGCTGTCAGGTTGGCCTAACTTTAGGAAATTTGAATAACAATGTTTAAGTAGTAACTAAGAACATTGGCGCATTGGTAAGCGCACTATCCCGGCAAGATAGAGGACTGTGGTTCGATTCCCAGTCGAGTCGAATGTCGTTTTTTCTGTTCTTAGCTACTACACACCGTATGAGTTTTTAAACTTAAGAAAAATCATATGCTAAATAATTAGTCTGAAGCAAGCTTTAGAATCAGTATAACCATGCAAGACATTCGTTTGTGACGTGAATGAAATATTTGAAAATATTAATTTATTGATACGTAGAAAACAAAAAAGAAAACTTTGTTCGAAATTGAATAGACAAAGAAAAATAAACAGAAGAAAAAAGTAAACTAAAAGTAAGACTAAATCATATTTGATTTATCACATGACTTTTTTTATGACTAATGTAATTTGACTAAAGTCGTATGATAAATCATATAGTGTAAAGCCCCTTTTAGAATGATATACATTTGTATACGCACGGCCAAAATTTCACAATGTCGATCACGATCCTAGGGTTAAATGTTGTTTTTTACCGTGAACGAACACTACCGCAAATTTTTTTTTAAATTTATTTTGAAAGCTAATATTGTGTATAATGAAAAAAAAATTCCAATTCAATAGCGCCATCCTTTATCATGTAATTAAGAATCATAATTGTACTCAACATCCTGTATGTATTTAGTACATATGTACATTATAATTAATGTACAACTTCTTAACAAAAATGTTATTGAGAAACTTTATATTTTTTCCTTCAAAAATTAATAATAACTGGCTTTTCGGTTTTTTTAAAATTTGAGGAAAGTAAAGTGTTTCAGGGAATAATAAACTATAGCTTGTCCCAAAAGAGTTGATGTTTCGTATTGTACTACTTTGGCATGCGCAAAAGAAAAGATAATTACACACATGTGTTTTTGTTGTTGTGAATTCTAACAAACAGATTTCTTCTTTCGTATATGTATACACGAGAAGATCACTACGACATGTAAAACATGCGCAATGAACCTTCAACTGAAATAATTTCAGCTATACTAGTAATCATTTGTATGCTCTCAAAATTTTTTTTATTTATATATGTACATATGTGTAGTTTTATATTTTTATTATCAATATTTCAAATCGAAGTCGAAAATTTAAATTCATGGGTCGTGTTAATTTCAAAAAATCAATTTTTTGTTGCTGTATTAATCCTTGTTCGATAGAACATCCACATCAATCAATAATCCATTCTTTTCATCTTGTTTTTTTTTTATCACAACCACCACTTTTTTTTCCATTGGTCGTCAATATATCAAGATCATCTACCACACTGCCGCCGCCATGCACTTCAACTATAGCCAGATTTGCAAACACTTTTGAAAAAAAAGTAGAAATAGAGAAAAGTTAGTACATATGATTTAAGATATACTTTTATGTAAATTGAAACAATATTTTATATTTTATAAAATAAAATATAGTAAAATATATTTTACCTGCTAAAATAACAAGAATCCAAAAAACTGTAAATGTCTAAGACTGAATGTTTCTACAATTTTCTCCTTTTTATACTTGAAATTTTCAAATAAATGTCTAATACCAACTACCCTATCATTAAATCCAGTAGTTCATACACAACAAATAAAATTTGATTTTTATCAATAGTCGTATAAAATTATATTGATCATGAAAGTATGATAAAAGTTTATGACAAACCCAGCAATATTGTAATTATAACTCTATAACATAATGTACAGCAGTGACCAGTGAGCAAAAAAAAAAAAAACGGACGATCACACGTTTCTAACGTGTTGTCATTGATACCTGACAATTTATCAGCAAATAAAAACTTATTATAAAATAGTTATACTTGATTTATTAATTGAAGTCAGTACAGGCAAGATAGGCATACTTTTCTATTCTATTTTTTTTACATTGCGTTTGAATAAATCTGTCTCGTGTGTGGGGTGATCAGATCTCAATTTCAATCGAGGGAAATCTTTTAAATTAAATATTACCAAGGCAAAAAACTCATCGGGTACTATCTCCATAAGCACAATAATAATTCAATTAATAAATCAAGTATAGGTAAAAAAGGCTTTTGAAATTATTTTTAGCAATATTATTCTTACATACACGTACCTGTGTATTTGAAGAGGTAGTCGATTTTGGAATTTAAAATAAAACAAATATTTAAGAAATAATATTAACATTTTATCACTTTTATTGTGTTTTATTAAAATGAAGGTATATTTACATTTTGTCTGAATATTTTAAGTATAATTAGAAGAAAAAAAAATTACTTTAGTATTTCGTTGGTCCTCCTTTTGCTTCTATCGCAGCAGTGATCCTCTTTGGCATGGAGGATTTTCAATTATTTCTGTTGTTATGTTATCATACCAAAGTTTTGATATTTTATTTTGAAGATTTAGGTTTTTTGGTTTTTGCTTGCTCAATTTTATTTTAATTATTCTCCATAAGTTTTCTATTGGATTCAGGTTGGGGGTGTTTCCTGGTAATTTCAAGGTAACGAGTCCAATATTTTCCAAAAAAAATTTCACCTGTGATAAATAAATTTAATATTCGATTTAAAATTTTTTTAGACATAATGAAGAAGCCGAAAAAGTAAAAACTTACTATTTGTGCTCGATGACACGGTGGAGAGTCGTGTTGAAAAACAACTTTCGATGGTTATGAAAGGTGTTCCTCAAGTGACGGTAGAAAACTTTCTTCCAAAATAATCTGATAGCTTTTTGCGTTTACCCTTCCTTTTATGAGATGGAGCTTTCCAACCCCATAATATGAAAAACATCCCCAAATCATTTGACTAATAGTGTCGCGTATTGTAGACCTCGTGAATTCTTCTTTCAAATCCTTCTCCTTTTTTCTGATCCACCAAATTAAATTTACATTCATCTGACCAGATAATTGTTTTCCAATCCTCAACGTTCCAAGATATTATTTCGTCCTTTGGCTGTGCTTTCTTCATATTCGAGGTTAAGAACAGTTTTTTTCAGGCCTTTTTATCCATAAACCAGCTTTTCTTAACCTACGTCTTACTGTATGGGCACCATTGGCACCAATTAGAATATTATTTTGTTCCCTTGGATGTCTGAACAATTAAGCGGTCTTCTAAGGCTGAAATCTTTTTTGGTCTTCCTGAACCCGATTTTCTTTCAAGCCATCTTAGAACCCTAGAATGGCTACACTTCATTATCCTTCCAATTTCTCTAACCAATAATTTCTCCTTTTTGTTCCGTTGTTAATTTTCTAACCATTTTTCACTATTCCATTAATATTATATATATGAACAGTATAACTCTCTTTTCTATAAAGAAATGATTCTAAAACAAACGTCCTTGTTTTATTCATACTAAATGAGGAACAAGATCAAGGTAGTTATACGATTTTCTCCCATGAAAGTGGAAAAACCCGTCAAAAAAGAAGTGGTCTGTTTTTTACTGTATGCATGGTAGATGCATATGCTTGTTTATGAAATCATGTGTTTACAAAATAAATTTTTTTTATAAAATTGCAGATCAAAGAATATCATCAATGGACTATGAAACCTCATCTTAAATCTGTATTATTTTAAAATTAAATCTTTGGAAAACTATACTTTAAAATCATTTTATTAAAAAACAAATTTACTTTACTTCAAAAAGCGATATCTGAGCATTCCGTGGACCAAAAACCGGTTGACCTAATTATTTTTCAAAGTGTCCTTTGGAAAAGAAAAATTTCAATATGTACATGGGGTCCGAGAAAAGCTACAGGCGATTTTGTGTTGAAAGGTCTTGCACAAAACTCATAATATTAAACGCCCTCTAGCGGCAAAAATAGACATGATAGAAAATTTTACTAGTACAATTTTTTCATGAAATATTCCAGAGAATATCGTTGTACCAATTTTTGTACGTAGAAAACAAAACGCACTGTACAAATACATATTATTTATTTTCGTATTTATTTTCACGAAACCTTTCTTTCTGAAAAAGGTAGGTAGGTTTGTTCACTGTTATTATACTACCATATACCCTGATTCAAAAGAGTTGAGGAATCGTATTATACTAGAAAACTAATGCGCAGGAGACAATATACTTACACATATGCATTTTTCTTGTTGTAAATTCTAAGAAAGAGGTTTCTTCTTTAGTATATGTATACACAAGAAGATCACTACGCCATGTAAGACATGCGCGAAAATACATCAACTTTTTTGATTTTACTTATAAAATTTTATAGGAAGTTTATAATATTAGAATTTAAATTTTATACTATAGCATAGTACTTAGATCGACCTGAATTCAGTTTCTTATTTTTACTATTTATTTCTACACGGAAAAATTTTGTGTATATAGTGACGTAGAAATATTTGGAGAAACGTAAATTAAACGACATTTTTGTTTAAATTTAAATTTAAAAATTAAAAAAGCATCCATAAAAAATGAAGCAGGTGTTGTTTTTAAATTGTTGTTGACAACAACTGTCAAATTTACCACATCGCTTGAACGGAATAAATGTCTGTACATTTATTTTGTTTCAATGGTTGCGGAAAAGTAGTGGAGAGTGATCGTCAGCGCCACCTCTTGAAAAGTTTTAGAAATTTTAGCAAAGACAATTTAAACTTATTTTCCGTCTCGAACTCGGTACTGCAAAATAAAAAGGGAACGGAATATTTTCTTGACGGAATTCAGTCACCTTTTTTACATGTATTTTGAATAGGAAACTGAATTCAGGTCGATCTGAGTACTATGCTTATCTCGGTAAAAATAAAGTGGTTGAATGGAAACTTCATGGTAACTGACACAAAAAAAACAATGAATAATTCAAAGCGCATAAAATGTCATTATACTATTTTCAAAATCGCATACATCGGCGCACAACCAAAAATTGAAAATGTAGTTAAGGCGATCCCATTGAATGTTTTTTTTTATTGGCCGTAAACGAAGTAGTTGCTTTTAAGCATTTCTTTCAGCGGTAATTCAATCAAAAAATAAACATGTGAGTTCATTCGATAAGTAAGCAAAACTGTTTCGAATTTATTGAACAATTACATATTTCAATAAAAAAAATAAAATAATCAGCTGAAGTGCTCTATGAAGAAAAAACAACATTTTTTGCATCAATATTTAGGTATCTGTTGGAAAATTTAAAACTAAAAGCCGGCATCTGCTGTTTATATTTGGTATAAGTTCTAATAAATCATGAGCAAAATTGTATGAGTATTAAATAAAAACTTAAGAGTCAAGATTAAAGAATTATTAAAAAAAAAATATTAACAAAATTTCAAAATTCATATGTTGTATGAGTTTAAAATAATAATTTATTTTTATTTTTAGTTGATACAATTACAAATTTGGAATTTGAATTTTCAAGGAAACATTTTTAAGAAAGTAGTTAGTAGAGAATCTCATTAAAAATTATTACAGCTTTATATAACGGTCTTGTAGCAAGCATTCAACGATAGGATATATGTAGTATTATCATATGTATATGTACAACTTCTTAAGCCTTTTTAAACCTATACAAATTTGAAGTCATACAATTAATTCTTTTTTCTATAGAGCAATACATAGTTTGTCTCAACTCAAATCTTTGTATCAAAATCAAGGTAAATATGAAACAAAAATGTTATTTAGAAACTTTATATTTTTTCCTTCAAAAATTAATAATAACTTTGGCTTTTCGATTTTTTAAAAATTTGAGGAAAGTAAAGTAAAGTGCTTCGGGGAATAATAAACTACAAGTAATCATTTGTATGCTCTCAAAATTTTTTTTATTTATATATGTACATATGTGTAGTTTTATATTTTTATTTTCATTATTTCAAATCGAAGTCAAAAATTAAAATTCATAGGTCGTGTTAATTTCAAAAGACCAATTTGTTGTTCTTGTTGTTGTTGTTGTCATCCTTGTTAATGCTTAGTCTTGTTTTTTATCTGGGCATTTAGATTTGTCTTTTTCTGTCTTACCTTTGCCTTTTTTCTTTTTATCACCCTTATCTTTTTTACAATCCTTTCCTTTTCCACCATCATTTCCTTTTCCACCACCCTTTCCTTTTCCACCATCCTTTCCTTTTCCACCATCCTTTCCTTTTCCACCATCCTTTCCTTTTCCATCATCCTTTCTTTTTCCACCATCCTTTCCTTTTTTACAATCCTTTCTTTCTACACCATCCTCTCCTTCTTCACCCTCCTTTTCTTCTTCACCATCGTCTCCTCCTTCACCATCTGGTTTTTTTGCATCACAACCACCACTCTTTTTTTTTTCTTTTCCATTGGCCCCCAATACTTTAGCCTTTGCTAAAGTACGATGTTGTCCTATCAAACCGTCCGCTAAATTGCCGCCGCCATGCACTTCAACTATAGCCAGATTTGCAAATACTTTTAAAAAAAAAGTAGAAATAGAGAAAAGTTAGTACATATGATTTAAGATATACTTTTATGTAAATTGAAACAATATTTTATATTTATATATTTATATTTTACCTGCTAAAATAACGAAAATCCAAAAAACTGTAAGTTTCATTTTGATAGAATAGTTGAATGTGTGAGACTGAATGTTCCTACAATTTTCTCCTTTTTATACTTGAAATTTTCAAATAATGTCTAATACCAAATACCCTATCATTAAATCCAGTAGTTCATGCACAACAAATAAAATTTGATTTTTATCAATAGTCGTATAAAATTATATTGATCATGAAAGTATGATAAAAGTTTATGACAAACCCAGCAATATTGTAATTAAAACGCACATATAATAATGTATGTATGTAGATATGTTTTTTTATGAAATCATGTGTTTACAAAATAAATTTTTTTTATAAAATTGCAGATCAAAGAATATCATCAATGGACTATGAAACCTCATCTTTAATTAGTATTATTTTAAAATTAAATCTTTGGAAAAATATACATACTTTAAAATCATTTTTATATTAAAAACCCAATTTAAACAAAAAAAAAACGATTTTCGTTTTATAAGGAAATATTCAAAAATGGGTGAACGTGAAAATTGTGCACTAAATTGTACTCAAAATGTTGTTGTTAGTGCAATAACAATTTGTAATGGTACAAGTGGATCAGTTTCAGTAACTGGAACAAATCCAATGTCACAAACTTCATTACATCATCCTACAGCACCATCATCTTCAGTATTATCATATACTAGTTGTGCAGCAGTCAATTTAAGTAACGGTCTAATTAATGCCTCTGCTACAGGATCTATAATGCAAACACAAAGTAGTATTATCCGAACATCAGCAAATGGTTGTATTGGTGGTACAAGCGGTAATGGTTGTGTACCAATTTCACCACACAATGGTACTGGTGTTTGTGGATCTAGTGGAAACAGTGGTAATTCACCATCATCTACTATTAAAAGTAAAGGTCCTATTCGTGTTGGATTTTATGATATTGAAAGAACAATAGGAAAAGGAAATTTTGCTGTTGTTAAATTAGCAAAGCATAGAATTACTAAAAATGAGGTAAGTGTTTTTATTTCTCTAGTTAAATTTTTAAATATTATGTGTCTATTTTATAGCTATGTGAAATTTTTTGAAAATGTTATTAACTCTTAAATTTCACAAATTTTTTATCATACATTCATTAATATCATTTTTTCCATGAATAATAAAATTCATTCGGCTCAGTGGTTGAAGTTAAATTATAATGACCGCTTAAAGAAATCTGTAATTTAACTCTCTCTCTAAAATATTTTATGCTATCGAAAAGTCTAAAATTTGTAAGCCTTTTTTTAAACCTAGATGTTCGAATAAAGTTGTGGCCAATTAAATACATATGTATGTATGTCGAAACACTGGTAAAAAAAATTGATGTACATAATGGTTTTTTTAACTTTTAAAGTATTCAGACCCTTTTGAAGTAGTATGTTGCTCGGTCTGAAAATTGAAATAAAAATTTCACTTGTAATGTAGATGGCGACAGTGATCATTTGTAGATTTTTCTTTCTTTTTTTTCACCCACCTGGAATTAGAATTTCAATTTTACGGTGGATGAAAATTAACATTTATCATGTTGCATCATTTTTTTTTTAGTGGATAAATTTATATGTTACCAAGCAGCAATGCAGCATATTAGACTTTAATTATTAATTTATATATTTAATGTTATTTCAATTAATATAAATATAATTAATTAATTTTACAAAAAATTTGAAAAGGATCAGAATACTTTAAAGGTTGAAAAAGTTCATATGATTTTTCTATCAAGATGTTTTTATTTAGTTGGCAGTGTATGTAAACATTTTGACAAATTTTTTACTTCTAACTAGACCTTATAAAATCATTCTTCAAATTCAAATTAAGTAGGTATTAAACAAATTTTTCTGAATGATGAAAATATCTTTTGGATAGCTTAACTCACCCACCACCCAATATAAATATTTTATATTTACAATATACAATGTACATAAATACAATATAATTTAGTACATACCTATATATTTTAGTATGGGCCTTACTAATAAAAAGTACCTATACTATTTTTACTTTGGAAGTCAGTACAGGCAAGATAGGCATACTTTTCTATATTCTTTTACATTAGGCTTGAATAATCTGTCTCGTGTGTAGGGTGATCAGATCTCAATTTCAATCGAGGAAAATCTTTTAAATTAAATATTACCAAGGGCAACAAACTCGTCGGGTACTGCCTCCATAAGCACAATACTGACTTCCAAAAATAAAAGTAGTATAATTCCGAATTTATTTTAGTTATAACTAATGGCTAGTTCCACAGTCGAAGCTTAAGCTAAGTTCAAGTTGAACATTTACTTAAATTTTATTTCGTTTCTTAGTCAATTTATATTTGCAGCTTAACTATCTTCAGTTAAACCTGTCATTGTGAATAAGTTTATGTTGGAACCTATAAAACTTGTAGATGTCATTGTAGCCGCTGGTTTGCAGTGACAATTGTTTTGACATTTTAACACTTTTTTTTTTATAAATTTTAATTTATAATAAATTTAGGGACAAAACAGATAGGTAGTAGATGGCAGTTGTTTTATTTTTTTTTTTTTGACTTTTTTTTAAACCTTAAATAGAGTTAAAGCTCCCAATTCGTACGGCTTAAGTTAAACTCAGTTTAACACTTCACTGGAAGAAAGTGCTTAAACTTAGTTTAAGATTTAAACTTTGCTTAAGCTTCGACTGTGGAACTGGCCATAAGAGAATTTAGAACTGGAATTAACTTTCGTACTAATAACAATTTTTGTAAAAGCTCTTGCTAAACCAAGTTGCTTTTTTCGAAGCTTTTTACTTTTGACATTCCCAATGTTGATTGTTTGGTTATTTTGCGATTTTGTTTATGTAGTGAAAATAAGGTTTTGCTTTTTTAGCAACGACTTAGTAGTGACATTTCTACAATTAAAATTTAATATCGATACTAACAGTCATATTCACCAACAGGTAATATGTCGGTAATAATATTATGACGGTCATAACCTATACTTTATTTAACAATTAAAGTCAGTACAGGCAAGATAGGCATACTTTTCTATACTCTTTTACATTTCGTTTGTATAAATCTGTCTCGTATGTGGGGTGATCAGATCTCAATTTCAATCGAGGAGAATCTTTTAAATTAAATATTACCAAGGGCAACAATCTCATCGGGTACTGCCTCGATAAGCACAACACTGACTTTAATTGTTAAATAAAGTATAGTCATAACTTGATTATGACGGTAATAAAATAGTATGGTGAATAGACTTATGACTGTCATAAGTTATGACATGATGGTGAATATGGCTGTAAGGAAAGAAACGGATTATTGTTACAAAAAATATTTTAGTTATGGTTAAGTTTTTGCTAAGCTCTTAGTAATGGTTTATTAGTTAGGCCCCATGTGTGTATATACAATAAAGTATAATCTAATTTTGGTAAATTAAAAAAAAAATAATTACAAATTAATGACGTTAAAACCAGTGTTGGCAAAACATTTTAGTTATTTTTTCATCTTGATTATCATATTATGATATATGTATATGTACAGTCATACATACATATGCATATTATATTTATGTTAATTAAGTGGCTCTAAATTTTTTAAAGTCGACACTTAAGTATAGGATAAGTTAATTGAGTAATAACACTCAAGTATAGGTACATAGCTATAACCACAAGACAATTAATAACAGATACACAATTTCATATAAGCAAATTGTTGTACATTTGCTTGGCTATTGAAAATCTGATAGCCAAGTAAAAGCTTTTGTGTTTTGTTACTTGCCGTTCTTGTTCACCTAAAAGTTTGAAAATTCAAAATTTATATGATTTCACCACAGAACAAAGAATTACTTGGCTTATGATTCACCACTACTCGTGTTTCAGGCTGAAATTTTTTTCATGTACCACATATGTATGTATGTATGGATGTTTATTTAATATTTAGTTTTTGTTGTTGGTCATTCATAAATAAGTTATTTAATTTTTTTTTGTGAAGCAACTATACCTAGACCCAAGGTAAATAGAATACAATAGGTATGATTGAGCCAGTATGAAACGAAACTTCTCTCTCTTTGTCAGCAGTTTTTATACGTCACTCAGTGAAATTATTTAATAGGCTATATGTGTTTATGGTTAATGGTAGTGCGAGTACTTTGTTTTTGTTATACAATATTATTTTTCTCTAAATATAAATTTTAAAAATAATAATATATAATGGTTAATTGTGCAGTAGAAAGTTGTAAAAATTACACTAATAAAAAAAAAAAACAATAAAAGTGAAATATTTTAATTTTCCAAATGAAAACTGGCATGTAAATAGAAAAATAAATAGAAAATATAAAAAAATTTCAACATAATATATTAAAATATGTATTTTTACTGTTAAATTGAATTCCTTAAATTAAATTTATGACCATAATACCATGTACTTTTCTATATACCATGACTTAAAAATTTCACTGAGTGACGTCACATATTGAGAAAAGAGAGTATACTGGCTCAATCATACCTATTGTATTCTATTTACCTTGACCTAGACCTACGTAATGTTGAAAATATATCGTCGGCCTAGTGCTTATTTGTTCAATAGATAATGCATCAAGTTTTGAGAAAAACGAAATTTTAGTTTGAAACAGTAAAATTCCTTACAAAATAAAAAATAACAGAAATTATTTTTTGGGAAAAACAATAGGTTAGCTTCATCCTAGTTCGTTTTTTTAAATTTTAATTTCCGTTTTTCTAAAAGTTATTCATTAATATATAGAGAGATATACGTTTGGATATTGAACAAACTTCTATGAGCAACAAATACTTTTTTTAGTAGTGGGATATAGAACAAAATTGAATTGAATTAACACCATTCTTATAAAAAAAAAGTCGCAATAAAAAAAAAGATAACAAAAACTAAAATAATAGATATTGAATAAATAAGCACTAGGCCAACGATATGTTCTTTTTTTCTACTTAATTAATGTTTGAATTTGTAAAATGTAAATCTATGATAATTCGAGGTTTTTTTTACCGTGTTGCACTTTATCTCAAAAAGTATGAGAAATACAAGAATTACGGTTTTTGGTCCACGGGATGCTGACATGATAATAAATTAATTTATACAATTTTTATTTTAAAGTATTTTTATTATGCTTATTATGTAGATTATTTATAGTATTTTTATTGTTTGAATAAATCTGTCTCGTGTGTGTGTGTGTGGGGGGGGGGGGGGGGGGGGTGATCAGATCTCAATTTCAAACGAGGGAAAGCAGGTAATTGTGGGGAATTTGGAAAATTTTATAATATATGTTCATTTCCACACCACCTTGCGGTAGAACAAATGGCGCGTGTCATCTGCTATATTTATTATAAAGCAGAATTTTCAATTCAATGTTTAATTTATAATTAATAGAATTTTAATCAAAGTTCATTCAAGATTACATAAGGGCACAAATTCAATGTAAAAACAAATTCACAAATTCAAAGTAATTTTTAAATATTTAATTTACAGATCACTTGAAAATAATTTTCCGAATAACAACAAATAGCACTTGATCAAAAGCAGCAAACTAAAGTGTACTTCACACTTAACGACTTATCTTATGATTTATCATTTGTTTTTGTAACAACAACAAATTACATTAGTCAAATAATAAATCATAAGATAGATCGTCAAGTATGAAGTACACTTAAATAAACATGCATATATGTAGGTAGTCGATTCTCTGTAAAATGAAACCAAAATATTCGCATTCTTCAGAAAAGGTTTTGAAAGGAATAACTAAATATAAAAAATTTTGTTTTTTATAGGCAGCTGACCTGTTATCGGCTTTGATTTTTAGTATATTATTACAAGTACATTTTAATTTTTGATTTTAATTTCTTCATAATGTCTTCTGCGTTACCTGCGATTTTTCTTCCGCGTTACCTGGAATTTCCTCATAAATTTTGATTGTTTATTGTAAAAGATCAATTATATAGATTTTCTATTGAGTACTTTTTTAAAGGACATGAGTTACAATAAAACTATATAAGTGATAGTTCTTAAATACTTAACATTTCACAGAATTCTTAAAGGAAATATTAAACATGTATTATAAGGTTGTGTGTGATTTTTCTGCGTTACCACATTTTTTTTTGATAAATTTAAGACGTAAGGTCAAATAAATAGGAATATGCTATGTAGTTTTATCCAACAATTTTTCAATAAAATTTCTCATAAAAATGTCTTCTATGTTACTAGAGAATCAACCATATGCATAATGATGTAACTGTAAAATTTAAATACACACAAAACGACATGAACATGAACAAATAAGCACTAGGCCGACGATATATTTTCAACATTACGTAGGTCTAGGTATAGTTGCTTCACAAAAAAAAATTAAATAACTTATTTATGAATGACCAACAACAAAAACTAAATATTAAATAAACATCCATACATACATACATATGTGGTACATGAAAAAAATTTCAGCCTGAAACACGAGTAGTGGTGAATCATAAGCCAAGTAATTCTTTGTTCTGTGGTGAAATCATATAAATTTTGAATTTTCAAACTTTTAGGTGAACAAGAACGGCAAGTAACAAAACACAAAAGCTTTTACTTGGCTATCAGATTTTCAATAGCCAAGCAAATGTACAACAATTTGCTTATATGAAATTGTGTATCTGTTATTAATTGTCTTGTGCTATAACTTTATTTTGAAAACGATTTATAGTGAGCCTTACCGGTTCGCAATCCACTTGAAACTTTAGGTGAATGTATGACAAGAAATATCGTTATACGAAACCTCAAATTAATTTGTGAAGCAGTCAAGTTTTACCTAGGACTGTAGTGCAGTGATGATTATGGGACATGTAGAAACACTAAAGATAAAGGAAGGTTAGCAAATATATACTTATGTAAGTTTTTAGAAAATAAATTTGTGGGTTTTAAAAAGTGGAAAATAATTTATTTGTTATTTCTAAAGTCATTAGTAAAGTAAATTGATTTTTGTTTTGATAGTGGAAATTTCAAGGAATATGCTAAAAATTAAACCTCCTACTTAGCTTCTACTATATATAGTAATTTTTTATAATTTTTTTTTTTTTTTTGAGTTGACATTTGTGTTTTCTCGCATATTTTTATGTAATATCAGTGATATGTCTACGTAATATGAATTATACTTTATAATATTTGATAAATATTATATTTTTTAATCCTAACTAAGTAATTTACTTATATAGTAAAATATTAACTGGACACTGTAAAGTGGTAGTGGGCGTACATGCTTCAGACTGTGTGTAAGAGGGGTCGCAGTAGAAGGGAAAAAAGTTAATTTTTCGAAAAATTGCGATTTTGGCCATTTTACTCTATAACTTTTGCCCTAGTTAACAAATTTTTTCCGTTAAAACTTTGTTTAGAAGAGAACCCTCCAAGGAATATCCTGGCCACAACTCAACTTCCTACTGCTCTGGGAACATATTTTTTCAAGGGCACGCAAAGGTCTATAAAAATTTCCTTAACATAGATGGAAGGAGTATTTTCTTTGGTGCCTTGTAGCTCGCTCCCTGTTGCAGGGATCTTTTTTGTTCGAAAGAAAAATTTATAGGAAATGACAAGAAGAACGCCCTGCAAAAGTTTCAAGTTATTCGGATCACGAAATCCAGAGATATTCAAGTTTTATATCTGATTTTTGAAGAAAACGTGCTAACATACTAACATAATGTTTAATTTTACTACCTCCCATAATATGTTGAAAAATTTTTGAAGACCATTCGTGCCTTTAAAAAATATGTTCCCGGACTAGTAGGAAGTTGAAATTTGGGCAGTATATTCCTTGAAAGGTTCTCTTCCACACAAACGAAACGAATGAAGAAAAATGGTTAACTAGGGCAAAAGGTAGAGGGTAAAGTGCACAAAACCTTCATTTTTTGAAAAATAAAAAAATTTCACATTGAAATCGGCACGGGTAAATGATATTAAATTTACCTGTTTTTTTGGTATTTCTACTTTAAATTGAAGAACGAAAAAAATTAGGGGGTAGGACACTGAGAATCTGAAACTTTACAAAATAAAGGACAGTCTAATATTACATACATATGTACATACTTACATATTTTTTTATAATTTTCATTTTTGATTAAAAAAAATTATGATTAAAAAATAGAAACGATGTTCAATTACAAAAATAAACATATGAAAAAATTTTTTTGTTTTTTGTTTCTTCAGAATAAAAAATATATTATACACATGTATGTATGTGTAATATGTATCTCTTCTCTTGATTGATTTATATTATTTCCTAATAATTTTGACACATATTTTTGGAAAGAAAAAACAAACATTTTTTAAAAATTATTTTAATTTTGACTTTAACACTTGAGTCAATTTAAAGCACATTATCGTTAAAAATCGGTTTTAAAATTCAAATATCTATGGATCTTGATGTGATACGAATAATTTAAAATTTCTGCACGGCGTTCTTCTCGTAGTTCTCGCAAAAGGAAGCGAGTTACAGGGCTTTAAAGAAAAGAAAAAAAAAAAATAAGCTTAAAGGTTGAAAAAACTTTTATAACATATGTATATATTTGTACTTTTTAAAAATTGATTATAAAGCCTCTGTAACTACGATGTTATTCAAGTAAAGAGTTGTTCGACGACGTTTCGGAAGTTTCTCAGTAACTTTCTCCGTTCTTTAAATTCATATTTTTCGAATATTTCATCATATTTAATTATTTTCAAGAAAGGGATCGATTCTAGACAGGAAGCATTCTATTCACTCATCCCAAATCCGAAAACCCCATGTAAATCCGTTCACGTTTACTACCCTAAAACTCTTTCCAAAATTTCAATTACGTCACGAGGAACACTCTTACCCACAAAGGAATAAAGTAAGTGGATAAAAAGTATATAATAAAGAAAAATGACGTTTTTGTACATTTTACCATATAACTTCTATCTACCCTAGTCAGCTGATTTCTACCTTTCAAAGTTTGTTTGATAGAGAAACGTTGAAGGAATATTCTGGTCGAAGATTTTAATTAAAATTCGGGAAATTATGTAGATAATATTTTATTTCGTCTATTGGTAAAATATTTGTTTCGGGATTAATAAGGGAGTAATAAAAGTGTACCTATGTAAAAAAATGTAAATGGCATTTTTGTTTAAAAATTCGAAGGATTTTTCACTATAAATGTGATATATATGAACATAAATAAAACAAACCAAAAATATATTTGAATAAAACTTTTATATTTTTTGCGAATATAAAAATAAAATTAATGTAGTTTCAGTCAAATTGCATTTTTTTTCATATACATTGCAATATTCAAAAGTAGAAAAAAAATATTTTACCAATTTGTGATACAATTATTCAACATGTGATTATTATTCCATCTGCTCGGCTGGTACATTTTTTTTTGAATAAATTTTAAGGCAGACGAACAAAAACAATCATTTGCTTTTGTCAAGAACTATTTTAAAATGTTTTTATTAGCTTGGTTTCTTGTCTGTCTGTTCGGTACAAATTTGGAAATTGATTTTTAATTTTTAACCAACTTTTTGATGAGATAGAGACTTGAAACTTTCAACATAGCTCAGACCTGCATGACAATGCAATATTACATCGCTAATGAAAGTTTTAAGATTTTACTTTTTATGATATTCGATCCTCAAATTTGGTCTAAAACAAAGAAAGTATTAATTTTTCTTTACTAAAATTTAATCTAAGCAAACTCTGATTTTCAAGTCAAAAATATTTTAGTATGCTTCATTTCTCATTTTTAACAGCCACCTCTGAAAATGTAGTACCACTTGAAAAATTTTTTTTTGTTTATGAATAATATTTTTGAAAGAAAAAATAAACAAATGAATAAAAAAATTCTTAAAGTGGTACTACATTTTTAGAGGTGGCTGTTAAAATGAGAAATGAGAGAGATAATTGTGATTTTAATAAAAAATTATCATTTTTCTTCAATAACTTAATTTCTATTAATTTTATGATATAACAATGTTTGGGAAAAATGTTTATTTAATAAACATCTACAAATTTGTATTTGTAGAACATTGTAATTTGATATTTGTAGTAATTTGGGAGATTTCAGGGAAAATTGATTCTCAGTTTTATGTTACTTAATATTTATCACGTTTTTTCTTTGATTTACGTTGCTCATAGATATTTAATATATTCGGTGAAAATAAAGCTAAGGATCTTCTCTACATTTCATTAGAATATAATTTCCATGTAACTTTAATCACAACTTAGTTATGATTGATTAAAAGCAATAAGTTGTGATGTCAATTTGGTACTTCCAACACATATATACAAATATATTTGTTTTTTAAAATTAAAAAAACTTTTTTAGTTTTACTTATATTGTTTGTTAATGTAAAATAATATCAATAAAATCGATTGACAAATTTCACATAAGACTAAAAAGCAAAAAATAATTGAAATAAAAAAAATTTTTTAATATAAAATGTTTTTAAAACGGACTCAAAAGTATAAAATAATTTTTCCTAGCCACATACACATTCTCAACCCCATACAGATAATCCTGAAAATTTGTGATTGCGAATTTTTAATAACTATAAAAATACTTGTAAGATTAAAAACGAAAAACGTGGGGCGCTATTCTTTACACTTCCTAACTTGCGCTATTCTTTACACTTCTTACTATTAACTTGCACTACTCTTTACACTTTTTACTATTTTATCTTGCGCCCCATGTTTTTCGTTTTTAATCTTACAAGTATTTTTATAGTTATTAAAAATTCGCAATCACAAATTTTCAGGATTATCTGTATGGGGTTGAGAATGTGTATGTGGCTAGGAAAAATTATTTTATACTTTTGAGTCCGTTTTAAAAACATTTTATATTAAAAATTTTTTTTTATTTCAATTATTATTGTTGGTGTTCGTTGGTACATATTTGTTTCAAGAATCAAGACAAACTTAATAAAAGTTTATTTTCAAGAATTCACATAGTTTCTTATATAGGTACATATTTTGGGGTTCTTTTTAAAATTTAAAAAAAAATTTTAAAAATCACATACAAACATGGTCGAAGGGAAACCGGATCGGATGTGTGTTGGATCGACCTTTTCCGCGGAATTTTCATGTTAAACTTGCTCTTATTCAAAATTAAATTTCACCCTCTAGTGCGCGATTTTTTGTTTTTATTCAAAAAAATTGTAAAACGTTAGTAAATCTATATCAGAAAACCTTTTGTTCTGACGTTTTTCATCCAAATTGTTAGTTCATCGGTTATTTTTAAAAACGGCTATGATTCATATATGAATCACTGCGGATACAGAATGGTTATAATGTAAATAAAGAAATGCTGTATTTGAAAATATATATATTTTATTATATTACTATAGAGAAAAAAACAGAAGATAAAGCAACAAAAATATTCATTTTAAAAAATACTAAAACTATACTATTTTTACTTTTGGAAGTCAGTACAGGCAAGATAGGCATACTGTTCTATATTCTTTTACATTGCGTTTGAATAAATCTGTCTCGTGTGTGGGGTGGGGTGATCAGATCTCAATTTCAATCGAGGGAAATCTTTTAAATTAAATATTACCAAGGCAAAAAACTCATCGGGTACTATCTCTAAGTTTATTTTCTTATCTACTTTGTTTGTACATTTTTTGGTTGCTGCTGGCTTAAACTTTATTTCAGCTGTTACTAACTGATGGTCACTATCGATGTCTGCACCTCTTCTGGTTCTCACATCTCTGAGTGTTGTCTTAAATTTTCGACTTATGCAAATGTGGTCGATTTGATTACGAGTTCTACCATTTGATGAGGTCCATGTATACTTATGTATATCTTTATGTTTGAAAATTGTGCCTCCGATTACCAATTCTTGGTTTTGACATAGCCCTATGAATCTTTCACCATTTTCATTTTTTTCTCCTAATCCATGTCTACCCATAATTCTTTGTGCATTTGTGTTATCGTTACCCACTTTTGCATTCATATCGCCCATTAATATCGTTATGTCTCCTCTTTTGGTCTTAATTAGTGTTTGTGTTAAAATCTCATAGAATTCATCTTTTTCTTCTGTTGTTGCATTTTCTGTTGGCGCGTAGCATTGGATGCATGTAATATTCCTTAGCCTTCCTCGTAATCTTACTGTAATAATTCTATCTGATATCGGCTGCCAATTTTTTATGCAGTTTTTCCAGTTTTTTGCTATTATGATGCCAACTCCGCCTCTTGCCTGATTATTGCCAGAAAACATGACGATATTTCCATCTGATGTATTGATTGAGCCAGATTGTTGCCATCTCATTTCGCTGATGCCCATTACTGCGATGTTATACCTCAACATTTCTTTTTCTAATTGTGCTAGACGTGTGTTTTCCCTTAAGGTTCTTACAGTCCATTGGCCTAATCTTATGTAGCATAGTCTTCATTGGTATTTTCCATCCTAGTCCGAGGCATGTGTTGGTTTCTTTAATCGAGTTGTTGTTATTTTCAATCTAATAGGAGATTAGCCTATTGCGATTTATATCCTTAGCTTGCTCCTGCGCCCTCTGTTGGTGATATTGCTAGGGAGTAATATCACACTTCCGGTTTGTGTCTATGATACCAGTTTTCTGCAGGATGTAGCGCCATCTTGTTGTTGGTAGATGTGGTTGCTGTTTTCTTATTGGCTTATGGTGTTATTGTTGTTGTTATGAAAGGAGGAGATTAGGACTTCTCTATGTATATATATACATTCATACATAGAGAATGGGATTAGAAAGTATAGAAAAACAAATATTGAGGAAAAAAGTGCTGGACCACGACTATGCCGGGAATCGAACCCGGGACCTGTGGGGTGATGGACGACTAACCTCTCGGCCACCCAGGCCTCTGATTTGCGCTTTTAGATGCACATATTTTTTCATCAACTGGTAGTGATTCCTCTATATGTAGTTACTGTTTTAAACATTTTGTGAGATTAAAGGAATCCCAATCGTTATATCCCAAAACATTCTCATGTCTGGATAGTTTACTACAGAGGACAGAATCATTATGCCAATATATTTGTATAAATCTGTGGTTGTCACTGTAAATGGGTTATTTATGCATTTTTGAGTTGCATACAAATTTTTCTCTGTAACAATGTGTATCTTCAAAAATGAATCGTTGCTTTGTTGATGCGATGCTGATGCTTGTCACAAATTCAAAAATTAAACGCAACTTTTATGATGCGTTGTCACATATTCAAAAAAGCATCGCATCAAATCAAGTATTCGAAATTCCTTGTAATATTCAGCTGTCATGCAATAGCGTTGAAAACTTTGCGTTGTCATAGCAACAAGTAGTGTTTACGCATCACGAACAGAAGAACATTAGCATCACCAAAGCAGCGATTCATTTTTGAAGATACACAATTTTTTCAAAATGTTTGTCATTAAAGAAATATTTAAAAAATTGGTATGGTGTGCACATGTTGATTATGGTCTCATTGCATTGAATGCAGTTTGTCCAAGAAATCGAAGACAGTCCTCTGGAATGTGTAAACTCTTTTTTTTTTTTACAAATAATATTTCTACAATAGTTTGAAATCGATTCAGTCAAATTTGAATTATTTTCGACATTCATATTTTCATTATTTGGAGGAATATTTTCCATCTAATAGATTCCATAATGAATTTTTCAGTTTTTTCATCAGATAATCCTTTTTTTCTTGCCATTTTTATATTGACTGAAATTATATATAATACATATTTGATTAATTGTTCGTATAAGGTACATTGCTTGAAACATAAACTATCCGATACTTCTCGGTTATATTCTTAAATGTCTAAAGAAAGAATTATATGAATTTTAAAGTAAATTATATTTAAATCACAGTATTTTGTGCAAACTATAGTTGTGTTATAGTCAAAATAATATGAGTTGAAGTTTTCTCGCGCATGTTTTACATGGCGTAGTGATCTTATTGTGTATACATATACGAAAGAAGAAACCTGTTTATTAGAATTTACAACAACAAAAACGCATGTGTGTAAGTATCTTTTCTTCTGCGCATGCTAACGTAGTACAATACGAAACTTCAACTCTTTTGGGACAAGCTATACTACTGCGATTTAAATATAAAGGACAAGTAACGGATATTTCATGTTACCAGCCTGCGTTACACGCAATGTACCATATATGAATCATACACATAATCACGAATATTTTAATTTATATATAAAATATTAAAGAACTGAAAAAATGAAATTATTCTACAACTATCTTTTAATTACATAAATATTTTTAACTTACCCAAATTTCCTTTTAAATCACTTAATCTAACTTTAAAACTCCACTAAACCAGATAAGCACTCACTACTTGAAGACCAAACTTTCAACTGACAAAACATACACATGTTTGCATTGCAACTCAATGAAAGCAATTTTATATAGAAAGTGAATGATTCAAATTTGAACTAAAACCATAAAAATGAGAAAAGTATATTCAATACAAAAGGATAGCGAGAAATTCATAATGATTCATATATGAATCACGGCGCACTAGAGATATTTAATACAGTCTAAGAGAGATGACACACTGAACATCTCTCTAAAAGTAAAGTGTTCGTGCTCAAAAATGGCTTTGGTTTTGCATTGAACAGAATGAAATAAGATTAGAGCAATATAATATGTACATAGTTTTACGTTACGTTAAAGCATTGTTTGTAAAAGGAGTAAAAATAGGTGTAAAGAAAAAAAAATAATTTCTTTTACTACTCTACAGTAATTTACACTTCTTACTATTAACTTGCACTACTCTTTACACTTCTTACTATTTTATCTTGCGCCCCATGTTTTTCGTTTTTAATCTTACAAGTATTTTTATAGTTATTAAAAATTCGCAATCACAAATTTTCAGGATTATCTGTATGGGGTTGAGAATGTGTATGTGGCTAGGAAAAATTATTTTATACTTTTGAGTCCGTTTTAAAAACATTTTATATTAAAAAATTTTTTTTATTTCAATTATTATTGTTGGTGTTCGTTGGTACATATTTGTTTCAAGAATCAAGACAAACTTAATAAAAGTTTACTTTCAAGAATTCACATAGTTTCTTATATAGGTACATATTTTGGGGTTCTTTTTAAAATTTAAAAAAAAATTTTAAAAATCACATACAAACATGGTCGAAGGGAAACCGGATCGGATGTGTGTTGGATCGACCTTTTCCGCGGAATTTTCATGTTAAACTTGCTCTTATTCAAAATTAAATTTCACCCTCTAGTGCGCGATTTTTTGTTTTTATTCAAAAAAATTGTAAAACGTTAGTAAATCTATATCAGAAAACCTTTTGTTCTGACGTTTTTCATCCAAATTGTTAGTTCATCGGTTATTTTTAAAAACGGCTATGATTCATATATGAATCACTGCGGATACAGAATGGTTATAATGTAAATAAAGAAATGCTGTATTTGAAAATATATATATTTTATTATATTACTATAGAGAAAAAAACAGAAGATAAAGCAACAAAAATATTCATTTTAAAAAATACTAAAACTATACTATTTTTACTTTTGGAAGTCAGTACAGGCAAGATAGGCATACTGTTCTATATTCTTTTACATTGCGTTTGAATAAATCTGTCTCGTGTGTGGGGTGGGGTGATCAGATCTCAATTTCAATCGAGGGAAATCTTTTAAATTAAATATTACCAAGGCAAAAAACTCATCGGGTACTATCTCTAAGTTTATTTTCTTATCTACTTTGTTTGTACATTTTTTGGTTGCTGCTGGCTTAAACTTTATTTCAGCTGTTACTAACTGATGGTCACTATCGATGTCTGCACCTCTTCTGGTTCTCACATCTCTGAGTGTTGTCTTAAATTTTCGACTTATGCAAATGTGGTCGATTTGATTACGAGTTCTACCATTTGATGAGGTCCATGTATACTTATGTATATCTTTATGTTTGAAAATTGTGCCTCCGATTACCAATTCTTGGTTTTGACATAGCCCTATGAATCTTTCACCATTTTCATTTTTTTCTCCTAATCCATGTCTACCCATAATTCTTTGTGCATTTGTGTTATCGTTACCCACTTTTGCATTCATATCGCCCATTAATATCGTTATGTCTCCTCTTTTGGTCTTAATTAGTGTTTGTGTTAAAATCTCATAGAATTCATCTTTTTCTTCTGTTGTTGCATTTTCTGTTGGCGCGTAGCATTGGATGCATGTAATATTCCTTAGCCTTCCTCGTAATCTTACTGTAATAATTCTATCTGATATCGGCTGCCAATTTTTTATGCAGTTTTTCCAGTTTTTTGCTATTATGATGCCAACTCCGCCTCTTGCCTGATTATTGCCAGAAAACATGACGATATTTCCATCTGATGTATTGATTGAGCCAGATTGTTGCCATCTCATTTCGCTGATGCCCATTACTGCGATGTTATACCTCAACATTTCTTTTTCTAATTGTGCTAGACGTGTGTTTTCCCTTAAGGTTCTTACAGTCCATTGGCCTAATCTTATGTAGCATAGTCTTCATTGGTATTTTCCATCCTAGTCCGAGGCATGTGTTGGTTTCTTTAATCGAGTTGTTGTTATTTTCAATCTAATAGGAGATTAGCCTATTGCGATTTATATCCTTAGCTTGCTCCTGCGCCCTCTGTTGGTGATATTGCTAGGGAGTAATATCACACTTCCGGTTTGTGTCTATGATACCAGTTTTCTGCAGGATGTAGCGCCATCTTGTTGTTGGTAGATGTGGTTGCTGTTTTCTTATTGGCTCATGGTGTTGTTGTTGTTGTTATGAAAGGAGGAGATTAGGACTTCTCTATGTATATATATACATTCATACATAGAGAATGGGATTAGAAAGTATAGAAAAACAAATATTGAGGAAAAAAGTGCTGGACCACGACTATGCCGGGAATCGAACCCGGGACCTGTGGGGTGATGGACGACTAACCTCTCGGCCACCCAGGCCTCTGATTTGCGCTTTTAGATGCACATATTTTTTCATCAACTGGTAGTGATTCCTCTATATGTAGTTACTGTTTTAAACATTTTGTGAGATTAAAGGAATCCCAATCGTTATATCCCAAAACATTCTCATGTCTGGATAGTTTACTACAGAGGACAGAATCATTATGCCAATATATTTGTATAAATCTGTGGTTGTCACTGTAAATGGGTTATTTATGCATTTTTGAGTTGCATACAAATTTTTCTCTGTAACAATGTGTATCTTCAAAAATGAATCGTTGCTTTGTTGATGCGATGCTGATGCTTGTCACAAATTCAAAAATTAAACGCAACTTTTATGATGCGTTGTCACATATTCAAAAAAGCATCGCATCAAATCAAGTATTCGAAATTCCTTGTAATATTCAGCTGTCATGCAATAGCGTTGAAAACTTTGCGTTGTCATAGCAACAAGTAGTGTTTACGCATCACGAACAGAAGAACATTAGCATCACCAAAGCAGCGATTCATTTTTGAAGATACACAATTTTTTCAAAATGTTTGTCATTAAAGAAATATTTAAAAAATTGGTATGGTGTGCACATGTTGATTATGGTCTCATTGCATTGAATGCAGTTTGTCCAAGAAATCGAAGACAGTCCTCTGGAATGTGTAAACTCTTTTTTTTTTTTACAAATAATATTTCTACAATAGTTTGAAATCGATTCAGTCAAATTTGAATTATTTTCGACATTCATATTTTCATTATTTGGAGGAATATTTTCCATCTAATAGATTCCATAATGAATTTTTCAGTTTTTTCATCAGATAATCCTTTTTTTCTTGCCATTTTTATATTGACTGAAATTATATATAATACATATTTGATTAATTGTTCGTATAAGGTACATTGCTTGAAACATAAACTATCCGATACTTCTCGGTTATATTCTTAAATGTCTAAAGAAAGAATTATATGAATTTTAAAGTAAATTATATTTAAATCACAGTATTTTGTGCAAACTATAGTTGTGTTATAGTCAAAATAATATGAGTTGAAGTTTTCTCGCGCATGTTTTACATGGCGTAGTGATCTTATTGTGTATACATATACGAAAGAAGAAACCTGTTTATTAGAATTTACAACAACAAAAACGCATGTGTGTAAGTATCTTTTCTTCTGCGCATGCTAACGTAGTACAATACGAAACTTCAACTCTTTTGGGACAAGCTATACTACTGCGATTTAAATATAAAGGACAAGTAACGGATATTTCATGTTACCAGCCTGCGTTACACGCAATGTACCATATATGAATCATACACATAATCACGAATATTTTAATTTATATATAAAATATTAAAGAACTGAAAAAATGAAATTATTCTACAACTATCTTTTAATTACATAAATATTTTTAACTTACCCAAATTTCCTTTTAAATCACTTAATCTAACTTTAAAACTCCACTAAACCAGATAAGCACTCACTACTTGAAGACCAAACTTTCAACTGACAAAACATACACATGTTTGCATTGCAACTCAATGAAAGCAATTTTATATAGAAAGTGAATGATTCAAATTTGAACTAAAACCATAAAAATGAGAAAAGTATATTCAATACAAAAGGATAGCGAGAAATTCATAATGATTCATATATGAATCACGGCGCACTAGAGATATTTAATACAGTCTAAGAGAGATGACACACTGAACATCTCTCTAAAAGTAAAGTGTTCGTGCTCAAAAATGGCTTTGGTTTTGCATTGAACAGAATGAAATAAGATTAGAGCAATATAATATGTACATAGTTTTACGTTACGTTAAAGCATTGTTTGTAAAAGGAGTAAAAATAGGTGTAAAGAAAAAAAAATAATTTCTTTTACTACTCTACAGTAATTTTTCTATTTTAACATTTATGCTAATTGAAATTACCAAAATACTTTCCATATTCTTTGCATTTTCTTTTTTTTTTTTTTCAAATCCATATTACATATTTAGTTTATCAAATATAGTATGTTGATATACTACAGTTATACATATTACATTTTTTAAATATTGTACATATGTAAGTATATGTATTTGTATTTAAAATGATTTGAAGTTTTTAACAATTTATTGTACCTATATATGTATACCTAAATATTTGTAATTTAATTCAAAGAAATTTTTAAACGCTATGAGTTTAGAGTGAGAATGTAGGCAATATTTTTATTTGGAATAATTGAAATTCTGTCAGAAAATTTTAGGACCGTATTAACCACCGTGGTTTAAACTATGATTAAATCCAAACGATTTACTTTAAACAGCTGTTACCTTGTCATTATTTAAAATTTGATTGAAAATTCGAAGCTAGAATTTGTTGGTGATTAAACTTACGTTTAAGATAAATGACTGTGGTGAATACAGCTCTTAATATTTTATAATTTATAGTATTTTTCTTTTTGGAAGTCAGTATTGTGCTTATGGAGGCAGTACCCGATGAGCTCTTTGCCTTGGTAATATTTAATTTAAAAGATTTCTCTTGATTGAAATTGAGATCTGATCACTCCACACACGAGACAGATTTATTCAAACAATTTGTGAAAGAATATAGAAAAGTATGTCTATCTTGCATGTACTGACATCCAAAAAGAAAAATAGTATTATGTAGTTAATTTCTTGTAATGAAACGATATATTCAGAAGATACTTGAGAAAGGTTGTTCATTAATAAATACAAAAAAAAAAAAAACAATTACATATGTATATGCATATCGACTATTCCATGGATGAAGGACGGGACGGGACATTGCATTGAAGAAAAAAATTTTTTGAATCTTTTTACGTTAATATAGCTCAAATGTATTCCCTTTAAATGTAAATAATAATGATCCACCCATAAACCTATCAAACCGAAAAGGAAGATGTTTTTAAAGAATTCTTGTTTTAGTTTTATAAGACGATAAGTGATTATGACGGACGGTACATGAAATGACAATTCAACATTATCTTTCTTTAAAGTATATTACTTCACACCTCCTGTTTCATTGAAAATTTTTTAAGTGGTAGTCTTAGCAAACTACAACAGAAAATTTGTTAGTTCTCTAACTCGCTCAAGCTAAGATATAACAAATTATGTTTGCCAGGTGTGTATGACGGACGGGACAATTGAAAAGTCCCAAATGCATTTAATAAAAAAAAGAAGAATATGATAAAATTAAACACTGAAATTATTATTTTTAAATAGTTTATTTTGATTTCTTTTTGATAATGCATATTGTAAAGCTAAAACAACACAGTACTATTTGTCATAAAATGCATTTGGTAAAAGTAGCTTTACACTACTTGATTTGTCATATCACTTTATGTATGTTATTTTACATATTATGTATTGTCATACGACTTCTCATAATGCTGATAATTCACTGAAATAAAAATAATTCAAATATTACGAAGTCAAATCAAATGTCATGCGAAAATAGAAAAAATCTATTTTCATGATATGTCGAGTGTAAAGTCGTATGACAAAGTTTCTCAAAAAAATCAGACAGTGTAAACGCTGTCAAACTTTCACCAGTGACATATAGTATGTAAAGTGATATGAGAAATCAAGTAGTGTAAAGCTACTTTAACGAAACAAACTTACAGTAATGAAATTTAATATACTTCCTGGTGAACCGATTTTTACCCTATTTATTCTAAAAAAATTGTTAAGTTCGATGTAACTTTCCACGTGGAATGAGCGATATACCTACAAACATATGTACATACATATTACATATATGTATCATAACAAAACTTATTTATACCTATTTCAAAATCAAAACATAATAACCTATTGTAATTCTTCTAGAAAAAAAAAATAAAATTCTGTCTAAATACTGTCAACTTTATGTTGTTATCATTTTATAAGTAAAAAACATTTCAAATTTAATATACAAACATATGTTTATGTATGTATGTGTTGAAAAAAATTTACGTATTACACATTATACAAACATTAATAAATTATTTATCTTATATTTGATATATCGTAAAATTTTATATTAAACAATTGAAAAAAAATTCTGATTTCAATTGAAGATCCAAATTGACGTCAGTCAAATATATCGCACATATGAAATTGTTTGTACGTAAATGCATTTTTAATAAAATTTATACACAAATTTACATATGTTCATCTTCATATACATAAGTATGTATGTATGTTATATATGCGTACGTAAAACGTTAAATTTAAAATAGAAAAATTAACACCCCTTCACATTTAAAAAAAAGTGTACTCTCGTACAAGAAACATATTTTGAATATTATAGGCAAGTTGTTTTAAGATAAAAATAAATATGTAACTTTTTAAGTTCTTTTCCAGAGACGTATTAAAATACTTTACAATTTTACATTTGAAATTGTAAAATAGTATTTGAAATTATGCTAATTAAAGAGAACCAATTGTAAAAATAATGAAAAAAGAAAGAAATGAATGTTTTTTTGTCATATACGTATATGTACATACATAATTATGTATGTACGTATACATACAGGGTGTTTTCGTTATCCACGACCAAAAGGATACCATAGATAGGGCTCATCGAGACAAACAAAAAATCGTATTGGAGGGGAGTGGGGAAATCCCAACGGTTTGGCCGCTAGAAGGCGTTGAAGTTTTTTCGCACTTCTTCCACTAAACACCCCATAACTTTTTGCAGGGGTACTCTAGGGTCACCTTGTATTAAGAAAAAATGTAGAAGACCCTTTGCCCTTTTTAACGATACCTTACTTGTTCTTCTTTTCCTAACTGTTATAAAGTTAGAGTCGTTTAAAATCAAAATTTTGTGAATTTTTACCCATTTTTTTGTGTTTAACCCTGCTTTACTCAAAAAAGGCTTAAATTAACCCTCATTTTTTATTTCAGAAAAAGAAGGCTCAATTGATTCTGCATCGATTTGCGATCTTTAATTTTTGCAAAAAGCTCATAGTTGTCGAGATATTTGCATTTGAAAATTAGCACTTCTAGCTTCTATTTTCAAAACAGTGCCAGTGCAATAAAAACACGTGTCCAATAATCCAATGAATTTCAGACTTATTTTTTCAGTTTTTTCAAAAGGTATTCCTTAATATCTCAAAAATTATGCATTTTTTGCAAAAATTAAAGATAGTAAATCAATGCAGAATCAATCGAGCCTTCTTTTTCTGAAATAAAAAATGAGGGTTAATTTGAGCCTTTTTTGAGTAAATCAGGGTTAAGCACAAAAAATGGGTAAAAATTCACAAAATTTTGATTTTAAACGACTCTAACTTTATAACAGTTAGGAAAAGAGGAACAAGTAAGGTATCGTTGAAAAGGGCAAAGGGTCTTCTACATTTTTTCTTAATACAAGGTGACCCTAGAGTGCCCCTGCAAAAGTTATGGGGTGTTTAGTGGAAGAAGTGCGAAAAAACTTCAACGCCTTCTAGCGGCCAAACCGTTGGGATTTCCCCACTCCCCTCCAATACGATTTTTTGTTTGTCTCGATGAGCCCTATCTATGGTATCCTTTTGGTCGTGGATAACGGAAACACCCTGTATAATTGGTACATATTATTTGGATATCCATGCACTTTATCATAATAAAATAAAGTACCACTCAAATTATTTAGAAATTTTTTAAAACTAATTAAATAAATAGAAATGACAAAAATCACGTCCTGAAGTATTGAAGAAGAAAAAATGTACATATGTATATGTTTTTTTTATGACTAATTATAATAATTATCATAGAAATACACAATGTAATTGTATAAGCTATGAATACAATATATAATGAAAATACATACCTACATATGTGGGTACCTATATATAAAATAATTACTATTCCCCACTGAAAATAATGATGATGATGATGATGCTGACGGTGATGACGATATGATGCTGTTCACGAGGTTGGTCAGTGGCCCACTGATATAATCAACTCTCTAGGTCATCGCTGTTCTAATTCCAATGGCGATTTTAATTTTTGTTGTTGTTATAATACATATGTACTGATATTTATGTACATTATATATATGTACAATATAAACTGGAAAATTTAGTTAGATACATAAATATAAAAACTCTAGATAAAATAAAACTATTTTTACAAAGTAAATTCTTTACGTCTATAAAATGAAAAGCCAGAAGTAAAAAAAAATATGTACTTTTTAATATTAAAAATTAGATACAGATATAATATACATATTTCATACCAGCCAGCACCCTCGTTTTTTAATTGCTAACATACTTGACTAAATTTGATTTGGACTAAATGAGTATATACATATAAGCCAATGAGACTTTATATGATGTTTTAATGTGATTTTATTACTATTGTTTGTATTTATATTATGGTGTTTTTAAAAGTATATAACATCCCAGCAGGAAAATAGCTGATGCATTACATTGGTAATCGATGAGTTCTTCGATAAAATGGACATCGATGAAAAGATACATTACCAGGTAAACGAATGTGTAATGTGTAGCACATTTATTTTGAACATTTGTTATGAAATTACGCGTCATTTTCGCGACTTCAATAAATTTCCGTTTTACGTTTTGCGTTTTGTATTCATAAATCAAATTCTAGTCTAATCTGGTCTAGTAAAACGAAACATTTCTAAGTATAAGTTCATAGTGTCGAGTGCAGTGAGTGAAATTTAATTGTTATTAATTAGTGCATTTATTGAAAAAAAGATATAAAATATAAATGTTTTTTGTAAAAAAAATTTAAATAAAAATGTTTTTTGTAAAAAAAATTTAAATAAAAATGTATTTTCTGTTTATTTCAATTTTGTTTTATTTTTTCTTTGTTCTTAATTTTTTAAGGTATGGCTTCGATCATTTTATACAACCAAAAATTCCTGCTATACTTTCTCTTTTAAAAGTTCTTTTGTCAAATATTTGAATTTTAAATATATAAGTGAATTTTAATATTTATGTGTTTTATTACAAAAATGTTTACAAGAAAAGAACTCCTATAGTATAAAGAGAAAGTATCGCAGAAATTTGCATCCCATTTTATTCTACCACTGCCCTACTATGACCATGACTGTATAATATTTCATTATACATTATTTCTTCTATTACCTGGTAATTAATTATACACTTCATGTATTACGTGGTAAGTGAAGAAATCTTCGATGATTTGAACATCGCTTACTTGGTAAGTGAAGAAATCTTTGATGATTTGAACATCGGTTACCTCTTCACTTACAGTACAGCCCAATAAGATTGGCGAAGGGGAAGTATGCGCAGTAGGATCTACGTATCCTTTCCACTTAAATTTCACTGTGATGTAAGCATCACATTTTACAAAAGTCCTTCTTGAAAAGAGAAATTCTCATTTTGTTACTTTAGTAGGAATTTATTATACACATATATTTTCATTTTCTTATTCATAATAATTTCCTATTTTAAAAGGATACTTATCATCACTGATCACTCATATTGTTTTTGTTATTTTGTATTATCTTCAATTTCCTTTCAATTATTCTTCAGTAGTATGGCATTCGTCATACGAAGAACATCGCATGGTAGGATGTTTATGTTTTTTTCAGCTAGAAAGAGGATTTGTTTGTGTGTGCGATAGATGAACGCTAGTCATTATGCTTGCTGAGTGGAAGATTTAATCTTTATTTTCTTTTGCAGTTTTCTTCAAAATAGGGGAAATGAAAGGATATTTTTAATATTTTCAAAATTTCTCCCACCAGCGCAACTTTTCGCCAATCTTATTGACCTGTACTGTACTTGGTAATCTATAGAAGGATGCTTTACTTTTCAATGACATCGCCATGTTAATTTTCACTTACCATCGCTTACTATTTCCTGCTGGGATTGAAGAAAGTAGAAATCTAAACTTATGAATCGTGTGTTAATAATTTGTTGATGATGATAATGATGATGGTGATGATGATGCAGATAATGACGTAAATTGAATTTAAAAAAAAAATAATAATAATAAAAATGTTTATATAAAACTTCAAAGAAAAAAAAACCTGTAATAAAAAAGGAAGGAAAAACATTGTTATCAATTATATGATTCAAATATAATTGAAATAATGTTTTGTTCCATGAAAAATTCGGTATTTTAAAAAACTAAAAAAAAAGCTTTCTATTTATTGTTCTTTTTAAAATTTCAAATAGGTTTGTTGTTTTGGTTTGTGGGTGAGTGTCGCCAAAAGGCCCTGGTGGGCCGTGGTGCGGGCAAGGAGGTGTTAGGTTCACCTGATATCCTCCTTAAATAAAAATTAAAAATTAAATTAAATTGTGGGTGAGAGACTGAGAGAATGTAGACTTCTACAAGCAGTCAGATAGGACAGTCCATTGTATTCAGTACCCCGTCTCTAGAAAAAATGTTTTTTAAATTCTCATTAGATCAGAATTCCATGTATGGACTGTGGTACCTTCTCCTAGAAAAGACCGAACAGCAACAGGATTTTTCACAGCATTTTGTACCATTGCATCCAGATAGGGTAGACCAATTTTCCGCATATGTACTAAAAATGAAAACTTGCACAGAAAAACGTTTTTGACAACAAAACATATTTAACTGAATATTACTAGTTTGTTTATAAAGCTTGTTTTTTTTTCTTCCTTTTAATCAAAAGATTTTAATCAATAAGATAAGATAATAAGATATTGTCAATAATTTCTAGGTATTTATTTACTTCAATAATAAAATTAATCAGTTAAGGGTATTTTTTTCTCATGCTTTTATTTGTATGTATTATACAATTATTTATATATGTATACCTACTTCTTTTTTTCAACTAATAATGACGCAAGTTTATCAATAAAGGCCCATATTTACAAAAGCACTTGCGATGCAAATCGCCATTTACCATCGCAAGTATCTACGTGATTTGGTATTTACAAAAATTTTACAATCGCAAATTTGACATACTGCTGTGGTAAAAATGTCAAATTTGCGATCACTGTTAACACGAATTTGCGATGCAAAAGTTGCGATTAGTAAATTCCACTGAAAATTGTTGATTGGTCATGATCACATGGTAATAAATCTGACAGATAATACACTTATTGTAAATGCTTAGTGTTTGTACTTTAGTTGTTGTAAACCACAAGATATTTCAATAATAAAATTGATTATGAGCCGATTTGTCTATGGTATATTTTTATTGTAGGTTGAATTTATTTGTATTTATCTTTTAAAAAAAAAAAAACAGAAAATTAAAAGGTTGATACAGTTTATTTATTTTTTAAAAGTTCAAATAAAATATGTATTCACATCATAAGAAATTTGTTTAGGATTTGTTTAATTTTTTTTCATTTTTAATTTCTTAATTTCATCAAATATTCTTAAACTATTGTTGGAAAGTATAAAAATAATTACTTAAGTAATCCATTGGCTGTTTGTGTAGGCTTTTTTTTCTTTGAAAACAAAAAAAGTCTATCCTACCGAAAATACAGTATTTCACTATGTTGTCTATTTATTAACAAATATTTATCTATTTCGTATGTAAAGGCTTACAGTAATTTTTCTATATGAATTTAACTTTTTTGTTTTTGTTTTTTCTATTCACTTTACTGTTTTATTGTTCTTTACTTAATTTTCTATTTATATCATATGTATGTCATAGTGAACTATTATCAAACATTTTATCGATTAAAAATATGTTTTATAATCTTATGTAAATAATTAATGATTTATTTTTATTGTATTTCAATTATTTTATGATTTGTTGATTTTTTGTTCAATATACTCAATTGTAAACAGAAGATAACATAATATACATATTATATACATTTATATGTACAAATATTTTAAAGTAATAACTACATATTATGTAGTTAGTTGTATCAGTAAGGACCTTTTCGAAAATTCACTATGGTAGTTAAAATTATAACCGGTGAGTTCATCTATCGTCTATTTTCAATTTACACTGTAATAAAAGCACTTTTAATATATTTATTACCAATGAATTCCAAATACTGGTGCTAAAAATGAAGATAGCAAATAGATGCAAAATCAGTTAAAAATTCTTTTTCTGCAATAAAAAATGAGGGTAAATTTCGAGCACTCTTCGGAATATTAGGATTAAAGTCAAAAAATGGGTGGAAAAATGACAAAATTTTGGTTTTGAGACCTTATAACTTCTCCACGGTAGAAGGAAGTTCAGAGGTACATATGTAAGATGTTGATGGAAAGAAATAGGGCTCCTCTACAATTTTGCAAAAATAGCGATGTCCCTAGCGTACTTCTTTAAAAAGTTATAGGGCAAAATAAGAAAAAAGTACAAAAATCCTTTCCCAGATCTACGTATCTCCGTAACGATTGAGCTTAACACCCTCACGCCCTTCTCATACAATTTTGTGGTGCTATCCATAGTTTCCGAGTCGGACACCTAAACTGAATCACCCTGTATAGTCAAATTTTTATATTTCTTATTTAAAAAAAGAAAAAAAAATTAATAAATTACTTTTTCCAAACTAAAAATGTAATATGAATATTACAGTATTGAATTACAAGGTCTAAATATATAAATAATTTGATGAGTCCAAATTAAAGACAGATTAAAAGTACTTTATACTGTCCTATTATATCTGTATGTGGCCGATTCTCTGGTAATGTAGAAGACATTTTGTGAGGAATTTTATTAAAATTGTTGGATAATAAAAGTGTAGAGACTTGATACTTCTACATTTATTATACGATTCACCTTTGCTTTTAAAACTATATAGCACATTCCTATTTTTTTGACCTTATGTTTTAAATTTATCTGAAAAACAGGCGGTAACGCAGAAGACTCGTACACGTTCTTATTTACACATTCTTAATATTTTCTTCTGTGAATTGTTAAGTATTTAAGAATTTTCACTTTTATAGTTTTGTTGTAACACATGTCCTTTAAAAAAGTGTTCAATAGAAAACCCATATAATTGATCTTTTACAATAAGCAATAAAAATTTATGAGGACATTCCAGGTAACGCAAAAGACATTATTTGTAATAATATACTGAAAATCAATGCTGATATCAGGTCAGCTGCCTATAAAAACAAAAAATTTTTTTATATTTAGTTATATTCTTTTCAACAGTTTTACTCAAGAAAGTGAAAATTTTGGTTTCATTTTATAGAGAATTGACCATGTACATAGATAAAAATTTAATACTCATGAAATGTGTAATTATTATATTTTATTATTTGTATTGGTATTTGTGCTTTTTTTATCACTTTTCACGTACTTAAATTTATTATTTATTTTATTTTGTTTTTCAATTTTAGTTATTAAACGTGTTTAATTGTTTTTTTTTTTTAAAGTAGAACAAAAAAACACATTTTAAATTCGTGTATGAGTAATAAAACGAATTGAAATAGTAAAGATAATAAAATAGATAAAATCATGAGATAAAAAAAATATTGCTTCATTATGAACAGTTTTTTATTTTATTTTTATTTTTTAAGTGGTATAAGTCCACTTTTAATGAAAATTGAGTTAAGGTATACATAGGTAGGTAAGGTATATCAAAAGAAGATTGATATGCCATTTCAACTATTTCCACCCGAAATTAGGCTTATGTGAAAATGGTATGGGAACTAAAATAAAAAGCTCTAAATATCTCAGACTAAAACAGAGTGAACTCACTTCACTTTCGAAAAAAAAAACCACCTAGTATAAAAAATCGTGTAATATATGTATGTAATTGTTGTATTAGTAATATAATATGCATACTAAAAACTACTTTTGATCATAAAACTGGGGAAACTGGGTCTGTTTTTCCTCTAAATTTTAGGAAATTCCCAAATGATGAGGAAAAAAAACAGTAACATATAATAATATCACAATATACCATATATTTAATTTACTAAATAAATATTTACAGACCATAGTATTGTACCCTTGTACAATACAACAAATGTTTCACATTTTGAAAAGAATTATGTGTATTGCGAAATACATACGCGACAAGTAACAAAGTAGATATATAATAATGTAGGTTTCATTTTATCACTTACGTATGTACATTAAAAATTTAATAATCACTTAGTAGTAGTTATCATAATGTCATTATGATAAATATTCTTTACAAAGAAAAAAAAGGGATGACTATCTTTATTCAGAAAGTTTCGAAAATCCACCCACTGAGGCCCTTAAAAAGGTGTTTAGAATTTGTATGCGTAATATCGGAATGGGTGGTAGAATGTCTTAAGCTGGAAATAACTAAACATATATATATTTTTGGAAATTTGCCCTTAAGGGGATTGAAAGAGGTTCAAAGTTTGAATTTGGAAAAATTATGAAATGATCCTATTGACTTGAAAGTTGGTAGAAAAGTCTTAAGCTAGAAATAAATAATTGTGATTTGATAAGTGCAACATGAGGTTGCATTTTTGTCAGTCAGTAAGGCCAGTTTCCAACATACTCGTACGGGTACTGTGCAGGGAAGAACTTTTAATTCCAAAAATGCTTACCGTCTACATCAAAGAAATGGCAAAAATTATTTATTGTCATTTGGCAATGATGACTATTAAAATCATTTCAATTTTTCTTTCATTTTTATATATTAATTCAACTTTTTTTTCTCTTATTACACCTTCAATGAATTTTAGAAAAATGAAAGAAAAGAAAAAAAAAACATAAAATAAACTTCCTTGAATTTGTTCGTTACACCTATTTGCTGTATATTATGATAATAATATGTATATTATTTTTGTATAGTTATTAATGAGTTACCATGAACTTCATATGCGAATATCAAAGAGTATGTATAATTTCATGCTTTCAAAATTAAATTTTATTGTATTTATTTTTATTCTAGAAGATATCGTATGTTATTTCTTTATAATATGTAAAGATACAAAAAAATTTATGTTTTTACTTTCATACTTTCATTATTATTTTTTTTTTTTTTTTTCCATAAATCAATCTAAAAATAAATGAAAATAGTGTTTATATATGCTTATATTATGTACATATGTACATATGTTATAAATTCATACATTTGTTTTCTTATGAAAAATATAAAGCAAAGAAAGAAAAAAAATATAAATACATACGACTGTACATAATGATAATGAGCATCAACCTTTTTCTTTTCGTATTTATAACACGCGTTATTTTCACTCAATAAGATTTAGACAGTGGAAATTTATGCTTTGGAGTGATGAAACCAAAATAAATCGTATGGGATCAGATGGGAGAAGGAATGTATGGCGTTCTCAGAAAAAAAAAAATTGAATCCAAACAATAAATTTTCACGGATTTCCCGTTCAGTATCGATAGGTTCTCTGGAACCGTTTACTTTTTTTTCGATTTGTCATGGAAACCAGTGGTATTTTTCTAACTACTGTACAATGAAGATGGTTTTCAGCCAAATAACGTCTAATTGTGCTTGCTGAGGTGGATTCTGATTCATTTAACCCACTGAACAGCTCCCTTTGATTATATCAGCTGGCTTGTTTTTTCTTTCGACTTTTTCGCAAGTTTTTGATATGTCTTAATAAAACAACCTTTATATTTAATTAACAACTATTACTTTATTACATATTGCTTCTTTTGATGCTTACAGTGAGTGAACTGACTGATACCTACTCAGCTTATCATATTGATACTCTGTGATACTCTTATTACATACAATTATATTTGTACTTGTCCGTTAGGTCTATTTCTATTTATTATCATATAAATCAGTTTTATTCTCCTTAAAGTACCTTACAGCAATTAATGCATTTTTTTAAAAAATTTATGGGTCCTAGCTATTTTACCCTAGCTCATACCTTTATTCCTCATATGAATTATGAATTTTCTCATTCCTGGCTCACAGCTTTAATTTTTACCCACTTTTTTCAACTTTTTCTTAATTCTAGATCAAAATCAATTAACTAACTATGTTATAGCTGTATATGTATTGAAAATAAGGTTATCAGAAGTAACAAAATAAAATAAAAAAAGAATTGAAAAAGATAGAAGAATAACAAAAGAATATGTAAAATTCTTATACGTATGTGAGGATAAAGTTTTTAACTCACAAAAGATTTTCCAATTATGCATAGCATTTTCATTAATTTCAATATATGTAATTTCATTAGATCAAATACATACAACAACAACCAACGCCATCTGTATTGTTTTCTTTAGACTGTAGCTGTCATTCGACCATTTTGAAGAGTTTTAAGTTGTGTTTTTGTTATAGTGATTAAGTAAATTAGGTGATAGATTTCGTGTTTTCTATTAAATAAAAAATATATTTTAATTTATTGTCATTTACATGGCCTAACAAAAAAAAAAACATCTGCATGACATAAATATATTGACCAAAATAGTTTTTATACCTGAAGTCGAAGACACACAAGTTACCTGTAGTTTATCTTTATCCCAAGTTTATTATTAGTTCTTTTTGAATACACATGTAAGTAGGTAAAGTTTAGGGAGATTTAGTGAGGGTTACGTTATAAATGCAGTCAGCTGGTTGGTTGATTGACATTGATATGAAATTTTTCGAATTATGTACTTTCAAAGACCCAATTCACCCAATTTAAGTACATCGACTGTACAAAACTAATTGGAAAAAGCCACTTAAGAAGTCGAAAAATTTTTTTAATATGCGTATTCTTCTTTTTCAAATTTTTGAATATAACAAAAATTTTTATTATTATTAGTCATGAAACATTTTTCTGTGACAAACCAAAATATAAAAGCTTTACGTCACAGTCATGAGTTAAAAGAGTGAAAAATGAAAAAAAAAAAAAAAAAAACTAAAAATTCATTACGTCAAAGTTTGGGCTTTGTAGATGTTATTTTTAACTTTTATAATATTGCAATATTAACGTTATTTGCAATCGAAATTATTACATATTGTTCACAACCGTATGTCATAGATTTTTTATTAGTTTTATTATGTACCTTCAAATTTATATATAATATTAGGTTGGCAAAAAAGTTTTGTCGTTTTTTTTTGGTAAACTTCAGTTCTATGTTTTATCTCAAATTGAGGAATACAATACATAATTGTAGATATATTCTTGTAAACTGATCACAATAAAAATCTACTGTTACAGTTTGGTCCGGCTCGAGCAATGCCCAGTTGTAAGGGCCTCGGTAATCCCATGAGATGCAAAGCATATATGCATTACCTTGAATCTTTTATACACTATATACATAGATTGTTCTGCATAATCCTCTTCTTGTCACCACTCACCAGTATTCAAATGATTCAAAAAAGGTTAATATTGATGTTGAGCATAGAAAAAAGAAGCAACTAAAATTCAGTTGCAAGATTTTTTTTGTTTAATTTACGGATTGTTCATTGTCACCACTTGTAAACAAATCGAAGCTTGTTTGAGTGATTCTCGATTGTTGTATATCTAACTTCTCCCCAATCTCTCTAGTGATTATCAATGGCTTGTTATCTACTAATGTTCCTAGGACATAATCATCAAGATCCATTGGTCTTTAGAGCAAAATGTATTTTTAGGACTCAAGCTACAGTACAGCTAAATAAGATTGGCAAAAAGTCGCGCAGGTGGGGGAAATTTTAAAAATATTAAAAATATCCTTTCATTTCCCTTTCATTAATTAAGCTGTACTGTACCTGACCTGAACTTGCAAACCATAATTGGACAGTTTAAACTAAAACTTTAAATGGTTCAAAGACAGAATATAAATTTTTATGAGTGTCTAAAGTGGACCTTTTCTTGGTTAAAAATAACGGTTTGCCTCTACAAACTTAAAAATCCAAAAATACACAATGAACAACGAAAGAATAATCATTTCAAGTATAGAGTAGTTGAAAAAACGGCAAAACTTTCTTGCCAACCTAATAAAAAAAAACTTTCTACGTCAGAAATATTTAGCTTTGTTAACACTTTGTACTTTCCATACATTTGAATTATTTATAATTCATTTAATGTTTAATTTTTTCTCACATTTTGAAAATCCAGTACGTCATTCAAGAATAATCTTGTCAAAAATGTTTAAGTTTGTGTTTTATTTTATGTATAAGTTCATTTATTATTGTATGTATTGTACATTTGTACATATGTACATATCTTAATGCTTGTATTTAAAATAAAACCGGTCAAGTTTACCTACTATTAAACTTATAAAATGACCTTGTTACTGAAACACCTACATAACAACAATTTTTAATATCTTTCTCTTTAATTTCGAAATAAAGAAAAAAAGAAAAATGACGATAAATTTCATTGTATATAACACATTTCTTTCCGCTAATATATAATTGTAATAATAGGAATTTGACGTAGTAGAATGGTATTAAAACGAGAAAATAAATTTATGTTATAAATGTATTTACATGGAAACAGCTGTTTTTTTTTGTACATCAATTGTGTAGTTGAATCATTATTTTAAAATCCAACCCAACACCTACAAAAGGATGAATAAATAAATTTTTCGAAATTTATTATTTAAAATACATTTTTACTTATTATATGTGTTTTGTGTGCAAGCCAAGGAAAATATACATATATATGTATGTATATGTTGTTATGGTGCCGGCGGCATTGAATTATGAATATATACATATTTAGATTTATAGATACATCGTTCCTTTATGACAAATGTGAAGAAAATATAAATTTAAAATCTATTACAATAAAAACATACATATCAAGAAAATATTGAGAATCATCAAAAAATAATTTCAATGATTAAAATTTTCAATTCTATTTTTTTTTTTCATTCCTGTAAGATTATTTGATTTTTCTGAATTTTTCCTTAGCATGTATTTCCATGTTTTTAATTTCCTTTTTCATCAATATGCGCATACAGAAAATATACTTATGTAATTTTGTTTTTATGTCAATTAGACAGTTTATAAGGAAAAAAATAATCCGAATTAAAACCGAATTTTGAATTAAATTGGGATTAAAATAATACATACAAACGTTGATACTTTTATACACGTATAGTATACATATTCTTCTTCTTTCACACAAATAAAAGAAGAAGAACGTGACAGCTTCACTCTCACCACAAAAATTAGAATCCGCCATATTGCATTTCACCTCACACATACATATAAAAAAATTGGGATTAAACCCAAATAAATTGGTCTTAAGCCAAAATCCGAATTAGCAAGTTTATAGCAGATAAAATTGGGAGTAAACCAAAATCCGTATTAAAAGCGAATTACGCATAAACTTGTACAATGAAAAGAAAAGAAAAAATAATTATCCTTTAAACTGTTCATTTTCTTATAAAGTATGTTTGTACGTTGCTATACTTTATTGATAGATATTATGTTTCTTCTTTTTTTCTTTCATTTTAAGAATTTTTGCTTTTCAGCATTTTCTGATACATCGATATTTCATATACCTATATACATTTATGTATATATTTTTTCCCTAAGAACACATTGACGTAGCTATGACGTCAACATTAGCAATAACAAATCATCATGGTGAAATGTCAACATGTTTTTTTATGGTATGCTTATATGTATATATGAAAAGAAGAGTGGGAGGTCATCAGACATTACCATAATTACAATTTAATATAAAATGTTATTAGAATCAAATCTTTATAATATTTACCTATACATACATTATTCCAGCAAATAAGTTTTGGCTTTCGCCTTTCCGGGTTCTGTGGAGTTTTTAACTAAATTCAAATTTATGACATTACACGACAGATGCTGATACATTTTTAAATGTGTTTTTGTTCAGAAAATTGTAAAATGCAAAAATCAAAAAAAAATAATTATAAATATTTTTATAAAGCTGTTGAATTGTTGAATGGCATATTCTACTTTCAAGGTGAAAAATTAAGTTGAAAGTTCTTGTTTTACAACCTATCAAATATATCAAAACAAAGCATTATATTATGCAATATGCATCGCGAAAATTGGTGGTGCCATATAAAACTACTACCTTTGCTAATCGTTAATGCTTTTTTGAATTAATGACAACTGTAAGCATCGCATAACTGTAGCAAGGATGTATTTTTGAATTTACCCTTCATTTTCATATTATTTGTTGCTATTTTACTACTAAAGCTCAATCATAATATTATGTATATTTGTACTTCTATGAAATGTTTCAAATATTTATAGTATTTACCAAAAATATCGTACTAAAATTATTAGAATTAAATTAAAGTGTAAGAAAAGTAAAAAATGTTAATGTAATGTATACCTATATTTTTTTGCATTGTTTTTCTTTCTTTCTTTTTAAATTCTATTTCATGTACCCTACATAATTTTATAAGATGTATTAATGTGACAATGATACGATGATAATGATTTGATGATATAACTATGAAAAATGTTATTTATTCTATCTTAAAGAATTTATGTCATAAAATTGTCTGTTATGTTCTGATGTTTTTATGTTCTCGTCCTTGATGATATTATGACGATAATTGTAATGATAGCAGCATAGCAATGACAATGAAACAAGGATGATAACAACAAAGTGTGTAAAAAATACTTATATCAGAGAATAGTATGTGTATATGTATTTTAAATATTAATAATATACACACATTACGTACATATTTACAGATAAGAGTTTTACTATTTATTAAAAGTATTGTGTGTACACTTTATAAATGGTATTATTATGTGTCATTTAAAAAGGATAAATTGATATAAACAAAACACTTAAATTATAATTAAAATAGTGAGTGGGTAGGAAAAATAATGTTTGCCATTATGTATGTATATCATTTTTTCAAGCTTTCGGAAAATTTCTCAAGAACAAAAATTGCAATTTAATCGATTTATATGTATATCATATAGGTAATAGAAAGTCGTCATTTATGTTTTTTTTTTTCAATTTCATAAAAAGATATATGTATGTACACACATATGTAAATACTAAACTACATAAAGTGAATTAAAAAAAAAATCAAAAAACGAGAAGATAATTTCCTTAATGTATAGTAAATATGTACAAACATTATGTATATCACCTATGTACATATGTCATAATTTTCTGGAACTTCCAGTGTCGATTAAATTTCCTATTCTCATTGATTCCCTAGAGCCGGTTAATACGTACGATTTTTTGCACGACCTTATCATCCATTACGCTTTGTTAAATTACGAAAATAACGTACGTATACGTTTACATAGTCACTTTTTTACTTTACGCGTTACAGGGACAAAATAAAAAAACTAAAAATGTAACGTATTTTGCTTTGTGAAAAGTATGTTTTCGTAAGACTATAATAGGAAGTTGAAATTTGGTCAAAATATTTTTTTAAATGTCTCCTACTAAATAGACTTTAAATGGTAAAAGACATAAACTCAATTTTTTTGACAAAAAACTTTTTTCCCCACTGCAGCGCTTTCCTTTATCTAGAACTACATTATTCCTCAAAAAAAGTAACCATTTTAATTTTTGAATTATTTCTAATTCAGTGGTTTTTATTTGGAAAGTCACATATCCTCCATATAAAAGTTAAAAAATTTGTGAATGAATTTGTACATAAAAAAAGCGCTTTAAAAAATATTCTGGACAAACGTCAACTGCCTTAATTAAAATATGTATGTAATATTTTGTTACGTTAAAATTGTTGCGCTTATGTAAAATTTAAATGAGAACGAAGTGCTAATGTAACCACCTACAAATTATATAATTTTGTCTAGATTGACTATTATCTCTAAACCTATAATTAAGTTATTAATTTTTTGTAATTTTAAATTTTTTTTTTGTCAGTTTATTGTTAACACCCTCGCAAAAATCAGTTGAAGAGTAAATTTCACATTTTCATTGAAAATAGAATTATTCTTTCCTAACCCACTATTATAAAAACAATATAGAGAGTATAGGGTGTTTTTAAAAACAATTTAATAATGAATATTTTAATTTATCAATTAGGTAGGTAATGATTGTTTTGTATCTTTTTCGTTTCGATTAGTTTCACGAGGCTTTTTTAAAAAATATTTTCCAATGAGACATCTTGTGCGATGAATGTCCAATTTCTTCATGGTTCTTAATAATGAACTTCCAGATAAAGTTAAAGTACCGATAAATGCTAAGTTGGTTTTCTTCATCCAAAGCACAGATAAGTTATCATCGAGATAGAAATACTAATCACAGCCCTGAAAATGTTGTTTCCGAATTTCCGAATACTAAATGAGGTTCAACTTCATGATTAATTTTGAATAATTTTTAAATAGTTAAGTAACCGTTTCATTATTTTTATTATTATCAGTGATCAGTGAAGTTGCTAGTTAAAGTTAAAATAAAATAATTTAAAAATAATAATAATATTATTAATAAAAATATCCATAACCACTTCTAATAAAATAAAATCCTAATAAAAAAAATGTAAACATTAAAAACAGCTTTAAAACTTTAGCTTTCAAAGCTGTAGTCAAAATATATTATCATGACCAGATAACTTTATCCTCTTAATAAGTCTTATCTGATAGTGAAAAAAACCAAATTCTTGATTTATCCCCAGTTTAAGATTATCATGAAGATATCCTGAAGAAATTGGGCAATTGGGTTTTATAGCTTATGTTGGTATTTTCAAATAACAAATGATTTTTCTCTCTTTAAAATAATTTTTTAACTTTTTATGCAGTCAAAACGGTAGATAACAAAGTTTGTAATGAATATAATTCATGACTGAAATTTTGAAAGTATCATAATATATGTATTATGTATCATACTAAGTATGTACATACCAGAGATTCATGTTTTACAACATAAGGACTGGAACGAAAAGTATTGCACCTCTTCTAAAATTCTGCTGTTAATTAACGATACCTGTTAAGCAATCGGACGATAAAAATTAACGTGTCTTGGGCTGTATATTTATCAGTTTTAAAGTGTTTTTGAAATTAATATATCTCGTTTGAAAATGGTACGTTCGCAACAAGATGTTAGGTGAGAAATAATTGCCCAGTTTGTTGAAAATAAAAATATCAATACAAACGATTTAGCCGCAATTGTCGATACATCATTAAGGACGGTTCGCAGAACTATCGAGCGGTTTATTAAAAAAGGAACAGTCGCTGAAAAGCCTAAAAGTAGCAGCACGCAAGGTATTTCAAAGAAAGATGTGGAGCAGAAGGTACTGCGGCGGCTGCAGAATTGCCCTAATCGGTTCATTAGAGATATGGGGCTAAAGCCGTAGGTATAGTCAAAATAATATGAGTTGGCGAATCTCGCGCATGTCTTTCACGTGTTATAGTCAAAATAATATGAGTTGGCGAATCTCGCGCATGTCTTACATGTGTTAGTGATCTTCTTGTGTATACATATACGAAGGAAGAAACCTCTTTCTTAGAATTTACAACAACAAAAATGCATGTGTGTAAGTATCTTTTCTTCTGCGCATGTTTTTCTAGTATAAAACGATTTGGCATCTTTTTTAAATCGAGCTATACGTCACACACTACGGTTTAGCGAGTAAAAAAAAATCATCACTTTAAGATCTGCAGAAAACAAAAAATACTAAAAAGTATAGAAAATCAAGAAAAACTTGCTTTTAGGAGAAGCCGAAAATTTTATTACCAAATTTTAACTGGGTTCGAAGATTGCATTGTGATGGATGATGAAACCTATGTAAAAGCGGATTTTAAGACATTTCCTGGACCACAGTTTTACACAAAAATGAAGACGAAAAAGGCTAGTAATGAATTGAAATCTATACCAGTGGAAAAATTTGGAAAAAATTTCTTGTTTGGAAGGCCATCTGAAAGTGTGGCAAAAGAACCAAGTCATTTATTACATAAAGAACGAAGAACGCTGACTTATACATCAAAGAGTGCTTGAAGAAAAGATTATTACTCTACATTGTTTTGGCTAGATCTATACCTAGAATTAGCTAGTTGTCAATATTCTAGAGAAGTTCTAGAACTCCTTGATAACGGAATAGTGAATTTTGTGCTAAAGAAGATGAACCCACCTAATTGCCCTCAACTTCGTCCGTTCGAAAAATTCTGAGCAATTGTGAAAAGAAAACTTCGAAATGACTAAAAAGCATCGACTTCGTTAAAAAATTTCAGAAAAAAATAGGTAAAGAATTCAAAAAAGGTCGAAAACTCAACTGTGCAGAACATTGTGAGAAGAATGAAGTCAAAAGTTAGGCACTTTATTAAAAAAACTAAAATATAAACGTAATTTATGTATACGTAGAATCTTTAGTATTAAAACAATATGAAAATGTTCAATAAATTTTGTTTTTATACCGAAAACTATTTTTTCAAATATTTTACTCCGGGTGCAATACTTTTCGTTCCAGTCCTTAGTTACATTTATGGGATTTGCACTTGTGCATACATAATTATGTGAGAATGGCACAAGCTATGTAAAGAATTAAATTTAGAAAATGTGTAACAAATTATATTGAAGCTAAACATACTCATACATCGTACTTGGTAGATATTATCCTGTTATATACATAAAAAGATATTTAATATTATTGTACCTATACTCTTTTATTTTGTAAAAATAAGTTATCAAAGGAAAAATGTTTTTTTTTTTTTGTATTTCATATACACAATTTTGTTTGTAGTATAATAGAAAAATTGTCATGTCACGAATTATGTTTGTTCACTTTTTAACGCGAAACATTTTCTGTATGAATTATGATACTTAAATTTATAGTAGATACAAGTAAAATAAATGTGAAAATTTCATCATAAATAAATTTCACTATAATAAGAAAGAAAATTTATGAAAAACATACATATACATATATCTTTTTTAATATGTATTAAATACATAAATATTTACATATACATACATATATCTGTAATTAGCTCCATAAATTTATTAATCATTTAATCAAGGGTATTTTTTTAGAGTTATCAAACAGAACTCATTTGTATAAGAATCGGAATACTCTAAAGATTAAAAATTTCAAAATACAATTTTTCTACTTAGGCATTTCTACAATATTTTTTGAGCGGGCTTGTATGTATTTTATTTTTTACATACATACACACATTATTGTCAATATAGGTATATATATATAATTTAACATACTAACATACAATAACTTAATTGTTTTTTTCTCACTTTTAAGTTTATTATATTCGATGTGCTATTCAAGCTTCAATTTTGAAAATCATGTTATATTAAAGGCGTTTTCGATTATCGTATTTGTGAGTTTATAAATAACTCGTTAATTATTTATTAATAAATTATCTGAAATCACTTTTCATGTGCATTATTAACATTTTTTTTATCAAATTGAACAAATAAAAAGAATCTCAATTCTGATTAGCCAAATTGTACTTCGAGGAACTTTGTAATACACATAACCATTGAAAAACTGAAGGCTATTTATTCTTGTTGAAGTTCAAAACTTAAATTTTTGAAAACGCCCCATAAAATTTGCAAGTTGCCCATTTTTCATGAAATTTTTTTATTATGAAAACCTTTGTAGATATTTTTTCTTTAGTTTCAAATATCCAGTTTAGTTTTTAATAAATTTTCAACATTTCAAATTTATTATTTTGTATGTATGTATTTTTGAAAATTGAAAAAAAAAAAAAACAAAGTCTTTCTTGTCACAACATCATTATATGTACACATAATTATCATCATATTATTATCAACAAAAATATAAAATTAACTTGATGTGACATCGTCAACGTAAATCCTACTTGTTCTGGCTTATTCTCATTATCTTTTTCATGATCTACTTATAAATAATGTACACGTATAAATAAATATAATGAGGATGACATGTTATTAAAAAAAGTACGTATATATACATTAATAAAGAATCATATATGCAATAAAGGAAAAGTCAATGACTTTTTTAAGTTTTTCAATTCATATACAGACAGACACATCTTTCACTGTTATTACTTTTTAAAATTTATATTTTTAAATAGGTACATATGTATATTTGAACAAAGATTAATAATAATGAATGACGTCAATTATTAGAGGTAAAATAGACCTGGACTGCTGCCACCGTCGCAAACGAGTTTATAACCGGTTTTAACAACTCCTGAAAATACACTTGATGGTGGCACGACCAAGTTGTAACGAGCGTGAGTGTATTACAACCGTCAGCTAAAATTATTTTAGACTATTCTTATTATACCAAGTAGGAAAAAAATTGTTACAACTAGCGCATCACAACCAATGTATTTTCACCCTTAGATAGACAAAAAGAAGTGTAACGACCTGAAAGACAAATTCCCTAGATGATATAGGTACATAAATATATTTTTCTACAGTCTTGTGCATAAGTTTAAGACCACCAAGAAAAATTGTCGTACAATCAATTTTAACTTTATATATTTCTAAAATTAAATAAAATATTTTCTTCAGTTTTTTTATTTAGAAACTTTATTATGTTTTAAAGAGGATAAAATATAAAAAATTCAATAATTATTACGAAACTTATTATTTTAGAATTTTTCTTGAAATTACAGCTGTGCAAAAGTTTAAGACCACTTGGTAAAACACTCCATTATCTTAGATGTTCTAAATTTTAATGTTAATTTTTATTGTTATTTTCTACAAAACTTAACATGAAACAAATTTTTATTAGTTTAGAAGGTTGTTAAAAGTGATTTTTGTAATTATAATTTTGGAAAAAATTTTTGAGTAAAATTATATAAAATTTATTGGAAAAAGAGTTGCAAATAGTAGTACTTTGTGGCAAGTGAGTTAAATTTTACTAATTTTTTTTATTAATTCAATAAGGATTTAACGCTAAACATCATTTTTGATTTTGACCTTACACAAGGAAAAAAAAACCAAAGAGAAATTGAAGAAAACAAGGAATTCGCAAAACATGTGTTCAACAAACAATAGAAAGATTTGCGGATGCAGGACTTATAGAGCGCAGAGTTCGACCTGGACGACTGAAAATAATACTAATTAAATAATATCATAAAAGTCGTACGGCAGTAGAAAAAACCTTTTTAGCTTTTGAAAATGCACTAAATCGCAGGCATTGGTGCAGACAACACCGGAATTGGACTGCAAAGCAGAAAAAAAAAGTAGTATTAGTATTATTTTCAGTCGTCCAGGTCGAACTCTTTATTATTTAATTAATAATTCCAACCAAGAGCAAAATAAACTTTCTAAAGGGTCTAGATTTGCAATTTAACGCAAAAAATATGTTTTTATTTCAATAAAATTATTAAAATTAAGAAAATAACTCAAAATTCGTGAGGACCAGTAACGAGTCCCCCTTTCGCCAGTAACGAGCCCCTGAGAAGAGCCAGTAACGAGCTCTCTATTTTGAACTGAATTAAAAGGATTTTTTCTTGAATTTTAATATAAAAAATATTTTTTATTGCTTTTATACATAAGTATATACTAATATGAATTTTAAATGTAAAAAAAATAGATGTATTTACTTGTACTTACTATTATGTAACTGATATAACTATTTATTTGATAAGTTTTCATTTTCTTTATTTTCTTCTTTTTTTCTCCATTTTTCTTTGCCATTTTTTAAATATTTTAAAATATTTTGTTTGGTAGGTACGTGTAATTTTAGAGAATTGAAATATCCAAATGGGTTGCAAAATAAACCAAAAATTTAAATTATTTTTATTTAAAAATGTTACATTTATATTAAAATATAGGTAGGTGAGTATTTAAATACACAAAAAATTGAATTATTGCTTTTTCTTCAAGGGCTCGTTACTGGTACTTTGGTTTTTTTTGAATTTTAGCCAGTAATGAGCCCCATGCTCGTTACTGAATTTCATATACAATTTTTGAGCCGTAGGCACTTTGGATTAAGATTGAGAATTTAAGATGAGCAAAAGTCAATTTGTTCCCTATGCGTTGTCTGACTAATTTTCTAACGAGCAAAAACAAAAAACAAAAATCAATTATAAAATCCAAGTAGGTATTCTTTTTTGGACTTTCGTAGGCCCTTGTAGGATCGTAGGCCCTAGGCACAGTGTCTATTTTGTGCTTATAGCATAAGACGGGCCTTAACGAGCCGAGCTAAAAATAAAATATTATAAAAATAAAAGTGTTATAAAGTGCTAGAAATTAAATTTTAACTAGTTTAAAATATAATTTTAAAAAAATTAGCTATTTATCGCTTTTTTTTAAAGTAAAATATAAAGAAAATAATAGTTCATCTCTTTAACGAAAACGTTAAGAAAAATGCAATTTTTGGTAGTACTTTACATTTATTAGATTTATATTTAAAATAAGAAATTTTAATGATAATCCACCCACGCGCATTGCAAGGATAACATATTTTTCTAAATATATAGCAGATATTCACTTGTATTTTTACAAAAATATCTTAGTTATAGCACAAACAATATAATAATACAGATATATAAAAACTGTTGTACAAAATGTTGCATATGAATTTTGGTTAACTGACAACGATTAACTGACAAATGTGATATGATTAGCAAAGACATAAACCTATCATGATGTTATATAATAAAATAAACTGACAAAGTTTTCAGTTTTTTGTTTCCTTTTCCTTTAGGTACAATTATAGTTAACCGACAACAACAAAAATATGTGACAAGCAAATAAAAGCCATTATTATTGTATGTAGGTATATTGTATACATACAATATTGTATTTTACTTTTGCTGACGCACAAGTAACTGTTCAGTTCAACCGACAGTGTATGGTGTAAAGAATTAGGTATTTTAGATTTATGTACAGTAGAATCTCGATTATTTTACCTAATTAAAACTACCCTCGTTGAAATTACGGGATAGTAGAAATTATTGAATACAAAATTTAAACTAAATATGTACATATGTATGGAAGTAAAACGCACACATGAAATTAAAAAAAGATTAGTTTATTTATTTCATATTTCTCAATTTTTAATTAACACAAAAAAAAAATCAAAAATAAAGCCTTTCACAAATCAAATCAAACTTAGATTTTTTGCGATTTAACATGTTCAAATATGTATTTTATGTGTAAATTCATGTATAAATTATGGCTGTTGAAATTATAGAGTAAGCAAAATTTCTTTCGCTGTAAATATAGGAAATTATCAGGTAGTAAAATTATCGAGATTCTACTGTATTCACTTTTTTGATAATTGGATGCCCCACTTTCTAAACCTATGTTTATAACAAATCGTAAACACTCCGTCTTGACTAAATAACGTTTTGAGTGAGAACGAAATGTTGTATTACGCATAAACACTAATTAAAATGTATTATCTCAAAACGATGCTTAAAACGTTTTATAGTTAATACGTTTTAATCTTTGTGCATAAACAAGGTAAATGTCAGCTACAAGTTAGAAATGGAAAAAATCAAAAAATCATGATGAAATGAAAAGTGGAAACATAAATAAAAAAACTCAAAGTTGTTCGGTAATGTTGTTGTTGTTTTAAGTTTTTAAAAAAACTATAGTTAAGACGCAAACATAAAAATTGTTTGTTCTTCTTCTTTATTACCACTGAATAACATTTCAGTTCATTTACAATACCCATCTGTATTATTATATTATTTGTGGTTATAGAATAAAATAAAGCAGACGTCTCGTTACTGGCGGAGGGCTCGTTACTGGGTATTTTCCCCCTATATAAAAAGACTATATAGGTATTTTGAATTTGTCGTTTGATAAATAGAGCAAAGAATTTTTTTATTCGTCATCATTTTATACCATTTTATACATTATGATTATACAGGTCGCGTAAAAGTTTTTCCCCACAAGACTTTTCAAAATAAAATAAAAAATTAAATTTTTTCAAACACTTCAGGTTATTTTTGAATTGTTAACTGCAAAAAGGGGACATGTCACATTTTGATAAATGTTGAGGAGGTTCAAAATTTTTTTTTTCAAAAACGGAGGTTTTTTCAAATCCTTATTTGGTATTTATTAGTACAGGAAAAATTTCGATTTTTGAGATATAGGGGGACATCTTCGATCGGCTAGCAAGCAAGCAAGTAAGACTTGCTAGCTGAAGTGATAGAATTGGTATCCTCGATTGTTTTTGCTCTCGCAAGTAAGCAAATTAACCGTCAAAATTTGCGATTGCAAAGTTGGTGTCGCAAACTCAGTTAACAGAACACATAACCTCAAATTTCTTATAAATAAGTAGAAACTCAAACCCAAATACTTATGTTATCAATATAATTTGAATATTTTTTTCTTGTAATGGATAGAATTGGTTAGTGAGACCATTGTATATGAATTTATAAATTTATACACAATTATGAGACTGTAGAAGCTTGAAAATTGAAAAAAAAATAGTTCATAATAAACAAAATAATTTCGGTTATGATTTAAAATTTTAAAATTTCAAAAATTTGAATAAAAAAATGAATTTTTAACGTAATATAATAGAAAATTATAGGTTATGTATGTAAAAACTTATTCAGCAAAAGTGCTTACAAAATAAAAATGGTTAACTTGCGATTACAATCGAGGATGTGATTTTTTGTAATCGCAATTAGCAATCGCAAATCCGCCATATTTGCTAGTCGCAATTTGCTTAATTGCTAGCTGATCGAAGATGTCTCCCATAGAGATGACACCTTTTTACAGTTAATGAAGAAATACAAGTAACAGTTACAGCATAAAAGGGGTATCTTCATAACGTAACCCATTTCTTTAGTAACTTTGTAATTAATTCATTTATAAATTAAAAACCATTTTCAATATTGAAACATTTGCGCATCTAGAGTACAAATACGCAAAAATGTCATTTTGTTAGAAAAATGTACACATCCCGTTTCTGCAGTTCTGCCGTACAAAGGTTAATCGCGTCAATTACATATTATTAGTTTTGAGAAAAACTCAGTTGAAATTTTTGATACTTCAACCATTCATATTTCGAACGTTAAAAAATATGCTCATAATGAGACAATAGATATGTTCAGTAGACACAAACACATGTTATACATATTTTTTTTTTGAATAGATACGAATATTTTCTGAGTTTTTAAAGAGAAATTCATTTCACCATTGTAAAGTTGAAGAAATTTATACGACTTAAACAAAGGAAAAAAGAGGTATACGATCTTACGCCTTTTAACCAATGTAAATTTGTTTGTTTTCTTAAAGAATATTTTTTAAAAATACAATGGCTATTTAGAGTAAAATATTTTACGCTCAATCACCATTGTAAAATGAATAATAATGTCTATGGTTTTTCGGTTTAAGATCGTATATCCTTGTTTTGCTGAAATATTTCAAACAAAATTACAATGGTTAAAAGGTGTAAGATCGTTTGCTGCTTTTAGCCGTTGTATAAATCGTATAATTTCCGTGGGAATGCAAGTGCTCTGAATTTCCAACCTTAATTACTCCACAACCAAGCTTCGTACAGTTACATGGTTTTCAAAAATTTGAAGATAAACAAATACTTTATTTGAAAATGTTATTAACTCAAAATCACCAAAAATGCAATTGACGCGATTAGCCTTTGTACGGCAGAGTTGGCGATTCTTTTTTAAACTGAACAATAATACAAATAATGCAGTACCTACATATATTTGATTAATTTATACGTAGATATGCAATCACTTACTTTCTACTCGTACATACATTTAAAAATATTGAGGGTATTTACGATGTGGTGTATTTGTTAGGTGTACTGTTGTACTGTTGTTAAATTATACAAATTTATATATAATTTAACAACAGTACAACAGTACACCTAACAATACACCACATCGTGAATACCCCCATTATATTTAAAACTTTTACACAAATATGTTACACCACTTTTTTACTGGTTTTCTATAAACTCTTACTTGATTGGCTTTTTCACTAATTGGCATACCCACATCACCTAAAGCCTGGTTTTTGAGAATCTTTGAAACTTTTCCTTAATTATTTTTACACTTCAGTTTAATATTTTTCTGTCACGAAACTTATCTTGTTAAAAATCAGCTTAAAAATTATTTGTTTGAATTCTATAATTACTATTTTTATAACAATCCGCAAATATTAGAAATTATTGAGGATCATAGAGGATACAAAAATAAGAGTTGTTTTTAAAAAAGTGGAAGGAAATTTATGCGCTATCCTGTAAATGTTTTTTGTGGTTGTTATTGTTTTTATATTAGAATGAAATAAATATGTATTATGTTTTTTATCGGCCCCGGGCCCATTATATAGTCAGAAACAGATAGTTCCAATTAATTCATATGTAGAATGATACAACCTAATTTTGTTTAAAATTTCTGATAACTTCAGTTACGTAGTCGTTTTTTTGGACAAAGTAAATGTATATATGTACATTTAGGTGTTCCTTATTTTTCAACTTTCAGATTCTCAGTGTCTCACCCCCTAAATTTTTTGTACTTGATGACGTGAAAAAAACCTCAAAATTTAAAAGCTCTAGAAAATCATTTACCCGTGCCACAAAAGGGTTATTTTTACCTAAGAAAATATTACTAAAAATATGTTCGTATGTTAGCACGTTTCCGTCAAAAATCAGACTTCAAATTTGAATATCTCTGGCTTCGTGATCCGAAAACCTTAAAATATATCGGGCTCTGTTGCACTTTTTTACTTCATGTGAAATTTATTTTTATTTTTTAAATGCAATATAAAAAAAAGTTGATAAAAGTCTGATCCTGATTTTACATAGTTGAATTTTTTTTTTACCTTTTACATTCAAAAATGTTTATATGAAAACATTGATAATTCGAAATAAAGAAAAAATCAAATCAAAAAAAGCCATTTTTGACCGACCCCTTCACATGTCAGTGTCTATCAAGATAATTTGAAGTGTCTATAATGTTAAACAGATAAAATTTTGTCCACATAATAATGTTATAATTGTCTTGGCGCAACACGCCAAATTTCATGTCTGTAACTTTAATAAGTCTTGAGATAACGACCTTAGAAAATAGCTAATTTTGACACTCACTCACTTATAGGTAATCAAAATCATGGCACATACGTTTTAATTTTCAATTTAGTATTGACCTGCAGATGGCGATAATCATCTGTATTTGTTCTCAGTACGAAAACCTATCAAGTTCATGATTATTAATACATTCTGTATATTAATGTGTGAAAAAGTTCCGTGAGCGGCATTAATTTATATTCAGATTAAGTGCCTACTTTTTTTTAGCTTGAAAATTACTCAAAAAGAATTTGGCGCCATTTTTACATTTTTTTTTTGTTGTTGGATACTCTATAGTTTTGAAACTGAAACTTTTACATGTTCAATTCGAACTTGGCATATACATTCAGTATTCACCGTATATAATATACATACATTTGTACATGTTCAATTTAATTTAATTGAATTTTTATTGAGACCTCATATTTACAATGAAATTACAGAGTACAGAGTACAGAGAACCGCCACGTCAACCAACCAGCTTATATTGTACATGTTCAATTCGATGTGATTTCTTTCAAATTGTTTTATTTAATTTTCTATTTTATATATTTTACACGAATACTTTAAAAAAGCATTATGTTTTCTTTTACTTACAATTATTTCACAAATTAATTCCCATGTTAACTGTTCTTTTTATCAGAATATGAATATATGTACATACATATGTAAATGACAAATTTTATCAAGTGAGAGGCGACTATTTCAATAATGATTCTCGCAAAACAAATTTATGAACAAGGATGGTTTTACTTTTTCAATTCCTTATATGTTTCTTCGTAGTTTTTGTTTGTTTTGAAAAATACCGATAAACACTTCAGCATATGTATCTACATATACATATGTATGTACTATCTATATGTTGAAATTGCTTTTTCTTGACATTTTATAGGTATTTTGTCATTTTTTTTTAAATCTCTTAGGATTATCATCTTTAAAACAAGAATTGACTCGTTGGTTTTAGTCATTTTTTTATTTTTTTATTATCATTTGAGAGTATTTTTACCTTTAAAAATTTTTAAAATGGAAGGTTTTATATGATTTATGCTCCGCTCGTAATGTTATCCCTTTGCTCTCCAACGGTGAATTTCACTCATTATGATATTTTACTTGGTTTTATATACTAAATTAATTTTTTTATTTCTGACAAATGACAATAAAATTTTATTTTCTTTAGTAATTTTATAGGGTATATCAGAAGCACTTTTCAAAATTGTAAACTTCTCAAAGTTTATACACTGTTAGTTAGGGTATCAATTTTTCGAAAAAAATGAACATAGCAAATAGGGGATCCGGAAAATTCATCGCCAGCAATTCTTCGCCAGCAATTCACCGCCAGCAATTCTTCGCCAGCAATTCATCGCCTCAACAATTCATCGCCACAGCAATTCACCGCCAGCAATTCGGCGGTAGATGAGTCTAGCGTGTTATAGGGTAAAATAAGGAAAAAGTACCAAAAAAATTTTTCCCCCTCTAACTCCGTAACGGTTGAGATTGCCCCACCACCTCCCTCCCTTGCGATTTTTTGTTCGTCTCACCGAGACCTATCCGTAGTTTCCGGTTCGGACACCTTAACTGAATCACCCTGTATATCTCTTGCTGTTTTTCATCGATTTGATTTAAGTAAAGAGCATTAGATCAGAAAATAATTCAAAAATTGAAATACACGGGAAAACCAAGTTATTTGTCAGAAAAAAATGACGTTTTGTGTATTTTACCCTATATCTCTTACCTATATAATCAAAAGTAACCAGTTACCATATTCGAATATGTATTTAACTTTTCGGTAAATGTTATGTTACCACAGTGATCAAATTTTTCTTTTCCAATAGTTGATTTGGTTACTTAACATATGGTAGTGAGTAGTGACACTAAAAGTATTCTACCTATACGGTGAATTTTCGAATTTCTCCCATAGTAACTATCACTTTGAATGTGCTCTTCAAGAGTTTTAGAGGTTTAAAATTTGAAAGAATTAAATTTTTTTTTATTTCGACTTGATGTAATAAAATATTTAATTATGTTTAATCACTACAAAGGTTGGAGAAAGACTAACTTATCAAAGTACATTAAATACTATATAGAATACAATGTATTACAATATAACTGTAATGCTAACTGATAGCTTATTGATAACGAAGTGTTGTGTTGCATGTACATTATAATAGAAGAATATTAATGTCTACTATGAATTCATACATATAAGTATATATATAAATTATATTACAACACTCCCCCTCAACGCAACACATCGTTTAACAGGAAGAAAAAATTTAATATACATATGTATTTACATTACAATTCAATGCCTAATAATTTCAAAAATTTTAATTGTTTAACACTATATAAAGGCTTAGTAAGTATATCCGCTGCCATATCTTCCGTCGGGGTATAATTCAATTCTATCAAACCTTGTTCATATACCTCTCGAATGTGATGATATCTGATGTCAATATGTTTACTCCTCGAATGGAATACCGGATTCTTCACCAAATGTTGTGCACCTAAGTTGTCATTTTTCAATACTATCGATTTTTGTACCATATTCAAAAAACCAAGTTCTTTTAAAAAGTTTTTCAGATATACTGCTTCTTTGCACGCTTGGGAAAGAGCTACATACTCTGCCTCAGTGCTACTCAAAGCTACAGATGACTGCTTTCTAGATTCCCATGTAGTAGCACCATTTGCCATGATGAAAGCAAAACCTGTGTACGACTTTCTATCACTAGTATCACCAGCCCAGTCAGCATCTACATATGCAAATGGCGTATCTTTCGACTTAGAAAAAGATAGCTTTGCATGTTTTGTCCTTTTCAAATACCCCAACAAACGCTTTGCGGCTGTAAAATGTTCTGAGTGTGGTTCAGAATTAAACTGTGAAAGTTTGCTGACTGCATATGTAATATCTGGTCTTGACGAAATAGCTATATACAATAACGATCCGATTAGTGATTGATATTGTGTTTGATCAACCCGTTTACATGCCTTATTCGTACATTTTGCGAGTTTTATTGATACATCCAGTGGTGTGGAACATTCTTTACAATCAGTCATATCATAGTCATTTAGCAACTGTTCAATGCGTTGCTGTTGACTCAATTTAATGCTCCCCCTTGCTCCATCTCTTTCTACTTTAATGCCTATAAAGTAATCAACTTCACCTTTGTCAACTGTCTCTAATTTTTCATTTATTAGCTCCTTGACTTTAATGAGACTTTCACTTTTCGAGCATGCAAATAAAATGTCATCAACGTATACAGCAATGATGTTCCATTCGTCCGACTTATTCATTGTGTAAACACATGGATCATTGGTACATCTTTTATAACCAATTGACAGCAAGATATCATTCAGTTTTTCATTCCACTTTCTACCGGCTTGTTTTAGGCCATAAATTGCCTTTTTTAACTTACATACTTTCTTTGGATGTTCTTTATCTACGAATTCTTCTGGTTGTTCCATGTATACAGGTTTATCCAATACTCCGTTTAAATAGGCTGAGACTACATCTACATGATGTAACAATAATTCATACTGAACAGCCAACGCGATGATCAACCTTATGCTGGATAATCGAGCAACAGGAGAAAAAGTTTCGAGAAAATCGTGTGGATACTGTTGAGCGAAACCTTTGGCTACTAATCTGGATTTGTATTTAGAAATCCGTCCATCAGAGTCTTTTTTAATGCAGAAAACCCATTTACATCCAATTACTTGACAATTTTTAGGAACATCGACCAAATCCCATGTTTCGTTACTTTGTAAAAGATTAAATTCTGTTTTCATAGAGTCTTTCCATTTCTGAGAGTCTTTTCCACTTAAAGCCTCTTTCACAGTTGTAGGAACTTCCGAGATATCGCCTAATTGCGTAATCGAATTCACCGTAACAAATTCCTTTCTTGGTCGACCACGACTGCCGGTTCGAATAATCTTTGGACGTCCTCGTCCCTTTTTCAGCTGTGAATCATTTGTATCATTTGATTCACCTTCGTTAGATATAACCTTTTCTGGTCCTGATTCCAAAATTTGATTATCTAAAAAGAAGTAATCATTATTCACATTTGAATTTTGTAATTGTTCGTTCTCGAAAAATACGATATCTCTGCTTTTCATTATACTTCTGTTCGTAGGGTTATACATTCTGTATGCTTTGGACTCACCATCATACCCAACCATAATACATTCAATACCTTTTGCCTGAAATTTTGATAAACCTGGTTTTTTATTTAATATTACACCTTTACAACCAAATTTTCTAAAATGGTGAACTGCTGGTTTTCGTCCAGTCCATATTTCGTGCGGCGTTTTGTTTGATATTGCTCTGCTAGGAGAACGATTTCTCAGATAAACTGCTGTATTGACAGCTTCTGCCCACAGATATTCTGGCAAACTCGCTGATATGAGAAGACATCTGGCCATTTCTACAATGGTTCTATTTGCTCTTTCAGCAACCCCGTTTTGTTGTGGTGTATATTCTACACTCAGTTGTCTCTTTATACCATTGTTTTCCAAATATGATGTAAATTCCTTATTTACATATTCTTTACCATTATCACTTCTGATTATTTTTATCGTTTTACCAGTTTCTTTTTCAGCTGACAATTTAAACTTCTTAAATGCATTGAAAGCTTCATCTTTTGATTTTAGAAAATACACGGAAAATCTTCTTGAGTGATCATCTATAAAGGTTATAAAGTATCTTGCTCCTCCAGCAGATCTTGTTCGCATTGGACCACAGATATCTGTATGAACTAATTCCAATAAATCCCGTTTATAGTTGTGATCTGATTCTTTGAATGAGCTAGTACAGATTTTTCCTTTTGCACATATGGTACACGGCGGTTCTTTTAAATAATTATTTAGTTTCATTCCTAAGACCATATTGTTTTTACTCAATAAGTTCAAACTCGAGAAATTCAGATGTCCAAAACGATAATGCCATTTCATGGTTTCATCAAGATTTTTTGTCTCTAGAAGTGATAAAGATTCAATATTTGGTTTAAATACAAATAGGTTACCTTTTAAGGGAATTTCCAAAATAACTTTAGATTTTCCATTTCTGATAATGGCCCAATTATTAGTAAATGTTAGGTTATATCCAGCTTGAGTTATTCTACTCACTGATAAAAAATTTGCTTTAATTTCTGGTACATACAGTACATTTTTCAATGTTATGTTACACGAATCGGTTTTAATTTCAATTATACCAACACCACTTGATTCTATTGTTTCGCCCAGGGCCGGCCCAACCTAATTTTTCGCCCTGTTCGAAGAACAAAATTTCGCCCTTATTCTGTTCAAATTTTTAATGAATATTAAAATGTTCAAGCCGTTTCCACACCACCCTTGGGTAGACTTTCAACTCACATTTCACATTTCATATTTTGAAAATAAATCAATTTATATACATAATAATACATACTTTCATATAATTCGAATTATATACGGAACTATTTATATACATACATACAGCCTTGAAAATAAAAAAAGTTATTGCAAATTGTTCAAAATAAAATCTTGCTCCTATAGTATTATTCGATCTTCATTAGAGATGAAAAAACCCATGAAAAAAACAATTTCGTTGGATTCTTTCATATTTTTCCGGATTTTTTCATAAAAATCCTGTAGTCCTGGAAAGGAATTTTTGTAGTTTGTAATTTGGCACAAGATGTGTGAAACACCCTGTACACCCAAATTTCATTAAATATCATAAATTTACCTACTTACTTCAAAAAATTGAAAAAAACCGTTCAAATGAATGTATGTACATATGTATATCTTTTTCCTATGATTATGAAAAAAACAAATGTTTTTTTCCTGTTTTTTTCCGCTTTTTTTGGAAAAAAACCGATAAAAAGCAACGGGTGAATGTATTTTTCATTTGTGAAAAAAGCATTTAAAAAGCAGCTTTTTATGAAAAAAACGGAAAAAAACAATTTTGAAAAAATCGGATTTTTGCTTTTTTCATCTCTAATCTTCATAAAAACAAACAACAACAAAAATGCTATACACCCAGTATTAGGTTCAATTTCAAATCTTGCACAGTCTCTGCTTTATCATTCTATATGTTTCGTATGGGCGCTACAAAAACAACAATATATAGCAAACTGTTCAAAATAAAATCTTGAACCTATAACCAAAATAATTCAAATTCAAAATAATATGAATTTAGAAGAGACGGACAAAATTTTGAGGGGATAAGACAGCACAAAAAAGGGAATGTGTGTAGCATTTTTGTTGTTGTTTGTTTTTATGAAGATCGAATAATACTATAGGAGCAAGATTTTATTTTGAACAGTTTGCTATATATTGTTGTTTTTGTGGCATTCATACGAGACTTATGTTCATAGTAGATGATTCTGTGGTCACAAGCACTAACCGCTTAAGTCTGAAGATGCTTATGTCGACTTAAGTGGTTTGCAAATGTGACCACAGAATTGGTTCACACAAAAATAAAAATCTATGTATATAAAATTTTAATATTATGTAAATATTTATATTGTTCTAATGGCGCCCCTCTAATTGTGTCGCCCTGTTCAGCTGCTCTGTCTGCTCATATGTAAAGGCCGGCCCTGGTTTCGCCAGTAGCTAATCTGACAATCTGTCTTTCGTTGTCGTTTAATTCTTTGAACATATTTTTGACACAACAAATGTGTGATGTAGCACCACTATCTAAATACCATTCACTATTTTTCAACTCTAAATCGACTGTTTTAGCAAATAAACCAAAGGTAGCTTCTTGACGACCTTTGTTCTTACATGACGAAGCATAATGTCCACGATTACCACATGTGTAACATTTAACACGTGTTTTTACTCGTTTTTGTCTTTTCTCATTTTTATCCAATTTTTCTTCTTCTTTCTTTTCTTTGACATTTTTTCTCGTCTTTGCTAATAGAATATGTTGCATATCATTATCACTGCCTTTCTCACAACGTCTTTGTTCTTCTTCAAGTAACCTTGTTTTCAGAATTGTTAATGCCGGTAAATTATCACGTGCTTCCATGGCAACAACGAAATTTTCATAATCTTCTGGTAAGCTACAAAGCAGAATTATACTTAATAATTCTTCTGGAATGATTATTGTTAATTCTCTTAACTTTTCTATAATATCATAAAACTCGTTGATGTGTTCGGTCATTTTTCTATCTTCTTTTTTCTTGAAATGGAGTAGTTTCTTAAATAACATAACCTTCCTTGCCGGACCACATGGTGTGTATATTGCACCTAACGTATCCCAAGCTTCTTTGGATGTAACACATTTACTTACGTGAATCAATTCCGATGAATTTACTGCTAAAATAATTGTAGCAAGAGCCTTATCATCATTTCTTTTCCATTTGGATTTTATTTCAGCCGTTTGTTCTTCTGTAGGTTTTCTTTCTTCTCCACTTACATATTGCCACAAATCGCAGCTTATTAGAACACTCTTCATTCGAATTTTCCAGATGGAATAATTCTCACTATTCAATTTTTCAATATTTTGAAATTGCACAGTGTTCATCTTCTGCCAATTACAACTACCGGGTGAATTTGCAGTAAAATTATTTTGCAACTAATGCTTAAATAATTTACACGACACCCCAACTTAATTTAATTAAACACACAGCTTAATTTGCGACACACGCTATTTAATTAAGTAGTAATTTATTAGTTGTAATTAAATCAAATTAATCTAACTGGAAGCTGGCGACTGGGATTGGGGCCTGGGCCCATAACCTGATGTAATAAAATATTTAATTATGTTTAATCACTACAAAGGTTGGAGAAAGACTAACTTATCAAAGTACATTAAATACTATATAGAATACAATGTTTTACAATATAACTGTAATGCTAACTGATAGCTTATTGATAACGAAGTGTTGTGTTGCATGTACATTATAATAGAAGAATATTAATGTCTACTATGAATTCATACATATAAGTATATATATAAATTATATTACAACACGACTAGTATTCATTTACTTTATATTTTGCACATACAAAACTAGTAATTTAGCTAACGTTTTCATTAATCTTGATTAAAATTCGACATAATAAATTCACATTTTTATTTTCTGTTATTTTTATTTCAGGTTGCAATTAAAATTATTGATAAGTCTCAATTAGATTCTGGTAATTTACAAAAAGTATACCGTGAAGTAGATATAATGAAACGTTTAAATCATCCTCATATAATAAAATTATACCAGGTAAGTGAAATAAAATTATGTAGAGTTTGTTAAAAATTAAAAGCAAATGATCTGCGCATACCATATATATTATACACAAAATGTTTATATGTGTATTAGTGTTTTTCTCTCTTTACTAGAAAAAAAACCACTAATAGTGTAAAAATTCTCTAAAAATTATACCATTATCTATCTGCGCAATTATACCATTCGCTTTTAATTTTTAACAAACTCTAATCATTTATTAAAAATCAACTACATTATTATTACATTAATTACTATACATTAATTATTACATAATTATTACGGGAAAAAATATTCATGTGTATTCGTTTTTTATTCGTTTTTTTGTAATTTACATTCTATTGTAAATCATTTCATTCAAAAAATGTAAATGAATCATTGACATTAGACGAATAATTGTTTGACTTTTTTGTGAAGTCATTTTTAACAAAATATTTTTTTTTCCATAAATGTTTATTATAAAGAAAATAATGTAAATGTTTTCCAGTTTTTTTACATGTCTTCTATACATTCATGTAAATAAAACATACTCAGTTATTTAAAATGTAATTTGATCTAATAAGCATTTTTTATGAATCACATACGAGGAGACTTGTCTAACCTAGCACCTTGTGACCTCTGGCTGTTTCCAAAAACTAAAGCACTTTGACATGAAAAAACCTACGAAAGCAGAAATGAGATTATCGAGGCGGTAAATCTTCAATTAAGTAGAACAACTGAAAAAAGAAGATTTTGAAGTCTGTTTCGAAAGGTGGGATTTAAAGACTCAATAAATGTATTGAAAAAGGTGTCAGTTAGGTAGAAAAATATAATATACTGCATGACTATATTTTCATGCTCATGATATATGCTCAGAAAAAAAAATTATAGAAAAATCTACGCTAAACCTCCGATTAGTAGGCGTCAGTTTGGAATGAGACTTTTCTATATAAAATCTTTGAAAGGTCATTTTGAACGTGTCACATGTTCTTATTGACGAAAGTTCCATTTTATAGCCAAAAATAACATGTTTCACGAAAACAGTTATTTCCCCTTTTCAGGATATTGCAGGATAAGAGTTTAAAAATTATGGTTCATTTCAAAGAGAACTTCTTATTTCTAATCTAACACAGTTTATATTTCACTACGGATTGCATTAAAAGTCAAAATTTCATGTTTTTTTTTAAAAAAATCGGTTTTTCAACTTTTTTTGATGATTGTCAGAGACATGATACGTTTCCTGAATGAATGAAGGTGATTATACATGAATATCTCCTACCATTGTATGTCATTTCCTAGGGTTACGCGAGATGTGGTATCAGGCACTTTGTGCTTATTTGCGACATTTTTTTTTTTTAATTTAGTGAATCCCCTAACTTGTTAATATTGAATACTGAATTTTTGAATTTCAAATCAATTCCCAAATCAACTATAAATTTCTTTAAATGTATCTATTAAAATATTATCGAAAAATTTATTAAGAATTTAACATCACACTGAGATGAAAAATCCTAAAAATATGTCTGAGAATATCAGTTTAATTTTTTAAAATTTGAAGTTTATATTATAATTATTGGTTTTAATTCATAAATAAAAAAAAAAAAAAAAAAAAAACTGGTACATACATAATACATACATATGAATCAGCTTTATCAGTTGACAAAAAGGCTTTAAAAAGCCAACTTATTGTTAAATTCTTATATTTGTACTACCCTGTACATAATAAAATACATATGTAGGTAATTATATTACGTATACGTACGTATTATGTATGATATATAAAAAGATAAATTCAAAATTATGAGGGTCAGTTTTTTTCTTTCGTTTTATATTTTTAAATCTTTGTTATTGTTGTCAGTCGTTGAATTTGTTGAAAATTTTCTTATCATTTTATAAGCCAATTTTGTTATCAAAATATTACTTTGTAAATTAAAAATAAAATAAAAATTATTATCTTTCTGAAAAAAAAAATATGTCTAGTGTTCTAAATACTCTAGAAAATAATATTATGTCTGGATTCTCGAGCTGTTCTTTGTACATAATTAAAACGCGTTCAAAGTATATTATTAGAGAATTGATAACAATTGTTTTCGCACAATAATTTTCATGCATACATATGTACATATGTATTATGTACGTACATTGTATTTATTTCAAAAATAATATGGATGTGTGAATCACAATTATTTATGAATTTTAGCAATTTTTATGTAAAAAAAATTAAATTTTTTTTTAAAATGCTTTGTTTTTTGTATTGAAATGTTTTTTTTATTACAAATGAATGTTTTTTTTATCAAAGTGACACGTGCTTGATTATTTAAAAAAAATGAAACTTAATGCATATTTTCGTACTAGGTGTTACATTTGTTAGGAACCAGAAAAAGCCACCGAGGCTGTTATTTATCTTGTTTATGCACAAAGGTTGAAACGTATTAACGATAAAACGTTTTAAACATCGTTTTGAGATAATACATTTTGATTGGTGTTTATGCGTAATACAACATTTCGTTCTCACTCAAAACGTTGAACACCTGCGTGTGTAATAACAATTACATACTTAAAACGAAGTAAGTGTATATGCACACTTTAAATGCGCATTGAAATTTTAAATGCGGATTTAGTAGTGTATTAACTCAAAACGTCGTAGAGCTTAAATGCGTTTTGAAATTTGGTTTATGCATCCGTATTTAGTCAAGACGGAGTGAGTTATCCGTCTAGTTTTTTCTAGCGTTGCTGGCTGTACTGTATCTCACGAATAATTTGTACAATGTTGATTCCAGTGTGTCAATTGTTGCTGGTTTATCTGCATATAAATTAGTGACTTCATGTGGCCCCACAGAAATAAAAATCAAGAGGTGTCAAATCTCACGATCTTAAATGTCAATTGATAAGTCAATTTCTCGAAATCAACTTATCACCAATTCAATAAGTCGATTTCTGGTCATTTTTGAAGTAATAAAGTCCGGTAATGCTACCTGCGTACAAGCCGCACAAAACGGTGCATTTTTAAGAATGTAGTGGAGTGTGTAAAGTTTTTTTTGGATTGGTCTCACTCAGTATGCGACAATTTTGATTATTAAGAGCCAAATTTAGTGAAAAATTTTTTCGAAAACAACAACAACATCGTCTGAAATGTATTTGTGTCTTCATCAACACAAGCAAATAAATTTCTTCTAAGTGTTGGTGTACATGATTTGAAAAAATTTCAAACCCAGTTCACCATTTCAGTCTTAATGTCAACAGAATATGTTCTCGTGCTCTAAGAATACAAACTTAATATATCAAAAATATGTTCTAAGTTAACTGGGTAGCGATCATATTGCATGGTAAAATGTGTACATATTTTCTTTTGTTCTACAGGCTACAGCTAGCATACGGCTGTTATATTATGCTATGCAATGCTGAAGTTGTTATTGTTTCTTCTCAATGGCCAGTACCAGACCTGTCTTCTTTCAGCTTCCCCACTTTTGGATAAAATGTACTACAACTCGCCTTCTGTCTTCAGAAAAAACCGGTTATTGAAGCTGAAAAAAGACAGGTCTGGTACTGGCCAATCATTATTTTCCACACAGTACGTACAATTTTACCTACGTTGAATAGTTTTCATTCTTTTATGAAATCTTTGCTGTTGCCTAATTTTTGACTAATTTGCTAAATAATTTTTAAATAAACGCTATGCACTTTGTAAAACTGACAACACAATTATTTTGAACAAACTGTATGAATATAATATCATATCATATAAAAAATTATACTCATGCAATATAAACGGAATTCAATTAGATGAAAAGGTAAATTAAAAAACAGATTGTATTTTGGGGATCTATCTACATATAATTTCCGGTAGCAAACATTCGAAATAAAAACACCTACAACACCTCTACAAAACTCCCTTCGACAAACAACTTTTTTTTCACCTCAATGGAGCCCTCCTTGGTTCATACCTTGATCCTTGAAAAAAGTAAACATTTTAATTCTTGAACTATTTTCTGACTTATTGCATTTTATTTGACTCAAATCGATGCAATACAGCCTGATATATAATAGTTCAAAGTTAGAAAGTCACATATCCTTCCATGTAAAAATTTAAAAAAATAAAATAACTCAAAATTTTTGAATTTTACATAAAAATTTTTTCGTATATTTATATACAATACAATTTGCAGCCTAAGTAAACAACAAAAGTTTTACATGCTGCTTACGTACTTTTTATCATCACACATACTACCCTACAATCGCAATTTTTATTGCATCGCGTTTATAGAGTTTATAGTTTATACTATCTGTGTCATTCTTATTCCAGCCTGAAGGTATGCAAAAAAAATCCTGTGATTAGAAAAATTGATAATAAAATTTTATGAAAAATTAACAATTTGTTTTATTTATAATAATTAAACTACGTAACCAATTTCCTTGAAATTTATTTTAAACTTTTTGGAAAAGGTTAAATTTAAATCTTATAAAAAGAAATCACAATATCTAAACGTTTTAATACATGAAAAATGTGTGAAAAGTTGAGTGAATTTTTGTTTTGTCTGTACCTTGGTAAATCGAATATAAAAAAATTTAAGGATCAAAATTTAAAAACGTGTTTCGCTTAAGCACCACAATTCCCTTCCACCTATCTATATTCAAAATTTCATGAAAATCGGTTCAAAATTGTAGGCTGTAGGTGGTCACTTTGAAGGCCCAAAATCGCAAAACTGACTCACTTTGAACCCTTGTATTTTCGAAATAAAGAACTTTTTCAAAAATCTGTTGCACCTATCTATATTCGAAGTTTCATTAAAATCGGTTGAGAAATGTAGGCTGTAGGCGGTCACTTTGCAGGCCATTTCACTAAATTTGGCTCTTAACCAACTTTTAAAGTAAATTTGGATAATTTAGTAGCGTGAGTCTAAGTCTAACTTTAAGTGTGAGTCTAGTCTATTCATGATGATTTTCTCAGTCTATATTGATCATAAATATCAAAAAGTGCGGGCAAAATGACAGCTCGATTTTACTTTATCGTAAATTCTATCCTACTTAAAAAACACCCTTTATTAAACAGACATATTTAATTTTCGCAAAATAATTTCAATGAAAATATTGATTTATAATGAAATTGTATAAAATCAAATATTGTAGTATACATATAGTGGTAATACATATACATAGTAGAATACGTAGAATTTTAAGTTATCCACCTAAATTTGATATGATATAAGGATTCTTAAATACTTATGTAATTCATTTTTGCTTCAATTTAATTAGCGTGGTACACCTAAATTTTTGATTCGATATTTTCTAATAATTTTTTATTTTTAAAATTGTAACTCCCTTTTCTCTCTGTAATTACATTCCAGCTTCAAATGTTACACATTTTCTTTTATCATGTGTGTAATGTGTGATTTCTGTATACTAAAACACGTGTAAATTTTTTTTTTTGTTAGTTTAATCAATAAACATAAGGTGTATATTTAATGCGACAATTTCTAATCTATTACCCTGTACATTTTGTATTATTATTACAACAACAATAAAAAAAAATCTTTTTTACTCAAGTTTTAACGTCATTCTATAATTCTCATTTTTATTTTTGAGGCATTTCCGTGGATAGAAATAGAAATTGAAAAAAAAAAAAAAGCAATCATGACGTTATAATAATTTTCACCTTTCAATAATTGTTGCATATACGTAAAAGATAACACTATTGACGTAATCATTTATAACATGTGCAAAGAATTTCATATACATATGTGATTATGTGAATAAAATATGTACATATATTATTAAGTGGGTACTTTCTTCAAAATTTTATTTTCGTTTTGTATGCCAACAATAATTTTGATCATAATATTGAATCAGTAAATGAAAATTATTGTTTATTTTTAATGTGTTACATGAGCGTAGATAAACATTTTATTTTTATGTCATAAAAATAAACTCATCCATATGTGCTTCTTTTTTTTCTTTTACCTCGTTTATTATAATAATTATCTTTATTATTATTATGTTTTTTACTTATTTTTTATTTTGTATTTTTTTGTTTTTATTAAATAATAAATTTGTACTTGATATTTGTATGTCGGCCTTGTCGCCTTGGAAACTATTTACTACTTGTTTAATTGTGTACCAATAATGTTTTTCCTGTACCTGATGTATTATTACAATATTTGTAGACAAATATATAATCTATATCGATAAAATAACACGTTATTGCTTTGGGTGGTGAAAAGTCAATTAATTGTAACATGTTTATACATATAAATGTAGGCATTTTTGATGTTTGATTTTTGTATTAAAATAAAGTGAAGATGAATAAATACCTGTATACTTATACAGGATGATCTGTATTGTTATAAAACCTATATCCAATACCGTTGGAAAAAATAGCAATGTTTAGTGAAAAATATTTACCTCATGAAAATATCATATAATTTAAGGCTCTATATAGATATTTAAAACATTTTATTTGAAAATAATATTTTGTTTTGTTAGGCGTATTCTTTTGACCCAATTTCTAACTACTTCTTCACATATATCATGTGGTAAAGTTTCGATGGTTCGTTAAATGTTTTGTTTAAGGTCACTAATTGTTCGTGGCTTATTCTCATAGACCAGAGATTTCACATATCCCCATAGAAAAAAGTCCAAGGGTATCAAATCGCACGATATCGGTGGCAAATTAACATCACCATTATGAAAATTATTTAGACCATGAATTTCCCGCAAAGCATGAAATTTCTGGCCAACCGAACACAAACTTTAATAGTAAATTCGAATAATTTCTATGCGTTGTTGAATCGTGTATCTTTCTATTATCTTGTTTATGCACAACAGTTAAAACGTTTTAACGCTAAAACGTTTTAAACATCGTTTTGAGATAATACACTTTGATTGGTGTTTATGCATAGTATAACATTTCGTTCCCACTCAAGACGTTTTAAGTAATGTCATTTGTTGTTCTGGTGTTGTTGTTCATACAGTGTTACCACATATATTTTTTTTATTCACTGTCATTCAAGTGAACTAACTGTGTTATTTTTTAAATCCAGTTAAATTTTTTATTATTCGTGCGATGCGATGGAGCAATATCAAGTTATCCTTAATGTTCCATTGTTATTTTGTTGAAGAAAAAAAAGAATAAGAAGAATATTAAGCTTTTGCAATATTTTTACACGGAAAGACGAAGCCTTTATCAAAATTATATAAAAAAGAGAAAACTTTTACGGTATAATTTTATTACTCAGTTAGATGTACCTAAAAGTTTTTTAATGTTACTGTACCACGATTCACATCAATTTGCAAGAAATCTAGAACTGAAGATTTTTGGAAAAATTTTGTTTTGGGATTTGGTACAGATGTAGAGTTTTTTGAAATGTTTCGAATGAAAAAAAATACATTTTTCATGATCTGTGAAAAATTAAAATCTCATTTGGAACCTTCACCAAACTTCATTACCACACCTGTTTCTATAGAAAAAAAAGTGGCTATTACATTGTATAAATTAGCAAGTTGTGCTGAATATCGTGTTGTAGGTGATGTTTTTGGTGTACACAAAAGCCCAGTACATAAATATTTGTACCAGGTGGTGAGAGCAAAAAAATTAATTAATATAATACTTTATAAATAAATTTATTGTACTTAATTTAAAGCCGCACGCACTTTGAACACTTATACTTGTTTATTTGTAAAGAAACACTTGATAATAAAAATAACCGCCCATCAAATGTCATTTGAAATTTTAAAGTGACGTTACTAACACTAAAGTTTATATTGATTTTGAGTGTGTTACCAACACTATTTTGAAATGTCAAATATGACAATTCACTTAAAACGAAGTAAGTGTTTATGCACATTTTAAAAACGAAATGAAATATTAAATGCGGATTTAATAGTGTATTAACTCAAAACGACGTAGAGCTTTAATGCGTTTTGAAATTTTGTTTATGCATCCGTATTAAGTCAAGACGGAGTGAGTTAATGCGAAGTAACGCTTAGCATAAACAAGATATATGATAATTTGTCTGAGTCTACTAAACAGTAAACACGTTACACGACTGTAAAGTTTGAGTTTGAGACTCTAATCAGTGTTACCGTTGTAGTATTTGAAAGTTCTGACATTCCTATTGGAAAACCTTTAATATATGACATTTTCATGAGGTTAATGTTTTTAACTAGGCATTGCTTTTTCTTCGAACAATACTCTAGGTATTGAATAAAAACAAGACTATTATAACTGTGAAAGAGACTTTATTTCCAATGCTTTGCGCTTTGTACGGAATGTATGTATGTATGTATTTAAAACATCAAAATTTAAAAAAAAAAAGCATTTTAAATTTTTTATGATTTTTTAACCTACATACGACTACTCAGTTTACAATACCAGACAGATAACTAACTACGTACCTTGATTAAAAGGTTAATAATGTTTAAAATTGAAATTTAGACAAAAATTGAAGCTAAAGAATGCTAAATTTGTTGCTCAAAATTTTTTGAAAAAACTGTTTTCTTAATCTCTTTAAAATTTGAAATTTTCAAATTAAAAATTTAAAAAAAAAGATTGAAAAGAAAAAAAAGAATCATTCTGTGAAATAACATATTTTTTTCGTGCGTTTCAATTATCATATTTGAATATTTCTTGTATTTTTCTATAAGAAATCAAGTGAATCAATAAATAAGTAATTAAGTACATATTATCATATTTGGTAAATAAAACACATACATACATATTTACATACAAATCTTATATATAAATATTGTAAATAATAATAATATATAATATAAGTATATGTAATATAATAATATAATATAATATATAATATTTCTATATTTAAATCAAGATTTCTCAGGATATGACATAGTTATGTTTTAGAATAAGTTTTGGTTGTTTTCTACGTGTTTCATTGCAAAAAATTGAAATTTATTAATTAAAACAACAAAATTATGTAGGTATTTAATTTTAAGGAAACATTTTTTATTGATTTCTTTTCAAATACATATTTTCATTCTTTTTTAATCCCTTAGGTGGAAATGACGAGTTCCGCCCGCAAAAATTTCTGTGTCAAATTCGACATTGACGGGCTATATTATAATTCTGTTTTATCACAAATGAAATAGAATCCATATTTTTATAAAAATATTTATTAAAATTGAAATAGGTTAGTTTTACTTTGTGATAACCTCCGCACAGAATTGCATTAAAATTAATTAGTATGCACACGCATGTTTCTTTGAAATTAAATCGTTAGGCAAAGGGTTAAAAATTAGAATAAATTAAAGTTAGCTGAAATTAATTTATTAAAAAAAATCGATGACTCAAGTAAGTTTACAAGATCTACAAGACAATTATTTGTTAATAAATTTAAAAAAGGTGTAGCCGTTTACGCTTAACTAATCCGTATTTCAATAATGTTAAATATTGAAGTACGTCACTTTAATGATAATGTTTCCTTTTTGATATTAATTCGAAAGAGATAATCCAAAACTATGTCGTTGGTTTTTTCTTCAATCGATTATAAAAGCTCTTAATTTTGTTAATTTATTAATTGATTGTTTACTTCCTTATTGAAAAGCTCAAAATTTTCAGAACAAGAAAACAAACGAAACAATCACGAGCAATAAAAAATAAATAATAAAGAAATACATACCTGGGTTCAATGTACTTTGTGTACATTTATTTTTATATTTACATATATATTCAAAAAAAAAAAAAAAAATGAGGTGAATAATTTAAAGATTAGAAAAGATTTTACAAATGTGAATATTTATTTTAATTTTATTAATATGCAAGGGAAGTGATAAAATGATGGAAAATTGTGTGATATTGTTCTCATTTTTCTACTTTTAAGGTTTAAATTAATCTTAGGATGAATGCACTCATGTCATGTATTTATTCAATATTTAGTAAGACTTTGTAAGTAATTTTCTTTAATTTAAATAAAAAGCTTTGAAATTTGCAAAGAAAGTAGAATAAATATACTCGTATAAGAAGTTTCAAACTGTGAATGTTGAAAAAAGCGCTTTGATATTAGTCCCTAAGATCCCAAAACGTTAATTAGAATAGACTTTGTAGCAAAAGATAATTTCACAATTTATTTATTACAAATCGAGTTCAACGCATATTAATTCATGCGCGAGTATTTAGGATTTGCGTTACCATCTTAGTGCGCTTTAAATCGATGGAACCCTTTAAAACATATGAAACCTGGGTTTCACACAAGTTTAATTGAAAATTTGAAAAAAAAAAAAATCTATACTTTATTTAACAATTAAAGTCAGTTGTGCTTATCGAGGCAGTACCCGATGAGATTGTTGCCCTTGGTAATATTTAATTTAAAAGATTCCTCTCGATTGAAATTGAGATCTGATCACCCCACACACGAGACAGATTTATACAAACGTAATGTAAAAAGAGTATAGAAAAGTATGCCTATCTTGCCTGTACTGACTTTAATTGTTAAATAAAGTATAGTATCATCAATAAGTTCATTTGAAAACAAGTTCTATGATATTAGATAAAGTTAAAATTCGCCGGGAATCACATGCTTAGTTTAGATTATGGACAAGGGGAAAGAGAAAACCGTGTTGTAAAAAATATCTGTTTGTTTTTGATACGTGTTATTGCATTAAACTGTGACTATCGCCCATGTTCCAGAATTCGTAAAAAGTGAAAACGAAATTCAATTCCGTACGATTTCAAAATAGATGTTCTTTATTTCGTACGGATTGTAATTTTTCGAAAAAGACTAAAACAGATTTCGCAAACAGCTGATAACTTTTAAAATGTAGAATTGTTACTATTATAATTAAATAAAATTTCATAAGTATTTTACTTCAAACAAATAAAACTTTCAATAAAGTTAATTTTATTTAAATAAAAGATTTAACCAAAGCCGATCCGTATCATCACACTTTCCTTTCTTTGAATATCCACTTGCTATATTCGGATATTTTTCCATAAATTCAATAAAAATTTTATCCTGTTGAAATTTCTTGTGTTTCCCTCTAAATGAAAGTTTTTTAATTTAATATAAAATAGTTAATTTTTCTTTGTTTAATTTACTTTACATGGCTTTATTTTTTAAATAAAAATTACACTTTGCACTTTTGTAGGCACTTTATAGTCTATAACTCTTTCACAAAATAGCAAATGTCATCAATTTCACCTGTTCCATTTATTCGTTCCAGTTTCACAGTGAACGCTTAAGTGTTAAACTGAGTTTAACTTAATCCGTACGAATTGAGAGTTTAAACTCTATTTGAGGTTTAAGTAAAAGTCAAAAATAAAATAAAAAAACAACTGCCATCTATCTATCTGTTTTGTTCCTAAATTGATTATAAATTGAAATTTATATGAAAAAATTTAAAATGTCATCTAGCGGCTATACAATGACATCTACAAGTTTCTCAGGTTTCAACCTAAATTCATTCACAATGATAGGTTTAACTAAAGACAGTTAAACTACAAATATAAATTGACTGAGGAACGAAAAAAAATTTAAATGAAGTTTAAACCATGGTTTAGGTTTAACTTAAACTCCGTTTAAACTTTGACTGTGGAACTGGCCATAAATGTTTTTCTGTTAATTTTTCTCAAGTGCATTCTGTTTCATATTATTTGGAATGTTAGTATAGTTCAAACAGGGCCGGCCCAACCTAATTTTTCGCCCTGTTCGAAGAACAAAATTTCGCCCTTATTCTGTTTTAATTTTTAATGAATATTAAAATGTTCAAGCCGTTTCCACACCACCCTTGGGTAGACTTTCAACTCACATTTCACATTTCATATTTTGAAAATAAATCAATTTATATACATAATAATACATACTTTCATATAATTCGAATTATATACGGAACTATTTATATACATACATACAGCCTTGAAAATAAAAAAAGTTATTGCAAACTGTTCAAAATAAAATCTTGCTCCTATAGTATTATTCGATCTTCATTAGAGGTGAAAAAACCCATGAAAAAAACAATTTCGTTGGATTTTTTCATATTTTTTCGGATTTTTTCATAAAAATCCTGTAGTCCTGGAAAGGAATTTTTGTAGTTTGTAATTTGGCACAAGATGTGTGAAACACCCTGTACACCCAAATTTCATTAAATATCATAAATTTACCTACTTACTTCAAAAAATTGAAAAAAACCGTTCAAATGAATGTATGTATATCTTTTTCCTATGATTATGAAAAAAACAAATGTTTTTTTCCTGGGGTGGTAGTACGTAACTTGATTCGAGTTGTTTCGTTCGAGTTTGAACATGTTTGGTAGTACGTAAGGTCGATTCGAGTTCAAAACAAACTCGAATTGTCAGAATTACGGTCGAACAAAATTTTGTTATCGACTTCATATAATAATGTTCGTGTTGTAAAGTTTAAATAAAAGTATTGTGTTAAAAATGTAATTAAAAACTATTTATATTTATTTAAAGTTATTTTGAATTGATTTTAAACAAAATAAAAATTTATATTTGATAAAAATTTATTAGTAAAAGTCGAAAAAACAGCAACATCTGAATTTTATAATTGTACACACAACTTTAAAAACTTGAAAAATTTTAAATTGACATAAAACATAACCTTCAATTAACATATGTGTACTTTTCAGCGGGTGCTGACTACAAAATACTTGCTCAGAACACAAGTTTTCACGGTAACACTTAAATCCAAAGTCGATCGAATTACGTACTACCAATCAATGTTTGTTTCGAGTTCTTTTGAAGTCGAACGAAACAACTCGAATCAAGTTACGTACTACCACCCCTGTTTTTTTCCGCTTTTTTGGAAAAAAACCGATAAAAAGCAACGGGTGAATGTATTTTTCATTTGTGAAAAAAGCATTTAAAAAGCAGCTTTTTATGAAAAAAACGGAAAAAAACAATTTTGAAAAAATCGGATTTTTGCTTTTTTCATCTCTAATCTTCATAAAAACAAACAACAACAAAAATGCTATACACACAGTATGTATTATGTTCAATTTCAAAACTTGCACAGTCTCTGCTTTATCATTCTATATGTTTCGTATGGGCGCTACAAAAACAACAATATATAGCAAACTGTTCAAAATAAAATCTTGAACCTATAACCAAAATAATTCAAATTCAAAATAATATGAATTTAGAAGAGACGGACAAAATTTTGAGGGGACAAGACAGCACAAAAAAGGAAATGTGTGTAGCATTTTTGTGTTGTTTGTTTTTATGAAGATCGAATAATACTATAGGTTCAAGATTTTATTTTGAACAGTTTGCTATATATTGTTGTTTTTGTAGCGCCCATACGAAACATATAGAATGATAAAGCAGAGACTGTGCAAGATTTGAAATTGAACCTAATACTGTGTGTATAGCATTTTTGTTGTTGTTTGTTTTTATGAAGTTCGAATAATACTATAGGAGCAAGATTTTATTTTGAACAGTTTGCTATATATTGTTGTTTTTGTGGCATTCATACGAGACTTATGTTCATAGTAGATGATTCTGTGGTCACAAGCACTAACCGCTTAAGTCTGAAGATGCTTATGTCGACTTAAGTGGTTTGCAAATGTGACCACAGAATTGGTTCACACAAAAATAAAAATCTATATAAAATTTTAATATTATGTAAATATTTATATTGTTCTAATGGCGCCCCTCTAATTTTGTCGCCCTGTTCAGCTGCTCTGTCTGCTCATATGAAAAGGCCGGCCCTGAGTTCAAAGATATATGCTGCTGAAAACCACAAGAATTTTTTATTATTTTACCAAATCAAATTACATGCACCAAGGTTCGAAAAAGAAAATTAGTACATACATATTTAAAAACCTTTTAATATGTAAATGCGGCTAAAAAGAAAAAAAATTTAATGATTAAACAAAATTAAAATTATAACAAAATGAAATTCAGGTAATAAAACTTAATGTTATACACATACATATGTATATAATATACATATGTACATATATACTTACATATGTACATCCATACACACCTACATATTATGTATATACATGTTACACAAAAAATGCATGAATATAATTGTAAAAATATGCTAATTTTTTCACTTGAGCCGTTTCGTGCGAAACTGACACGAAGCAGCCAACATGGTAAATAGAATAGGAAGGTATGCTGAAAAGGGGGTTTTAACCTGAAATAAAAAAGTCAGTTACAGATGACGTAGCTGCGAAGAAATTTTGAATTTTTAGAAATAAAAACTGTTGTACGTTCACAATAATTATATATGTATACATTTTTTGTTTGCAATTCTTCAAATTTTTTTCATTTTCTGTTCAGATTGTTTTCAATTAATTAATTGTATAAAATTTATACAAATATTTTTCTCATCATTTCTGTGAAATATCGAAAGTATACATTTTTTTGCTACCTAAAATATTTTATATATTTTAGGTAGGTATTTATATACATTTTATCAGAATCACATTCTCATATCCCATACTTTATAAGCTCATATTATAAAAAATCTAAAAATAAAATATTTGTTTTAATTGTGTAAATTTTTTTCTTTTTCATTTAATTTTATCGTTTTTATTGTACCATCACGACCGATTGTCTTCAAATACAAACAATCATTTATATCATCTGAATAATTAATTTGCATTAAATGTTTTTTTAAGTATATTTTTTAAAGTATATTTCAATTCAACAATATTATTTTTTAATGAATATAAATAAACATGTCCTTGGCGGTTACATATTAAAAACCAACGATTTTTTATAATTTCTGCCGTTGTAAACCATTTTTCTTTAATTGATGATGGTAATCGAAAATTAATATGATACAATGGATTTTCAATATTTTCATATCAATTTATATAAATACAATTACCATTATCATCACATAATAATATTTCTTTAGTTTCATCACATATAAAAATTGATTTAATATAACTTTTTGTAATTTCAATTTGTTTAAATTTTAAATTTTTTGGTTTTTTACAACCATGTTCATAAATTAAAAGTTTCTTATAACCGCCAACTAAAATTAAACAATTATTTTAATTTGTTACAAATGTTTCTAAAATTGTACATTTTTTCAATTGAATATCTTCTTTTATTTCCCAATTAAATGTTTTTATATAAATGTATTTGTAATCTGTTGTAATTCCAACAAAATTTTGTGAATTTTCGCAATTTTTAAATTGATAACATTTAAATTTTGTGAAATTATTAATATTGAATGAATTTATCACTGTTGGAATTTCTTGATATAATTTAACTTTTAAATTATTATCATCATCATCATCATCACCATTCACGCTGAATGATTTGAAAATTTTTTCTAATTCAAATTTAATTAAATTTCCGTCATTACTGGTTGTTAATAATGTTTTAGTTTTTTCATAATAATCAAAATTCCATATAAATGCACCAAAATGATGTCGCCGCTTGAATATTAATTTACCATTTGAATTCCATACACATAAATTTGAATCTTCACCAACAGAAATTGCAAACTGATGATTATCTAAAATAAATTCAAAATTCACCTTGGTGAATTGATGATTATTGAAACAACTATGAGCTGTTAATAGATAAAATTTTGCAATTTCTGGGTTTGTATTTTTATTTAAAAACAGCCCATTACTAATCCAATCCGTAATTTTCGAACAGGAAAGTAGTTTAAATTCTTCGTTGATATTTTTTCCTTCATATTTCTAAAAAAAAGAGCCAAAAAGACAATTTTCCTAAGATTTTAAATCAAAATATTTTACTACTCACACAATTATGAGAGATCAAAGAAAATTCTTTTGCTCCATACGTTAAAAGAACATTATGATCTGTTTCATATTCTAGACCATGGATTTTTTCTTTGAATTTACAATGTAATTTTTCACGTTGAACTTCATTCGGCTCATTCTTTGGGGAGTCTGCTGATGATGTATTCAAATAGCTATTGTGCACCACATGAAGTTAATTTCCGATTGCTGTAGAAAAAAAGGAACTGATTAGAAAAAATAACTATCAAAAGTATGTATAACAATTTGAAGATTTATAAAAAAAACTTTACATGAACCCTTAAGGAGCTTAAAAGGTTTTAAGGAGTTCGTTTTTGCAGAGGTGTATTTAGCAGTCTATCTTTTAATAAATAATCTTCCTCCACAAAATGATTTGAACACACGGCCCAATTATTTTTCATATATAAAACATTTTACTGGTTTCACATCACAGGCCCGAATCCACTTCTCAAACACATTTTTTTCAGATGGAAATCTGAAAAATTTAACTTTTTCTTTTGTTTTTCCTGTATAATTTTTACAGGACATCACCACACATTTAACCATTTTAATAGATTTTTTTTTTTTCAATAATATATAGTCAATTATAGTTTTTAAATATATTTAAATTCACTTTATTTATAAAATAATACAACTTTATCACTAGCCACTATGCAAACTACATATAAAAAAAAATGTAAACAAAAACTTTTCCTTCGCAGCAACGTCATCAACTTATTGTAATGTCACTAAAAAACGAAAAAAAATCTCCGCCATATTGCTTTTCAGCATACCTTCCTATTCTATTTACCATGGCAGCCAAGAGTTTTCTCCAGATTTTTTTGTTTGTCAGAATTTTCTTTTAATTTTTGCAAGTGCATCATCACATCACAAACTTTATTTATTTCTTTTTAAACGGGAAAATATTTCCATTTTTGTATACATATGTATGTACATACTACAAATAAATTTATACAAAAATGTATAATTAAAAATGTATTACAAACGAGTGACAGAAGAACAAAAAAAAATGTTATAAAAAACAATTATATAAAATTTATAGCAAAAATAAAATGAAAATAAAAAAAAACCAATATGATTATTGTATACATATACATATTTTTAACCCATCTCAAAAATTATGCATTTTTTGCAAAAATTGAACATAGCAAATCGATGCAGAATCAATTGAACCTTCATTTTTTGCAAAAAAAAAATGAGGGTTAATATCGAGTACTTTTCGAGAAAATTAGGGTTAAAGTTAAAAAATAGGTGAAAAAATGACAAAATTATAGATTTGAGGCCTTATAACTTTTGAACGGTAAGAGGTACAGCGGCAAGTCAGATGTTGATAGAAAAGCACAGTGGTCCTTTACAATTTTGCAAAAGGGTAAGTGAGCCTAGCGTGCCCCTGCAAAAAGTTATAGGGTAAAACAAGAAAAAAACACCAAAAATCTTTTCCCCTCTCTAACTCCGTAACGGTTGAGATTAACCCCCCCCCCCCAATACGATGTTTTGTTCGCCTCGCCGAGACCTATCCGTAGTTTCCCGGTCGGACACCGTAACGGAATCACCCTGTATAGTAAAACATATGTAATGTAATTTATGTACAAACAACATCTGAAAAAAATAAGATCTTTCTTTTTTTTGAGTGATTAATTTAATTATTGTGCCTTACTGACTAACATGATTGGAATTATTATTACACATCTGAATAAAGATCGTGTAAGGTACTCATATGAATTTTTAAATTTTTTAAATTAATTCACCAAAAATGACCAGAATTATGGAAATTTTCAACACATTTTTAGGAAATCGGATAATTTTATGGAAGATTTGATCTTAAAACTACTGTCTATCTACACCTACGGCTTTACGGTACAACGTTTCGCCGATGTGGGTAAAGAAATTTAAAATATATATGTATTCACGTACAAACAAATAAAGAAGACAACTTTTTTGGCTAGGGAATCTGGGACCCACATTAGGTACCTATAGATTTTGTTGGTTACTCTTGGGGAGTGTTATCACAGTCTTAAGGCAATCACACTAGCCTCGACATAATTTCGTTCTTTTCTACTTATTCTAAGAATAAAATCGTGTGTGTGTGTGAATGTGTGAAAATGTGAATTTAGACCACAGCACGACTTGAACGAATTGATAACTTCTTGATAGAATATTTCACAAAAACGTTTTTCGTCAAAAGAATTTCTTAATGACCTTGTATGTGAGCCTAATGGTATATAATAAACTATTCTCCTAAATTATTATTTTACATAATCATCCTGTAATGTATATTTACAAAAGGTTGTATTAAATTATTATGATTACAAGTCTCGCATGGTAGCACAAATGTACACACGTTTAAAATGATTGAATATGATAATTACTGTACTGCATATGACGTCAATATAAATCATGCATCACAAAACTGAATAATCCCACTATTAGAAGTCAAGCGTAACGTAATTTATGCCGCAGCAATTCTACAATATTTTATTCCATTATTATAGCAACAATAAAAATATTATTATTACATCTTTATCTATACAATGTACATAATAATATGTATAAAATGAATGATTATTATATGTATACAAAAAGACGTGTACAACTAAAACATTGTTACATGTGGTGTTACATTGTCATTATAAAAGCTGAGATTGCATACATTATTAAAGGAAGATTACGTTTCGATTACATCACAGTAGACAATGTAAGTGGTTTCACGTCATTAGGTTACAATCACCAAGGTTATTAATATTTATAAAATGCAACTCAATGAATTTCATAATAACAATAAACTTTAAAAAATATAATATGTATGCATAAATATGTGAATATATGAATGTATCTACAGATTTTTTTTACACACAATATTTACTTACATACTTATATGCTTATTGATATTGATTTATTGAATTATTTCAAGATTTTTTATTTTTCTTAATAAAGTGTTAAGTATTATACAAGATGTAATTGAAATTCAATTTGTTCTTCATTGAAAATTAATTTTATTATGATTTTTAAATTCATTAACTATGAAAACAAAAATAAAATTATTAATTCATTAGTAGTGCGTTTCTGTTAACCACAAAAGAAGGAATTCTCTGATGACAACGATGACAAATGATTTTTGTTATTACAATGAGCGCGTATACTCCGTAGTACCAAACCGGTACTAGTACTGTTTTGGTCCCGGTATATACGCATGGTACCGAACCATTTTAGGCCGACCATTTTGGTGCGAACCAACTAATTTGGTCCTCCTTTCTTTGTTCATTTCCAATTAATTTTGCACAAAAAGAAAAAAATTATTGATAATTGACACTATACACAAATAGAAATTATTAAATCAATTAACAATGAATGAAATATTTGAGTTTGACAAGTATTTTTTTCTTTCTTTTTTCATTATTTGCACCTACGATATGTACAGGCAGTACTAAAATGGTTTAGTCGTACCAAAATAGTACTAGACCGGTTTGGTACTGCGGAGTATACGCGCTCAATGTTCATTATTGTTTTCTAATTGAAAATTATTCATGAGCACTATAATAATTTTTCTAAACAATTTTTATTGAAAAGAAAACATCATTTTGACGTCAAATTAACCCTTAGAATAATGGAATGATCTATATACAAACATGTACACTACGATTTTGAGCCTTATTTCAACACTCCGATCTATGTTAAATTTTACATACGCACACACCAATATTAAAGAAATTTTTGTAGAATTTTTTGTCCCTTTAAAAAAAAATTGAAATTTGGCCAGGTTGTTTCATGAAAGGATGTTTCTTTCAAACAAACTTTAAATAGAAGAAATCTGTCGATTAGGTAAAATGCACAAAAACTTAATTTAAAAAATCATCGTTTTTTCTCCTCTAACTGCGGTCTGTGATACTTATTTTAGCACCCATTCTGAAAATTGTGAAATTCCAATTGTGATTAAATTGTAGTTTTCTCCAGTCTACAGTGTTTCTTATTTGAATCAAATCGGTGCAACAGAGTCCGAAATATAAAACTTTTAAAAAAATTTTAATCGTTTCAAAAAATCATGTCTAAAGTTAACGACCTAAATTGAAATTAAAAACAAGAATTCCAATAATTCTCATACTAAATAAAGTTTGTTATAACTGATAAATGGGTTCTATTATTTTTGGATAAATACTTTCTCTGTTAAATCAATTAATTAATAAAAACTGTTCTTAAATTCGAATGAAAATGACTTTAAAAAAAATTGTAAAATCCTGATAGTAGTCTAACAACAGTTAGAAACAATATTGATTATCTAAAAATGGATTTTTAAAGTGGTAATAAGAAAAGGATAAGAGTAACAACATTTAAGTTTAAACTTTAAAGTAGAATACTATCTTAAAATTACCCCGTGTTTTTTAAGTTAAAATATTCATATCATGTATGTATGTGTCAAAAAACGTGACAATTTTATAATAAGTACCTAGATACTAAGTAGCAATAATTGAAAAAAAACAAAAATATAAATTTAAATAAAATTTAATTTCATATTAACCACGATTTTTTTTAATTGTCTCGGATCCATCATGCAAAATATGCGTGACCTTATCATAGTAAAGAAGAAAAAAAATTACTTTTTTCATTTTCTCTAGAAACAATAATTTATACAATATGAATGTACATAATGTATAATATATGTATGTATACGTATACATACACATATGTACAATGTGTACATAATCGCGCTACCAACTGATAATTAAAAAGTACGAATAGAAAAATACACATAGGTACTATGTAAACAAATTTAAAAAAAAAATCAATTAACTCAACATAAAAGATATTCGTAATCAGTAAAACTAAAACGTTTTGTTACTAAAGAATTTCATAAAATAATTATTTACTGACATTTCAATAAAATATTATAATAAAAATGCTCTATATTTAGTTTTTTAATTGAAATACATAATAACATCATTTTTGCATAAGTTTTTGAACTTTTATTGCGCCTTCAAATGCCGTTATTTAATGTTTTTATTGATAATTTCAATTAGTTCGAATTAAATCATATTTTTCATGTGTAATGGGTTTTCATGCGTAATTGGTATCTGTTGTATGTTTATGCAAAATAAAATGTTGTGGATTTGAAAGCAATAGCTTTCCAATGTAGAATTACCTACCTACCACTTGTTCTCAGACATGTAAAACTGTTAAAATTTGTTAAATTTCGAATAATTTCGATAGGAAAATGTTCCAAAATCGTTCTAGCACACGCTTGTTTAAATTAATAATTTAAAAATGTTTATTCAAACAATATACCAAAACAATACAAAACAGAAGAAAATGTTTAAAAAAACAATAATAAAGTTAAACTGATTTTGACCTTCCGAAGAAAACAATGCTGGAAAAATTCAGAAAATAAACAATGTTTCAGCAACTACTAACAAAAAACCAAAACTTCCACATTTTTCTATATGTAGTACCAAAAATAACTTAAATTTTTTCTAATATAAAAGCTTTTTTATTTACGTACAAGAATTATTTTCCCATACATCTGGCATTACTATAGTATACCGACAGGGATGAAATTGGAAATTTGAATGAACGTGTATCTAGAACGGTAGAAATAAATCTTAATAAAAAGAAAGAATTTGTTAGTTATAAATTTGAAATATTCTATAAATTTACATATTTCTAACATTATATGTATTACTTTTCTATATAAATACACATAAAAAGTTTGTATATGTATGTATATACAACAAACTACTGTCCACAATTAAAATATCCCTTTAAATTTTTAACTGTCAACAAATTGTGCAAAACATGCGCATGTTTTACATGTCGTATCGTAAGAGCGGGTTTATACGGTCACTTTTTTCAATGGCATTGTCGCCCATTCCGCTTTGTTAAATTACGAAAAAGTCGTACGTACGTTTACACAGTCACTTTTTTACCATAGCTCAAATTCTCTTCATTCTCTTCTATACCGATTTCTTGTTAGGTAAGATGAAACGACAATATATGTTGTGTATGTTTCATCTCCATATATAAAGATAGATATGAGCTGTGTCACTACAAATATAAAATGAAAAGGAGATGCGATAATATAAAAAAAAATTCAAAATTACGAATATAGCATAAAAGGGAACAGGCGTGCTCGAAGAAAAAGTTCGATTATCCCGTGAGTGACTTCCCACCACATACTTGTTACTTCTTTCCTATTTAACAAAGCGGAATGGGCGTCAATGCCATTGAAAAAAGTGACCGTGTAAACCCGCTCTAATGATCTTCTCGTGTATACATATACGAAAGAAGAAACCTGTTTATTAGAATTCACAACGTTTTCAACAACAACAACAATAATTTACTTTTAGGATAATACAATCATCAACATATCTCGAGGATTTAAAATAAAAAGTACCGCATTGTGTGTAAATTTTTATACTTTTTAAAGGTTTAACTTAGCTTGTTCGTTTTTTGTTGACTTTTTTCAATTTTCAGATTTATTTAAACTTCTTATAACTATCAATTTCTCCTCAAAAGATATCACTTACAAAATTACCGTACAAGATAGCTTTTAAGCAACACTTCAACAAATATTTTAATCCAAAAATATTAGTTTTTGGTTTAGAGGATGCTGAGATATAGATCTTCAAAGTCAACAATAGATGTTTCATTTTATGAATGTAGAAAAATGTTTGAAAAGTTCATGTTTTTCATGTTGTTTTGTATTTTATCTTGAAAACTAAAAAAATTAAAACAATACTGTAAAAAAGAATACTAAAGAGAACACTTTGATAAATGTTTTAGTATAAAAATATTTGTTTTTGGCCCTCGGAATGCTAAGATACAGCTTTTTGAAGGAAACAATTTAAAATTTCCATATAAAATGTATGGTACATGTACATATACATTTGTATACTCACGCTTAACTTCGTGTTTTTGCAAAAAAAAAGGATATTTAGTGCTACCGCATTTTGATCTAGAACTTTGAAAATTGGGATGTATAAACAAGACCCTCCAACGGAAGCATTGGTGAATTAATGCTCAAATTCCGAATGTAAATATTGGTATACAATCAGGTAATTCTATAGGGTTAAATATAATGTGGATATGAAAAATATTTATTAATTTTCTTGTTTTCTACTAAATTTGAAAATCAATTATTTATTAATTTCATTAAAATTTTGTTGTTACACTTGATAAACATTATATATGTACGGGTATTTTGTAAGAAAACCTTTAACAAAAAAGAATCAATACACAATGAATTTTGAGCGTAATAATTTTTTGAAAAATTTTAAAACTTATTTTTCACATAATAAAAAAAAAAATATCAACAACATTTGTAAAATCTCATGAATTTTACATAAAAGGGACCAGAGTTATAGTACACGAATATAATATATGTACATACGTATACTTACATATGTACATATCTCATTTTTATTTATTTAAAAAGGGTTATTTAAAATACATATATTAAAACTCTTGGAAACTAAGTGAAAAGAATTTTATTTTTATCACAAAACTTGTAAACATTTTAGAATTCTTCGTTTTAAATTGAAAAGAATTTTTGATGATTTTATAGACAAAAATAAAAATTAAAAATTTTATTTTAGTTGTAAAAAAAAAAATGAAATATGTACTCCTATAATTCTTTTTTTTTTTTATAAATATTTATGAACAAATTTTGTATTTTTTAATTGAATTTAAATTAAAAAATTTCACATTAATTTATTTTATTTTACAGGTAATGGAAACCAAAAATATGATTTATATTGTGTCTGAGTATGCTAGTCAAGGAGAAATTTTTGGTGAGTGATTTTGAATAATATGTATTACAAAAAACAAAAACAAAAATGAATAAAAAAAATAAGATATTTCGATGTGTTCAGAATTGCATGAAAAAAAATTGTTTTGTTAAAATTAAAAATTCATTATTTTTTTATTTCATTTTATTTTTTTTTTTGAAAACTTATTCTTTTTTTTAAATTTTTTCACGAAATTAAATGAGCCAATATTGAAAAATTTATGGTTACCTATTTTTTTACATAATTTTAATTTTTTAATTAATTTTTATTTAATTTCAGATTATATTGCAAAATGTGGTCGAATGTCAGAACGTGCAGCACGTTTTAAATTTTGGCAAATACTTTCTGCAGTTGAATATTGTCATAATCGAGGAATCGTTCACAGAGATTTAAAGGTAAGCTGCATATAATTATATTATTTTGAAAAAATATACATACATATGTATTACTTTCTATTATTCATCACTTGAATCTGATACATCCTTTATTTCAGTTAACTTTTTCCATAGAGATTCCAATAATGATTCTTTCCATTCATCAATATAAATTCTTTTTGTAATTTCAGTTGTTTTCACTTCCGCTAAAACTTTTCCACTGTAAAATTATTTTATATTAATTAAATTTTAATGAATTCATATTTATGAGAGTAAAAATTTAAATAAAAGTATTCATACTTTTTTTATATAATTACTTTTTAAAAACAGAATGAAGATCTGCTAATTCATTTATCTGATAACCATATGAATTATTTATTTTAAAAATTAAAAAAAATTCTGTAAATTAAAAAGAAAAAAATTAAATTAATTATTTTGGGATGAAAAAAAGAAGATAAAAGTTTTATAAATTTAATAAAAACAAATAATTTAAAAGCTTTACCCAAGAGTGAAATAATGCTCAAAATCTTCATTTTCTGTTAACACTTTTTAAAATAAAAGACAAAAAACAAATATTCTAATGCATGTAAATAATTTATTTAAATATGTATGTATTCTTTTATTTAAAAAAAAAAATCATTGCGAAAACGTGTTGCTGCCACAATATTAAAAAAATTTTCATGAACACGTTATTTTTAATTGTGTGGAATTCGTGTTAAAGTAATAAGAAAAATATGAAATTTATAATAATTTTTTGCATATTAATACGTAACCAGACAAAGAGGATTTATATTTTTTTTAACGTTTAATTGCTGTTTTTATTTTTCTAAATATTATTTATCTTCTTTATTTTTTTCATTTTTTTAATATTGACTTGAATTTAATTACAAGCATATGACTTTATTATCTATGAAACGTGACTATAAATTCATTACTTGATATAGTTAACTTTAAAAATTTTCCATATGCAATATTTTTCTATATAAGTTTTAATGACAATTACGTTGTTACACTCAAGAGATATTCTTTTATCAATAATCGAATAAATTCTTTTTAAAAACTAAATAAAAAATATAAATAAAAACGGCGTTTATGTTTGCAATAAAATAAAAATGGTAACGTTACAACAAAAGCAAATTCAAAGCAAAAACAAAATTGAAAAAAAAATTAAGATGAATTAAAAGAAATGCGAATTATGGAGAAAAATCATGTTTTTTTTAGATCGTCGAACTTAATAATTATTCAACATCAAAATTTAAAAATTTTGTTAAATTTAAAAATTTAATTATCTGTAAAAGAAAAATTGTTGAGAATCACACTACTAGTTTGCAAGCATTTTCTCCTTATTGCAAATTAAATGTATTTTTTATTAAGGTGCTTTAAGTTACAAAAAAAATAATGAAAAAATCCAACATGTCACATTTAAAAAATATTTGTTTTTTTGTTATAAAGAAAATTAGGTACAAAAATAAGATTAAAAATGAACTATCTTCTCCTATATAATTTTTGGTATTTGTGTCTCTTACAATAGACTTACAGTAGCCATCTAACATGTTTTGGTCATAATATCCCTGATTATTATGTTCAAAACTCTTCAAGTCCTAAGGAAAACGCTCGTCATTCTAATCGCTCACGTTTCGAGGTTTTCAGGAAATAAAAAAGTCTAGGTGCGATGTATAACAAATGAATTTTTAGGGACATGTTTACACCCATCTTATCTGGTGAAAGTTATGTAGTAAATCATCAACTAATTGTTATAATAATTAGCTTTTTTTGTGTCCCATAGAAACTCTTTGATTGCAAGTCTCAAAGAATTCCAAGCAGCTTTTTCAATATTCGAAAGACAGTTTTTAAACTACTCACGCTTTAACACTTTTTAACTTATAATACGATAAATATATGTACCTTCTTTAACGTTCGCCTCAGAAAAACCAAAAAACCACTGTATAAATATAAAAAAGCGGTACTAGTTTTGCTTAAAGCCTTGACAAAATTTTTCTAAATTTTATGTAGAGCGGTTGCAAAATAACTGTGACGTGGCAGAAACAGAACAAAAATATATTTGAGTTTAGTTGTTATAAACTGAATTTAAAAATATGCATTTCATTTGAAGGACAGAAAAAAATTTTAAATTTGTAAACTATAGCATTAACAATCGATGCTTTCAATAATCTTTCATACAGTGCAGTGTTTGTTTAAATCTATAATGTATCTCCTGTGTGGAATGATCATATCTCAATTTCAATCGAGAGAAATTTTTAAATTAAATAAAGGGCTGACAGATTAAAAAGTTTTTCTTTTCGAATTTACAAAAAAAAAAAAAAGCAACTAATTTTGGAGAATTTTAGAAAATTTTATGAAATATGTTTATTTCCATTCCTACAAACAATTATATGTGAAGTTATCAGAACAAAATCGGGTACTGCTTCAATGAACACAATACCGATTTCGATTTTTTTTAAATACTTTAGGATCAATGCCCTTATGATATATCAAATTACATACGAGTTCTTGCATGTCAAAAATGTAGTGTTTTTGTAAAAATTTATGATAAGTATTATTATCGTATGAAACTCTTTCATGGCTGATTTTTTGGGAAAACATAAAAATGATTGCGTCCTCATTCAGTAAGAAATACATACTTAACTAAGTCCAAAATGACACTTTTTAAAAAAAAAAACTTTTAAATTTCAGCTTCAGGTTTAAAATTCCTACTGTAATTTGATTTAAAACGAAAGATTTTTAAATAACATCATTTCGATTAGATGGTGTTTGATAGAAATAAATCAAATTAGTTTTAGTTTTCACAGAATGACGACGAATGAAAATAATTTCTAATTTATTCAGAAACTTTTTCGAAATATTTCCGCGAAATCATTTTTACCGTTATGTTTCTGGAACAATTACATGCAGTGGAGTTTGTATGAAATCATACCCTTGAAAAACCAGAAAAAAAAAATCTTTATCATTTGCAAACAAAAAAAAAAAAAATACTCTTGTCTTATACGCCGTCCAGACGAGACTTTTTTATGTCAAGACTTATGTCCGGACATTGTTTATGTCTTGCCATTTTTTTCATGTCTGGGCATTTCATGTCTTGCCATTTCAAATAAGAGAATATAAAGTTTAAAATTTTTGAAATATATTTTTGTGAAATTTTGTCGAAATAACTTTGTAAATTTAAAAATTAATTTAAATTTATAAAAAAACTCCACATTTACAATTTTTTCACTCGATAAAAATATGATAAAACTGATACATTTGCACAAAACATATGAATCCGCCATTTTGTTTGCTCATGTCAGGCAGACATCGTAGCAAACAAGGTAAATAGAATAGGAAGGTATGCTGAAAAGGGGGTTTTAACCTAAAATAAAAATATCAGTTACAGATGACGTAGCTGCGGCGTAATTTTGAATTTTTAGAAATAAAACTGTTGTATATGCTATTGTAAGTTCACAATAATTATATATGTATACATTTTTTGTTTTCAATTAATTAATTGTATAAAATTTATACAAATATTTTTCTCATCATTTCTGTGAAATATCGAAAGTATACATTTTTTTGCTACCTAAAAATTTATATACATTTTATCAGAATCACATCCTCATATCCCATACTTTATAAGCTCATATTATAAAAAATCTAAAAATAAAATATTTGTTTTAATTGTGTAAATTTTTTTCTTTTTCATTTAATTTTATCGTTTTTATTGTACCATCACGACCGCTTGTCTTCAAATACAAACAATCATTTATATCATCTGAATAATTAATTTGCATTAAATGTGTCACACCAAAATGATTATGAAGATTTTTTAAAGTATATTTCAATTCCACAATATTATTTTTTAATGAATATAAATAAACATGTCCTTGACGGTTACATATTAAAAACCAACTATTTTTTATAATTTCTGCCGTTGTAAACCATTTTTCTTTAATTGATGATGGTAATTGAAAATTAATATGATATAATGAATTTTCAATATTTTCATATGAATTTATATAAATACAATTACCATTATCATCACATAATAATATGTCTTTAGTTTCATCACATATAAAAACTGATTTAATATAACTTTTTGTAATTTCAATTTGTTTAAATTTTAAATTTTTTGGTTTTTTACAACCATATGAAATTAAAAGTTTCTTATAACCGCCAATTAAAATTAAACAATTATTTTCATTTGTTACAAATGTTTCTAAAATTGTACAATTTATCAATTGAATATCTTCTTTTATTGAAGTTGTTGTCATCAACATAAATTTCATATTTACATCAATAGAAAATATTACACCAGAATGAGCAGAAATACGATGTAAAACTGGATAATGATTTGTAATTTTTTCATCATTTATGGTCCAGATAATCACTTCACCAAATGCGTTTCCTATAAAATACAAAATGAAATTAATTTAATACGAAAAAAATTCTAAAAAGAATTCCCTAATTACCTCCAAAAATTGTTAAATTTGAATTTGATTCCATTAAATGCGAACAATACATTGTGGATTTATCAATACATGAATATTTTTCTAAAATTTAAAATGCGTTTTCATGAAAACAATATTCAACAATTAAAAGGACACTATGAGCTGTTAATAGATAAAATTTTACAATTTCTGGGTTTGTACTTTTATTTAAAAACAGCCCATTACTAATCCAATCCGTAATTTTCGAACAGGAAAGTAGTTTAAATTCTTCGTTGATATTTTTTCCTTCATATTTCTAAAAAAAAAAGAGCCAAAAAGACAATTTTTCTAATATTTTAAATCAAAATATTTTACTACTCACACAATTATGAGAGATCAAAGAAAATTCTTTTGCTCCATATGTTAAAAGAACATTATGATCTATTTCATATTCTAGACCATGGATTTTTTCTTTGAATTTACAATGTAATTTTTCACGTTGAACTTCATTCGGCTCATTCTTTGGGGAGTCTGATGATGATGTATTCAAATAGCTATTGTGCACCAACCACATGAAGTTCATTTCCGATTCCTGTAGAAAAAAAGGAACTGATTAGAAAAAATAACTATCATAAGTATGTATAACAATTTGAAGATTTATAAAAAAAACTGTACATGAACCCTTAAGGAGTTTAAAAGGTTTTAAGGAGTTCGTTTTTGAAGAGGTGTATTTAGCAGTCTGTCTTTTAATAAATAATCTTCCTCCACAAAATGATTTGAACACACGGCCCAATTATTTTTCATATACTTAAAACATTTTACTGGTTTCACACCACAGGCCCGAATCCACTTCTCAAACATATTTTTTTCAGATGGAAATCTGAAAAGTTTAACTTTTTCTTTTGTTTTTCCTGTATAATTTTTACAGGACATCACCGCACATTTAACCATTTTAATAGATTTTTTTTTCAATAATATATAGTCAACTATAGTTTTTAAATATATTTAAATTCACTTTATTTATAAAATAATACAATTTTATCACTAGCCACTATGCAAACTACATATAAAAAAAAATGTAAACAAAAACTTTTACGTCACAGCTACGTCATCAACTTATTGTAATGTCACTAAAAAACGAAAAAAAATCTCCGCCATATTGCTTTTCAGCATACCTTCCTAATCTATTTACCATGGTAGCAAAGACATAAGTCTTGACATCGATGTCTTGCCATTTATGTCTACAAGACATACGCGGTCTATACGGGACATATTCGATGTCAAGACATAAGTCTTGACATAAAAAAGTCTCGTCTGCACTGCGTATTACACTCTTTACGTATTTGTTTTTTTTTAAAGAATAAATAGAGAAAAAGAAAATTTTCTAGTCTGGCGCCTAAAGCAAAGTAAAAAATAAAAATAAAGAAAAAAATAGCAACATAATGATATTGCATGGAAAATTGAAATTTTATTCACAAGTTGTTTTTTTTTTCAAGTGTTAAAATAATCATTAAAAAAAAACTAAATAATATATTCTAGACATTCTATACACATCACATAGTACATATACCGGAAAAATAAAAAAAAAATTAATAAAAACAATGGACAGTGAAATTACCATGACCCATGAAATTAAATACTTGCAGACGTACATAATGAAATGAAGTTGAAATTTGTAGACATAAATATATACCATACATATATGTATGTACATATATGAGCAATTCCATGCGTCTATGCTGACTGACATTTCGAAGATTTCTTTTTGTGATTTTATTTTTAGTGAAATTTGGCATATTATTTTTTATAAAAATTTATTATTATTTGTAACTACTAGCTGGCCCGGCAGACGTTGTTCTGCCCTTTCGTTTATGTGGCGTCCTTGTCCTTGTCTTGTAGTGTCTTGACATAAATTAGAAACATTTTTAACTTTAATTTTTAATATTTAATTAATATGTATCAACAATTTTCAATTGCTTTTTTAATAATAACCCGCATGATCTCTCACTGATAAAAACAAAATTTTAACCCCTGTATGATTCCTCTATGATAAGAAAAAAATATTAACCTCCGCATGATCCCACACTGATAAGAAAAAAAAATCTTGACATCATTTGATCCCCCACTGATAACACGTAACCTTGAACCACGTGACCCAGCCCATACTGATAATAAAAAAAATCTTGACTCGTGTGAATCCCACTGATAACACATAACCTTGGCCCCCTTTCACCCCTCACTGATAGCACGTAACCTTTACCCCTGTAAACCCTCACTTATAACACGTAACCTTGAACCACGTGACCCCGCACTGATAACTTGATGACGTCACTGAGCCGGAGCCGTGATTCAGAACGGGCATATCCCTACTACTCTTTACTATTACAATTATACCATTCCATTCAATTAAATTGTTTTTGATTAAGGTTACTCAGATTGAAATGCCGGCACATATTGAATCATTCAGTGCTTTGTAATGAGAACATCGCAGTGTGACTTAAATATCAAATAACTTTACTACAGCGCCACCTATCGGATCCTAGCATAGCTATGAATCATCGTCTTGACAAAACAATAATTAAATTGTGTGAATATGACTTCAATCGGTCAAGTCGTTTAGAAGTTACACGATAACAAACATCGCACACGCTACGATTATATGTATATATAAAGATTAAATATACACTGGCCAATAGGGGATCAAGCAGAAAAACTGGGTGTTCCCTTCAACGCTAATTGCCGCAGCTGCAGTCTGCAGAGTGCAGATGCAGAGGTCAATGAGAGAGAAACTCTCTTTCAATATTTTTGAAGCTGTCTAGCACTACCCATAACTATATTCTATTCACTAAGTTTTTTCACTGCAGGTCTTATGGACATATTTTGTCTTGTTTTTTCTTTGAGTAATTACATAAATGTGTTTCTGATTTTCATCACCGGCACTGTTATCAAGCGTCTCATTGCACATAATATAATAGATTGGGGTATGCTATGAGTCGCTTAGTATACTCCTATTAAAAGTATTAAGTATAATGACACTGTATAAAAATGAACTTTTCCATAAGACCTGCAGTGAAAAAACTTAGTGAATAGAGTATAGGTACCGAACAATGAGAAGTTCTCTATATTCAAGAACCTAAACGACATCGCAAATGTAAGGTTTGGGAATACAGTATGATTCCTAAACGAAACAGGATGGCTTTAGGTAGGTGTCCTACCTAAAATATCCTAGGACACATCCCGTAAGGCACAGTGCTAATTAGATTTTTAATACATATTTTCCAAAAATCACCACGTTAACCAATTATTAAATACATACTTTTATTCTTAAATTTATTTTTACATAGTTATGAGTTTTTTCGAGGTCAATACTTATGTGCATCTTGGAAAACGTCAGGTGATCGTCAATTCATTATTTTCATCAATTGACATTTTCGAAGATGCACTATATTTTAGAAATTAGCGTCACTGACTGACAAAAAAGCAACCTTGTGTTGTGATTACTTTTGTAAATCACCAAAAGTTTTCTAAAAGTTTAGCGAAAAATTATAAAATGAAAATAAGTACAATAATAAAAGGGATTAGGTAATGCTTCTAAAAAAAAATTCTTCGCTAACTCCTAACAGAATCTTTTTTTTTACAAGGTCATCGTCACTTACCGACATTTCTTCTTGCCCATATACATATTATGTATGTTGTTTTAGTTAAAAAAAAAAAAAATATGTATAATAATATCGATGCAATAAAAATTTTCTATAAACTATTTCAAATAAATATTCAATACACACAAGAAAAACTTTAAAAAAAAAGACGAAGTAATAAAATAGAAAATAAAGAAGTTACAAACAATAGGTCAGGTTCACGTTTTCATTGAATCGCTTATATGTAGATATATACATACATATGTAAGTATGTATGTATTTTTACGTATATATTCGTATAGCCGCATATATAATAATAATAACAACAACAAAAGAAAATTCAATAAAATTTCCTCAACATGGATGATTATAATTTTTATTTTCACAAAATAAAATTATAAATATGATATTTTGATTATACTTATAAATGTGGATAATATTTTATTGAATTAATTTACAATGTTATATCACCGATTAACTTGGAAAAACTTAGAGAGAAAAAAACTTATTTTTGGAAATACATACATATTTAAGTAAAGTTTAAAGAAGTAATAAATTGAAAATAAAATATAATCAAGGGAATAAAATTTGTGTTTTCCTTTTTGTATCTATAACATTTATTTCTTATTATTTTTTATACATAACGCACGCACACAATCTTAAATGCGACAAACTTTTTTATATAAATATTGCTGATATGATATGTCTTGCTGAAACCTACACTGTTGCCGAATTCTTCCAGTGCGAATTCCAATAACTTTTACCATTACTTATCCTTCTAAAAAATTTTTTTTTTTAATCACGTAGATCTGATTAAAGTCTCTTCCATCCAAAATAAATTATTTTTCGTCAGAAACGATAACCTGGGTTCCGGAAGATATAGAGAAATGTATGTAAATGATGAAACAAATTTTAATCTTAATTTTATTTAATATTCTAATAAATATTCAAAATTCAATTTTCCTATATCATACGTATCTTTTTATACACTTGACTTTAAGCATTCAGGTTTAAATTTCACACATAATAATAAAATTATTATCCTATTCAACGAAAAAATTATTAAATTTTGATGACACTTAAAAAAAAAAACACATGCAAATTATGTATAATAAAAAAGATAAGCACACAATTTATGCATACTTTTATACGCAAGTTTATCTGACGTGACAGGAATATGTATATCCTCTTATTGGGATGTTCACCTTATAGTCAATGAGAATACTTCCTCATTTAAAAAAAAATGTTTTCAATTATTCCTTTTGTGACTTTATCATCGTTATCATCATTATCAACATCAACAGTGTTATTATAATTGATAAAAGAACCTGATTCTGCACTCAAACCATGTATTAATAAAATGAACAGCATTAAATTTTTTTTTATTATGTACATACATCTACACGTAGTGAATATACTCTTTGGTATGTATGCATGTATATAAAAATATACACCTTATCCTTTAAGTAGTGTGCTTTCTATTGTATGAAGGAAAAAAAAATTGCTATATGATTTCTTTACAAAATATCATAAAGCTAAAAATGAACACAAGTCTACAAACTTGTACATATACTAAATTACATACAATTGAACGATTTTTATATTACCTCTCACGATACAATTATACATACATATACAGGGTGATTCCGTTACGGTGTCCGACCGGGAAACTACGGATAGGTCTCGGCGAGGGGAACAAAAAATCGTATTGGTGGGGGGGGGGGCAATCTCAACGGTTTCGGAGTTAGAGGGGGTTAAAGATTTTTGGTACATTTTTCATATTTTACCCTATAACTTTTTACAAGGGCACGCTAGGCTCACCAACTCTTTTACATAATTGTGAAGTACTCCTGTGCCTTTCCATCAACATCTTACCTGCTGCTGTGTATCCGACCATTCAGAAGTTATAAGGCCTCAAAACCATAATTTTGTCATTTTTTCACAGATTTTTGGACTTTAACCCTGCTTTACTCAAAAAAGGCTTAAATTAACCCTCATTTTTTATTGCAGAAAATGAAGGCTCAATTAATTCTACATCGATTTACTATCTTCATTTTTTTCGAAATGATGTAATTATATAGTCATTGACCTATGTTTATAACAAATCATAAACAATTACCTTGTTTATGCGACACATTAATTCGCATTAACTCACTCCGTCTTGACTAAATACGGATGCATAAACCAAATTTCAATGCGCATTTAAAGTGTGCATATACATTTTATTCGTTTTAAGTAATTGTTATTACACTACACACGCAGATGGTTAACGTTTTGAGTGAGAACGAAATGTTGTATTACGCATAAACACTAATTAAAATGGATTATCTCAAAACCATGCTTGAAACGTTTTAGAGTTAATACGTTTTAATCTTTGTGCATAAACAAGGTAAATGTCAGCTACAAGTTAGAAATGGAAAAAATCAAAAAATCATGATGAAATGAAAAGTGGAAACATAAATAAAAAAAACTCAAAGTTCAGTAATGTTGTTGTTGTCTTAAGTTTTTAAAAAAACTATAGTTAAGACGCAAACATAAAAATTGTTTGTTCTTCTTCTTTATTACCACTGAATAACATTTCAGTTCATTTACAATACCCATCTGTATTATTATATTATTTGTGCTACTACGTGTGTTTTAATTTTAGCTTCAGATAGAATATCTGATTATCTTTTTTTTAAACATCGGATATTCCTAGGAAAAAAAAATTTGGAGGCTTTATATTTTGAATCTCTATGGAACATCTAAAAAATTGAAAAAAAATTATATCAATTTAATTAAGTAATTTAAATTTTCTAAAGTTTTTAAATTATTTATATAACAAATGAGTGAAATCTCAAGTAAAACAGTTTAATTTATTGATGGTTTTAAAATTATTTTCTTTTAGGCTGAAAATCTTCTACTTGATTCAAATATGAATATAAAAATAGCTGATTTTGGTTTTTCAAATATGTATAAACGTGGTGAATTGTTAGCAACATGGTGTGGTTCACCACCGTATGCTGCACCAGAAGTATTTGAAGGAAAAAAATATACAGGCCCAGAGATTGACGTTTGGGTAAGTTCAGGAAATTGAAAATATGTATAATTTAAAATCCATAATTTTAAAATAAGAGTTTAAAAAAAAAAACAAGAAACATTATTCATATAAATTAATCTTTTTCTGCACTATTTTTTCGTGATTAAAACCAAAACCAATTAAAATTCACCTTCATCAGTATCGTAATTTTCAACAAACTTTGTAAATAGTTGAGACGATATACACAACACACCAGAGAATAATAATTAAATGTCATCAACAAGATCTAATGGGTTTAAATTTTCTTATTTTACACAAATTGTCATTTAAAACAACAACAAAAATTTTCTTTCTCTCAAAAGCGACACATGATTACCCTTTACCTACATGAATTTTTCATATTTCGTCGAATGAGTTGTAATAAAAGCACAACGACTGCCTTAGTTAAATGATATAGGGCTTTTCTAGATTTTCAAATTCTACCTATACACAGTACACATGGAGAGTGCTAAATAGAACACGACACTTGACTGACCTCACTATTTATAAAAAAATTTAGAGAGTACATATACATTTTAGAGAATTTTGTCAAATTCAGTTGTTTTTAGTGTTTAGTAGTTTTTTATTTCTAAAAAAAAAAAAATCGGATAGTGGCAAACGATTAACAAATGAAGGATATTCCAATTAAAAAATTGAATTGAAGTGCTAGATTGGTAAATAATTTTTCAAGGATCCAGAGAACTAAAAAAGAAAAAAAACAAAAAAGACGTACAAAAATGACAACCACAGAGAGGAAACTCAAAAAATTCCTTAGAAGTTTTTTCCATAGGAAGCCAGAGTGAGATAATTGCAGAGATTTCAGGGAGTTTTAAGATCTTTCAAATGGTAAGTGTGGTCAATTATGTGTCGCGCAGTGTATCTATGTGTATGTACATACATCTAAATAAATAAAAAATTCTTGTTCTCTAATTAAGAAAAGATGACGTCTACTTACAATTAGAAAAAATATAAAATTTTCATATTACAATATACAAAAATGAAAGTTTTTTTTTTTTTTTTTTTTTTTTGAAAACAAGACAAAAATTAAAATAAAGAAATTAAATTATTGAACAGTAGAAAAATTTTGAAGAAAAAAAAAGAACATGAAATTTCACTTATCATCAGTCGGTTCATCAATTAAATGTTTTGTGTTTTTAGGTGAAAATAAAGTGACTGATGACGTCATTGTGAAATAAAATAAATTTTATTAAGAATGTTTGTACGTCAGTCTTTTAAATAAATTATAAAAAAAAAATTCTTTTTATATTATGACTTTTCTTCAGTTCTATTTTATTATTCTATTCTTTTCATTTTATTTTTTTTATTTCTTTATGTAGGTATGTATATTTTTATTTTTGAGTTTAATCGTTTTTTATTTTTACACAATAAAACCTAAAACCGCATGTAATCACAATCAGCGTCATTACAGATATGACGTGCGTTAATAAAAAGTATTTTATTACATATTTTTATATCATTGGTTTCAACAACAACAACAACACACAAAAAAATTTATTAAACGAAAAATCTTATTAATTTTAGAACTATAGAAATTGTCTTTCTCAATGATACAATAAAATACTCATTCGTGTTTTAGTGCCTTTAATGTTTTTTTTGTTACACTTTAGTTGTTTAAATTGATAAATTTTAATTAATTAAGCCAAAAAAAACCATAATTAACCCTAGAATCTTTGCTCAAAAAATAACTGTGCGTATACAAATATGTATACCATACATTCTGTATGAAAATTTTGAATTTTTTTTTATTTTCAAAAGTTATATTTATATCTCAGCATCCCGTGAACCAAAAACCGTACCTCTTTGACCCAATTTTTTGTTAAAGTATCTTTTTTCATTCTACTGTTCAATTCATTCTACTTCTCCAGATAAAGTGAAAAGCAAGGTAAAAAGATGTAGAATTTTCATAACATGTACAACATATATTCACAAGTCCAAACATGTATTCAACTTAAATTTGAAATTGAAAGATTTGTATCTCAGCATGTTGAAGACTGAAAAATAATTTATTTTTATACTAGAATATTTATTAAAGTTTTCCCATTAGTATTGTTTGGAACAAGTCATGGTGGAATGATTTATAAATTTATAAATATAAATCATTCCACCATAGAACAAGTGAAGTATCTGTCGGATAGAACCCTTATTTTTATCTTATATGTACACTTATTTTTCCCCTCATTTTATCTTATTTTTTTACCTGGTACTGCCATGAATTTTATACCTATATGTATATTTATATATTACAAAAAATCTTACAATTGTTCAAGGCAGTATCAAATATTAGTGAAAAAAACCAGAGAAGTAGAAGTAAAGGATATATTTTCAAAACAAGATTTCTGCACCTTTTTCTTAAAATTTAATAAAAGGGTTAATTACAATTTATTAGAAACATAATAAAAAAGTTTTACAAACCGTTTTCTCTTGGATAAAATTGCATGAAGGGGCTAAGAGTGGGCTTTTAAGTATTAGTAACTTTGAGGTCCGTTTTCTTAAAAACTATTGAAGATACAGCGACATGGATTTTATATTCGAATTCAGGATATCCAAATTTACTATGAAACGAATTTTCATGGACTTACAACAAATTTAATTGCGTCAAAAACTTTCCGACAACAGGTTCATAATAACCGAATTTTTATACAAAAGAAAAAAATTTTAATTAGTAATCCTAAACAAACAAAAATGAAAATTAATTTAAATTTTTATATTACAATGAAAAAAAAAATATTTTCGCTAAAACTATATTTTATCCTTTTTTGAATATTCAATGCCACTGCTACACAATATTTCATATAAAAGGATATTGACGTACATAACTAAATTTTTGAATAAAATAAGTTTTTAGTAAATTTTGTGTTTACGTATTCACAAATACATTAACACATATATTAATACGTATATTGTACTTATGTACGTATACACATATATATTGAATATTATTGTCGCCTGTAAATACGATATATTTAGAGAAATAGTTAAAAGAATTCTATAACAATAGAAATGATTTGTCAATAAACAATCAGAATAATTTTATTGATTTTTTTTTTTCAAAGTTCTTATAAAATAAATAAAAGAAAAAATCATCATTAAGAACGACAAACAAACTAAAAAAAAAATCAACTGTTTTTCTGTATCTTAACTTAATTACCATTACAAAAAAAAAAAAAAAAAAAATGTCGTTTAAACATTTTCAATTTTAATGAGTTTTAAACTATGCTTTTTTCAATATACGTGTGTATAGGTACATATGTATAAATGTGTACTATATACTTTAATCAAAGTTTTCGAAACTTTGTTGAAAGTTTTGAAGAGAGTTCTTTTTCTTTAAAAATGAATAAATTTCAAAATGTAAATTTTAGTTTGCGAAAAGATAAAAAAGTTTCTGGCATAATTTTATCATTTAAAATTTTATTAAAAACTTATCGATTCAATTGTATGGTGTACAAAAATGAAAAGTTTTTTGTTTTTTTCTAAACTGAACTTCAAAATGTCACATTATTAATAATAAAAAGTTAAATTTTTCTAGCTGCCCGAAGATATTTAAAAAAAAAAACATTTTTTTCTTTTTAAAATGCCCTTACAAAACTTCTTATCTATGGTATAGTCGTTTCAAAGATTAGTGTCTCTTAAGTGCTTTTATTGCTTGGTATTCCCTGTGAGAACCTAAAATTAAGGCCTATATTCAAATAAAAGATTTAGAGATTTTAAATGTTTTGAATTTTGCATCTGCCAATTTTATAGTGGAAAATATATTGAATAAAAATATTCCAGATCATGGCTACACGCAGACCTTTGCGGGTCAGGTGAATACTACTTGAAATAGATGAATACTTGTTGAAAGTATCAAATCTAAGGTTTTATTTAATTTCAAATTGAATTCAGGCAGGTGTTTAATGAACAGATATTACATATTCGCCATATTAAATATTTGCTAATTACATCTCAGAAACCCAGAAACAACTTTAACCCTAGGATTTCCTGATCGGATACAGATGTATACATTCGGGCTTTGAGTCTCAATTTAAATCGATCCCTTTGAGCTAGACCTTGAAGCTTCGCCAATTTCTTCATTGGAAGATCCTACGTATGCACTCCAATTTTTAGAGTCCTAACTCAAAATCGGTAGAACAAAATATCTTTTTTTTTTACAAAAACAAAATAAGCCGTGAGTATACAAATGTAGATCATACATTTTATATGGAAATTTTAAAATTTTCTATCAAAAAGCGGTATCTCAGCATCCCGTGGACCAAAAACTCACGGCCAAAACTTTGACAGTGTCGACCAGGCGATCCTAGGGTTAAGTATCTCATAACATCTGATTACGATAGCCCCCCCCCCCCCACTTCCCAATTTTTTGGCTTCATATTAAAAGCCTTTGTTGTCGTTTTGAAGTTTTTGTCTTGTTCATGTTCAAAGCTCTTTTCTACATTAAAAGAACTCAAGTAGATCATATCATAGTCTTGTTAATTGCATCAATTTGAGTTGAGCTAAGACTTTTTTTAAATTCCAAATAATGGCAAACAAAAAAATTGACCTGCGCAAAGTTTTAAATATGTTAATTCGAAGATGAAAAATTATAATAGTAATATTTATTTATTTTTATAATTCAATTATTTTCTAGCTTGATTAATTTGGAAAGAAAGTGAATTATCCAATTCAAGGTCATGAATAAATAGGAAAACAACTTTGTTCATATTTCAAAACAATATGAAAATTATTGTACATATAAAAAGAAAAAGCTTTTCTCTATTTCATTTTTATAAAAAAATTTTATTTTTTTTAAAACCTAATCTGATTTTTTCTCTATGTTTAAGCTACAATACATTGATATAATTATACATATATATGTATTCGAGGATTCCATAAAGTTTTCTAGTTTTCTAAATTTATAATACTTTAAGATCTTCAATCTTCAACAAAAAAAAAATAAAATAAGTATTTCGTTATAAAAAGTGTTTTAAAATAAAATTAACTCGAAAAAGTAAGATAAATAAGAAGAAAATATATAAATAAATAGTAAAATACAACAGGATATGAGAATAACAAAATCGTAAAATACATTTCTTATCTGATACGTGTTCATTAATCTATATAAAAGTCCTTAAAGGACAAAAAAAAAATCGTTAAATGCCACTTACTGATTCACAAAAAGTTTGGAGAACAAAAAAGGGATAATGAGCAAAAGACTTTAGATATTATTTCGTTATTTTTGATTATTTATTTCTCTTATTATTATGGTTTTTTTTTCGAACATCAATGATGGATCTCATTTATTGTTCAGATTTTTGTGTGTACTGAAACTGAATAAATATTAAGCTCTTAAAATAAACAAAACAACAACAAAATAAAAAAAGAAAGAAAATATACAGATTAATTTCGTAAATTATGCTAAGTTTACATAACAGATTGAAACGTAGATTTTGCTGCATTTCTTTCTTCTATTCGTCAGAGTATATATCGCTTTCGCATTCATACCTCGGAGTGAGATTGCAGAGTCAGCGTCAGATTAGGCTCTACTTCTACTTTTCAATCTGGATGTTCGAAAAATTAGTTCCCACTGGTTAAAAAAAATTTCGTTCCACTTGGAACGAAAGTTTTTTTAAGAAGTTTCATGTAAAAAATGTAACGATAAAAGTTTTTTTTCGAAATTTATTTAAATTTGAACTTAAAATTTCGAAGTATTCAAAAGCTATTATTGTTGACGGTTATAGTTTTTACAAAAAAGGATAATTACAATGTTTTTCAATGAAAATTTAACAAAAACAGAAAAAGATAAATTATTTTTATTCATTAAAAGTGTTCACAGTGAAGATTTGTTACGAAATATTTCAAACAAAGAATAAAAAGATATGTCAGTTTGAATTTTAATTTTCAAATGTGCTTTATGAGTTCGAAAACATCCGAAAATCGAACTTACTAAACTTCACTCTACGCTGAATTTTAAACAGGTAAAATTTTCCACGTTCGGTTGTAAACGATCCATTAAGGATGAACAATAAAATAAAAAAAGTTGTCACATAGACGACTATAAATAATGTCATGTTTTAACTATTTTTCAGCTTGACTATAAAAATGGTCAAGGTTAAGTAAGGATGTTGATGAAGGTCTGAAAATTTATATGTATAAAGAAAATTTGATTTTTGTTATTTCTACATGAAGTTTATGTAGATATTCATATTTTCATGAAAAGTTTACTCATGTCTATTTTGTGTGTGGGATGATGACGCCAAAGAATACATATAATCATGAAGTATTATAAATATATCGTATATAACCTATATATAATACATACTCGTATATATGTACATATATACAGTATTACATAAATACATACATAGTATATGCGATAATATGCATCCTTTCCTTGTTATTTTATAGCTTTTTTTTATATAGTTTTAAAATGTTCTTTGTTTCAACATTGTTTCCTAAATGTGCCATTTTAGTCAAGGCACTTGCTTTGCTTTCCTTGATAAGGGTTGTTTTTTATGTTGGAAATTTGTACTTTTTTTTTTTTTGAAATATGATTTTTTTTCTTCCAATGTTCCAATTTATGCTATAGTGATGTTATATTGTTTTGTATTTAACGATTTTGAAGATTTTTTAAGCAATATTTTTTGTACTCGTATATCGTGCGAAAAACAGTTTGAAGTACAGCATGAATAATTATTTATCATCCTAGTCATGAGATTTGTCTTTTTTTCTTCTTTCTTTTAAAAAAATGTTTAATTTCAACTATTTTTCTAGCTCTTGTTTCTATTCGAAGATTTTTAATATTTTAAAATGACAGGAAAAAGATTACCTATGTATAACCGAAAAAAATACAGTATAGATACACATTTATACAAAAATCCATATTTAAAATATGGAAGAAGTTTCCATTTAATCTGATGAAAAGTTGTGGTAAGGAAATGTATTTTAATAGAATATAAAATCGCTCGCTTCAGGGGGTGGTATTCACCAAGTTATTAGGTTGGCAAGAAAATTTTGTCGTTTTTTTTTGGTAGACTTCAGTTCTTTATATTTATTCTCAAATTGAGGAATAATTGATGCTATATTCCTGTGAAATAATCACAATAGAGAACTACTGTTACAGTTTGGTCCGGTTCCAGCAATTACCAGTGGTTAGGGACTTGGCAATCCCACAGATGCAAAACCCTAGCTTTTCTAGAGGCGAGTTGGCTGTCACAAAAAGAACTGAAAGAAAAGAAAAAGAAGCAACTGAAATGTAATCTGTGAGATTTTTGTTTGTTTGACTGTAAACAAAACCAAGTCTGTTTGAATTGTTCTCAATTGTTGTGTAACTAACGCCTAACTTTTCCCCGATCTATCTAGTGATTAACAATGGCTTGTTATTTACTAATGTACCTACCTAAGAAGCACCATCAAAAACCGTTGGTCTTTAGAGAGAGAGATGCATCTTTAGCACTCAAGCTATCTGATCTGAACCTTGCAAACCATAATTGGACCAAGCGGGAACTTACAAAGCATAGAGTGGATTTTTTAACATGAATGTTCGCCCCTACAAACTTAGAAATCAAAAAACTATTATTAAATCTAAAACGAGCTTAAGAACTTCGAATTTCCTATTTACCATAGCAATTTAGTTAATTCTTTTTTTCGTATGGCTAAGCTAATATTTTTTTTAAAATTTGATTTTGACGTTTAATTAACATGCGTCAAAGCCTGCGCTCAATCGTAACGACAACGACAACTACAACGTGACGTTCAATTAGAATCAATAGAACGACTGTTGTTCTCGCCCAATGATAACGTTTGTCGATAATTTTGTCAGTGTCGGAAAGCAGTTGTCGTTGTCGTTACCATTGGGCGCAGGCTTTCACGTTTAAAAAAAATTAAGCTCGATTTAACTTGAAACAGGTGTTACCTTGTCGTATTCGGTTTAAAAATCGAAGCTACTTATAACCTTTGTTTTGGTGAATAAAGTTACGATAAGTTTAAAATAAATCACTTTGGTGAATACCGCCCTAAATACCATAATTTTAAAACATGAAATAGCAAAAAAGTGAGAAAAAAAGTCCATACTCTTGACAAAAAAATATTAAAAAAAAGAAAACACGTGGAAACAGTTTTCAGAATAAAATTCCCTTTTGAGTTATGTATTTCTTTATGTGTACTCAAAAAAATGTTTCTACAACGATTAAAAAAGAAAAAATTATTTTTAGGGTGGTTAAATATTGTTTTAAAATGAAATATGAAAGAAAAAACACTTTTTTTCTAAATATGAAATGGATACATTTCATACATTCTAGAAACTAGAAACCACGAAGATAAAATTAAAAAAAAAAAAAAAGAAGATATAAAAGTTTAAAATATGTATATGTATGTACCACAGTATGTATTGTACACAAAACCCTCTACAATAAAAGCCTCCTACTGGAGTTTTGTATGTATTAGTAAGAAGTGCCATGTTTTGTTTTGACATTTTAGTTTCTTATGGTTTCTTAATAAGAGTGGTGGAATATTAGTGTAGAGAAATAGTGTTTTAGCTGAATATTTTTGGTTTTTTAAATAAAATATTGTTTATAAAAGTTTTAAAATATAATAAATTAACAGTGTTTAATTTTTAAAGTGCACAATAGTCAAAAAAATTAAATAAAAAGGTGGAAAATGTTGTGCGTTCTTACCTACTTGTAAGAGAAAAAATTAAAGTATGACTACATAGTACATACATATCTATGGTGAGGTTATATTATTTATATGTAATAAAGTGAATAAATTGATTTGATTTAATAGAATTTAATTTATTAGTTATCACAAATGAAGTGTCTATTTGCCTTCATTACACAATAAAGATTATGTACCAAATTATTTACTTTTTCATAGACTTCTTTTGTATACATTTTTGTGATTATGTTATGATGTGAGAAATTGATTTGATTCAATAATTTAACAATTAATACAAACTTATAAATAAAATTTTATTAAATTAAATGAATTTGTTCTGTATTTCGTTCACTTTATTTATTTTTTTCATATATTTGTGTTTACATTTCATTTCAATTTATTCACTTTTATAATATAACCTCACCATAGGTAATGTAGTCATTAGTCACATGTCAATATGTATATAGGTATAGAAGAAAAAAGTTTATATTATTATTCTTTAAACTTTAATTATTCATATAAATACATATATGTATCAGAATTATTATAAATTAAATTTTATTAAATCAAATCAATTTATTCACTTTATTACATATAAATAATACATATAACCTCACCATACTTTAATTTTTTCTCTTGAAAGTAGGTAAGAAGGCACAACATTTTTCACCTTTTTATTTAACTTTTTGACTATTGTGCACTTTAAAAATTATAACACTGTTAATTTATTATATTTCAAAACTTTTATAAACCATATTTTATTTAAAAAGCCAAAAATATTTAACTAAAACACATTTTCTTCACATCACTATTTGTACTACCAACATTGAATGTTTTGACGTTTCAACACTTTTATCGTGTTTGATTGTGTTATTGCAGACATCCATAGCGCGGCTTCTACATATATGTAGATGGTTTTGATTGTACATATAATATGTATTATGTATTGTACATATTGTATGTATTATGTACATATACATAGTACATACATATCTACACATAACACAATATAGTAATAGCAGTAAAAACTTGATACTAAGTTTACACGTGCATGCAAGGATGGGAAATCCAGTGTGGTTAGTTATTAAGGACAATGAAAGGGAAAAAAAAGGAACTTTGTAAAAAAAAATTTCTTGTAATGAACGCATTGAAAGTAGAATAAAAAATATACATGTACATGAATATATAAAGACATTCGTAATAAGTGCCGGTGCTTTTGATTGTTACATAAACTTGAAAACAGAAAAACTTGTTTTTTAATAGTTTTTTTTTACATTCGTCAGTAAAATTAAACATAGAAAAGATAATAGTGGGTGGTGTTGGAGGTAGCGCTTATATAGTAATGGTTATGTTATGATGAAATAGTGGCAGATTAAAATTCCGGAAATATTTTTTTGCCTTTTGTTTTGTTTTATGAATTTTAAAAGGAAGATTCGAAACACAAAAGAAAATTCAAAAATATTAAAAGCCACAAAATCAAGTTGGAAAAAACAAAAAAAAATGATGTTGGTATAATGAAAAAAATAAAAAAAATATTAAAAATTTTATATCTGATATTTCTATTCTATCAAGCTTGTTTAAAGAAGAATTATGTAATTCGAGAAAAGTGCAACAGTGTTTTTTATTTCATTTTTATCCTAGGTGATTAGAGTTAGCATTAAATTTCATTATGTTATTAAATTGACTGTATGAAAGAAAATAAGCATATACGAGTATATGCAATATCCTTTACATATATTTTTCAAATTTATTTATGTAGTAGGTATAATGTGTTTTTAAAATAAAACTCCTTGAATAAAAGTTTCTTTTATTGACATGAAAAATAAAATTATAAAAAAATAGTGTGTTATTGTAATTTTTTTATTATACTAAAATGGTTCAATTTAATTTGAATGTATATTTTTTTTTCTTCTTTTTTTTTCTTTTACATTGCATAATACAATAAAAATGATATCATCAAAAATAACGAAAAATTGTTTAAATACAACCACAACAACAACAATGACGACAACAACAATAAAAATAAACAAACGTTGGATAAATTTATGTAAATTGAATTGAAAAAAAAATTAATTTGAATAATACCAATAACTGTCATTCTGGAAAACAAAATCATATTTGTTTGTTTATATCATAAACGTATCCACAAATACGTATGTTACGTATTATTGTTATGACCATGGCATTTACCTGGCGTCACCTGTATGGTGAAATCCTGTCGCCTTCTTACTTATACTTACAAACACGAATTGGAAATTATGAAAATGGCGCCATATAAAATATGAACATGTAAAAAAAATTTGAATAAAAATACGCATATCAATGGGCTACTTACATATAAAAAATAATTATGATGACGACCATTATGATGATATTTTTATGGAAATGGATATATATGAACTTTTGCACAACATTTATTATATCTATTATGTATATGCTATTATGTATAGTCACTGGGTGTCGTTTTATATGTACTAGTTTGTGGTGCTCTCCCGTTCGATGGTTCCACATTACAATCATTACGTGATCGTGTCCTGTCTGGACGTTTTCGGATACCATTTTTTATGTCTTCAGGTAAGTGTGTACATCTGTTGAAATAATCATGTAACAATTTTTTGTTTTTCTTATTTTTTTTTTAACAGCTTCATAAACTACATTTTCATCATTCATTATTCATTTTTCATTTTCTACTTCCTTCCTTTACTGGTAATTTATTTTTCATACCTACATAGTTATAAAAACGAAATATTTTTCTGTTACGAGAAATACATACATACAAGAAAGGGTTTGTTTGAATTCCACTTAGTGTTTTTTTTTTATGATTTACTACTTTGTTACTATATTTATTGCTGTAGAACATAATTATTATGATCTATAAAGTTAAACTTTAATAACAAGTTAAATTCCTATGAAATACAAAATTGAATTTTCAAATAACAGGGGTAAAAAAGAAAAGAGAAAAAAAGTGGAAAATGTAATTTGATGTTATTTCCGGTGTGTCTGGAAATTTTTATATGTATGTATACATTTACATAGATTTTTGTCTTTCTATATTCTTTATTTCATCGAAAGAACGATATTTACAGATTTATAAATAATTTCACTTCATATTTCCATACACTTCTATAAAAGAGTTATAAAAAAGTATTTTTTTTTTTCAATTAATTTTTTGAAATTGATTGAAAAAAGTGGAAAATCGTTTTTTGTTTATTTAATTTGTGATAAAATTCGTAATTTATTATAAATGAATATGTAGGCGGTTCTTAGGAGGGAGGTGAATTCTCTATGGTGTCAGGGGCATTCAAGGTCTACAAAATTTCCCTTTTTTTTTGCAAAGTGACTGGTTGGACAAAGTAAAAATAGTATAATTATTGCGAATTAAATTCGAAAATGTTTGAAAAAGCCCTGCATTTTTACGTTCAATGTCGAATATCTCAAAAATCTTCTTAGTTATACTATATTTTGTTGGCTTAAATGGACGCTTTTCCATACTTTTTGTATTTCTTTTTGAAGCTTTTAAACTCTTTCACATTTTTTCTTCCTTAACTTTTGCTTCATCAGCGCTCACACATTTTTTATTGGATTAGCTTCCAGTGACTGTAGAAGCAAATCCATTTTTTGGACACTATTTATTTCCTTTCATATCTGACATATCCTCTTATTTCCGTCTTGTTGTAGAAATTGATACATTAATTTTTTTTTCAGCTAACTTCTTTTTAATCCTTCTTTTAAAGTTAGCTGGTGATTTCTTTGAAATGCCTTCACTATAGCACTATCTTTGCTATACACACATATATGTATCTTTGTATGTATATAGCACTATACTAGTTGATCGTGTTTTCCCTTCTCCGATTGATCAACTATACATGTCCACACTCTTTATATCTGTCAATCCCCTTTTTGATAAAAGATTTCGATGTTTTGGTGTACTTTTCCACTGCTTTCATTGACATTTTTTCTCCTTTTTAATGACTATCTACAAAAACTACTTACTACTTCACTGTATTTCAGTTAAAAAACTTCTTACTATTAATTAAATGACTTAAATTATATTTTAAATCTGTACATTAACTTAACAATAATCAAACAATAATGTGAATTAAAGTCATATTATTTTTACCATGCCACTAAATTTTATTAATAAAATATTCTTTATTCATTCTTTATTATATTAAATTACAAATCTTATTTCTGTAGTGAATTAATTAAACATAAACTAATTAATATATGTATACATAATATAAATTATAAAACAAAAATAAATAAGACGATGAAGCAAATTTTCGAAATAAATTGAGTGTTAAATTATCTCTATAGTATTGACGTAACAAAAAATATCCTTTTTTTTTTTAGCAAAAAAATCTATATACATACTACATAATTGATATTCGTAAATTATATAACAAAAATGTCATCAACCGCTTTTGTACGTTTGCTCTTATAAATTAATTTTAATTTTAATTTTCTTAAATTTATCACCTTTCTTAATTGTGAATATAAATCTTAAAGAACAGAAGATATACGAGGTTGTATAGGAAAATAAATTACGATTCATTTAAAAGTAATTTTACACTCTTAGTTTTTTCTTTCAAATATTTTATCTTCCTGTAATTTATTTTTTTTCGCACCTAATTTGAATTTTTCTTGTAGACATTGAGAAAAATTGCAAATCTTATCGAAAGATAAATTTTAAAGTGAAAAAAAAATGTAGGAAAATAAGAGTTTGCATTTTTTGAATATTAATTTTAATGTTATTCATCTTACCACTACGCACTTTATGATGTGCTCACAGTTTACCTTCTCTTTTAATATTTTATTAATTTTTTTTTTTGTAATAACATGTCATATTTTTCATATTTTGTGATGATTAAGAAAATTAATTAAGAAAAAATTTAAAAAATTGTGAAAAATGTTAAAATTAATCTTTAAAATACATGAAGTGTGAATGATTCAAAGGTTTAAAAGAGAAGACAAGAAAATTAATTACATACCTACAAAGAGACATAAAAAGAATAAATCTTTAGATCAGTTCAATTGTGGGAAAATTTATAAAAGAAGTTTTGTAAAACTCACAAAGGCTTACTACAATGGAAATTCTGTCATTTTGTCACATATGTTTTATGCTTTTTAAATTTGTAAGATTTTCTATAAAATTTTTTAAGTTTTTTTGCATCTATTCAAAAACCATAAAATAATACCAATGAATTTCAGACATATTTTTCAGTTTTTTAAGAGGTCTTCCTCAATATCTCGAAATTTATGCATTTTTCGAGAAAAATGAAGATAACAAATCGATTGAGAATCAGTTGAACATTTTTATCTGCAATAAAAAATGAGGGTTAATATCGAGCTTTTTTCGAGAAAATTAAAGTTAAAATCAAAAAAATAGGTGAAAAAATGACAAAATTCTGATTTGGAGGCCTTATTACTTCTGAACGCGGTAAGATGTACAGAGACACATAAGATGTTGTTGGAAAGAAACAGGGATTCTATACAATTTTGCAAAAAAAATATGTGACCCTAGCGTGCTCCTGTAAAAAGTTATAGGATAAAACAAGGAAAAAGTACCAAAAATATATTTCCCCCTCTAACTCCGTAACGGTTGAGATTGCCCACCCCTCCTATACAATTTTTTGTTTGTCTCTCCGAGACCTATCCGTAGTTTCCGGGTCGGACACCTAAACTCAATCACCCTGTATATGTACATAACATATATACATACTTACATTTTGGGAGTTCCACGCAAGTCCACCACTTTTGACCTTAAAATTCATATGAATGAAGCTGATTTGGATAGGTACATATGAATTTTCGGTGTATCTAGTGTTAAATTATTTACGATATCACTATGCTACTTATCAGTAGACCCGTTTCGATTTCACGCCCGTTACAAAAAATGTCACACCCGCCGTTACATTTCTTTTTTTTTAATTATGAAAAAAGTATTGCATTGTTCCTCGTCAAATTTTTCCAAAAGATTTTCCAATTGTCTACAGTATATAATTAAAAATACTTTTTGGAATTGTTTATATGAAAATTTTAGGATATTCAGTAAAATATACGGAAATCCGTGAAATTCGAAATCGTCAGCGTCACACCCGTTACGCTACTAAAATGGCGATTCTGATTTGAAATATTTGAAGTTTTCTGTTTTATCGTAATCGTCGTTTACTTTATACTTTAAAAATATAATCAATATTTCAATATTTAGAGTCAGGATGTCACACTCGTTACACATGGAACTCCCCATATAGGTTATATAATTATGTACTTGTAAGTCTATACTTACTACATATTTGACAATTGTACATTAAAAGGTGTCAAAGTTTATTTTCAAAATATTATTGTGACATACAAGTAATTTTATTGATTTTCTAATAAAATATAAAGTGAATGGATTTTTTAAAAGGAAAGAAGTATATATGGTACTTATATAATATTTAAATGGACAAAAACATAAATTTTATATTAAAATCTGTCTGTCGTCTTATAGACATCAATTTCAGAATTTTAGGAAATTAAATCGTATATTATTCGTATATATATAGTACATACTCGTGTATGTATAATTCTAAATGCAGAATATGATTTAATAATTTTCCCATTAAAATTATCATTATTTTTATGAAATAAAAAATTGGTATAATTTATGACACATAAAGATATAAATTTTTTTGTTATTAAATGTTTGTAATTTTTGAAGATATAGCTACGTAAATACTTACATACAGTCTGTTCAAAATAAACGTGTTGTCTGTTTTACAAAGTACACAGCGTTTATTTAAAAAATATTTAGCAATATGAAAACTACATTAAATTGCAAGTTGCACAGGCAAACTAACATGGAGTGCAGTCTCCTTCATTGTCTATAATGAACTGGCATCTTTTCGAGCAAATTTCGACCAATTTTTTTAGCGTACTCTGTGGGAAGACATCTCCATATCGTTTTAATGGCTGTGACAACTGATTTGTACTAAATCACTAAATACTTTTTAAATAAACGCTGTAAAACAGACAACACGTTTATTTTGAGCAGACTGTATAATATGTTGTATCACATGAAAAATGAATGACATGTTCTTCTATTTATAAATTTTCCCATACTTTATCACTGAAAAAAAAATTATAAGATATTTTAGATAAAAAATATTTTGTAATTTAATAATTAAATGCCTTTAGAATTTCTAAAATTAAATGATTATTTTCTTAAAATAGCCAACAAGATTTATTGTTACAACCAAAAAACAAATATTTATGGTTGAACAACCTGCTTCAGGATTTGTGTAGTTACACTTGGACACTTGTATTGAATTACTTTATTATTATATCAAATGCTGATAATATCTTTTATAAAAAATATGTACCCTCAAAATATAATATATTAAATTTTTTTTTTTTCATCTTTTGTTTTTTTAATTAGTCTTATTTGCTTTTCCGTCAGTGATACCATTACCAATGAAAATACATATATGTATATGTAGCTTAGTTCATCACAACTTTTAGGGGGACATCTTCGATCAGCTAGCAATTAAGCAAATTGAGACTAGCAAATATGGCAGATTTGCGATTGCTAATTGCGATGCGATTGTAATCGCAAGTCAACCATTTTTATTTTGTAAGCAATTTTGCTGAATAAGTTTTTACATACATAACCTATAATTTTCTGTTATATTACGTTAAAAATTCGTTTTTTTTTGTATAAATTTATAAATTCATATACAATGGTCTTACTAACCAACTCTATCCATTACAACAACAAAATATTGAAGTTATATTGATAATATAAGTATTTGGGTTTGAGTTTCTACTTATTTATAAGAAATTTTAGGTTATGTGCTCTGTTAACTGAGTTTGCGACACCAACTTTGCGATCGCAAATTTTGACGGTTAATTTGCTTACTTGCTAGAGCAAAAACAATCGAGGATACCAATTCTATCATTTCAGCTAGCAAGTCTTACTTGCTTGCTTGCTAGCCGATCGAAGATGTCCCCAAAAGGTGAAGATACTGCATGATTTATACTTTTCAATAAATCAAAAAATAGGAAAAGAAACTCACTTTCCTGGTAACCCCAAATTGAATATAATATTTTTATTGACGTCATTCACAATACAACCAAATTTATACTCAAACTCAACTCACCCTCTACTTACAATTACATATACAGAAATCTCCCAGATTTTATATTCTTTTGACTTTGCTGTTATGTTTTCTGTTCAATGTGTCTATCCGTTGTATATCGGTTCGACTTCGACTCACATATTTTACACAAAAAATTCAAGAAAGTTATTCTATCATTTTGTATGTAAAATATCCTCCTGCTTCTCCTTGTATTAAAACAAGCAGTATTTTTTGAATTATATTAGCACTGTAGTAGAAGTAGTGGTAAATAGGGGGTGAATGTTATTATAGAAACGAGGGATACAGTGATATTATAAAAATCTATAAGAGCAGAGAAGCAGCTGGTTGTCCTAGGCGTAGGCAACACAAAGTTTACACGAGATACTGATTTCATAGTATTATATATAGTTATATGTATGTATGTATATAAATATATGCAGTGTACCACAAAAGCTTCTTTTCTGTTTATACACAAAGAACCCATTAAAGGAATGCCGGGAAAATTTAGGTTTTTTTTGGCTTGTGTTTCTTTTTCTTCTATCTCTATGTTTATCATGTACACGAGGCTATTAACCTTCCTCATTCTTAATTCTTTTTTATGTGCAATAAATGTGTTTATACGAAAGGACAACATACATACATATGTATGTATAAAGAAGGCTGAAAAGTCTGATAATTGATAGCAAAGGGTACAATAATCTGGAAATGTATGTAAATATGTAAAAAAGGAATGAAGAAAGTATAGCTATACGGACAATAATGGAATGAAAGCTTTAAAATATTGATAGGATTTGTTCTTGTACTAGAAAAATAAGAAAGAAAAAAAAGTTATTTAGTAGCAGCAACTTGTTTTTCTTTTTCTTTTTACATTATAAGCCTTTTTTTTAAATTATGATTTTTGTCTTCCAGTCTTATTTTATTTATTTATTTAGTTCATTTTTTTTTAAATACCTACATATTTTTATTATGTGTGATTAGATATATTTCATTGAAGTTCCAATACTTTTTGTATCACATATTAATGGGGGGAGTTTATCCTGAATACGTAGGTATACAAAAAAAATGACTTGAGAATTTTCTTACGTTTATGGTTTTCATATATACATATGTATCTATGTACGTTTGTACATACATATGTATGTAAGTTGTATTTAATTTTTTATTTTTTAGCACAAGTTTTGCGTCATAGTCTCAAAAACGTAGTATACATTTATATTGATTACGTAAATTGTCTTTGTATGTATATCATTTGAAAAGTATTAGAAGGAAAATTGAAAGAACCCACTAAGAAATGGCAATATTTTTTTTATATTTAGTTATTTATTATTATTACAATGATACAATAGGTATATGTACTACATATTTACTACTCTTTACACTTTTTACTATTATCTTGCGTTCCACGTTTTTCGTTTTAAATCTTACAAGTATTTCCATAGCTATTAAAATTCGCAATCACAAATTTTCAGAATTATCTGTATGGGGCTAGGAGAAATTATTTTATACATTTAGTCCGTCTTCAAAACGTGGTATATTAAAAATTCTTTTTTATTTAAATAATTATTTTCTGCTTTTTAGTCTAATGTGTGTGAAATTTTTCTCAGGATGTGTTCGGTTTTTTTATATTTAAAATTTCAAAAGTCTAGGCGAAATGTACATTCAAATAAAAATTTAATATCTAACATAAAAATTAAAATTTTAAAATTTTCATAAGCGAGTTAATATTGCTTAGTCACCCAGTTCTGACTTCTGAGCTATGTATTAAGTTTCAAGTCTCTTTCTCATCAAAAAGTTAGTTTAAAATCAATTTTTAAACTTGAACAAACAGACAGACAATAAAGCAAGCCAATAACAATTTTCAACAATTTTATTTCAATTTTAACAAGCTTATAATTTTATACTGCTCTCCATGAAAAACAACCTCAAATCAGAAGGCTTCCTTTTCCATGTGTAATGGTTTGCATATTTTGGATCAAATTTTCATCTTTTATTCAAATATTTGGTTAATTATAACAAAAAAAATCTTCTATTTTCCTCCCTTCTAACTAATTTTTTTCTGCAATCATTCTCCAAAAGATTTATTTTTGTCTCGTCGGACAATTAAATGTTTTTCCCACTTTACTTATTTACGAAGTCCCACCGATTTTTTAAAGCGACGAAAATGTCTACAAAAACCTCCCCAACATTGATGCGCGTACATATGTAAAATTTAAGTGAAATCGGAGTGTAAAATAACTTTTTTAAATTCATAACACATTGAATCATAATCATTACAGAACCTTAAAAGATTTCGTATACTTTAATTATTTCAGTTATGCAAATTCTTATCGAAAATTTCATGGCTTTTACATACTTTTTTTTAGCTAGCTTTGAGAAAAGCTCATGTTATTTTAATTTTCTTTATTTTCTCTTTTACAGACTGTGAAAATTTAATTCGTAAGATGTTAGTATTAGATCCAACCCGCCGTTATACAATTGAACAAATTAAACGTCATCGTTGGATGATGGCTGAAGTTATGGAAACACCAGTTGTTGCAGAAATATCATCAAATCATCCAGGTGGTACATCAATGGTTGAACCAAATGAAGATATACTTCGTATTATGGCTGAATTTGTTGGTATTGACCCACAAAAAACACGAGAAAGTTTAAAAAAGAATAGCTATGATCACATAGCAGCAATTTACTTATTACTTCATGAACGAGTTCGAACACGTTCACTTTCTCAAGACAGTAGTGGATTAATGTCATGTCATAATATTATGACATCACCTAGTATCACATCATCGGTACAGTCATCGTCTGGCAAACATCCAACATTAGAATCTCAACGAAGAAGACCAAGTACAATAGCAGAACAAGCAATGCGTAAACTTGGTATTTGTTCAACATCAACGCCTACACACTGCAGAGATGCACCATTATCACCTCGTCATCATACATCGATAACGGTAAATGATCGTTTAAATGGTACCATGATGATGTCGGGTGGAGGAAACGGTGGTTGTAGCGGCCTAGGAAGTATCAGTAGTAGTAGTGGTTATGATCATGGTATGTTAATTGGTACACCACTGCCATCATTAATTCAATTACGTGATACAAATATACGAGAACAAACTTCTACGGCACTAATGCGTGATATTAGCAACAGTAATCAATATTTTCGTGGTTCCTTAATGTACAACAGTAGTAACAATAGTAATTGTAGTAATTCATGTGGCAGTAAATTATCATCGATTGCATCATCATCTTTTCTTGTAAAGGATAGAGATTGCAATTCACCATATTCACCAGCAACAATACCACCTCCAGTATCTCATCAAAACTTTAGAGAATCACAAGCATATCTTGCCCGTGAAATAATGTCACATCGTATACCATCAAATCGTTTAATTGCTTGTGGTCTTGACCAACGAATCCTAAAGCAAAGTTCCGAAGATTGTAGAAGACTTCTACAACAGGTTAAAAAAAAACTCACATTAGCTTTAAACAAATTTTTACGAACATTTTTTTTCCCTTATATTTTATCTTTTACAATAGGCTACAGCAATATCAGATCCAAATCGTCATATTACATCAACGTCAGTTAATCCAATGGATATTGGTGTTCCAAATTCATGTTCAACAACACAATCACGTAGTTTAACATCATCAAATAGTTTTGATTCAAAGTCAAATTTATCAACGAATTATCCAACGGGAACATTTCATATGTCTGCAGAAGCATCGAAATTATTTTACACATTACAACAGAGTCCATTGCCGTTAGTGACGACAGCTGATGTAATTAATTGTTGAATAATTATTTAGACAAAAAAAAAAATATTATTTGAGTTACACTGTGTTTATGTGCTGTGTTTTATTTACTATTTTTATCATTAAGTAAAAACGAAAACTCTATGCTAATTTCAATAGAATTAGAATACTCATATGAAATTTTTTCTTTTATTTTATTTTATTTTTTTCTAATGAATTCCATCAGTCTCGGCCAACAGATTCAAATCGTTACATTTCACAAGCCAACCAAGGACATTTGTATGGAATTCAAAGTGATTCAAGACATAATGATATTGTTGGTGGCTGTATGAAGGATAAATTAAGTAATTATAGGTAAATAAACAAATTTTAAAATTATTTTTCTTTCTTCCTTTTTTTAAAATTTAATTTTGTTAATATGTATTTTGTAATTTTAGTGATCATTCTCGTAATCCAACAATATCTTATAAAGATTATATAAGTAATTTATCATCGTATAATAATTATCTTCAAAATATGGAAAATGAATCAAATTTACCAACATTACATCCAAAATACTCACAAATGACACCACAATATAGTTCTAGTACAGATGAAGGTTGTGATACAGATCATGGAGGTGAGTTAAAAGGCGAATAAATGTATTTTTTATTTATTATTTAATTTTTGTATTTGTCCAGTTATTTTAGAATTAATTGAATTTTTATTCTTGCTAATTTTTACACACTTTGCAACATGAAATTTGATTCGACATAAAAAATTACAAATCACGTTATTTATGGCTATATGACACTGTATCAAAAAAAGTGCTAGAAAATTTTAAATTACTTAAAGAAAAAGACAATATATACATACATAGATTTCAAAAATAGAGAAACACTATCAAAATTCGATGATAGTTTCTTGCAGTTAAGTGTTGCTAGAAATTAGTTATCAAACGTACCAGTTATTTTGAAAGCATTATTTAAAAGGACACCAGTTAGGTTTTTAAAAAAGGAAAATGTTAAAAGAATAAATTAAAAGTGAATAATGGAAAAATTTGTATGGAATGAGATATCAAACTGTCCGAAATGTATAAGCACGATAGTAACACAAAAATAATATTAAGGGTTAAAAGGAAAATTGCAAAAAAGTACATGAAAAGTACAAAAAAAAATATATTCAAAATATGTACATATTATTTTTCTCGCACTTAATGAAAAATATGTATTGGAAGTTGGTGAATTTGTTTTTCGACGTTTTTAGTGTTAATTGTTAATTCATATCTCTCTCTCTTTTTTTTATCGTTGATTTTTACATGAAACATACTAAAAAAATTTTAATAACAATATTGATACCGTGTCATATTGGATTTTTCATGAAATTATCTGTTCTTGTTGCAAAGTGTACTAATACTATACTATACCTATATGTATGTAGCTTGTTCTGCCTTTATTTTATTTTAATATTTTAGTTTTTCTTGTTAACAATACACATAACATTCCAATAACTTTATATATTCTCATAATTTGCTTAACAATTTAAATTCTATACCTACCTACTTTTGCACATTTCTAGGTACTCCTACATGATCTGGCAAATTCGCAGATATCTGCCCATTTTCGTGGTGAGATGCGTGTAATCACTATGGCAGATGGAAACAGATGTCTGCCCTTAAAATCTGGCAGTCAAAAATTGCCCGAATATCTCATATCTGCCACAAGTGTAATCAGTCAGACCTGTCCACGAAAATGGGCAGATATCTGCCAATTTGCCAGATCGTGTAGGAGCACCTTAAAACACCCTTTCGAAAAGAAATCTGTAAATAACATAAAAATACAATATTTAAAAAAAAAACATGTAAAACAAGACACATTAGAGAAAATTTTCGTTTTTTTTTGTTTTTTTTCCTTTTTTTTTTGTTTTGTTTGAAAATAAAAAAAAATATTCAGAAATGGATGAAGCACCTCCCACAGTTCCTGCACCAATGCAACGTCTCAATTCTTATGCTAGCAGCAGTTCATCAAGTGGAGTTGTTGCGAATTTTCATTCAAAAAGTTTAAGTCAGAATTTAAGCTGTGATTCTTCTCGAAGTAATTTTTCAACATTGGAGAGCTTAGATTTGAATCTGTCTGATTGTAGTGATTTAGCTGGAAGTCTGCCATCATGTGCAACAAGTGCTACAGTTTCAGCCGATACTGATTCATCAACAGCGATAAGTTCTTCAACATTACATCCTTGCATATACGTTTCAATGTCTGCAAAATCTCCATGTTCATTTTCACGACACAATCCTATTGGAAATCATCATCAACATAGCACGAAACGGTGTAGAGCTATTACACGTTCACCAGTTGATTTTAGGTAAAAAAAAATTATAATATGCAATAAATCAACTAAAATGATCTGGATAAAATATACATAATTTTATTTTTGTAGAGAGGGTCGTCGAGCTAGTGATGGTTTAGTTGCTCAAGGAATTCTCCATTCATATTCTGAGCATCCGCTTAATTCTGGAGTAGCATTCAATAGTCAACGATTGCATGAAGCTTATAAAGCAAAAGGAGTCCTTGAATTGCATGTTTTGCAAAAAGAAGCCGCCCAACTTAAAACACAATATCAATCGAATATTACACCCGATGAAATGACTTTCCGTCAAATTCAACACAGTCAATTTCATGTGAACCCAAATAAAACTGCCATGGATTTGAATACATTATATCATACTTTAAAACAGGCTGATTATCTATCAAACAAGAATAATGACATTTCATCATTTATTAATTATATGAAAAGTGATATTAATAAACATGATCGTGATTTTAAAGATCCGTCTATAGCACAATCTACATCAGCAGTCGCACAACAATTACAAAAGCCACCACTTCAACAACAATTAATGCAACATCGTTTACTTCAACAAAAACGACAAATTTTTCAGAAACAAGTTGCATTAGAAAGTAGTTTAAGCCGACGACAAATGTTACGTCAACAAAGTTATAAAATTGCCCAGCAAACTCAAATTTTACCACCTTTGCCATTAAGTGAAAGCGAATCAGAAGATTTATTAGCATTTCAAGCAATTGTTGAAGGCAATTCTATAAATTCATTAAGTTCTGGTGGTTCTACAAATCCTTCACCAACACATTCAGCAACTGGTTCTCCAAAATTGAAAACATCACATATTCAACAGCAACAACAATCAATAAATTCATCATCATCACCAACATCATCATCTCATTATTTATTATCACAATCACCCGCAACTTCATCACAAATTCAAATTTCACAACAATCACAAAAATCAATTAAAGGAAACGATACATGGAATAATTTACCCGGTTCAATGAAAACTTCTTGTCAAATTAGTGATGATGCTTTGTCTTTAGACAGCTGGACGACACACCAACCATTATTTCAGGTATTTACGAGTACCGAACAATAAAAAAAAAAACAATAATAAAACTGCAAAATCGCTGGATGCTCTAGCTACACTGATTTTTTTTTTTTGATTTTTTCGATTTTTGATTTTTTTGAAATATTGTTATGTAAAAATTAAATATACAGCGTAGTGTGAATTTTACATTAGTTTTAATTTGTAGTGTTTAAAATTTAGTAGTGCTAAAAAAACACGAGCTTAAATTAGAAACAATTTAAAAAAAATTAGAAAAAAAAAAACAAAGCAAAAAAATTATAATAATTAATAATAATTTAGAAAAAGTAAAATTATGTTAGCGAAAAATGACAAAATTTTTGAAAAAAAAAAAAACGTTTTTCGCATGCCAGATAAATTTTGTTTTTGTAGCTTAAAAATTTCTAGTTTTTTGAGAACACACCACACACAAAAATAAACTTAACAATACAATTTTGTGATAATAATGAAAAAAATACCATACTTTATATATTATTTTTTGTTTTGTATTAATTAAGTTTTTATTTGTTCAATTAATTTTCTTGCTAAAATTTTCATTTATTTATTAAGGACCAGTTTTATAATAGTCAACACCAAAGTGTAATCTTAACCTTAAGTAGAACGTTCAGTAGGTAAAAAATTTATGTACTTTAGGTGTTAAGTACGATCTTCAGCGACAACAAGTTGTCAATAATAGAAATAAAATTTGTGTTGAGCCTTGCACTAGAAAAAAAATGTGTAAAATAATGTATTGAAAGAAGAAAATGCAAAATTTAAAAATAAAAAATAAAAAATAACCACGGTAGCTACCATAATAACCATATCTATCTCTTTTCTATATACCTAGAAATATAGAGATAGATAAACTTTTGGTTATGGTAGCTACCATTTTTTTTTCAACAGCTGAACAATTTTCATTCAAAATAAATTTAAATGTCAAAATTAACAAAAACCGGTGTTTCACCAAAATAAAGTACAAAGGCAAAGTATGTATTTTATTCGTACTTTATATTTCTGTGTGTCTAAGCTTTTAACTTAAGTGTAATTTAAAGGACATTAATTAAGCATATGTAGTTGATTACTTAAGCTTCCCTTAAAATGCCAGCTGACAGCTGGTTGACATAAAATTAAAACTTCAAATGTTTTGCTTTTTATTTCTTAGAATTATTTAAACCAATAATTATGTAATATGATACAATCAATGTTAAACATAGTACATATATAAAAATCCGTTCAATTCGGTAAATTATTTGTAAAGAATAGCTGGGGCCTTACCTTGAGAATCGATTTCGTTCGTTAATTCACGATAGTGAAGTTACGAACGAAAAGGAAAATGCTACTATGATAAACGATAGTCGTTTCAATTTCGAAGTTCCATTTTTTTTCCAAATTTCAATTAAGTTTTGTTTATTTTGAATTTTTAATGTAATTTATAGACGTTTTAACCGTTAAAACATGATTTTACAAAACAACGCCATCAAATGAGTAGACGTAGAAATTACGAAAATTGCGTTTCTTTTTGATATCGTTTCTTATAGTATGATGTTCGTTCGTTAATTTCAACGACTTCGTAAATGATAGTAGGAATAACATAGAAACGCCCGTGTTACGAACGAAATCGATTCTCATGGTAAGGCTCCTGCTTTCGATTTGCCATTTTCAAGTACTTACGAATACAAAAAAGTAATTGTTATTTACCAAATTAATATTTTTTTTATTTAAATTAATTTACATACATACATACAAAAAAGAAAACACATCTAGTGCTCTTAGTTTTTAACTATAAAGCCATCTGTTATTAAAATTGTCTGTTGCGTATCTATGATACTTGCATCTACTTGAAAAATTTTACATAAGTGTAGCTACGAGTAGATGATTTAACACAGACTTTCGCCTTATCTGTTCGCAAGCACTTAAAAATGGAAAATCGAAAGCAGCTAATATGTGCTAGAAAGAATCGTCATTCTATTCTGAAAAATTTGTGATTATCGAAAAAATTTCAAAAATTGTAAGGGAATTGCCATATGAAAACAATAGAAATGTGGAATAGGTAGGGAAAGTTTAAGTTTTCACTATAAAAAGTTTTTAAAATAAAGCTACATTTAAGCTTATCCTATAACTTAAGTGTGAACTGTAAAGCTGGCCCTAAATGTTTAATTTTTCTCTTTTTATTTTTCTTAATTAAATTTTTAATTGCGCTTATTTTTAGTTGCATTATGAAAAGACTTTATTTTTTGTAAAACATTTTTAAGTATGTTTTTTTGAAATTGAAGAGCAAAATAAAAAAAATAAAAAAACAAAAAATAGTTGAAATAAATTTAAATTTGTAATTTTTTACATGAAAATATTTGCAGTTTGTTTTATAGTAAAAAAAAATAAATAAAGTTAATTCTAAAAAAAAAAACAAAGAAGCGAAGTAAAAATATAAATTAAAATAAGAAACAAAGTAACTTTTGTTGTGATAGTAATTTTATATAATTATACAATGAAATAATTAAAATAAATTATTGATTTAAAAAAAAAAAACGTAATAAATTGTCATTCATCAGTTATGTTTTTTGTAGTTTTGTTTTAGTAATTTTGATATACAAATTTGCAATACATACATACAAATAACGTAAACATAAAAATCTGACGAAGATTTTGACAAATTTTTTTTTACAGAGATAGAATTTTTGAATTTATCAATTAAATCGAAATTAATTGAGCTGAAATATAAGTTAATTGAATAAATAATTAGTATTTTTTTGTTTTTATACGATAGGTCAATAGGTTAATACATTGAAAAATTTACTTAAAAAGGTATTGTAGTTTTTACAGTGACAACCTCACTGTCTAAACAATTTTCTTTTCTCATAAGATCTACATTTTCATATTTTTATCTTGAAGAATTTTTCTCGAGACTACGATTTTTGCGTATAAATCAAACATACTAGACAAAAAAATTATCCTAATATTGAAATTTTTTGTATATCGATCGGTAAAGTTTAACCATTTTTAAAAATTCAAGCTTGCCACAAGATTGACTTGTCAAAGGCTTCATAAAATCAATATTGATAATTAAAGATCTCATAAAGTTAAGCTTTGCAAGCAAACTTTCTGCCAGCCCTGCAAACATTTTAAACCACTTGCACTAGTAAAATATAAGCATATACTAATAAAATAATAATATAAGCAACGTAGAACAAAATAGTGTGACTAGTTTTTCGATTAACTGACAAAATAGATTAACCGACAACTTTTTTTTCATCAAAGCTTTGACGTCGTTTTGCAAAGTTTTTATAAAATTTCTCTAAACTTTGACGTCGTTGATTTTGATAGGATTTTTTGACGTCATACATTATGAATATGATTGCTTTGATCATGTTTTGGTATATTATTTCTGTTAAAAATTTTCAGTTTTTACAAAACTATAACAAATATTAATAATGATTGCATTGTTGCCGTATTGCATTGTTGCTACGGCAAAAATACAAACTACGATTTATAATTTTGAATTTCTTTTCGTTTTGAATAAAAATACATATTTGCTTTAAAAAGAAAAATTTTTCAATGAATATGAAATATTTTTTTTCTATTATTTTTAATATATCTCTAAATACTACACTGTAAAAAAAAATTCCTACATTAAAACTAGGAAATTAGGTTTCCTACTATCATTGTATTACATTACGTTGAGTAATTTATAAAATTTTACTCTTTGTCAAAGTAATTTCTTTACTTTCTTTCTCTCTTTTTTACTTCTTCAATGGAGTAAAACTACTCGTTGTGGATTTAATATACATCATTCAATAGGAAAATTACAATTTTACCGAAGTAAATTTACTATAATAAGAAGAATTTACATTAAATAATAGTAAATTTACTGAAACAAAGTAAATATACTCAAAATTTTACATTTTACTTAGAAAACATGTAATGTTACACATTTTTGGTAGTATTGCTACAAGAATAGTTATAAAGTTTACTATTTACTTTTACTTTTTTGTGGCCACCTTGCATGTATGTATGCATATAAAACTAGTATAAAAGTATATTTTATACAGAAACAATTAGAAGGACGTGTTGCAGGAAGATAACTTCAGACTTTTTCAAAACAAGTGAAAATGTATTAGTTTTTTTGCATCAATTTTTGATTTTGTTTATGTGTGGACAAACAATTAATAACTGTAAATAGATATGTTTCAACCCTAGAAAATTTCAGAACAATATTTTATCTCATATTCAAAAAGCAAATTCAATTTTGAGTAATACAATAGCAACATCGAGTTTTTAAATATTTCTGCTTGGTTTTCTTTATTCTTATTTGGATTTTTTTTAAATAAAACAATATACATAGTTGCTTAATCTTAATTTTTAATTGCTTCTTAGTTTAAAAAAACGTACACAAAATTACCAAAATTATTTTGTTATAATAATAGAACATTCGTAATAATGGCTTTGTTGTTGTTGTTTTTCTTCTTCTTATTTTTGAAGTAATTAAACAATTATTTTCATGTAAAATTATGAACTTTTGATTTTTTTTTCTGCCGGTATTACTACATACATGAATATTATGAATTTATTTTTAGACTACAACAACATTATATCCTCCTCCATCATGGTCTCATACAAATCACGTATTTTCGCCTCCAATGCAACCATTAAGCGAAAGTCCAATATTGGAATTAACTGAACAAATGGAGTCCATATAAAAATAATAATAATAATAAAAGAATTTAAGCATAAAAAAATGAATTAAAAGTAATATTAAAAATGAAACTTTTCAAAAAAAAATTAATAAATAAATGCAATTGTATGTGAAAAAAAAAAAAAGAAATTTTTCGATGTAGAGTAAAAAAATAATTACAATTAAAAAATAAGATTTGAAAAAATTTAAAGAATCAATATAAATTGAATTAAATTTAATAGAATACATATACATATTCATAAAATGATAATAAAATAAAATTAATCATAAAAGACTGCAGTTGAAGAAGTCAATTCATACGTGTGAGATAATGTGTAATGAAAATGAGAAAATAAAATTAATTAAAAATAATAAAATAAATTTAAAACAAATAAGAATCAAACGGTTAACTCAAATCAATAGCAGCAATATTATTGTAACAATCTTGTATGATTTTTACAAATTTATTTTATTTATTTTTAAATATTTTGGCAATTTTGAATTTTGATTTCATTTTACTCTCACATCCAAAAAATAATTTTGTAACATTTTGAAATTTTTATAAGAAAAACAAGAAGAAAAAAACACACACATACACACACACAATTAGATTAAAAACAATATGTAATAACAATATATAGGTATAAAATGTAAATATTCGGTTTCTTTTTGTATAATGAAGTTTTTTTTTTAAATTCTAATCAATAAATTTAAGTTTTATTTTATAAATTTGTTATAGCAGTATTACGAAGATACAAAAATAATATACCACCACACCCACAGATTTTTGTAAATTTTTTTAAAATTCGTTTGTTAAACAATAGATATTTAAAGAGAAATAATCAGGGTATTCACGATGTGATGTATTTCTTAAGTGTAACTGTTCTACTGTTGTTAAATTATACAACAGTACACTGTGGTGTAAATTTTTTGTATGGACAGGCAAAGTATAACACTATTGTAAACGTACAATACCTTTTATTCGACATTTTTGACAGATTTGTGTTTTGATTGTTTTCAAACTTAAATACCAATAAGTGAATAAAACAAAAACGAAGGAGGTTTATTTTATTTAATTACATAGCAAATTCATTTGAAAATGTCAACAGAAAATAAACAGTATAACACTTACGTATTTAAAAGATGGTCATAATTTTGTAATAAAACAGAGTGTTGTAAACGTACACCTTTTACAAGTGTACACCACATCATGAATACCGCTATTATAATTTAATTTATACAGAATCTGACTTAATTCAGTCTAAAAGAGAAAAAAAAATTTTTTTTGAGAATAAGAAATTACGTACACATAAGATAAAGAAAAATTAGATTTTCGATTATAGGTATGTTTTGTAGATCCTTTTTCGAAAATTATGACTGGAAACATTGACAAAAAAAAAAAAAAAAAAAAAAAAAAAAAAAAAAAAAAAAAAAAAAAAAAAAAAAAAAAACAATATTGTTATAGAAATAAATTAAATTTAAATTAGTAAATCAAGTTTGTTTAAACATTTTGAAAAATTGTTCATAATTACTTTATACAAAATGTATTCATGTGAAAATTATGAAATATTAATCATTTACTACAATTTTTGAGGTTTTATCGTTTCCGATCAAATTTCAACAGGTAGACTTCACTTTTCTCTCAGTAAATAAAAAATGCACTTTTCTATTTTTAGTTTTTTCTTATTTTTTTTATTATACGGGTTACTTTTTTTTTTAAATCGATTTTGAGTTGCTAGCTTGAAAAATATTTTAATAATAAATATAAAATTTCTTTTAAACCTTATTTTCATTTTGTTTTTAATTTTTTTAAAGATGTTACCTATTATGTAGTTACACTATTTTAAATCTTTGGATCATATCATGGGAGAAAACTGACACTTTTCCTAAAAATTCTAATCTAGAAATTTATTTACTGTTCTAAAGTTCTGTGTGTCCTCATATAAACGGATTTTGTAATTATTTTTTGTTTTTTTGTCCTATATTTATTTATGCACTTTTTATTTTTACATAAGTGTTGGTTTGGTTCATTTTGAAAACATTTATAAATAATTTATAAATCTGAGGATTGTGACAATAAAATTTTTTTTATCTAAATCTGATAACACCAAATATTCTTTAAGTACTATACTTTTAAAACTTGTCGGAAAAGTGAAGTTGTTTTGGCGAAAAAGTGATATAAGTTTTTCTTTTAGAGACAATATTGGTTTTTACGTGTAATAAAATTAAAGGAAACGACATATCCTCCAATTTTTGTACAGAAAATAGTTCATATTGTATGAATTACTGCCAAATGTGACTAATAGAATTTTTATAAGATAACAAAACAATCAAGTTTCCCTCAAAATAACTTACACCTACGGTTTTTTTTTTTTAAACAATTAATTTATCATTGATATCTGTGAAACATGAAAAATATTCAAATATTTAAAAACATTATATTGTAATAACGATAATTATGTTGATAACACATTTAAATTTAACGTTTATTAAAAATCAGCATTATGTATGTATAAAGGTGCGTTTCCACCGAAATCATGTGCGCGCACAGTGACCGCACAAAAATGAAATAATCGTCTACACCAAAATCAGTGTTGCGAGCACTGTGCGGTCACTGTGCGCGCACACTAGAGAAACATCATTGCGTTAGTGGAGACGATTTTGAAAACAAAGAAAGAAATTAGGAAACAACAGGGAAACATGTGCGGTCACTCTTATTTTAGTGGATACGGGATTTTTGATGTTTTCCTTGTGTTCGGTCACAGTTTTTGTGTTTCCCATTCAATCTGGAAAACATTGTAGAAACATTATTGATCTTAGTTAATTGGTTTGCATGAATTTACATTTTTAGTGCAGTTCTAACTATGGTCAAATGAGAAAATTATTTTGCTAATTTGTGAATTTGAAAATAGACGGAAAATGTGGAATCTTTTGAGGACATCCGTGTGAAATTCCTAAATCCACTAAGGGGATGGGATCTATTTTTAAACTATCTGCATAAACTGCATTAAAAGAAAGGTAGCATTACCTATATACAATTTCTCCAGAAATTTTTTAATTCACTTTTTATTTAAACACTGATAAATTTCCACTGAACTAAATTAAATATTTAAATGATATGCATGCTATGTTTCCGCACACAATGTGGGAAACAAGGAAACTTATGCGCGCACACGAAGTATGTGTTCCCATCAATAATAAAGTTCGGTCACTGTGCTCGCACAGTGCACTCAATGTTTCCACCAATGTTCACAAACATGAAAAACATATCATTTGGTGGAAACACCTAGAGAAACATGTGCGGTCACAGTGCGTTTAACATTTTTTTCTTTAAAATTTTTGTGCGCGCACAGTGCGGTCACCGCAGTGGAAACGCACCTTAAGGTTGCCAAAGTTGAAAAAATTTGAAAAGACAGCTTTTACATCAGGTACTCAAGATCAGCGGCTATAATACATATTTTTTCTAAGTTTACATTGTTTATTTTGTCTTTCATATTTCACTGTTCGCTATCTTAGTGAGTTTACAAAATCATATATTAGACGCTGATATTGGGTACCTGATCTGAAAGCTGAATTTTCAAATTTTTTCAACTTGGACAATCTTATACATATGTTCTAGGATTTTTGGTTGTATACACAAAAGAGTTATAAGATACAATACAATTACATGGTTTTTTACATTATGATTTATGTATGATGTAATAATTAAAGTGACGTAAATTATTTATTGTGATTAAAAAATAAATTAGTGGAAATTATTTAATTTTTAAAAACAAAGTTTTCGACTACAGCTTTTAAAATAATTGATACATTTTGATGAATGTATCTATAGAAAAATGTGTTTAAAGAATTAAATTTTTTACTAATTTTATTTGAATTCAATTGAACTTTTAAAATTTTTATGCACACAAATGATTTAAAATTGTTTTATTTGGAAGATTTTTTCCTCCTATATAGTACTGTGCGTTTAAATAATAAAATATTCTTTGAAAATGTTAAGTTTTCTATACTTCAATAAATAACAAACAATAGTAGCTTTTTTTCGAATTTGAAAAGATTTACTATACATATACATATATTTTGTTTGTAATTTTTTATTGTAAATTCAAGGCTGGAATAGTATCAAAACTTGGTACACTTGGTGCTATGTAAAATTGTATTTTCGAAAGTTTTAAAGGTCGCTACGTAAATCGTAAACCAACTTTCAAGGCTAAAATAATATGATATGATGCCTTCTACGAGTATTAATAAAATATTTTTTTAGTTTTGGTAAAGTACCTAGACTGAACCCATAGGAGGTAAATATTTTTATGTTCTATTTCTATACTAATTCACGTAGAAATAATGTTAAGTTGGTGTCCCTTCAAAAATGCATCGTTGCACAGTTGATGTAATGCTGATGCTTGTTACAAATTCGAATATGTAAAGCAACTTTTAAGATGCGTTGTCACATATTCAAAAAAGCATCGCATTAAATCAAGTATTCAAAATTCCTTGTAATATTCAGCTGTCATGTAATAGCATTGCATCGCCAATTTAAAACATTGCATTATTATCGCAACACAGTAGTGATTACGCATCACTACCAGAAAAGCATTAGCATCACCAAAGCAGCGATGCATTTTTGAAGAAACACATAAGTTAGAACTGTTGAAATGCATCATCTTGTTTAAAATTTTCATTTTTTTTTAACTCTGACAACAAAAAACACTAATTTATTATTTTATATTTTTAGTTATACATATTCAAAACCATGCAAATTGAAGAAATAATTTTTTAGTTGAATTATAAGATGGTTAACGATTTAGTTTTAAAGGTATGAACAATCTGTATATGCTTAATATAAATATGTATATGTTGTTAATGTACAATTGAAATAATTTGAAATGAAAAACAATTTCTTAAACATCAAGAAAAAAAATATCATAAATTTGATAAATTTCATTGAAATACTTTTATTCTTTTCTTTTGCAAATTTGTTACATTGAAAGTAAAAAAAAAAATAAACAAAGGAAAAAAAATATATGAACTATAACTACTTAATTAATAGAAATTAACAATAATTGTAATTATGAATAAAAAATAAAAAAATAAAAAAGACAAATAATAATTTTAAGTAACAGAAACAAAAAAGGTTTTCACAACAACAAAAAACAAAAAACAATTAACAGCTTTTTAGCTTAAATTTTTATATTTATTATAATTCGATAGAAAATGCTAAAAAAAATAAATAAAATGTGTTAGTTAATTCTTAAAAGATATTAAAATTGAATATTTTAAAGTAAAAATTTGTAAGTGCGTTCACTCTTTAGAATTAAAAAATAAAAATGATTAAGGAACGAATTAAATTAGAAAATGTTAGTATGTATACCTAATCAGAATTCAAATTTTACATTTTTTTCAATTAACTGCTTATCGACTGTTAGTGTTAGTGCTCGTTTCAAAATTCAACAGGTTACACAACTTATTCACCAAAACTTATTTGAATATTTCAATAATCACCACTTCATTCACCATATAAATTCGCCGAAAGTGTCATTCAGCCAAAATACACCGGGTAGTAATGCGCTAGTTGTAACAATTTTTTTCCTATTTGGTATAATAAGAATAGTCTAAAATAATTTTAGCTGACGGTTGTAATACACTCACACTCGTTACAACTTGGTCGTGCCACCATAAGGTGTATTTTGAGCAGTTGTAAAAACCGGGTTTGAACCAGTTTGCGACGGTTGTAATGTAATGCTACTTGGTGTGTAGTTGGTGATTAAGTACAATTTTGAAAATTCACATATGCAAGTAAGCCAACCAATCTTGAAAAAATTTGATCACTGTCATAACATAACCTTCACCGAAAAGGTAAATATTCGAATATGATAACTGGTAAATTATCAAATATGGTAGATTTACTTTTGATTATTATTGTAACTACCATGATCAATTTTTGAAATTGTCATACAGGTTGCAATAGCAACTGCTCCAGCCAGACTAGTTTTAATATATAAATGAAATGCAGCTAATGGTAAACTCAACCAAAATAACACCAATAAAAACACAAAACCGTGCAGCCAAGGTGGATTCACCATGTGGTGTGGTGCTCAACAATGTTGAATTTTAAAACGAGCATTTTATTGAAAACGTATTTTTGAAAAAAGTTTCTTTCTATAAGAAAGCACAAAATACATGATTAAAATCAGAGTAGAATTAATCATATCCAATTTGTTCTTATGTGATACAACGAATTAGTTTTTGGAAAAAAAAAATTTAAAAAAGCTTGAAAATGCTAAAATATTTCCAATATATATAAAATGGAGGCTTTTTCAACTACCTGTTATGTAATACTACATTTTTCTTTTGAAGAAATAGTGTAACGTACCTAGTTTACTTTTGGAATTTTCATTTGCACGTCATATAAACAATTAATGTATAATACATACTTTTAGGGGGAATTAAGAACTGCTGCATGCAGTACAGATTAGCAGATTAGCAATAAGTAATAAGGTCTTAATTTCTGACCACCCCCTTACTTTCCAGTTTTTTGTTAAATAAAAAAAGTATTTTAGATATATTAATATTTTTTTAATATTTTACTCTCATAAAATCATTTTTAGAATTAATTAGGTTCAGGAAAGATGAAATGTGTTTCCTTCAAAACATATTTTCTTCCACACGGTGAATATAAATTTGTTGTCATAAATAAATGTGACCAGATCTCAATAATATCAATCGATGGAATTTTCCTCATTTTTTATAGCAAAACTTTAACAGTATTATTGTCCAACCAATGGATACCCGGAGGCGCAATGTTATATCAATAAATGTTTGTGTTACCATTTTATGTTGAAACCAAAATTACTATTTTTTTTAATTTTAAGTTTTACTCTTTAATCAATTTAGTTTTTTGTTTGTCTCGCCGAGACCTATCCGTAGTTTCCGAGTCGGACACCTAAACTGAATCAACTTGTTAACCCAACAATAGTCGACTTATTCTTTCTTACAATAATGGTAGGCGAACTACTATGCATCGTTTATATTTTTATTTTTTTTATTTATTATTATTGAAAAAATATTATTTTTGTTTTATTGTTTAAAAATAAACATAATGAATTTTAAATTAAAAATTGTTTTTCTTACAAAAACAACACAAAATAAATTGTCCTTAAACTTCAATATTTTAAATGATTTTCCATTTTCATAATTTTATTTTACCCTTTTTGCTGAATTCGGGTTATTTGTCACAATCCGTATTTTATATACATACAATGTACGAAGGTGGGCTGATAAGTAAGCTACCTAATAAGGAAAACATAGTTTTTTTCGAAATATACATATATGTATTTCACTTTTCAACGTTGTCCCTTTTAACCTCGATACACTTATTTCAACAAAATTCTAACTATTTTAACCTAATTAAAAAAACATCTTTTTCAAGCTCTTTAAAATAAGCGTTTTCAAAATCTGATGAAAATCTTTTACTAGCTAACCATTTTTTCATATTTGGAATAAGAAAAAAGTCAGATGACTCTAAATCAATAAAAAAAAAGAATTTAAAAAAATTAAAATAATAATAATAAGCTTGAATATTTAAAAAAACTTTTAAACGAATACTTTTTATAAATAAAATGCACTGTAAAATGCAAAATTAAAAATTGATTATAAAGCCTCTGTAACTACGATGATATTCGAGGACGTTTTGGAAATTGGAAGTTTCTCAGTAACTTTCTCCGTTCTTTAAATTCATATTTTTCTAATATTCCATCATATTTAATCATTTTGACGAAAGGATCGATTCTAGACAGGAAGCCTTCTCTATTCACTCATCCGAAATCCGAAAACCCCATGTAAATCCGTTCACGTTTACTACCCTAAAACTCTTTCCAAAATTTCAATTACGTCACGAGGAACACTCTTACCCACAAAGGAAAAAGTAAGTGGATAAAAAGTATATAAAAATAGGAGTAATAATAAATAATAGCACTTTCGTGTTTTTGGTCAACAGTCAACAAACACGGCCCCATCTTGCTGATAGTTTTTTCATATTCAAATGTTGATGTAAAATATTTCTAACACGTTCTTTTGAAATCCCTACAGGATCAGTTAATTCACGTTATTTCACTCTACGGTCTTTCATTACGATATCGTGGATTTTATCGATGTTTTCCACTGCTGTTACTTCTACGGACCAACCACTACGTTGTTCGTCACTTGTGCTAGTTCTGCCACGTTTAAATTTAGCAAACCAATTTTTCACCATATAATCTGATAGTGCTGATTCACCATAATGTTTATCAAGGTTTTTTTTTGTTTCCTTCACGGTTTACCCTTTCATAAAAAATGTTTTTTCTTGATCACAAAAACTAAATGAAGTACAAGCTTAAGATTTTGTAGTTAGCTGTTTGACAAGTTGTAAAGCAAAAGAAAACAAAATCGTTTTGATTCAGATGTAAATACGTTTTCACTTTTCAGGTAGCTTATTTATCAGTTCACTCTCGTATATGTACATATGTATGTATGTACATATAATTTTTTGTTGCTTTTTAAAATTACATACTAACTTTATCCACTAATTATTTGCACCACAGCGCTTATGGAAAAATTCATTTTTATCCAGTGCCATTACACTTAATACTTTTAATAGGAGTATACTACTACTCATACCATACCCCAATCTATTATATGTGCAATGAGACGCTGGATAAAAGTGCCGGTGATGAAAATCAGAAACACATTTATGTAATTACTCAAAGAAGAAACAAGACAAAATATGTCCATAAGCGCTGTGGTGCAAATAATTAATGGATAAAGTATAGAAAATTATTTATTAATGTGTACTGTTTTTTTTTTTTTTAAATTTACATTAACATTAGGTACACAGTATTAAAACTTAACCATCTAAGTTAAAAATAAAAGCGATGGTTAATAAATTTTTTCATAAAAAAAGCAATTAATAAAGCTCAAATTTTTCTATGGAAAATTTAGAAAAAAATAAAATAAAATAATATAATAAGAAAAATTTGTATTAAAAATAAATTTTCAGCATAAAATCAAATTGTTTTTTTGAGAAAATATAATATGTACACAACTTTTAAAAATTTTACATGTACGAATATCATTAGATTTGTACGTTATATACTTATATGTAACTACGAGAACTTTATATGACGTTTTACAATAATAACATAAAGGATAATGATTTCCTAAATGAATAATAAAAAAAATAAAAATATAATAGAAAAAAAAAAGAAAATAAGAATATAACACACACAAAAATATACAAAATTCAAACTTGAACATATAATAATTATGAAAAAGTTTTTTTTTACTATACATATTTAAAACAATAAAAGATCGTTGAATTAAAGAATTGCCACTTTAAATACATAGGTATAATTAACTATTTTAGCAATATCATTGTAAAACATTAAAATAAGTAATTTCGTTAATGAAAAACAATTATGCATAATATATATATATCAATTAAAAATAATAAAACACATACATACATAATATGCTTGATGTAGAAAATTATTGTTTGGATCGAAGATTATAAGTAAAGTTTCTTTTATTTTTATTGTAAAACATAATTTTAAGTATAAAAAAAATCAATTTATTTCAATACAAAATGTGGTTTCAAATCACAATAAAATATTGAAAATTCAATTAGAATATAATAATATAATTAGTTTATGATTTATGTGTAGTAAGTAATAATTCAAAATGTAATTTATTTTTAGTGAATAAGTTTAAAGTTTTGTAATTTTGAATTAGAAAAAAAAAAAAAATGAAATGTTGTTTGTTTTTAAACAATTTAAAAAACAAAATAATAAAACAAAACTGAAATATGAAAAATTATATACTACAAATTATTGTTTATTGTATACAAAATGAAATACACAATAATCTATTATTATAAAAATCATAAAAAATTATGAAAATTCTTAACTATAATTGAAAAAAGAAAATGAAGTAAATAAAAGACACCAATAAAAAATTTTTTTTTGTAGTATCTATGTACCTATATTTAAAATTTAACAAAAACGTCATAAAGACACAATTATCGAAATAAATAAAATTGAGAAGAAAAAACAATTATTAATTTTAATTTACTTAAAGCCTTTTTCACGAATTCATATTTGCGTGCATATGCATACGCATTTTATTCACGATATCATATTTGCGCATATAAAGTGTTCGCGATTAAAAATTTGCGTGCTAAAGCATGCAAATCACGCAAGATATTTCTACCACTTGCATGTTTGAGAAATAAGAAGAAGATACAAATGTTTATAATATTTGACGTGCACGCTGTTCACGATTGCAAGATTTCTGCCATAAATATTTCATGCATAAGTTGATGCTGCATAAGATCGTCCACGCAAATATGAATTTGTGAAAAAGGCCTATATTTCACCTTAGAGAACGATTACAAGAAACTGAATAATCATGATAGGTTATTATAATCTCATCTAATCAAAATCATTAATTGGGCCAAGCTTTCAAATTCCCAAAAAACCAATAAATGAAAAGAAAAAATTTCTTGAAAAAAATTGACTATACTATATGCACAGTAGCGAGCAAAAACTAAACAGACCACTTCTTTTTTTACGAGTTTTTCTACTTTTATGTAAAAATAAAATCAGTATAGTATAAATAAAACCAGGACGTTTGTTTTAGAATCATTTTTTATTATTAAAAAGAGAGTTATAGTGTTCATATATATAATATTAGTGGAAAAGTGAAAAATGGTTAAAAAATTAACAAAGGAACAAAAAGGGGAAATTACTGGTTAGAGAAATTGAAAGGATAGTGAAGTGTAGCCATTCTACGATTCTTAGATGGCTCCAGAGAAAATAAAATACAGCTCCATCTCATAGAAGAAAGGGTAGACGCAAAAAGCTTTAAAACTATTTTAGAAGAAAGTCTTCTACCGTCAGTTGAAGAACACTTTTCACAAACATTAAAAGTTGTTTGTCAAGACGACTCTGTACCGTTTCATCGAGCATAAATAATAGTAAATTTTTTCTTTTTCGGCTTCTTTATTATGTCTAAAAAAAATTTTAAATCGAATGTTGAATTAATTTATCACAAGTGAAAATATTTTTGCAAAATATTGGCCTCGTTCCCATAAAGCGGCCAGGAAATAGCCCCGACCTAAACGCAATAGAAAACTTATGGAAAATAATTAAAATAAAATTAAGCAAGCAAAACCCAAAAAACTTAAAGGATTTTCAAAATAAAACTTAAAAAATTTGGTATGATGACATAACAACAGAAATAATTTAAAATCTTATAGAATCCATGCCAAAGATCACTGCTGTAATAAGAGCAAAAGGAGAACCAACGAAATACTAAAATAATTTTTTAGTTTTAAATTTAGTTTTTTCTTTGTTTAATTTTAATAAAACACAATAAAAGTAATAAAATGTTCATTATTCTTTAAACATTTGTTTTATTTTAAATTCCAAAATCGACTACCGCTTTTAATACACAGGGTGTTATTGTAAAAATAATATGGAAATACTGGTTTAAATATTGCTTAACTTAACTTTACTTAATTTTAGAAACCTGAAATTATTTAAAAGGCTATATGTGTTTATGGTTAATGGTAGTGCGAGTAGTTTGTTTTTGTTATACAATATTATTTTTCTCTAAATATAAATTTAAAAAATAATATAATGGTTAATTGTGCAGTAGAAAGTTGTAAAAATTACACTAATAAAAAAAAAACAAAACAATAAAAGTGAAATATTTTAATTTTCCAAATGAAAATTGGCATGTAAATAGAAAAATAAATAGAAAATATAAAAAAATTTCAACATAATATATTAAAATATGTATTTTTATTGTTAAATTGAATTCCTTAAATTAAATTTATGACCATAATACCATATACTTTCTTATATACCATGACTTAAAAATTTCAACTGAGTGCCCGTGCAACCTGTCGTGAAGAACCTTTGTCCAACTATATAGATGTTTATAGATATTGCACGATTTTCAAAGCCATACAAAGAAGCTTCACGTTCTTTATAGATCTTTATAGATATCTATATCCTGCTCTCAAGAGAATTATATTGCAGAGAGAGAAGAGAATTATAAAAATATTATGATATAGATCTATATCGATCCTTAACGGGGAATAAAGATAAACATTGCTCTCGATTAGTCACGAAAAAATCTTTAAATATCTATATTGATTTACGCAGATATCGACGATAACGAGATTCAAAGACAAAATCTATATTGATCGTTATCGATTTTCAAAGTATTTCAAAGATGACGATCTATAAAGAATCGTCAAGAATCTTTATCGATCTTTAAACGAACAATTTATATTTACAATAAGCTCTATAGTCGGTACAGTGATGAATGGTGCAATGCAAAGAGGATGGCTTTACACACGAAGGTCCGTGGGTTCGAATCTCAAGAGTAAATTTTTCAAATTGAATTGTTTTCATATAGATAATATATGTAAATAAATATAAAACAAAGCAAGAAAAAAAATGAAAAAAAAAAAAAAAAAAAAAAAGACAACAAAATTTTTTATGGTCTATAAATTTCGATAAAGATCTTTATCGAAATCTTTTATAGCTGACGTCGAATTTCGTGATTAAAATCGATGTCGATCTTCAACACTAACTTGATTTTTTCTATAAAGACCTTCACGCAAATCTTTACAGTTCTTTATCGCTATCTGTATAGCTTGGTTATACGGGTGACGTCACATATTGAGAGAAGAGAGTGTACTGGCTCAATCATACCTATTGTATTCTATTTATCTTGGGTTACGCACAGGGTTACCACCCTACTTCGATCGAAGTAGATCTACTTCAATTTTTCGGTCGAAAGCTCCTACTTCGATTTTTTGTAATCTACTTCGATTTTGAATCCATACTCAATTTTCTACCACTGCATAAGAAAAATATTCCATACCATATAAAAATATCACAATCGTCATTTTACTACGTTCAGGTAATTAATATTCTTCAGAAACAATGCTTACATCACTGTCCGACGACTCAACTCAACTGTAGTTACTTTTTGGCAAAATTTGAAAAATGTTAAAAATAATTTAGGTGAAAAAATATTTAATGAGTTAGCGAATTATATAATAATTTTGTGTTGTCTGTCTGCCACATAGTTCAGCAGCAGCTGAAAGAAAATTTTCCTCAGTAAATTTGATTAAGACTGATATAAGAAATAAATTAAATGTCAAAACTGTACACAACATACTTTTAGCAAAAGAATTAGAAAGTATTAATGACGACAAAATATGGGTTCCTTCGAATAGTTTAATAAAATTTGTAAAAAAGTTTCAATTTCACGCTGGAAATTATAAGCAAGTAGAGGCAGAGGCAGCTATCATTTCATTTTTTAGAATTAAAATGTGGTTTATTATTATAGGTTCATATAATTAATTATATGAATACGCAATTTTTTTCAAATTTTTTTATATTTTATTCTTGTTATGTTTTTTTGTTTGTTTGAATTACCATAAAACTAATGAATTTTGAATGTGATAATAGAATATATTATTATTGGTATAAAAAATTGTTTTTATTAAATCTACTTCGATTTAAACCCATCTACTTCACTTTTTTTATGTAATCTACTTCGATAAATTTTCAAATGGTGGCAACCCTGGTTACGCATACAAATTTTTAAAAGAAAAAATGAACATAATACAGAAAAATAGAGTTGCCAGTACTAAAATGAATTGAAAATAATAAGTTCACTACTATATGAAAGTTTTTCTTTAAATTATGATTTATGATTCGCCTTACAGTCTACAGATTGATTTTTTCTAAGAAATAAATTAGAAAAATCGACTGTCTAAAATTTCCACCGGTTCACATTTAGTATTTTGTTGCAAGAGTTTTCGACATACAATAATTTAATGTAAAAGTAAACCGCTGCACAGTGGGAAATTTTACCCAAAAAATGCACTTTATTCATTTATGGTCCGATTTTAATGAAACTTCGTAGGTTTGTCTATTGTATTAAAAGAAAATTGTGTTTTAATTTTTTTTAAAATCCATTGAGTAGAAGTGGCTTATTGACATAGGTGAAATTTGAACTAAATATAATATGCAGAATTAACTTTTTACTCTATAAAAAAGCAATATTGAGTTGAAAAATAATTTTCTATTTTGCAAATAACTTTTTCATTTTGAAAGATAAAGCCATACAATTTGACAATTTTATAGAAAATTGACTGAGCTTTCTTCCTGTGGAATAAAAAGTAAAGGTTATCAAGGGCTTTTCTCGGGCAAAGCAGGGTTAAACACAAAAAATTGACAAAAAAATACAAAATTTTGATTTTGAAGGCATATATCTTTTCAAGGGTTAATAATAGAAAACAAGTAAAGTATCGTTGGAAAGGACAAAGGGTCCTCTACATTTTTTCTAATACAAAGTAAGCCTCTAGAGTGCTTTTATAAAAAGTTATAGAGTTATAGGGTGTTTTGTAAAAAAAGTGCAAAAAAAATGTCAACGCCATCTAGCGGCCAAACGGTTGAGACTGACCCTCCCCTCCCATACGATTTTCTGTTTGTCTTGATGAACCCTCTATATTGCATTATATTTGTAGGTGATTTTTGCCGTATTTTTTTTTTTTTAGATGGAAGCTCAAATTGTTTTGTGGGTCGCCCTGCGTGCGAAGATGTTGAAGCCGTTGAATGTTACAAAATAGTTGGCACTTTTATATAATAATTTAACCATTTTTGATACTTATACAAAAGTCTTTCGTGTTTATAGTGATTTTGTTTAAGTAATTCAAAATACCTACAATAAACAATATTTTTTTTCACATCTTCTTTATTTTTTTCACTTGTCATTATTGTTGTCTAAAGTTTGTGTTATGAAATCTACACAAATTTCACAGGCTTCTGAATTATTATTATTTCCAAAAAACTTCTCGATTTCTCACTAACATTTAACTATATTCTTTTAACTTTTCACAAATTTTTTACAATAATTTTAAAATATATTTACTTTAAAGTCGCGTTGATTCACTTTGATCTCGCAATTTCAAAATTTCAAAATGCGTTATTCTTATTTAAAATTGAAGCTTTATACTCGTATAGTGAAAATATTAGACTAAGAAGTATAAAAACCAATGGAGGAGGGAAAACTACATAAAATTGTATAATAATTACTTCACGTATACTTACAATGCACTTAAAACTTAAGTACTTTGAAATAAGATGACGCATTTTTTTTACAAAAAAAAAGGTGCTGAGAACCATATCTACAGGTACTTAAGGACGAATTATGTCCAATGGCGGAAATATGCGGATGAGATTTTTTTTTTATTATATAATATAGATGTCCTTTGTATTGAATCTGAAGAGATCTTGGATGAAATAGGATTACATTTTTTTAAAAGCCTTTTGAAATATTAACATATGTTAAAATTGGAGCTACAGGTATATATATGAATATTTTTTCCGACTAAAAATTTTTTATGATTTAGCTATTACAGGATTAGAAAGGTAATAAAGTGTGACTAATTATTTCCTATTCATTATTTTTCAAAAACATATCATTATATTTTTAGAAGGTACTGATTATGACATATTTTCTAACGACTTTTTCAAAAAACGAACTAACTACGCAGTTTGAGGGCTCATATATCCTTTCTAAGGACACAGGGGCAATTTATAAATTTGAATTTACATACTCCAGGATACTCTTAATAATAAATAGAAACTAAAAAACCCTTACTCATACTTTCGTATTATGGCAATTTAGTGCGTTTTTTGGGTAAAATTTCCCACTGTGCGCTGCACCAAACACCCATTTTTGTGGCAAAAATTAATTTTTCAAATCGATTGTATTTTCAAAATCACACTGTTTCTGAAAACCAAACACTCTAAAACGTAAAATTTTGTTGAAATTTCTATAGCTTGTTAACACTACTGTGTCGGTAAATGCATCCAAATATAGAATTTTTAAACTATCTTCATTTGTAATTTGAATATTCAGAAGTGCACATCTAAACATCAAACGCGATAAAGTGAAAGTGAAAGGTAATACAATTTATAACAAATATGGAAAATCAAACTTCAGGTGTAATCCAGAAACACATTATTAAATTTTATTATAATGGACTTCTACGGGCTACCTGTACAGGATATTTGAGTGCTGTAGAAAAATAGCCTTAATTTTAGCTAACATTAGATACAGGTAGTATTTTAAAAAAATGTTTACATATGTTAGCTCTACAGGCATAAGTAATTTTTAAGAAATTTACTTGTGAACACTGGCAGATATGTTACATTTTGCGATTTTTTGCGTTTTCTGAGAAATCATTATTTGTTTCAGGTAACTACCGTATTAAAAATCCAGAACTATTCAACATATGGTATGAAGAAAAAGTGAAAACGAAAAAACTATCGGCTGTATTAAATTTTATATTGGACAGCATCAAGGAAAATGATCCTACAGAATCTTGTAGAGGCTATTATCAAGAAAAGGCACGACTTTTTTGCTTAAATTTGTCCAAAAAGTAGGAAAAATTGACTACTTTAAGAAGTCCTTTGATAATTGGCTGAAGTCAGACATGATGCTTGAAGAATATATGTATACACAAAACTGCTGTTGCCGGTCGCCCTCGACTTGATTTTAGTCATAAATCTGAGAGGTCGAAGAGGAAAGATGCTTCCGACCTATCTAAAGAAAAAGAAAACGAGCCATTACTCATGATTCAAGCAGCAAGTATGATAGCTCGCAAGAAAGGTGATACAGAATTGGCTAAAGTGCTGCAAGAAACATCAAAAAGTCCAACACGCCCTTCTAAAATACGGCAAATAATCTATTCAGCACAAAAGCAACCAACTAAATATACATTAGACGAAGCTAAATCATTTGTTTTAGAAAATAGATTGTCAAAAAAGCAGTATCAAAATATTCGTAATGGTGCTAAAAAGAGAAATTCCAACATATATCCACCTTGGAAACTAATTTCCAAACTTAAAGCTAAGTTGGAAGTTCAATATGTTACAGTGACCGATAGTATTGCAAGAGTGCCTCTAGTCAAGCTATTGGATCATACAACTAGTAGGGTTGTTGAAATGCAAGACGAATACATTTGCAAAAAAATGGAAAGTATTTAACAGAGCTATGTGTTCATCTGATCCTCTGGTTTCTAGTTTGTACTTGAGAGAACGCTGCCAACAAAAAAACAGATTGCCATTGCCCAAAGAAGTTATTGCATTACTTTCATCAATATCTGTAGTAGCATCAGCATCAACAGAGCAAATAGAACCATCTAAATCAGATGATCTTGAAAAAATGGATTTTGAAGACGAAAATTGGGAATGCTCAAGTTTTGTAGAATATCTCGACGATATAGAACTTGAAAATTATGAATAGAATTTAAAATTAAGTTACTTTTAAGCTAAATTAAGCAGCATATATTATATCTACATATTTTCATAAGAACAATATTATTGACAAAAAAGTTTTAGTTTTTACATTTGAAATTTCGATTTAGGATAATTGAATTTTTAAGTACTTTAATCTTTTTTTCATATTTTGTTTACAACTTTTAATCACATTTTGTATTTTTTTACTTCATTTTAACGAATAAATATAAAAATCCAGTTCAAGTTGTTTATTTTCAATTTTTATAATTTTCGCCACAAAATTGGGAGTTTGGCCCCATAGTGCGCTGGTGAGATAAAAAATACCATTTACTTGCTAAAAACAGGTTTCGGTTAGTTAATAATTCCAAATAAAAAATAAAACAGGGTGTAATGCTTAAAATTGTTATTTATATATGCTGTAATACTAACAATTATCGTTTTTTCTATTAACATCACAAGTTAAAAATCTAAATTTTTTACTTTATCATCCATTATTTTTTACAAATTTTTAATCGTGTACATATATTTAAACCGTCCTGTAGTACAAATCAACACATTTCATTTATAAAAGAAAAAGGAAAATTCCCATAATCAAAAAATGTTTAACAAACCTGTTTGTATATGCTACGCTTGTATACGTGTTCCATATTTAGGTATATAGGTGTAAAATGAAACATTAGTAAACCTGCCTACCTAATTGATAGGGATTTTATTAATATTTTGTATTATTATTTAATAATATAGCTATTTAAAACATTTATACACATATCTTAAATTCTCAATTTTTAATAAAAATTATATGTAAATTAATAAAATTAAACAAAAACACAAACAAAACAAATAACAATATAAAACTTTAAAAACTGAACAAAGAAATATCTAAATGTCAAAAAAAATAAATTTAATATGTTGGTAACACTTTCTGTTTTTCCTCTTTAAAATTACAAAGCAACCTTCTGAAAAGTATTTGCATTTGCAATCATTTGCTCTGCAAGTTTTAATTTATGAAGCTAAAGCTTTTGAAACTTGCACTGGACAATGATTATAGATTAACACAATGAATGATATGATGAATGCATGATAATATGAAAATTTACCCAATTATTTTTATTTTTTTTATAGTTTTTGAAGCTATGAGAAATTTTACTGAAATCCAGAATCCAGATCCCGCTTTTTTTTGTTTTTATTTTATGTAACTATATATTTTTTTTTTTAATTGAAAAAGGGAATTAAGATATTTTGTTTTCAATTCAAGTAGGTACCTAATTAACAACATTACAATACACATTTAATTTTAAATACATTTTATTTACCCATATTTATATTTTAAAATGTTACATAATGTGAGGTAGTTAGATATGTTGGACTCTACAAATTTTGATCAATTAGATGTACCTATAAAATTTTATTAAAACCTTGCAGCCGGGAGATGATCACAGTCATTATTAGAAAATTAGAAAATCGCTAATGCTTACAAAGTGTTAACATTATAATGTACGTGCAATGTGCATTATAATATACAGTAGCGGTCATGAAAGTCGCCTAACTAATAATTTCTAAAAACTTTTCTCGATACTATCTTTAAATTTTGGTGGGGATGAATGATGGTTTGTTTTTTAACTAAGTATGTGTGTTTTTAAGGTATATTTTCTATAAGAAAAGAAAAACCATACATAATTCTGTAATACAGCTTAATAAATAAATTATTTTTAGAAAAATGAAAATTATTTGAGTCATGCGTTTTTTCCGCAACTGTATAAACTACAATCTGCATATACAAAAATACATACTTCTATATGCTAAATGGAAAAATACAAAATTGAGAAAAAAACAGTGACTTCAAGTTTACAATAAATTTTGTATTTAGGTACGAAGCAACAACAAAATTCAAATACGGTATTATGAAAAAGTTGTAAATTTGGTTGGGTACTTGAAAAATGAAAAATAAAAACAACAATTACATATTTTTTTATATGTGTGTTGTTTTTGTTTATATTAATTATAAATTTTCATATAGTACAACATCAACAAAAAATTGTATGATGATGTCATACACATTTACTCCGTCCTCATTTTCCATATAAAATTGTCTAATTACAGTTTTGAGGATTTTTGTGTATGTTAAATTAATTTTTTTATTGCAAAAACAGTCATAACGTATTTTTAAATCTATAATGTTCTAAGCGATTCCTTCTTGTCTGTCCGCTCTATGAACAGATTTAGAACTAAAGACTTCACAGGGTTCTTTCAAAAGTACACTCTAATGGATTAGGATTATTAGAAAAACCTAATGGGGAGTACACTTCGGATCAAAGGGAAACCTTAGAACTACTGCTAAGCACACATTTCCCTGGTTCAACAAATCTTGACAGTGACCTTACTCTGCAAGAGACTCACACTATAGTCTCGAGCAGAGAACATAGTCTAGCTAGTAAAATATTTACTAAAGGTAAAATATTATGGGCTCTAAATCATTTTAAACCATACAAAGCACCAGGCGGCGATGGTATTTACCCTGTGCTCCTACAAAAAGGGGCGAGGCAGATCATCTCAAACCTGGAAATCCTATTTAAAGCAAGCTTCAGATTGGGACATATTCCCAAATCATGGAGGAAGACGAAAGTCATTTTTATACCCAAGGCGGGCAGAAGACCTGACGCCCACCGAAAGTCTTACAGACCAATCAGTCTAAGCTCTTTTCTCCTCAAAACAATGGAGAAAATTGTTGATCAGCATATCAGAGATAGCGTACTAATAAAAAAGCCTCTGAATGCTAATCAACACGCTTACCAAGCAGGAAAATCAACTTTGACTGCTCTCCAGAGTCTAGTTTATAAACTAAACAAGACGATGGATACAAAACAGATTGCGCTAAGTGCATTCATAGATATCGAGGGAGCTTTTGACAATACCTCGTTCACATCAATTGAAAGGGCGGCCAAAAATAAAGGATGCGAACCTTCAACAACTAAATAGATAAAAGCCATGCTGAATCAAAGAGAAATCGAGGCTACGTTGGGAGATATATCGATGACTGTTAAAGCCATCAAAGGATGCCCGCAAGGAGGGGTACTATCACCTTTGTTATGGTCTATTGTCATTGATGATCTACTATACAAGCTTGACTCTCTTGGATTCGAAGCACAGGGATATGCAGATGACCTGGTGATATTGGCTAGGGGCATAGACGATGCAACAATATCCATGCAACTACAACGTGCACTAGTAACGATCAACAACTGGTGCAACGAGGAAGGGCTGACAATTAACCCTAACAAAACAGTTATAGTTCCTTTTACAAGAAGAAGGAAACTTAACCTGAGGAAGCCTTCTCTTAAAGGAACACAAATTCAATTTTCAAGTGAGGTCAAATATTTAGGAGTCACCCTGGATAGCAAGCTCACTTGGAACAAACATATAAATAATTCCATACAAAAAGCCACATTAGCTCTATGGAATTGCAACAGACTTCTTGGCAAAACATGGGGACTAAGACCAAAAATGGTACATTGGTCTTATACAGCCATCATAAGACCCATACTTACATATGCTTCAGCCATATGGTGGCCAAAGACAAATCAAGTAACGGTCCAAAACAGACTCAATAAAATACAAAGACTAGCTTGTCTTAGTATAACAGGAGCTCTTAGGACCACTTCAACGGCGTCAATGGAAGCCATGCTCAACCTGCCACCTCTTAATATACAAATTAAGAAAGAGGCACTAAATTGGGCTCTAAAATTTCAAAGAAATAGAGAACTTAAACAGGGTAATCTCACTCATAATCTTAAAATTCTTGAGGAATTTAAGAATTATCAAATCAGCCAAGTGACTGACGATATAGAAACGGTATACGACTTCGAAAAGCCGTTCAAAGTACTGTTTCTAGATCGGGAATCCTGGCGTGACAACAAAATAACCTTTGATAAAGGTGCGTCTGTGTGGTACACAGATGGTTCAAAAACTGAATTGGGAGTCGGAGCAGGGGTAGCGGGCCCAAAAAGAAGCCTATATAAATCTCTGGGAAAATATCCATCAGTTTTTCAAGCTGAAATTATGGCTATAGAGATGTGTGCTACTGAATGCCTTAAAAAAGGCTTTAACAAAGCCACAGTCTACATAATTCAGACAGCCAAGCAGCGCTCAAGGCCATCAACTCATACAAAATTGTATCTGGATTGGTTTTGGAGTGCTTAAGAACTGTCAAATCTTTAGCTAGGAACAACAAAGTATATCTAATGTGGATTCCGGGACATGAAGGATTCAAGGGCAATGAGCTGGCAGACTCCCTAGCAAAAAAAGGTGCCAACTCCAACTTCCTTGGTCCAGAACCTTTCTGCGGCTTGCCCAGAAGCCACACAAAAAACAACATAAAAAAATGGGAAATGCATCTCCCGATGGATGAAAACCCCTGGAAATCTACAGGCAAAGGAATTCATCCTACCTTCAGCCAGCATTTCCAGGAAACTACTCAACCTCAGTAGGAAAGAGCTAAGAACTATTACAGGTTTCTTAACTGGACACTGTCCTCTAAATTACCATCTAAGCAGGATAGGACTACAGGAGGAAGACAAGTGCAGGTTCTGCAAGGAGGCCAAAGAAACCTCAAAACACATTCTGTGTGAATGCGAGGCATTGGCCTCTAAAAGACTGTGCCACATGTACCAGTATTTTCTCAAGCCCGAGGAAATCTGGTGTGCACCTTCTAATAGAATTTTAGGATTTATCAATAGCCTAAATCTATAAGAAGCACGGGCTGTACAAAAGATCTTATTGGTCGAAGTGCAATTATAGCCCATTACACATCTAGCTAGATCTAGCTACATATACAAATAATGTAAAACTTATTCGTCCCAGTTTAAAAAAAAAATGCAGTCCCTAGCGTTTTTAAAAATACATATTATAATTTATTACCACATGACGCACATATGTCATGTGAAAGTCTTCCTGAAATTTTTTCTGATCCTGAATCACCACTTGAGGATCAGAATATGGAATTAGAAGAAGATAATGATATTATTTCCGACTTTTCAGACTTCGTGAATCGTTTCAATGAAAAGTTGGAAATAAATGACTGGCTTGTCATTCGAACGGAGAAAAGTGTTATACTTTTCAAAGTTCAGTCTGACGATAATGTTGTTTCCGATTCAGTGGAAACTTTTCCACTAAGTCGTTGGTCACACATGCAAGAACATTTAAATTGTCTTAAGAACACTGAAAACCAGTCTTCTTCTTCTTCTAATTCACATTATTTTTTAGAAAAATCAATTAAGTATTTAGAAAAAGCGTCCAATTGTGAATTAGCACACAACAAGGACAAATTGATTTTTCTAACGGAACAGATAAAGTTAATTTCTCAGGAAACACAACTTTATCCGTCTTCAATTATTTCGTTCGCGTTTCTCATGTTGTCGTACTCCGAAACGGCATACACGGAAATGCGTGAAAAATATCTTATTCTGCCGACTTTAGAATTTTTAAAAATAAAGTCTGCTACACTCAATGTAACTCCTAATTGTAGTAGTAAAAATAATAATGACTACAATTATTTGTTGCATATGAGTAAAAATTTAACGGATACCAAATATGTCTCTCTTTTGATAGACGAGGTACGTGTTAATCGGAAAATTGAGTATAAATCTAATAATGTGTTAGGTTTATCTCATAGTAATATCAATGAAAGAGTTAGTACTGCACTGTGCTATATGATTAAATCACTTTTTGGTGAATTCAAGGAAATTGTACGAATTTTTCCTACTTCCTGTGTAACAGGAATTCAATTATATTTGTTAACAGGAGAAGTAATAAAATTCGTACAACAATCCTTAGGATTCCGTGTTGTAGTACTAATAGCCGACAACAACACCCCAAACCGATTTATGTTCAATGAATTATGTGGTTGCGGTTATAACTCTTTTATCAATCCCGATTTTTCAGATGAGAAAATATATGTACAGTATGACACAGTTCATTTACTGTGTGCTGTACGTAATAATTGGCAGCAAAATTCAGCATTTCTTTTTGCCGATTCAAATGAAATATTTAAAGAAGCATCATTTAAATGTATAGTTGATTTATATGACAAAGATGAGGATCTAGCCTATATGCTCAACTATAAAACTATAAGCGAACCTCAGATAAGGGATTTCGATATCGCCCTTGCTGAAAATATTTTTCATCAAAGCACAATAGATGCTTTGATTGCTCAAGGTTCAGCTAAATGTAACGAAACAGCTGAATTTTGTAAAAAAATATATGAATGGTGGCAAATTTTTAACAGTGAAAAACTGTATAGCACGGAGAATGAAAAAATTGATTTTCTCAAAAACTTCATTCTATGGTTGGATAACTGGAATGATAACATAAACCTTATTAATGCCGGCCAATTTTCGAATGCAACTTATAATGCCATGAAGCTTACAACACAAACATTGATAAATGTTTGTGAATTTGCCTTTTCGAAATTAAATTTGGAAAGTATTTCACCTCGAAAGTTTCAGACTTTAGATTTAGAACAAAGATTTTATATCTATCGTTCTTTATCAGGTCGTTCTTTATTTAATTGTTATGATACTCCTTCATATTCTGAAGTAGTAGAATCAGAAAAGATAATTAGACTGAGAAATATATTTTCTTCACAAGATTATGAGAATCTTGTTGAAAATGGTGAAGATAGTAATAAAAATGACAAATTGCAGAAACTTGTCAGTGATAACTTTTCTAATTGTCAATTACCTACACCATATCTTACAAAAATTGCATATGGTAAAGCTTCACTATTTGTTGTAAAAAATATCTCATGTCTTTCGTGCAAATCTCTTCTTTTGCAATGTCGTTTGACAGCTCCCACAAATATAGTCGAAATGATAGGAAATCGTATGTATTGTATTTTTATGAAAGTTCAACTTAATGAAAAAGAATTAAGTTCGCTATTTTTTGAAAAAAATAATCAGAAGGGACTTTTGTGCGAACTAACGATAAAATCTCTTAACTTAGAGCATAATTTCAGGAATGATTGTGAGTGCGGTAAGAGAAACTTTGAAATTTATTCTGAAGTAATTTCTGAATTATGTAACACATTTTTATGTCATTTTGTGCAGTCAAGAAATGACCATTTATTAAAATCCATAAAAGAAAAAAATAATAAATAATTCTCTTTGAAATGTGTTTTTTTTTTTCGTTTTTCCCCTCACACAACCTGAAATATTCTTCATATCTGTTTAATGAAATAGTAAACCGTACGTACACTACACTTTTTTTTTTTTTTTTTTTTTTTTTTGAAAAAGAGGATTAGGCCTACTGGGGATACCTCTATAAAAAAAAACGCATCATTAACTCTACCTCAATTGGTGATGTGGAAATGAGTGAAACATATACAATTAAAAATTCTGATGATAAAGAAGATGCAGAATCAGGGATGCCAATTTAGCATAATTTAGATGGATTTTATTTTTCTTTCTGACTAGGCTAAAATATATGTTTAAATTTTCAATTTTATCAAAGTTATTTCGAAAATATAACAACTTGACAACATTTCGAGTGTTGAAGATTTTCAAGTATTGAATCGATATTAATCACATCACATAAATCACATTGTTTTTCCCATCCTTTTTGTGAAACTTTGCTAGCTCGTATACAATAATCAGTATTTTTATATGTGTATTTTTTTTTTTAAATATATCAAATTAATAACAGGAATCACTGTCACCGATATAGTTAATCGCTATCGCAATTTAACAACAATAACAAAATGCATTAAAATATACATATAGGTACACAGTTGATTATATAAAATATCTTGTTTTATCCTTAGAAAATAAAATGCAACTGCTGAACAAAGAGATTCAGTTCAAAAAACAAAAACCAGCTTTTTCTCAATTGTTAAATAATTTTTTAATAAATTAAAAAATATCAAGAAGCTAAATTACAATTATTTAATGTTAAATCAAGCATGATATGCAATAAATAATAATTTAAAAAACAAAATATGTACGTTAATTCTAAAAAGGTAAAACAAATTAATTTTCTTGTTGGCTACTGAATCGTCTTGTTGCGTATTTAAAAAGAAAATTAAGTTGTTAATAAATTTACTTTTAAATTTGCACAATTAGCTATTCAAGATATTATTTGCCTAAATGAAATTATTTTTTTCTTTTTTTTTTTTTAAATATATCGAATTAATAACAGGAATCACTGTCGCCGATACAGTTATAATCGCTATCGCAATTTAACAATAACAAAATGCATTAAAATATGTATATACAGTTGATTATATTTTTCTAACACGAACGAAAACACTGAATAATAACGTGATATTACCATTCATTTTCAATAGACCATGGATATATGTACCTACAAATTGTTATAAAATTTTGTTTCTATGCTATTATACATTTATTTATCTATAATACGAGTATTAAATTTTATTTGTCATGACATTTTTTTTTATTCATATTAATTTATGGACAATTCCAAAAACTCTTTAAATATTCAAAAACAGTATTTTATTTAGATTTGCTTTGCTAAATTCGTAATTTTGTGTAACACAATTTGGACATTCTCACTTTCTTGAATAAATTGCTTTTTTTTAAATAGGATTGTATTTATATAAAGTTTAATTAATGCATCAATTAATGAATTTCCTATTTGATTGAAGAAAAGAAATGAAAAATCTTAACGGTTACTTTCGAAAGTTTTATGAAGTCTGTATATGTGCACATTGAGATCCTTTTTATACATCATTTTCGTGGAAACTAAAGTAAAATTATGTTTTTGATGATGTTTTGAAACAAAAATACTGATAATACTCGTATCTAGTTGTGATGATGATTTTTGTTTTTTCATACAAAACTTACTCAAAGATTTTCCTTTCTAATTTTTAGGTTGATTTTCACTTTTTTACTTTATTAAATAATAATGATTTTTTGTACTTTTATTCTTAGTTTGAATTATGAACTATACATATGTATATACGTATGTATTTAATTATCTATTTTAAAACTACATTTTTTTTTCTTTTTCTAAAAAGCAAAATAAAAATTTTTATGCTAATATATTTTACTTGAAAATGAATTTTAAAAATTGAAAAATAAATAAATAAGGACTGTCCCGCAAAGTTTTGCACCGTTTTGTAATGAGTGTATATTTTTCTGAACTAATTACTGGATTTCCCCAGGTCATTAAATTTTATTGATCTGTTTTCTGTGCCTATAACTGATGAGTTCTTGTTTTTTTATGCTCCTTCTAAAAAATGAGTTCGAATCAAAAAGTGGATATATGGAAAAGTCAAATTCACTTATAGCGGAAAAAGTAAAAACGAATAGGTGAACAGTTAAAATGGCCATCGTTAAGTTTATCAAAGAGAAGACAATCAAGTAAAAACCAAGAAGATGTGTCGTATTGGATGATGAATTCTATTTCAAATACAGTACAGTTCCTGCAGCTGGAGCATTCGGAGTTGGAATTGGCCTTGGAAAGATTGGTAGAAAATAGGAAAATAAAAGCATAATTTAAAGAATAATTTGTCCAAAATATTTTAAAGTTCGCGTATATGCATATGTGTATATGTATAAATAGATTTATTAAAAATTAAAATGCACAATTCTAGTATGTAAACGCACTGCCAAATGTGCTGTATCTTGTTGAATAAATATGTGCATGTAAAAGTAAACATTTTAAAATCTATTTTTTTTAATCAAATTTGGCCGTTTTCAAAAATTAAAGCTTGTCGAAAGATTGACTTCATAAAATCAATCACTCGAATTTGCAAATTAAAGACTTTTTTAAGTAAATCTTACAAGACAAGATAATCTTGCACCAGTTCTGTAAGCATTTTAATTAAACTACTTGCACTGTCAATTTTAAAAAAGAAAAAAAAGTGTGTTATCATGTGATTGTTGTGAGTTAACAAATTTCGACATTTAGCAAGCGTTTCTTCAATAAAATTTATTTTGCCTTATCCACCATTACTTTCAATTTTGACTTTCAATCAGATCTTAGTTATCAGCACTTAGTTTACATAAAATTAAATTATCAAATTAATGAAATTTTAAGAAAATGTTTATAGCAGCAATACTGATTTCCTGTCAAAATTTAAAAAATGACGAAAAAACTTTATAAATCAAAGTACAAGTTTCAAATAAATTCTTACATGCCTTCTAGGTTTATATGCGCATGCATATTATTTCTAGTTCTAGTCTAGTGCGTAAGAAAAGTGTTGGCACCTTTATGTATATGGGCAATTCTCTACGAAGTGAAACCTCTTAGTGAAAATTTGAAAATTTAAAAAAGTTATAACTGATTGTAGACAAGACATCTAATTTTGATAGTTCTTTTAAACATAAGAGAATAAATATCATAAATATCTAAAGGATACAATCAATTTACAATCAAATAATTCGCTAGAATGCATAATAAATTTTACCTGTAGCCTGCGTTACCAGGAATTTTTTTGTTTTTATTAACATACAAATCTATTCAAGATACTATTGAATACCAATCAAAGAATATGCCTTCTACCATAAAATCATATACATTTCAAAATATTTGTTATTTTCAGTTAGCAGAAAATTTCAATGGAAAGTAAAAAGGTATACATTTTCTGTTTTCGTGCGATGTAGTCTGCGTACATTTGTTATAGCCAGTTTCACAGTTGAAGCTTAAGCCAAAGTTTAGCTAAGCTTTTGTATATAGCTTAAGCTTCAGATAAAGACTACTATACTTTATTTAACAATTAAAGTCAGTACAGGCAAGATAGGCATACTTTTCTATACTCTTTTACATTTCGTTTGTATAAATCTGTCTCGTGTGTGGGGTGATCAGATCTCAATTTCAATCGAGGGAAATCTTTTAAATTAAATATTACCAAGGCAGAAAACTCATCGGGTACTGCCTCCATAAGCACAATACTGACTTTAATTGTTAAATAAAGTATAGATTTCACAGTTTATTTTTTTGCAGCTTAACTAAACCTAGTTTAACAAAAAAGAAATGTCTGCGGCTGCTTTGTTTTTGAAATTTATTATGTCAATATAAAAAGTGTCATGCGTATTTTATTAATTATTAAAAAATATTAGTAAAAATATATAAAAATGTCGTACGGAATTGGTGAAAATAAAAAAATGTATGTAATAATATGTGGGTGGTTTTTGTTTATTTTTTAAATTTTATTTAATCTGCTTTTAAATTTTTTTTTTTTTTTGCATTTTTTTCTTAAATATCTTTTTTTTAAATGATAAAATTATCAACTTCTTGCTTTTACATTTCTTGTATTTTTTTTCTTAACTTTTTTAAGAACTAATTTTCAAGAAATTACAATGAAAACATGATTGATTTTTTAAAATGTTTTTATTAGCTTGGTTTCTTGTCTGTCTGTTCGGTACAAATTTGGAGATTGATTTTTAATTTTTAACCAACTTTTTGATGAGATAGAGACTTGAAACTTTCAACATAGCTCAGAACTGCATGACAATGCAATATTACATCGCTAATGAAAGATTTAAAATTTTACTTTTTATGATATTCGATCCTCAAATTTGGTCTAAAACAAATAAAATATTAATTTTTCTTTACTAAAATTTAATCTAAGCAAACTCTGATTTTCAAGTCAAAAATATTTTAGTATGCTTCATTTCTCATTTTTAACAGCCACCTCTGAAAATGTAGTACCACTTGAAAAATTTGTTTTTGTTTATGAATAATATTTTTGAAAGAAAAAATAAACAAATGAATAAAAAAATTCTTCAAGTGGTACTACATTTTCAGAGGTGACTGTTAAAAATGAGAAATGAGAGAGATAATTGTGATTTTAATAAAAAATTATCATTTTTCTTTAATAACTCAATTTCTATTAATTTTATAATATAACAATGTTTGGGAAAAATGTTTATTTAATAAAAATCTACAAATTTATAGAACATTATAATTTAATATTTTTAGTAATTTGGGAGATTTAAGGAAAAATTGATTTTCAGTTTTATGTTACTAAATATTTATCACATTTTTTCTTTGATTTACGCTGCTCATAGATATTTAATATATTCGGTGAAAATAAAGCTAAGGATCTTCTCTACATTTCATTAGAACATAATTTTCATGTAACTTTAATCACAACTTAGTTATGATTGATTAAAAGCAATAAGTTGTGATGTCAATTTGGTACTTCCAACACATATATACAAATATATTTGTTTTTTCAAATTAAAAAAACTTTTTTAGTTTTACTTATATTGTTTTTTAATGTAAAATAATATCAATAAAATCGATTGACAAATTTCACATAAGACTAAAAAGCAAAAAATAATTAAAATAAAAAAATTTTTTTAATATAAAACGTTTTTAAAACGGACTCAAAAGTATAAAATAATTTTTCCTAGCCACATACACATTCTCAACCCCATACAGATAATCCTGAAAATTTGTGATTGCGAATTTTTAATAGCTATAAAAATACTTGTAAGATTAAAAATGAAAAACATGGGGCGCAAGATAAAATATGTAGTAAGAAGTGTAAAGAGTAGTGCAAGTTAATAGTAAGAAGTGTAAAGAATAGCGCAAGTTAATAGTAAGAAGTGTAAAGAATAGCGGCCCACGTTTTTCGTTTTTAATCTTACAAGTATTTTTATAGCTATTAAAAATTCGCAATCACAAATTTTCAGGATTATCTGTATGGGGTTGAGAATGTGTATGTGGCTAGGAAAAATTATTTTATACTTTTGAGTCCGTTTTAAAAACGTTTTATATTAAAAATTTTTTTTTATTTTAATTATTTTATATTTGTTGACATTTGGTTGACTCATTATATTTTTTACTTAAACTTAGTTTAAGCTCTGAAATTTGACCGCTTAGGTTTAGCTAAATTTAAACTCAGTTTAACAATTAAGCTTCCACTGTGAAACTGAAAAAAGTGATTAAAAGTGAAACTGGCTATTAGAGTTAATAACACAAAAGTGTTATAAACATTCAATTTTATTTCATGTATGATATATTAATAGCCAGTTTCACAGTAGATGCTTAAGCCAAAGCTTAGCTAAGCTTTTGTAGATAGCTTAACCCGCATAAAATTTTACCGGAACTGATTGACCAGTATCGAGAATCGTAACTCTATACGAACCCACATGCCACCATCTTTCTTTTCAATGTCGATAGACTTTAGGTATAATAACGATTACTGTGTCTCGACTTTAGAGGATGAATAACTTTTTTCTATACTGATCAGATGTTGATGCAGTACCGGTATTAAAGTTTACTTCAGTCATGCCACCATCTTTCTTTTCAATGTCGATAGACTTTAGGTATAATAACGATTACTGTGTCTCGACTTTAGAGGATGAATAACTTTTTTCTATACTGATCAGATGTTGATGCAGTATCGGTATTACAGTTTACTGTAAAAAAAAATACCCCCGCAATATTGAAATCTAACTATAGACGCATTGTTGACCTACAATTCCGATAGAGTACTGGAAAACGTGATTTAACACGCAGTATCGATACAGTACCTATACAATACCGTTTAATTGTGACTGACTTAGTTTTAATTGTGTCGATAGAATATTGAATATAATTTTACAAAACCATATCACTTTTTTAGAACCAATATTTATTCCGATATTAAAAGTATATACGATAAACACCGGTTTGCGATATTACTTTTGTAAAAACAATTACGTTTTTTGATACTCTTTATATATTGGGTGAATGCTGGATTAAAGCACTATAGAGTTTTGTATGCTAAATATCGAATTATTTATATATATAAGTATATAAGTACCTATAATCGAAACTCATCATTCGCAGTAACCATAGAATATCGATTGAATTTCGATTTTCGATACTGTGTAGCTTATATTTAAAATTAAATCTTGTTTGAGTACACGGTGATGTGGCTGAAGCGGCTAGGGAAAAGATACTGTATGTGAAAATCTTCAGGTCGTGAGTTCGAACCTTGGTCAGGTAATTTGATTTGGTAAAATAATAAAAAATTCTTGTGTTTTTCACTGTTTTTTCAGCAGAGCAATATGTCTTCGAACTAAAAAACATTCCAAATAATTATATAAAATTATTATTAAAAATATTTAAAATCCACTTTTATTTTTTTTTTTAATATCTGGAGCTCGGTACTGTATAGATAATGAAATCCGATACCTATCCGATACTTAAAAACAAAACTAAACGAGTACTGAAAATGTTCCGCTAGAGTTTAGCATGTTTCGGTACTGGAAGGGGAAATTTATAACGATAGAGTTCCGATAGAGTAACTAAAATTTATGCGGGAAGCCTCAAATAAAGACTACTAGATTTCAAGTTAAACTCAGTTTAACTTCCACTGTGGAACTGAAAAAAGTGAATAAACTCAGTTTAAGACTTAAGCTTCGCTTAAGCCTCACTGTGAAACCGGCTATAAGACATTAAGGTGTTAATCTAGAATATTGAAAAATAATCTTTTCTTAGTACGAGTTTATGAAATACACGTTAAAACGTCGTACGATGTAGTCCGCGTTACATAGAGAATCACCCATATCATATTTTGGCGCAAGTAAGCTTGAATTTTTGAAAATGGCAGTTTTAATTCTTTCTTTCTTTAATGTGTAGAAATACATCCATATATGTATTTTTATTAATTGAGTTTTACAATATATCATAAAAGTGACATATGTACCTTCTAGTATATAAAATAATAGTAACATATAATTCAAATTGGTACCTACTTCGTATTATGTCTTATAATTAGAGATGAAAAAAGCAAAAAGCCGTTTTTTTCAAAATTGTTTTTTTCCGTTTTTTTCAAATTTTTCGGATTTTTTCATAAAAAGCTGCTTTTTAAATGCTTTTTTCACAAATGAAAAATACATTCACCCGTTGCTTTTTATCGGTTTTTTTCCAAAAAAGCGGAAAAAAACAGGAAAAAAACAGGAAAAAAACATTTGTTTTTTTCAAATTCATAGGAAATTTATATTATATTCATTAAAAAGTGAAAAAAATAATAAAAAATAAAAAATAATTTAATATTCAGTGTCTTTTAAATATTTTTTTATAACAGAACAAATCCTTATACCCAAATTCTATAAAAAATCATTAAAAAATCTCTTTGCTTCACATATGGTAAAAATTTGTACCTGACTGTATGGTATTAATATTTTGTAGAATTTTATAACACCATTGTTTATTTTTAAAAAATGCATTTAAGTGAATGAAGTGTTACTACAAATTTTTTATATTATCCTTTAAAATATTTGTTGAATTAAATTTAAAATTTACCTACTTACTTTAAAAAATTGAAAAAAAAACCCGTTCAAATGAATGTAATATAAATTTCCTATGAATTTGAAAAAAACAAATGTTTTTTTCCTGTTTTTTTCCGCTTTTTTGGAAAAAAACCGATAAAAAGCAACGGGTGAATTTATTTTTCATTTTTGAAAAAAGCATTTAAAAAGCAGGATTTTTATGAAAAAATCCGGAAAAATATGAAAAAATCCAACGAAATTGTTTTTTTCATGGGTTTTTTCATCTCTACTTATAATATAACAACGTTAGTTGATGTCTACAATCTTAAAATATAGGTATTATTTACATACAAACATATTTTACACTTTCTTTTTCATTTTCATTTACATACACGGAAAGAAAAAAAACGTTTGTCACAAACGAAAAATTAAGCAAACGAACTTCGTTTGGGGCATTCTTTTGTGGCAACCATATTTTATTTCCTACAAACGTTTTATAATTTGATTTAAACTTTATGTCAAATGAAAAACACTTAGGATAAAAGTTGTATCATTTGCCTCAAAATATATTTAGTTAGCCCAAATGAGTAAAATTTTGATGGAAACGAGTTAATTTTGCCACAAACTTTCTTTGATTTGAGGGTAACGTTTTTCTTTTGCTGCAAACGTTTTCATATAGTAGAAAGTAACATTTTTCAGTTGCTGCAAACGTTTTCGTACTATTGAGGGTAATATTTTTCTGTTGCTGCAAACGTTTTCATACTATTGAGGGTAATATTTTTCAGTTGCTATAAACAAAATAAATTTTGTGATAAAAGTAAGGTATTTCTATTAACATTGCACTATTTTCGGATTAATTTTTCATATATAAAAAATTTAGTTCAGGCCAAATTTCCTAGAATCTTTAAAATACAAATAAAAACAACATCATACATTCTTTAATAAATCATAATTTTATTCTTAAAATATTTAAACTTAACTTATATACATAAAATAAGGCTATAATTATTATTTTTTTGTTTATATTAAATACTTAATAATACCTAATAGTACATATATTATAATTTTAATTACACAAAATGTTTTTTTGTTTTCCAACAATATTTATTTTCAATATTTATATCACTTTTTTTGAAACTTCACTTTTTAAAATTTAACTATGATGTACTATTTTCACTCTAAAAAACGTACTAGCTGTCTTGAGACTTGAAGCACAAACTGCATATGATGAATAGTTTATACTTTGTAAAATATCGTTCAACTTATTTTAAACTATTTATATTTGTCTCAAATGTTTTATTTTTCCTGCAACAATTTTTCTTTTGAAGCAAATACATTATTTGTTTGGCTGAAACGTTTTACGTTTGTGGCAAAATTAAAAGTATGATGAAAATTCAAAAAACGTTTGTCTCAAATAGGTTTTATTTGTAGCAAACACAAAAATTTTTATGATTTTGACCTAAACGTTGTTCGTTTAGTACAATGTATTTTAACAAAGTACTAGCTCAGTCTCTTTTCCTGCAAAAGTTTTTCGTTTGGAGGAAATACATTTATTTGTTTGGCTTAAACGTTTTACGTTTCTCGTAAGCAAAAAATTTTGTGTATTACACCCAAACAAAACAAGTATTTGTACCAACATAAATACATTTGAAGCAAACGTTTGCTTTTAGAGCAAAAGTTTCATTATTTACAATAACTGTTTTTTCAACTGTAAACGTTTAAACTTTTGCAGCAAACGTGCTTCAAACGTTTTTTTTCTTTCCGTGTACGTATAAAAATAAGACAATGTTCCATTGATTTAAAAATAATTTTCATTGAAAGAACCACAAAAATGAGAACGTGTCAATGAATTAATTTCAAAGTCATTCATCAAAAGAGATTATAGTCTGTTCCATTTTAACCCTTTCAGTGCCAAATCCGTATTAGTGCACCAAAAAATTTGAAACTTTTATATATTGTTACTTAGGCGTTCTAGATTCAAAAAAATAGTAGTAGAAGTTTTGGTATCCTTAAGGACGAGCTCTACAGAATGTTGCCGTTCGGCAACAAATTTAATTTATGTACATTATACATGTAAAATTTACATACATTTTGTGATTTCTATTTCATATAGAAAAAAAAAATTTGCTTCGTTTTTCTTCAAAATTCTTTTTATTAGCACTTAATTATAATTAATTAGAATGTTTTTGTTTCAAAAACTAAAAATATAAAAAAAAAGTTTACCACAATTCCTTTTCAGTCAAGAAAAAAATAAATTAATAGGTTTGCTCTTTTAAGTTTTTTTCTAAATAATACATTCTTCTTTTTTAAATAAATAATTAATATAATCACAATTTATTTTCAAAAAAAAAAAAAATATATATAAACTACATTCACATTATATTATTTAAATTTTTTGAATGGAACAATTTAGAACTTTTTCTGAGGCAAGAACTTCCTCGACATGACTTTCATCATTATCAGAGTTTTCCTGAGAATTTCCATGATTTTGGTTTTGTAGGTCGTCATCCGCCTACAGAATAACATATTGTGTCTAAAATTGTATTTATTGCTTTTTTTTATTGCAAGCTAACCTTTTGACGTTCAGCATTTTGTTCACAACAGTCTCTATCTAACAGATCAATCAATTCCTCAAGCTAAAAATCAATATCATCGATATTTTGATCCTTAGCATTATCCTCTTCCTCTATATCTGATGATTCGAAATTGAGAAAAGCCTCCTATTTCAGCTTCAGTCATTCCTTTTTTTTGGCATTTAAAGTCTTCAGCTATGTGTAAAACGTTAACAGGATTTAAAAAATTCAATTCATTTGAATAAGCTAAAAACTCTATTCTCATACGTCGCATTAAAATAAATTTTGTATAAACAAACTTAAAGAGACTTTGTTGCCTTGCGGCAACATTCAAAATTGTGCAGATTTGGATTTTTTTTTCATTGATTTCCCTAATAATACCCAAAAATTTTTATTTATACACATTAAATAGAAGTGTTTTTAATTATTTTATGACAGTCAAAAAGCCGCATTAAAGTTTTTTTGATAAATTACACTTAAATTAAAAAATACTTACCTTTACAATTGATCAAGGCACAATATTCACTTCTTTGTTTTCACTACACAACAATCAAAAATATGACTAACCACATTGCGATACTCAAATGTATACTTAGCACGATCTACATAATGCAAAGTTATGTTTTGGAAACAATTTAAGGTTGAGACTGAAATTTTATACTGGCTTCAAAATGATGTTGCCGTATGGCAACAAATCAGCGAAAGGGTTAAGGACGATGAGCTGCAATTTATTCATACAAGACTTTTATACAACCTATACAACATACATATTATGTACATAACAGCATAATCCCAGTAAAAATTTTGTACATCGATGTGGTAATGTATATACATGGTCTATTTTAGCTTACATCATCGATTACATTTCTCACGGCGATGTCATTGGAAAGTAATGTATTTACAATTGTACATAAATTACTGTCTGCATAATGCATTACTCTCGAATCCATGAATTCATCGATGTAAGAAAATAGAAAAGTATCACTACCGTACAAAGGACAATCGCGTCAATTACATTTTCACTCATTTTGACTTAGATATATTTATGATATAATATATAGTTATACATATGAACTAGTGAAAAAATTAAATTATATATATAATATATAATATATAGACATATTTTTTAATAGAGAATTTTTCCTTCAGTTCATATATATAACTATATATCTGCCGTACAAAGGACAATCGCGTCAATTACATTTTCACTCATTTTGAGTTAAATATATTTATGATATAATAATATAGTTATATATATGAACTGAAGGAAAAATTCTCTATTAAAAAATATGTCTATATATTATATATTATATATATAATTTAATTTTTTCACTAGTTCATATGTATAACTATATATTATATCATAAATATATCTAAGTCAAAATGAGTGAAAATGTAATTGACGCGATTGTCCTTTGTACGGTAGATATTATATCATAAATATATTTAACTCAAAATGAGTGAAAATGTAATTGACGCGATTGTCCTTTGTACGGCAGAATTCAGTAGTCGCCTTGTTGACTACTTTCTTACTTCGTAATTCATGCATTTAATCTTATTTTCATTCATGTAATATTGTTTATTTTACATTTATCTTATATTTTAATATTAATGTTTATTTTAATATTACTATTCACTATATTAACTATATTCAATATTCACTACACTTAGTACACTTCACAAATGGAAATTTACTTTACAAATGATATCCAAACACTTTTTAAGAACTTAACATGCGACATAATTGTTATTTGCTCTTTCTTTATATTTTTTGCTGCATGTATATAGATTACGTCGTAGCTTACTTTGCAGTTTTTGGTCAATCAATGAGTCAATGAGACTTTCTTGTCGTCAGGTTACGCACAAGGTAAATAGAATACAATAGGTATGATTGAGCCAGTATGAAACGAAACTTTTCTCTCTTTGTCAGCAGTTTTTATACGTCACTCAGATGAAATTATTTAAAAGGCTATATATGTGTTTATGGTTAATGGTAGTGCGAGTAGTTTGTTTTTGTTATACAATATTATTTTTCTCTAAATATAAATTTAAAAAATAATATAATGGTTAATTGTGCAGTAGAAAGTTGTAAAAATTACACTAATAAAAAAAAAAAAACAATAAAAGTGAAATATTTTAATTTTCCAAATGAAAATTGGCATGTAAATAGAAAAATAAATAGAAAATATAAAAAAATTTCAACATAATATATTAAAATATGTATTTTTATTGTTAAATTGAATTCCTTAAATTAAATTTATGACCATAATACCATATACTTTTCTATATACCATGACTTAAAAATTTTAACTGAGTGACGTCACATATTGAGAAAAGAGAGTATACTGGCTCAATCATACCTATTGTATTCTATTTACCTTGGTAAAAGACAAGGTAAATAAAATACAATTGGTATGATTGAGCCAGTATACTCTCTTCTCTCAACATGTGACGTCACTCAGTGAAATTTTTAAGTCATGGTATATAGAAAAGTACATGGTATTATGGTCATAAATTTAATTTAAGGAATTCAATTTAACAGTAAAAATACATATTTTAATATATTATGTTGAAATTTTTTTATATTTTCTATTTATTTTTCTATTTACATGCCAGTTTTCATTTGGAAAATTAAAATATTTCACTTTTATTGTTTTTTTTTTTTTATTAGTGTAATTTTTACAACTTTCTACTGCACAATTAACCATTATATTATTTTTTAAATTTATATTTAGAGAAAAATAATATTGTATAACAAAAACAAACTACTCGCACTACCATTAACCATAAACACATATATAGCCTTTTAAATAATTTCATCTGAGTGACGTATAAAAACTGCTGACAAAGAGAGAAAAGTTTCGTTTCATACTGGCTCAATCATACCTATTGTATTCTATTTACCTTGTGCGTAACCTGACGACAAGAAAGTCTCATTGACTCATTGATTGACCAAAAACTGCAAAGTAAGCTACGACGTAATCTATATACATGCAGCAAAAAATATAAAGAAAGAGCAAATAACAATTATGTCGCATGTTAAGTTCTTAAAAAGTGTTTGGATATCATTTGTAAAGTAAATTTCCATTTGTGAAGTGTACTAAGTGTAGTGAATATTGAATATAGTTAATATAGTGAATAGTAATATTAAAATAAACATTAATATTAAAATATAAGATAAATGTAAAATAAACAATATTACATGAATGAAAATAAGATTAAATGCATGAATTACGAAGTAAGAAAGTAGTCAACAAGGCGACTACTGAATTCTGCCGTACAAAGGACAATCGCGTCAATTACATTTTCACTCATTTTGAGTTAAATATATTTATGATATAATATCTACCGTACAAAGGACAATCGCGTCAATTACATTTTCACTCATTTTGACTTAGATATATTTATGATATAATATATAGTTATACATATGAACTAGTGAAAAAATTAAATTATATATATAATATATAATATATAGACATATTTTTTAATAGAGAATTTTTCCTTCAGTTCATATATATAACTATATTATTATATCATAAATATATTTAACTCAAAATGAGTGAAAATGTAATTGACGCGATTGTCCTTTGTACGGCAGATATATAGTTATATATATGAACTGAAGGAAAAATTCTCTATTAAAAAATATGTCTATATATTATATATTATATATATAATTTAATTTTTTCACTAGTTCATATGTATAACTATATATTATATCATAAATATATCTAAGTCAAAATGAGTGAAAATGTAATTGACGCGATTGTCCTTTGTACGGTAGTGATACTTTTCTATTTTCTTACATCGATGAATTCATGGATTCGAGAGTAATGCATTATGCAGACAGTAATTTATGTACAATTGTAAATACATTACTTTCCAATGACATCGCCGTGAGAAATGTAATCGATGATGTAAGCTAAAATAGACCATGTATATACATTACCACATCGATGTACAAAATTTTTACTGGGATTATGCTGTTATGTACATAATATGTATGTTGTATAGGTTGTATAAAAGTCTTGTATGAATAAATTGCAGCTCATCGTCCTTAACCCTTTCGCTGATTTGTTGCCATACGGCAACATCATTTTGAAGCCAGTATAAAATTTCAGTCTCAACCTTAAATTGTTTCCAAAACATAACTTTGCATTATGTAGATCGTGCTAAGTATACATTTGAGTATCGCAATGTGGTTAGTCATATTTTTGATTGTTGTGTAGTGAAAACAAAGAAGTGAATATTGTGCCTTGATCAATTGTAAAGGTAAGTATTTTTTAATTTAAGTGTAATTTATCAAAAAAACTTTAATGCGGCTTTTTGACTGTCATAAAATAATTAAAAACACTTCTATTTAATGTGTATAAATAAAAATTTTTGGGTATTATTAGGGAAATCAATGAAAAAAAAATCCAAATCTGCACAATTTTGAATGTTGCCGCAAGGCAACAAAGTCTCTTTAAGTTTGTTTATACAAAATTTATTTTAATGCGACGTATGAGAATAGAGTTTTTAGCTTATTCAAATGAATTGAATTTTTTAAATCCTGTTAACGTTTTACACATAGCTGAAG